>OX422141.1:162776182-163976182 GCA_949129095.1 Volucella bombylans | reverse complement strand
TGTTTGAGTTTTTAGAGCTATTGTTGCTAACGTTCCAAATTACATAAGTGAAGTTTTTATTGTTTGGTTTTGATTTTACAGTTTCTTGTTCTTCTCACAGTGTACTTAATCTGTCTGATAATTGAAGAGTTTCATCTGTTCACGTTTTACTACGAGAATTTATACGCAAGCAGCTCATTAGCTCGCTGTAGAGATAGTTTTGGGGAGCTAGCATCAAAAATAACTTCTATGAAACTACGTCAGATAACGGTTCTGGCTGATTTATGTTTCAACAGTTCGTAATATGATGATAGTATAGAGAACAACCTGGCTAGCTCCAGATGATTTGCTTACTACTTACCAAATTGACGAAGTGGTGATTGATCCAAAAGTACGTCTGACACTTAAAGTTAGTATTAACCTAACCGGCTGCGAAAAGCTGCAAAGTCTGAAGATAATGTGTATACCAAAAAAGATGAAGGAACTTGCACAAATGCAAGCATTGCAAAAGCAATGGAAAGATCTTGCCTATAAACATCGGAATGACATCTGGAAGTTCTAGAAGAAAGCAACTGCCAGTTAGCTTTAGGGACAATACGCAACTACATACTTGTAGTTAAGGAAACGTAAGCTTAGAAGTGCGAAAATAAATGTTCCTAAGTGGCTGCTAAATGAAATTAATATAAAGAAAACATGAAGAGCCGAAATTGAACAGAATATTTGGTATATGCAAAAGACGAAGAATAATAAGACCGCCATGGCAAGCTTCGGTGGGTTGCCAGCCGAATTTCTTCACCATACCTGAACTGAACACTTTACTAGAGCTGATGAACTAAATCATCAAACAAAAATACGTTAATTAAGTCGCTTCCGTAATTGCCAGCTCTTTCCGTCTCCACCTAAAAAGGAGTTTCTATGTCTTATTAGAACTATCGGGCTGTGCAGCTTCACGTTGAAAAATCCACGATTCATTGCGCCAGACCTCAACATATGGTATCATGTGATCCCTTTCCCGCCTCTTCATTTTGGGGGCTCCAGGGTGCCTTCATAGAGGTTTTTACCACGGTTTAAGAGGAGAGAAAAAGAACTGTTCCTGAAGAGTGCGAGGACAAAAACGAATTCTACACCGCCTAAAAGGGAATGCCACTGTTGAGAGCATTGTTGAATATTGATGTTGATAAACGTAAACTAAACATACCGTAATGGAGATTTGATGTAGGCTACCGCTATTGTATATGCCAGAGCCCCTATTCTGGATAGATGGAAGAAGTGCGTTCGTCATCGAAGAGAATGGTAGGCTGTACAGGTAAAGGAAATAATAAGATAACGCGGTACATTTATAAAATCTTCTTTTTCAACCACGTTTGCAGTCATGTAGTAAGTCATAAACTCTACTTTCTAATCAGTTCACTATGATTTTTAAAGACTGAGTGAGGGACAACGTAAACTTTGAAACATTTATTTCAAGACGAACACAACTGTCAGATTAATCAATCGCTGCGGGAAAAGCTTAACGGTATCTTATGTATTTTAAATAGATCTCAGTCAGTCGGCAACTAATTTGGATTTAAGCACATTAGCTTTGATCTTAGCAGAAAGGGTGCTGAACTGAATTTAAAAATTCCTGTTTTGACACCAATGTTTTGTTATACATTTATTTTTAACAGAGAAAATTGTAAAAGTTCAAGAAGATCCTCTGAATCTGGTTGTCATGCCAAATTTGTGGTATAGCCTACAAATCGACTATTGTCAGCTACCTACATTTCGAAGTGCGTCTCAGTTAGGAAAATAAATGTCTTTGGAGTAATGCACCGAAGTCACATAAAAATATTTGCTTTGAAAGTTAAACTTAAATTTCGCTCTCATAAAAATATAGTATAAATCTCAGTTTTTTTAAAATTAAAAGTGCTTATGTTGATTGAAGATAAAATATATTCAACAAATTGACCATTGGCAAAGTAAAACTACTGTAATCCTGCAAAAACTTAAGTATTTAACTTGCAATCTAAGGTCATACGACTGACAAAAGAAAAATCGGCGAAACCTCACCAGAAGAATATAATACCATATTTCCAAACGCGCCACCATGCCCATGTCTGATTCGGATTTACAAAAAATTAAATCAATTGTTAATTCTTCGCTTCAATCTGAGCTTGCATCGGCAATTGCAAACCTAGCTACCAAGCAAGACCTGTGTAAGATAAACAACGAAATAAACTCCTTGCGGAAGCAAAATGATGAATTGTCAACAAAAGTAAAACAAATTGAAGAGTGATGTAACTCATTGGAAGAAGAACTAGAATCACAATAGTCGTGAAATAAGAAATGATTCCCAAAGATGATCCTCATACAGATCCAAAAGTAAAAATTCAGACTGTCACTCGGCTTTTACTTAGCAATGAATGTACTCAACAGTTCGCAGTGTCCGTTAAAAGAAGTGAAAATGGCACTTCAACTAAAATGAAAGTAAACACCGGTTCAAGTGAAATTGCTTTAAAAATGCTCAAAAACGCATTCAAGCTAAAAAATACAGGTGTGTTTATGTAACGCGATCTTTCAAAGAAAATACAATTAAAAAAACGAATACTCCTTCACTACAGAAAAATAATAAGAAACTATCAACCAAATATCATAGTTTGAATAAAAAAAAACGCCATTTTAATTGAAAACAAACTATTTTATTTAAATCATAATAATAATCTTATTTACAACAACACTGATGGTGGGCTAAAACTACAACACATTAACTTTGATGCTGTCAAAAAAAATTAACTTGTCAATTGAACGTCAGAATCACAACCAACGTACTAGATTAACAACAATTGATCGTCAACCAAGGGTATCACCTGTGAACGATAGTAATAGCAGTAATAGTAGTTCATTGAGAAATTGAGATACAGTCGCCCTCAGCTTATTTAGTATTAATGTTTGTAAAATATTATTGTCATATAATGTATTAGAGCTAAATATCTAATAAGATCATGTTCATAGATTTTTTCAATTTTATTAAAACGTTTGAAATTAATTTAATGAATATAAACTTTTTTGGATTCCTGCAACCAAAACATCTTTAAGAGGTCGAGCAACCGGTGGATGTCTGTATTGAATACAATCATCGAAGCTGAAACTCTATGACTTTGTAGAAATCCAAGATACAGTCGTCGTAAAGTTTTTAGAGAAACCCAATATGTTTATTATTCCTTTTTAGATAAACTGTAACAAATGGTCCGAAGATTTTGTAAGACCGAACAATTTTTATGATTATCAAGCAAAAGCGTAATGTTGATCGGCGACCTCAATGCCAGAATAAGCTCTAACCAAATAACAACCCTAATTGAAATATCTAACGTAGCATTATTAAATTTTTATAATAGAACATCCAAGGATAATATCTGTAACAAAAATGGTATGAAGCTATTAGAAATGCTACAAATGTACGACAGCATTGTTTTGAATGGATGCGCTTAGGTGATTCCGAAGGTCACTTCACCTTTGTTGGCCAAGGTAATTTGGTGATCGATTACTGCACGGTAAATAACGATTGGATCAATCTTATAAATAAATTTGAAGTTTTGAGTAAACATTTTTCTGATCATATGCCGTTAGTAGTTGAATGGGAATCACACTTTGAACCGACACAGAGATCTCTCAATTTAATGCCCCGATTAAAATGGAAAATTTAAGAAATCTATAATTTTCCCAATTCATAAGAAAGGAGATTTAAATGCAGTTGAAAATGTCATTGCCAAAAAATATTTTGCGGTGTTCTCATTAACAGACTTGAAAAGTGGGTGGATATAAACAACGTTCTTACGGAGCTTCAAGCAGGCTTCAGAAAGAACTATTCGACATAAAGAGTAAAAGCATTCCAAGCCAGAAATAAAAGACTATACACTTTGTTTGTCGATTTTAAAGCTGCATTTGATTTGGTGAATCGAAATGCTTTATTTTATAAACTTTCCCAAATTGGAGTGTCAACAAGATTCATCCAAATAGTCCTATGTTTGTACACAGATACTGAAGTAGCAGTTTGAGATGGCAAAACATACTCAAAACCATTTAAATCATTTTCTGGAGTCAAACAGAGATGTCTTCTCAGTGCTCTTATATTTGCTCTCTTCATAAATGATATAGCTATGCACATTCCAGGCGGTATCCGAATTGCAGGTATCACAATTAATGTGTTACTTTATGCCGATGACCTTCTCTTATTATTCCAATCAGCAGAAACCCTACAACTGATGATAAATCGTCTTATGGACTATTGCAATAATTGGGGTTCAATCGTCAACATTCAAAAATCGAAAGTCATGGTTTTCTCGCATTCCACTCGGAGTGAAGTTAGGAATAACTGGATGATTAGTGGATGTCGATTAGAAGTATCAAAAGAATACAAATATTTGGGAGTTTTGCTCAGTCCAACCCTAGATTTTAGCAAACACCTTGCAAAAAAAGCTAAAACTTCACAAAGTCTGGAAGAAGGTTTTCTCTAACGATCACATCTCTCAACGAAACTTAAAAATTTCAATGTAATCTGCTGCACAAATATGGGGAATGCAAGAATATGAAGAAATTGAAAAGTTCCAAAGAAATTTCATAAAGAAAATATTCAATTTTCCTTAACTGCACCAAACTATTCAATTTACTTGGAAACAGGTTTACCTTACTATTTAATTAAAGTGTTCGGTTTCCAGGAAAATTGTTTATGTAAAAAATGATGTTTTATGAAATTCGGAATAATTACTGGTGGTTGAGGACAAGGGAAATTATTGCTGCTACCTGTGGAGAAGATGTTCAACATTAGTGTGATGAAAGTGAAATTCTACGAAACCATTCAAAAACTTGAAGACTCTTCTTGAAATCAGATGATGGAAAAGGACTGCCAATCGGAAAGCGGAATACTTTATAGCCAGCTTAATTATAATTTGGGTGACAAGAACTACTTCCAAGATTCCCACTGCTCTAAAGATATCTCACTAATCTTTAAATCAAGGTGCGAGCTCCTCCATTTAAACGGGAACCCATATAACAAAGACCAGCAAAGAAGAGCATACTTTGGTAAACCAACCCTTTTAATACCGGAAACGATTGCAATTTTAAATGGATCTGATTGGCCGAAACTTGTAACTTTTGTCAGAATTAGCTACCGATACAGAATGCTTCTAACGTCGGAATTTTCATAACTTTTAACTTACATAAAACAAATATATACAAAATCATTTATTTTACTATTTATACTATTTACTAGTCAATTATATTAAATACTTTGAAGATACCAGTCAAGCTGACGGCTAAGCCAATTGATTATAATTCCTAAAAACTATTGTAAATATATTGAAAAATTGCAATAAATGAATCTTTGAAATTTGCAATTTGAAATTTAAAATTTGAATATTTCTTGTGACACAAATTCGCATTTTAAAACCATATTAACCATTTCGAACGAAAAAAAAATTAATCATGCGTAAACTACTTTTAATTACCGCAAATGATATGAGTTTTTGTTGCCATTTGCAAGTTATGTTCATTTAATTTTTTGTTTGCAAAAATTCTGATATATTTACCCAAATAATTTACCCAAATAAATCAACGTCATTTTCAATTATTTTTATTATTTTTTTTTGCAGACCATCCTATCACCGAAGAACTATGGCTATTCTAAATACCCAGCACATGAGAACCTAGAAGCGAAGGTAGTATAAAAAAAAAACGCATTTCAGTCGTATAGGTACTTACCAAAGAAATTTTTTAACCGACGCACACTAGCTATCATTTGCGCTGTTGTCAACGAAAAGATAAGTAGGTTTTCGCTGCACAACGATGTGGTTGTTTCTTGAAAAGAAAATCTAACACAATCTTCCAAAGCAACGAACACTGCTTTGGTGCGCTTCAAATCGAATTTATTATTATTTCCTGCGAATTTTGTTATCGTTTTATGACAACATACAGGGACGACTTCAGTTCACATGAAATATGTATCTCGGAACGTTATCGACTAAATTCTCTAGATCGGTAGAGATCACGAAGCTGCTTATGGATCGACAATTGTTGCAGTTTTTCGTGTAGCCTTTGCCTGTATACAGTCGAAAAGAAAGACAAGTTTTTGATTAGTTGTAGAGTTTCCGCTCTACTTATCGGGGTTTAAAAATCTTCTTTGAGCCGATTCTTGCATATTTTCTTCAAAGTGTTCCAAATACCTTGCGAGATAAACTCTTACATTACAAGGGAAATAACCGTCCAGACAACGATGTTTCTCTCTCAAGCAACGACTATTTCTATTTCATCACTACTTCTGGTGGATTTCATTGATAGTCCGTCGGGCTGCTATTTTTGTCAATGAGAGTGAGCTGAAAGTTTTCTCTTTGCTTCAAAAAGATTCATAAACTACTCGAGCGTAATGCATCGCCTTCAATGGCTTGTTCATATGTTGTTAAATGATTTTCCTTGATATATAGCACTTGGTTATTGTGGTGTTGCATCTTAACAATATGGAACGTCTAATACAGATAGAAGAACTTTGTATCTGCGTCCGCCGATTTGGTTATCCGCTTAGGACCTAAAAAGAGCTTGACTAAATATGTTGGACTCGCGTCGGACTCTTCAACTACGTTGACTTTTAGTTCAAACTTAACATCTGCTGCAGAAACCGAGAAGTGACTGTGTGCGTCAAAAATGCAATTCTGTTTTTAATGTCATGTCGATTTTGATGTTCGAAGAAGATTGGACGAAGAAGAGCTCAGTACTCAAGGCGGATTTTTTTGGTTGAAACATCTCAATCGGTGTATTATGTTCAAAGTGTTTTTTGAATTGTGGAGCTTTGTTTTAACGTGCGATAATTGCAAGTACCATTTCATTTACGTGTGCATAGTTGCTATGTACATACATGCATACGTATTTGGATAGAAACTTTTCAAATTCCCGCTAATCCGAATTTTCGGTAATCCCAAACGCCTCGTGCAATCATTAGTTCGGATTAACGAGACTGCACTGTATATGAAAGATTTCATGACTCCAATCCTCTATGGCAACGTGTCAGACCAATGAAATCGGAAACTTTCAACCTCGGTGAATACTCTCCTCATAGAAAAACCCCAAGTCTTTAGAATACACCTCATCCATAACCGCAATCAAAACCTGTATCTCTAAATTGATCAGTCAACGAAAATGTCTTTTACTAGGTCCATTGTTCACGACTACGTCTCAGGACTATTGGCAATCGCTGGTTTCAACAAATATTCAATCATAGCCTTATATATTTCACCATTGTGAAGAATAACTTTTTCTGAAGTAACATAATACCAGACAGTGCACTTGAGCGGGTGCAATTGCAGCTGTTAATTTAACTTGAGTTCTCAGAACCCCAGGGGTACGCAAAGTGATTCATTACTCTGTCAGACGATGAATAAAATCATTATTATTGTATTTACATTTCTTGTAAACGAATTGTGTAAACAACACATTGTTGGGCAATTTGGATCATAAAACTCTGCAAATATCAGCGAAACACATCGAATTGACCAGATCGCCTTTTTGTTGATGGTTTTGGACTCTCCAGAACGCTTGCAACACTCGCTTCAGTTCGAGCGACGTGAGGTCTTCCAGTTCGAGTGAGATAACAATAAAAAATATTAAAAATAACAAGGATATACACATATTGAGATGAGACAACGATTTTGTGTAAACCGACTTCGATATTAACTCTGACGATGACACCTCGTCGGGGGTGTCAATCGGTGTTTTTTGACCTAACAATGCGATTGAAGAAGAAACTCTAAAAAGACTTTAATAAGACCTTTTCTATGACAGTTCCTCTCTATGGTGCAGAGGCATAAACATTAACGAAGGCGCATGAAGATATCGTTAGTCGCTTTGTATGCAAGTTTCTTCTAGTTCTCATTGTTCACCCGGTTGTTTTGCTGAACTTTGCACGAGACGATATAAAGGGTAACTCTATTAGCTGAGCGCAACGTAAAGTGAATGGAAATCAGCGCTTCGCCTTCAAGAGTATTAGATTCCTATCCGGAAAGGGAACGCAGTAGAGGAAGGCCTCTTCCTGGAGGCGCAACCAGGGGCAGTTGGGCAAGGATCACGCTTACTTGCTGAGACCAAGATCCACGTCAGTAAATAAGTATATAATCAGATATAATCAGAGCCAAACAGTTAGAGTTCTATGTCGGTTTCGATCGTCGATTTCGACTTAAAGTCGCTAATCATATTGTTCGGAAACCTAATCTTTCCAGTCAATTAACTGTGCAGCATAAATGAACTGAACTGGTTGGCAAACTCTACTAA
Organism: Volucella bombylans; assembly: GCA_949129095.1. Classification (NCBI taxonomy): domain Eukaryota; kingdom Metazoa; phylum Arthropoda; class Insecta; order Diptera; family Syrphidae; genus Volucella; species Volucella bombylans. The sequence goes on along the minus strand of OX422141.1, from coordinate 163,967,911 downwards.
TACATTTAACAGCCTAAACTGTGTTAACACCAGGCAGCGCATGACGACTCGGCGATTGTCTCTGAGACCGTTCAAAATGTTAGCACGAGACAAAAGTTTTGATATCATATCCAATAGAATGTGGACGTCTCTATAGCGGTAAGTAATACGTATTTATTTTTGCTAAGCCGGTGAGTTGCAGAGAGAGATATGTGCAACCTTATGTATGTTATTATCTTGGACAAATCGCGATCGAGTCGGCGCGTCCCGCTTCTTGTATACATAAAATCGAGTTTTGGTGTTTTCGGTTCAAGTTTTTTGATTTCAAATAGAACAACTTTATTCGAATCTTTAAAATAATCACATCAATTTACTTCATATTGCAGATGTCCAACGTAGAGATTTCCCTAAGCTCTTCGAATCCACAAAATGGACGAAGAAGGAAAGGCACGTCACTTGGTGGTACACTATCATCTCGGGCTGCAAGATCTGAGGCAAAGGAACTGCGTTCCGCTTTGCAAGATCGTGAAGCTGTCATACAAAATCTTCGAATTCAATTATGTTTGGGAAAGCTGCCCCGACCATCGGGCCCGCCTCTAGATGATTCCGAGAGACCAGCTGCAGAGCAAAAACTCTCACGTATTAAGGCCGAGGCAGAAAACAAACGAATTTCAATTCGAAATTTGAAAAGTGCTCTCGACAAATTGGACATAACTGAGTGAGTTTTCTTCAAAGACTTTTTTTTTTGTAATTATTAAACAATTTTGTTTACAATATCTTTTCTTTTAGTAACATCGACATACGAATTCGACAAGCCGAACTAGAGTACGCTTTGGGTCGGGAAGAGCTTCAACTGCTATCTATAGTTGAAGAAGCGAGAGCTCTTCAAACACGATTAGATAAATCGAAGCCAGAATGTAATTCACTGTACAGGTAAAACATTTTTGAATTCCATGTTTCGAAAGTCATCATTTAAAATCAAAATCTCTTCCAGTCTCGTAACATCGGGAGTAAACCTTTGCCTTCATGCTGTTCAAGCAACAGTCGGTCGCTGGGACGTTCAAATAAAACCGGATGCACCTGGACTATATGTAGATTGGGCATTAGAAGGTGAAGGACTTTACAAAGGTGATCGTCTATTAGAGATCAATGGTAAACTGGTGACATGTAAAACTAAGGAAGAACTACAAAAAATTGTTGGCATATCTGGCGAATGTCAAATAGTAGTACTGCGAAAGAAATCTGCCTCAATTCCACAAAAACAACTCGACCAACAGAAGGAAGACAATTTACGTCTGCAACATAGAATTTCTTACTTGGAAGAACAGGTCAAGGAACTACAACATACTAAAGAACAGCCAACAAATGGAACATCTGGACATGTCACCAGCATCAGCATATCATCGCCACCATCTACTCCTCCAGATAAGCCGATGGTCTTTCAAAGGGGAAGTTACATCACGACTTTGGTTGGAGGTAAACCAATTGAACTAATAGGAACTTCCCAAAATGGTTCGACACATGTGACCAAGACTATGATCAAGGATGCCAAACAGGAACGAGATCGTAGTAATGCTGGTTATTTACCCCTGAAATCACTGTCTGCTTCCAAAATATCCATAAACAGTGATCCACATGCATGTTCAGCTCAGAAGAAAGAAAAAGAACGCAAAGGTTACGGAGAGAGATCTCTTCAGAGGCCAAGTAGACTGAGCGAACATCATCGGAGTAATATGCATGCCAGGAGTGTGGAGCATTTAAACCATTATAACGGGTATGTGAGTAAGATTTTATTTTCTATTATCATATTTTCTATTTTATTCTAAGTCTTCTCGTGCATCGCTACGGAATGTAGCCTACTAGACCAATTTCAGGCTCCTGTCTCGACCATGTTTTTGCTCGTTTTTAGAATATTGCTTTGGATTCCCTTGCTGGTATTAACTTGGATCTACATATAAGTGATCATTGTATGACGGGAATCCTTTTTGAAAATATAATATGCAGGAAATCAAACGTATCATCTCAAACCAGTTTTGATAAAATTAACTTTCCTGAATTAAACAATATTCTACGTTATGAATATTGGGAAAGTGTTTATGTTGAAAGAAATGCGTCCTCAGCATATAGTATATTTCTTAGTATTCTGAAAAATTACTTAAGCGCATCTACTTGCGCTTTAACACACAAAAAATCGGAGTGTCGCCTTAAACCTTGGATAACTCGTACCCTTATCAAAAAAATAAATATCAAAAACAAATTAAGAAAAAAATGTTGAAAACATCCTTTGAATACCAATTTAAAAAATCGTTTTGATAAATTCTGCACAAAAGTGACAAAGGAAGTTAAAAAAGCTCGGGATGACTGTTTTCGTTCGAAAATACAAGCGGCAAGTGGAAATCTTAAGAAAGAGTGGCAAGTAGTTAACAATATTGTTAATCGAAAAGTGTGTATTAAAGCAGATTCCATTGTACTTAAAAATGGAAGTATTAACATTTCAAATCCTTTGGAAATAGCTAAGGAGTTCAGCAATTACTTTGCTTCCATTGGACAAACTTCCTTTCCAAGTAATTCGCAAATTTCGTGTAACTGTTGCCCTAAGGCTGGCTCTGAAAACAACTGTTCTAGAAACAGCTTCATGTTTAAGTTCATTACGGGATTTGAAGTACTAAAAACTATTAATTCCCTTCCTAATTCCAATTCACATGGAAATGATAAAATATCGAATTTGGGACTCAAGTACATTGGACCCAACTTAGTAGATATTTTACTTACCTTTTTAATTTTAGTATTATGTCTGGTACCTTTCCATCTGAACTTAAATGCGCTGTAGTGATTCCGTTATTTAAGAAGGGCAGCAGGACAGATAAATCAAACTACAGACCAATTTCTTTACTGCCATCAATTTCAAAAGTTTTTGAGAAAATAATTAAAACGAAAACATTAACTTATCTCAATCATTATAATTTGTTTCTCTCCTATGCAGTTTGGCTTCAGAACTGGCCTCTCCACTAAGGATGCTCTATTGGACTTTTGCTCCTTCTTACATAAGGGATTAGATAAAAAACATTTTTGTGCAGGCCTTTTTGTGGATATAACTAAGGCGTTTGACATCGTTGACCACGTCATACTATTAGATAAACTATATAAGGTCCGATTAAGAGGATTCATATACTATTGGTTTGAGTCTTATCTTAAAGATAGAATGCAATATGTACAAATTGGAAGCAATATAAGCAGTTCAAAAACCAATAACCTGGGGGTACCCCAAGGTTCTGTACTTGGCCCAATTTTATTCCTAATATACATAAATTCCTTATTTTCTCTCCCATTCATAGGTAAAGTTACAACTTTTGCCGACAACCTTGGAGTTGCATATTGTTCAGCCAGCTGATATAAACCATGATGTTTTCCTACTTAGATGCTGGTTTGCTAATCACAAACTTATTGTTAGCAGTAAAACTAAGTTGATGTTTATCAGTCTTACTGAGCAAGAGCACCCCGACTTAGACATAATATTCCGTTCTAAAGTCTGCCCGTGTCACGACTTGCTATACCACCAATGCAGAATCCAAGGTGGTCAAACCTTCAACAGGAATCTAACTGCAGTATTGATTGCTTCAAAATTGAAGGTGTAGATAATTTCAAGTATCTTGGTGTTACAATAGATCAAAGCTTGAACTGGTCCAATCACATTTCTGCCTTAAAAAAATATCTTCTTTCTGCTACTCGTTGCCTTTTCCGCCTTAGAAAGTATTGCTCTCTTGACACGTTGAAAAGGGTTTATTATGGTGTATTCCAATCAAGATTGCAATATGGGATTTGTAATTGGGGTGGTACTTATATTAGTAAACTGCAGCAATTAACTGTCCCTCAAAAATCTATAATTCGTAGTGTTTGTGGTTTTCACCGTTATGCGCACACAATTGACCTTTTCAGGGCCTTGAACATTCTCCCTTTGCGCCATTTATTCTATTTTAAAGTCCTTAAGGTCTTTTTCGTGAGAAACGGGTATCTGGAGAGTCCAATTTCTGACTTTCGCAGCTTACGCAGCCATTCAAACTTTGTTGTAAATGTCCCTGCTTTTCGCACTACAAATTACAGAAACTTTTACTCCATTGTTTCATGCAAACTATTGTATTTAACATTTTGCCCTTAGAAATTCGATCCATAAGAAATTTGTCCTCATTTACTAAAGTAGTTAAATCATGGCTTCTTAGTTTTAATCATCATGAAATCGAAACTCTACTAAGTTATCCAATTTAAAATATAGTAAAGTAAATAAATAAAAATGATTTGCTCATTTGCTCAACTATATATTTACCTATTTCTGCCATTTACATTAGATTTTGTATGTTAAACATTTTTTTTTCTTTCCTCTTTTGAATTGAACTTCTGTTTTTCTACCTTTTTACACCCCACACAAAGTAAATTTTTTATTTTTTTTATAATGTGGCATCGTCTCTATTTTTCATAAATAAAGGTGCCACTAAATGTTGAAGTCAAATTTTGAGCCGTGATTTATTTAACCTTTTATTTACAATAAATCGTATGCCTTTGGACATAGGCTAAAATTTCCTATGGAATATATGTATACATTATATGAAATAAAGTTTAAAGAAATCTTACAATTTGTGACTTGTTTCAATTTTATACAAATTTTATATATTGTAATATAATAAACCTTTCAATTCTCGTGCTTGGACTATCTCGTTAAAAATGGCGCGTTTTGTGTCCTGAGATTGGCTACATCGCAAATTGGCCAGTGCTGCCAGGTTCGTCAACAGTCCCCCCCGGTAAGTCGGAAGAGTTAGGAGGAGCTTCCGGCTTAGCGTATCTACAAGAACCGACAACACAGCACAGCCAACTTCGACGCTGGTCTAACGTATACTCCGCTTGAGGTTTGAACAACCTCACTCCTTACTAAGCCATCGCTTCCGGTAATCGTCCTAATGATTCTACCTCTTGGCCAAGTGTTTCTTGGACTATTTCCGTCGACCACGATCACAATATCGTCTGTTTGGATAGCCTTCGAATGGTAGAACCACTTTGTCCTTTTTGTTAAATCAGGCAGGTATTCCCGTATCCACCTGCGCCAGAAGGAATTCCCGAACTGTTGCGTTAGCAGCCAATTTCTTTTCAGTGTAGAGCCATCATCACAGCACTCTCCCAAAGGCTTAGCTCCGCTCGAAGAACCCAACAAAAAATGGTTGGGAGTGAGTGCTTCGTCTTCTTGTCCAGTAATTGGGACATAAGTTAGAGGACGACTGTTTAAAATGTTTTCTACTTCTGACATCATGGTGAGTAATACCTCATCTCTGGGATTCTGGGTTGGCATAATCATGGCCAGTGTTTGTTTTACTGAGCGAACAAGTCGCTCCCAACTACCACCCATATGTGGAGCCGCTGGAGGTATAAATGTCCATTTTAAATTTCCTTCACCCACATTTTCAATCAGTTTTTTACCATCTATTCGCTGAATCGCTAATCGAAGTTCTTGACTCGCTCCTCGAAAATTGGTGCCATTATCGGAGTAAATGTGTATCGGCAATCCCCGTCTAGCTGTGAATCTTTGCAGTGCCAGAATGCATGAGTCTGCCGAAAGTGTGTGTACAATTTCGATGTGTATCGCCCGCACCGTCAAGCAGGTGATCAACACTCCCCAGCGCTTTTCCCTTCTCCTACCTACCGCCACAGACATTGGCCCGAAGTAATCGATCCCTATATAGGAAAATGGTCTTGTGAAGGTCTTCAGTCTTGATGGAGGAAGCTCATATTTGAGCATCGTTGACATTGTTTTTGTATGCGTTTCAACAAAACTCGAAGATGAGGAATATAAAATCGCTGCCGGATTTCATTGACTACAATTTCATTATTTTGGTGATGATACTTCCGGTGATAATGATCGACAATAAGATGTGTGATGTGGTGATAACGGGGTAATACTATTGGTCTTTTAGTATCGAAATTTACTCCAGTGCATGCGTCGATTCGGCCTTTAATACGCAATACTCCGTCACTATCTATATATGGCGTCAACTTATACAATGGACTTGAATTTGATATTTCTTTTGATCCCTTCAAAGCAACGATATCTTCAGAAACTATTTCGGATTTAGCCTGTCGAAACAAGTAACTCTCGGCCTTATCAGTAAATGAAAATTGATTATGATGATTGAATTCATATACTTTCGAAACAACATTTAAAAGTCTTCTCCAACGTGAGTATCTGGTAACATCAGTGATAGGAGTGGTTTGAAGAATTGAGTGGTGTAATTGTTCTATGACTTCAATTGTGTCTGAAATTTTGATAAACTTGGTCTGCGGCCAATGTTCTTCTGTCTGCCAGAGAAATTCTGGACCATTGTACCATCGGTGCATAGAAGAACTTTCCAGATTTGAACGAGGTCTTGCAGCTTCGTCTGCAGCATTCAATTTCGATGGCAACCATCGCCAGAGATTTGCATTCGTTCTCTCAAGAATTTCACCCACTCTGGTTACAAGAAACTGCTTACACTTGCGTGTCTTTCCGTTTATCCAAAATATCACCGTCTTGGAGTCTGTCCAATAAACATGTCTTTTGAAGTTAATAATATGAGATTCGATGATGGAAGTTGCTAACCTTGTGCCCAGGAGCGCGGCCTCTAATTCCATTCTTGGGATAGACAGCGGTCTTAGAGGGGGCAACTTTAGTTTTTGATGATATGAGACAACAATGTGCCCTTCCCTTGTTCTGAACTCGAAGATAAGCGACAGTCGCATATGCCTCTTCGGTAGCATCGCAAAATATGTGAAGCTCTACTTCACTGGTACTTGTAAGATTGAATCCGACAAAATACGTTCGTGGAATTTTAACCTCTCTAATTGTTGGCAGCAACCGTAGCCATTTCTTCCATATTGAAAAATGTTCCTCCTTTATTTCCTCGTCCCATTCTATCCCAGATCTCCAGATATTCTGTAAAAGTATTTTAAGATTGATCAATACGTTAGCAACTAGTCCGAGGGGATCGTAAATCTGCATGAGAAATCGCAGCACCTGTCTCTTGGTACGTTTTTTTATGCCCATATGCAACTCATCCTTTACATTGTCTTTTTCAAATTTAAAGAAGAATTCGTCTGTCTTTGTAGACCACCATAAACCGAGAACCTTCTCAGCGTCAGCCATAGCCACCTGCGGCTGTTCCTTTGAAGCATAAGACTCTAACTCTTTCATAACAACTTCCGAGTTGGAACGAAAATTTCGGATCTCAAATCCGCCATACTTGTGAACCTTTATAACCGCCTTTGAGACGCGTAATGCTTCTACTTCGCTGTCAAAGCTGTCGATATAATCATCTACGTAATGATTGCGGATTATGGCGTTTGCAGCTTCTGGATATTCGTGCATATAATCTTTCGCGTTTCTATTTTGAACATACTGAGCACAGTATGGGGAACAGGTGGCTCCAAATGACATTACCACGAGTTTGTATATTTCGATCTTCTTCGTAATGTTGTTTCGCCATAAAAATCGCTGTGCATTTTGGTCCTCTTCTGCTATCCGAACTTGATGGAACATTTCCTTAATATCGGCACAGACGCCGATTCTTCTTTCTCGAAACCGAAAAAGAATTCCGAGCAACGGAGAAGTTATATCTGGTCCACTGAGTAAGAGCGCATTGAGTGAAACACCGCCTACTTTGGATGCTGCATCCCAGACAATTCTTAGTTTATTGGGCTTATTTGCATTAAAAACGGGGAAAACTGGAAGGTACCATACTTTATTATTTGAAGAAAGTTCATTATTATTGATTTTCTGCGCGTAGCCCTTTTCTAAGTATAGCTGTATTAATTCAGATATAAGCTTTCGAAGATGCGGTTCTCTATCCATTTTCTTTTCAAGACACAGAAGACGACGTTCTGCATTCCCTTTGCTGTATGGTAGCTGGACATTTGCATATTTCCATAAGAGTGGAACTTCAAATCTTGGGCCGATTCTTCGGGCTTTCATGTCGAGAAGCTTTTCCGCCTGCTCTTCATCTGAAGATAATAAACTCATTTTCTTAGTACCAATATTCTCCACGGCAAAATACTGCTTGACCAATTCATGTATCATTTGGTCTTCCTGGTTACATTCGCAAATGTGGAAATGGTAGCTATATTCTTGCTGTTGATGCTTATATGGCCCAAACACGACCCAGCCCAGCCTAGTACTAGTAGCTATTGGCTCATTGGTTTTGCCTTCCCTAATTTTTAATGGTAATCCTAATTTCCAGTGCTGCAGACCAATCAATAATTTTGGTTGGGCATTTTTATATGAAATTATTGGTAGCCCATCCAGGTGTTTAAATCTCTTCGAAAGGTAAGAACCATCAATCGATTGTGTAGGCAATGCTAAAGACTTTACAGTGCGGACTCCAGATATCGCAAATGTTCGTTTTCTAGAACCCTTAATGATAATATCAACCTTGCGAGAATTATGCTCCGTGCGAACAGTATTCGATGTCCATTTTAAGTGTAGCGGAGAATAGTCACCTTCAACTTCTAATTCCTTCGCTAATTGTTCTTCTATTAAAGTAACAGATGACCCGTCATCTAAGAAGGCATAGGTTTTAATGGCCTTTTGTCCACTTTGTATGATTACGGGCACGATTTTGAAGAGAACGTCACTTCCAGTATCTGATGTGTGATGAATCGGAGATACGGTTGATGGTGTATTGTTTATTTGGTCTCTATTTTTGTGTAAGAGTCTATGATGGCGATATGTACAACCATTTTCTCCACACAGCTGCTCTGAGAAGCATCGTTTTTTATGTTTCCGCAAGCAAGTTCGGCACAGCTGTTTTTTCTTTACCATATCCCATCTTTCTCCCACAGTGCGATCGGTGAAAAGCACACATCGATCAACGGATGGACAGTTTCTTTCGCAGACCAAACAAGTTTTTTTTGTTGTCTCATGCGTACTAAACAATAGATGATCGTGTCTTTTCACACCTCTCTCTACTCTGTTATCAGTTGCTGCACAAAACGGCATTACTTCGGTAGCTGCTTGTCCTGCGTGAAAAAGCCATGTACTAAATGATAGAAGATCGGTCGTAATAAGTGTTTGTTTATAAATTCCCCAATTGAGCCTAATTTGTGGTGGCAACCTTTCCACTAGTTCTTGTAATAAAATTGGATTACTAATATGTGATTTAAGTTCGGACATTTCCATTACTGCGCACAAATTTTCAACAGATAGAGCGTATTTCACTATTGATTCTAATTTGTCTGCCCTGGGCGCAGAATCTTGACGAATTTTAATGAGAAGTGAGTTTATTATCATTTCGGGTTTACCAAAAAGTAATCGCAATGTTTCGATTATGTGAGGAACTTGACGTGGATGTAATAAACGACACCTTACAGCATCTAGTGCTTTTCCTTTGAGGCTCCTTTGGAGGCGAACCAAATTCTCATCTTCCGTAAAACCACACGTTCTGGTGCTGCTTTCAAATGAGTTAATGAATAGTGGCCATTCCTCGGGGTACCCACTGAAAGTTGGCAATTCTATTGGTAGTGCCTGTCGTGCGGCCAGCTGATTGTTCGTTATTTTTGGGTATTCAATACCCACTGTCGAAAATCCTGGTACTTGCTCAATTGGAGCTTCAAGCATTCCATGAGGCACACCACTACTAATTGGATTCGGTACTGATTTCGGAAGTCCAACGCTATCATGTGGATTTTGTTCATTTATAAACCTATTACCCATCCATGTTTTGCTTAAGTTTAGGTTATGTAGTGTGTCTGCTGTTAATTTTTTATTTGGCATATTGAAACTGCTGCACTTTTTTATTTGTTGTGACTGTGATGTCGATGTCATGGGTGGAAGTGTTTGTATCCATGAATCAACGCGTACTGAACTTTTCACGAGAGGCTCATCGATTTCCTGAATTTCGTCGTCGTCAGAAGAAAGTTCTTCAAGGATCTGGTATTTTTTTGAAATGTACTCCTGATCCCTCTTCTAATGTAAGAGCTTCTCTTCTTCTAAACGCTGGAGTCGTAACGATGCCCTACGCTGTGAAGACGCTTTGGATTTCTTAGATGAAATCGATGGTGGTCTGGTATTGTTGATGGCTGACTCTTTTGAGCGCTGGGAATTGATTCTGCGTTTGGTGTGTTAGAGGTGTGTGATTGACATTTCTTGCACGTCCAAAGTCGACATTCTAAATTTTCGAAGATTCTTGCGCAGACTAAATGATACACATCCCTACACACTTGCCAGCTAATATTATTTGTAGTTGCTTCAAGGGAGCACGATACACATATTGAGGTTATGGACACTTTTTTATTTCGATCAATTGATGGTGGGGGTGAACGCAACATAATGTTAATTGGAGGAAATTTACTCACCGATGTTCCGGGAATATTGCAGATATGGCGCAGGTGGATTGTGATGAATTACCAAAATTGAAATTTTAGAGTTGTTGAAGTCAAATTTTGAGCCGTGATTTATTTAACCTTTTATTTACAATAAATCGTATGCCTTTGGACATAGGCTAAAATTTCCTATGGAATGTATGTATACATTATATGAAATAAAGTGTAAAGAAATCTTACAATTTGTGACTTGTTTCAATTTTATACAAATTTTGTATATTGTAATATAATAAACCTTTCAATTCTCGTGCTTGGACTATCTCGTTAAAAATGGCGCGTTTTGTGTCCTGAGATTGGCTACATCGCAAATTGGCCAGTGCTGCCAGGTTCGTCAACACTAAATATTCTATATGTATCAAATGCATGTAAAATCGTATTTTAAATTTGTATCTTTTGTATATACATATGAATAAAGAAATTTGAATTTGAAATGGCATAAGAAAATAATAAAGACTATAAATCAAGAAAAACTATAAATCAATAAAACAACTACGACAGCCAATCATCTGTCATTTCACGTGAACATAGCCTTACAGAGCAGATTACTATATGGGCATAGTATGCAACTCTGTTAAATGTTATTATATACTTAAAAAATTCTTTCGCACCACTTGACATTTATCATATTCTTGTCTATAATGTAATAAGCCTTCCTTTGCTGATGACAGTACTCTCTATTTTTGATATGATTTCTCGGACTCATGTCCCTGTTCTTTGGCTGTAGATGGTCGCGTTAATGTTAAGCTCATTAACTACCGATATTCACAGCCTTGATAATTGGGCGGGGACCCGCTATACCATCTGATAGCTTCATACAGAGAAAAAGCCCTAGATACATTTATTAGGGGCCTAAAAGGCGATCTGCCTAGGCTTTTAGGCATAAGGGGACCAGCCGATTTACCGACTGCCCTTAATCTCTGCCAAAAGTTGGAAAACCAACGGTATAGATCAAATTACGCGCACCATAATACTGTTAATAATACTGGTCATAATAGAAAACCACTGCCTGCTACACCAATGCCTCCTCAGAAAAACTCGAAGCAACAGTTTTATCAATTTTCGAAACCAATGCATTCAAAATATAATGCCGTCCGCTGCCGTTAAATTTAAATGCAATTTGACACGGTCTCAACCGGATGAAACGTGCCATGTGAAAGGGAAGTTTTAAAACAACGCGCTCAAGTCAATTGAAGCCTAGCACTCAAAGCCAACATTCGTGCTGTTTTCGGTGAAATAGAGCCACATATTCTGGACGTGCAACAGAGGTCGCGTACATCATTTGACTAATATTGTCTTCAATTATTAATGGCAACTCTTTTTGTATCAATTAAAATAAAAATCAAATCGTATTTCATAAAAAAATATGTGTTTTACTAACAAAGTAAAGTGAAACCTCTTATTGGAAAACTATATCTTTATAATACTCCATTAGGCTTAGTTTACCTGATATTGATCTGAACTGGGTCTCTTCATTCAATGTGCTGGCATCAGATACTTTTCATTACTTGCTAGGTGATATCCTATTTCCAATTGAAATTGTTCTTCAAACACCGGTTCTTTTTAAACAGGTCAGCTCTTAGCTAGCCGCCTCTAATTGCTCTTTTACGGCTCTCCTGCGATTTTGAAAACCAACGTGACATAGCTCTGAGAACCGTTATATTTTCTAATTATCGTAAGTGGCATGCTTTGAGGTTCACAACCGACCGAATGTGATTTATTTCTACAGGGTTTAATATTTTGTTTAAAATTGATAAAAAAAAGCCTAAGTTTATTATACTTCCATTTAAATTGCCTTTCTTTCACTATTTCAGGCAAGACAAACGACGAGAAACACCAAAATCTGAAAACATGCGAAAACACTCTACCGATGCCCGAAGTGTCAAAAGTCTAGATTTTGACAGCGAAAACGAAACCAGGAAGCCAATTAATGGTGATGGATCTACCGATGCACGAGTCCGTCCAACACCTCCCAAGAAACCACTAAGATTATCTCTACAACGTGCCCAGAGCCTACAGACTGTTGAATTAAATCCAAACAGCGAAGCCGACAAGAAAAGATCCCTTAAACGTGCTCATTTTACAGAAAAGGCTCAAGAAGCTATCCTCATTGAAAACTGTAACCCATTGCAGACGTCCTCACTTGGACGACAGAAGCAGAACATTTGAAAATTACTGAACGTTCTTTTCAAGAAAAACGATGACAAACCAAACTAATCAGAACGAAAAGAACTGCATAGATGGACAACGACACAGTCGATATACATTCGTTAAATACGAATAAGTATGTACATACTACTGCCTTAGATACTAGCCCACTATAGATGTGTAAATACTACAAATGTAATGAAATTGACAAATACATTTTGCTGTGGTTTTAAAGATATGTACGAGTAGTTAGCAATGAAGGATTATATTTTAATTTGTATTGAAGTGAGGAAATGTGCAAGCGTAGGCTTACTTGTAGAATTAAGCTTAATAAGAAAAGAAAATCTTTGTAAAATTGATTAAAAATAAATATATACTGTAAATACAAGTAAAATAAAGAAATCGTTTATATATCAGTTACTCTATAATTTTCTGATTTTAAATAGATTTTTCAATTGACAGGAATAATATGAGTATGAATGACCCGAGCAAGCACACGGTTCCGCATCTCAATATACACAAGGAGACATGGCGGTCTGCGGATCCTGATACGTTAAACAATATTGATCATTTTGCGATCGACGTAAGGCATTCCTCCAGTATTCTGAATGTCTGACTTTTCCTGGTATCCAACTTTGACTCAGATTACTACCTTGTTGCAGCCAAGGTACGAATGCCCATTTCCCAAATGCCACAACAAAGAAGAAGATATACTACGTAGAAAAGCTGCAACAGCTAGAGACTTTCCGATCGCGTATCCCAATATCTTTCAGCAACTCATATACCCACAACAACAAGTACCGAAGACCAATGGTAACACTACCAACGTGCCATCAGAGTCGCCGCAAATAATGTGCTGGGTTTCACCCGACCACCTCCAACAAATGCTTGGTTTAATTAAGAATGCTGGGAAACACATGCAGCTAACAAGAAGCAACGCTACAACAAATGACGAGAGCCGCTGGTGAGCTATACGACCAAAAGAAACGAAGAGACGAAGAATATCGGCTTCTCCAGAAACAACACCAGGAAATTATACTAATAGCACCTAATAGGTAAAAAGGCTTGTCAAGACAACAAGACACGCGAAGTGATGAAGAAGGGAAACCTTGTAATAAATTCACTGTCGATGGTGATAATATGAAAAAAACTTCTTCAACAGATCGAATTACGGCGACCAAGATCTACATCCTGTCATAAGGCAGAATAGACGATCATTCAACTTAGACGACGATACCCAAAAGTTCGGCACATCGGCAATGAAGTAATGCACGTGTCAGGAGATAAAACTGCTTGTTTCAATTTGTTTGAAATACCATATGAAACGGATTTTAACTCGGGAAGAAAAATAAAGGTGACGCTGTGGGGAAAAATACGCGAAATACGCTCTTTAAATCAACCCGGGGGTTCCCTTATACAAAGGAGGGAATTTTTCGAAAATGGAACAATCTCCTATTGACATATAAGCGGATTAATGAAAGAAATTCCAAAACAGGACGGTCCTGATTCTTGTTTTAGAATCAAGGAACCTTGGAATTTCAACAAATACTTTTTCTAGATCTTCAAGCGAAGTACCAATGTAATTGTAACTCGTAATCTCCTGATTATGCGCATCAGAAAAACGTTCACAATAAATAATTATGATTATAGATAGTTTTAACACTTGCAAAGATTTTAACTCCCGAAATTTATACTTCAATGTTTGCTTGTTTAATGCATAATCGCATTAAACTTTGTTTGATGTTCATTTAGGAAGCCGTTATCGCTAAATGATACCATTAAGTAAGATTCCAACGGATACGCCGAATCTCCTAGGAGATGTGCTCCCTGAGGTAATTGAATTGTACGATTTTGTAGTGCTACTCCTAACGGGCTATTTGACCATACAGCAGCATCATGCGACCTCCCTGGTCAGCTAAAATATATGTCTGTCAAGATAAATTTAGCATCACACACAGCCTGTAAAGGAAAAAGAATCTATCATTGCACAATGGGAAGAAATTATTTTGTGCAACTTCATGGAATGCATTCCATGTCGGTTAAAATAGCTGTCGCCCTTTTGTGAAGGCTTGGGAATTTCAATATATGTACGTGCCATCAATACATCCAATATCAAATGGGAATGGATAACTTCTAAGAACATGGAATTCGTCCATCTTCTTGTTAAAATCGACTTCAGCTCTTGTCCGCTAAAATCTTTTAAGTTCTTTAAAAAAAAAATAATAAATCACCCCTATTCCCGTTGTCGTTTGTCGTTAACGACACTAGTCGTTTGTCGTGTCGTTTATTAATCGGTATTCTATAACAATTTCGACACGACAAATTTGTAGTAGAATCGTCAACGACGAAATTGTAAATCTCTAAATACATGAAGTTGAGTAGGTCTTGTTTTAAAAGTCAGTGTATATTTATTTGGAAATTATTTCAAAAAGTTACGTTAGGATTGAAAGTTAAATAACAAAATAAAGATTAAAATATGGACAGTATTGCGATTTTTTTTTCTTCTTCATCTTACGATGAAAATCATGAGTGCCAAAAAAGGAATTTGACAATTATTCGAAAAAAAATAAGACAAAGCTGAAGTAAAATTTGATTTTTTTAATAGATGAATTTGTTTTAGGTTTATACATATTTCCGGTTATCCAAGGATGCATTTCAAAGTGTGTTGGAGGTTGTAAGTAACAATCTTCCAGACAGTCTGCGATCATCATCGGTAGCTCCTATACTGAAGCTAGCGGCAACGTTCAGGATTCTTGCTGAAGGTTGTTACCAAAGCAGAGTGGGCAACGATTTTAGCTTGAGACTAGCTGAACCAACAACATGCAAAATATTTGGGCAGTTAAGGCCAAGGCCCATAGAATCCGTTGCGTCCGTTGCGTGAATTGCGTCGACTGGCAGCTCGATAGAATATACACGTTGTTATGGAAGCAGGCCCATAAACAAAGGATATGACGGAACGGACGGATAAAGTAGATTTAATTTCTACTTTTCAATCCATTGGCAGTTCACACATTCACACATAGAGGACCATACTTTCACATATTGAAGTTCACGCATTCACAAATTGAGAGTAAGCACTTTCATTGGTGGAGACATTGAGAGAATGAAGAGAAATTGTCATTAGCTTGAACGAAAATATTGAGATTAAATGACATTTAAATTCTTTTATTTCGTTTCGTTCGTTATTATGCCAACGTATGCCACGGATTCTATGGGACCGTCATTTCCGTCAAATACATTAACGTCAACCTATCCGGTATCGTAACGGACGCAACGGATTCTATGGGCCGGAGCCTTAAATCACAATTCTTGAAGTCCATATTTGCCCTCAGTGGATCAAATGAAATGACAGAGGAGGAAAAAAACCAAACAAAATTGATTTTTCCTGGCTTTCCTGGAGTAATTGTGTGTATTGATGGCACCCATATCAAAATCTTACCACCGAAAAAAGAATAGCAGCACGAGTATTTGAATAGAAAAGGATTTTATAGCCTAAATACAATTATTGTAAGTTGAAGTTTATTTAATTAAACTTTTCGAATACGTATACCTTTATTTATTTTATTTGAGGTTTGCGATAGTAAAATGTCTATCAGATATATTGACGCCCGACAGCCAGGTTTCTGCCACGATGTTCTGGTGTAGAGTTGCAGCGAACAATGTAAGCAGGGAAATAAATTCTTGGCTTCTAGGTAATTATCATTTGATTGAAAAATGTAATCTTTTCAAAAACGAAATATTTTTAAACTTCTCAGGCGATGCAGGATATCCATTCCAACCTTTCCTAATGACGCAGTTTAGATCAACGCAGGTGGGAAGTCGTCAATATAAATATAATGCAGCGCATGCAAAGGCAATAAACATCGTTGAAAGAACGATAGGACTTTAAAAAACCGCTTCCGTTGTTTAATTGGTGCTCGACAAATGCACTACAAACCAAAGAAAGCTGCGCAATTACAAATGCATGCGCAGCATTGCGTAACATTTGCATTTACTATAGAACTGATATTCCTTTGCAAAGTGTAAATAGCATCGAAATTGAAGAGACTGCAGGAAATAACACCGAAAATGAAGAAGTCGCACCAATCAGAAACCACATAATGAATTCATTTTAAAAGTTTTATTTAAAAAAAATCCAATCAATTCATTTTAAAAATACATACTAAAAAGGACTCAAGAATGCGTTTGTATCACTCATATCACAGAAATAAAATGCATATATAGAAAAAAAGTTAAAAGTCGCCTTCATTATGTCTAGCTTTTAACTCAAGCTGTTTCGTCTTCAAATTTTTTATTCTTTTCAACTCCAGCTCTTCTTATTTTAATTTTATTTCCTCCATCTTCTTTATCACCTGCAGTTTCTCTTCTTCTAATTTAAAAATTTTTCGTTTGTGTCTCCCAGTTTCCCTCATATGGTTTTCAAAAAGTCGTAAGCTTCTTTTTAGTTCCTTGTACAGATCGTCCTGTATATTGATCTGTCTTGTCCAAAGCGCCTCTTTATTATTTTTTTTCAAATGCACGCCTCTTGGAGTGAAATCTATGTAACTCCGGTGCACTATTCGAAACTGCTCGGCACGCGTCACTGGATGGTTGTTCGATTTGCACCTCATTTACAACATCCTCCACGGGAAGATATTCTGGTGGAGCAGAAGCAGACAATCCAGACGATGACGGGAAAAGTGAGGCTGCCGATATTGATGGAATTGGTGATAAGCCAATTTGTATTAAATCAGCAACCGTTTCTTCCAATGGAGAGAGAATATGTTGGTTGATTTTTCCTCCTCCTGTTGCTTTCATTTAATTTTTATTGTGGATTAATTTATTTTTTTGTTTTGAACTTCATGTCAGCCCAAACCTATGAAAGAACAATGATTGAAATTGTTTTAAAAACAAAGCTTTTTACTTACTTTTTGCCATTGTCTCATCGGTGGTCCCAGGCTGTTCAAATTAGTTGCTACGGAGTCCCATTCATTTTTAAAATTTATTTTATTTACTTCCTTGCTAAATCCCCTAGCAAGGTAAGATTTTTCCTGCATTACGGAAACAAGATATTCAAATTGTTTCTTATTTGTAATTTTTGTCCTTAAAAATTCAAAATAAATTGAGATTTGAAGTAATAAATAAAAATATGAATTTTACTTACATTTTTCCTGCCATCCACCTCACTGTCGTCAACTTAAATGCGAACGACGAAAATAGTCGTTTTTTACGACCTTTGTCGTCTCGTTTTTAATTAGAGAATACCGAATAATTGCCGAAAACGAGATTCTACTACAAACATGGCGTTGGAAATTTCCTCACGACGCTTGTCGTTTCGTTTCGTTTAAAAAACGACAAAAGGAATACCGATTTAGTCGTGTCGTTTTTTTTGTTGTCGAAAACGACAGCGGTAATAGGGGTGAATATGCCATTAAATCAGGCTACCGAACGTCCCCTTGTCATTTTAGTCTGCATGAGTAAACCCTTACTCGCACTGGTGGTTACTGGGGATAACCACTGCGAGGGAAGGCAAGCACATCACTATGAACTTGATTGTTGCGCTTCTGGCCCAATCCAAGTTATAGGCAGTTAGTAATTTCCCGATGCTTAAACCACAATATTATCGAGGAATGGACCGCCAGAGAAGCACTATAAAAGATCAGTTTGCTGCCTTAGTCAATCAAAAACAGCCATCTTTATCCCACAAAAATTTAATAGGACGACTAGAGTTCTGCAAACAACATAATGACAACGATTCCATTGACATGGAAAAGAATATACAATAATACTCGAATCGAACAAACGAATGTCTCCAAAAACATCAGATCAAGAAATGATGAAGCACGGAATAGTGACTGCGACAACAGTTCCTTCTCTAAAGGCTTCCAATACAAACGGGACTAAATATTACTCAAATGATATTTCCTTTATAATATCTAAGGATATCTTCATCCACGTTTGCAATGAAGCAGTAAGAGATGTTTTGAGAAATTCTCATGCAGAGTCTAGTCCTTGATAAGGCATTATTACTTTATTGTTTCCTTGAACCATAGAAACAGCGATTGGCAAGTATAAATCTTCACGTTTTCCACGTTTTTTGTCATTATAACAGCTAATATCGTAGACGGGGAAAACAAAATTCCTGACTGGCTGAAAGTTAAACATAGCTGCTTATTGTGACGCAGATTTTAAAAATGAAATTAATTCCATCACTGTATGCAAGTAGTTACAAAAGCTTTTCGAAAGCTGTGCCTCTGGAGTTAGCTTGCGATATTCGCTCAATTTTTTCAAGTATATTGTTAATGAAGTCACAGTTGGCGCAGTTTGGAAGGTCGGAGGAGGATCGGAGGATCGGAGAAATGCTGCTGAGGTTCCATTTGTCAGGCATACTTTACTCCGGCCTTATCATGGAAATGTGTTTGTGTATGCCCTCAACTACCTAAATTATCCCCTACTGATTCAACTATCTCAGCAAGCAATCTGGCAGCCTTCTATATTGTACTTAAATTAATAAATTGGTATTTTTACTTCATTTTAGCAAGGTAGGCGGAATGGTTCGTCCTGCCTGGTCAATTAGCAAAGTCAATTAGTTTATATACATTTGCAGAGATGATCTGGTATTAGCTATGCTTCCCATTTGTAGCGCAAACGTCCTTTTTCTATGCTTGCCTTAAAATTAGCTAAAAAAATTATAATTAGAACGTTGTTCGTATATTTCGCCTCGGATCTCATAAAAATATTTTTCGCAGCATCGTCTATTTCTTCTGTGAAGGTGAAGGCATATATCAGGCTGATGTTGGCTAACTTAGATTTGATACGCCTTCGCTTACGTGCCGAAAATCAAGACTTCTTGTCTTAGTATGTCCCTTCAAACAATTTCTCACTCAAATAGACAAAGCTTTTCTTCTCTATAGACGTTTCTACAATGTGTGCCATAATTGTCCGGCTAATCACATCGCACTTTAGATGGCATTAATATCTGCTTGGAAGTAATCTGTACGTGGTCAGCTAGAGGGTCGAACATTCCAAGCTCAAATTCGAACGTCGCACAGTGGCTTATTTTGACTTTTTTGTTTGCAAAAATCATAACTCCTAAACGAATAAAGATATCGTGACAGTTTTTCTTTTCTACTTAAAGGAAATTTCCAGGACTAGAAAATTACTAAACTTAAAATTTTAATTTTACTTATTATTATTATTATTATTATTATTATTATTATTATTATTATTATTATTATGGTGTTTAATTTCACGCTATTACGGTTATGTACATTACATTTTCAGGACCTTGAATCGAACAAAAATGTAACAAGTCTTTATTGTAGTTAATTTAAAAATTGGCGAACTATATGACACGTGTCTAGAATGATGGATTTTTGAATTTTCGCTATATATTTCTCACTGATATCTAGGTCTCTCAGATGTCTCTTGATGTTTTTTTCCACTAGTCCTGTGGCACTTATTATTATTGGAACGGTCTTGACCTTCCGTAGGTTCCACTGGTTTTTGATATCTATTGCTAGACTTTCATATCTCCTTTTCTTCTCATCGTACGTCTTTTTGATATTATTATTATTAGGAACAGCAAAGTCAATCAATATTGCTGTGTTGTCCCTTTTGTTTAGAACAGTAATGTCAGGTCGGTTATGATCAACTCGATTTGCAGTATGAAGCGTTCGGTCAAATAGAATCTTGACTTCCGCGTTTTCCACCACAGGCTCTGGTTCATAACGGTAATACGGTTGCAATTCCTGCAAAAGTCCAGCATTTTTGCATAACTGTTGGTGGAAGACCTTTGCAACATTGTTGTGCCTTCGGAGATATTCAGTCTGTGCTAGATTTGTACATCCTGATATGATGTGTTCTATTGTCTCATTAGGTTTTCCGCACATTCGACATTTATCTTCTACGGTATTGTCTCCTAGGACAAACCTTGTATAATTTCGTATTGCGACAACGCCGTCTTGTATTGCTATCATGAAACCTTCTGTTTCGGAAAACAGTTCTCCTACCCGGAGCCATAAGTTTGACGTTTCTATGTCAACATGTTCGCTCCTAAGGGCTTGATAGTGTCTTCCATGCAAAGGTTTGGCTGCCCATGTTCGTCTTCGATCCTCCATATCGGGTAGTTGTACAGGCGGTTGATTTTTTAGGTTGAGTGGAGTAAGATTATCGTCAGCTTCAAGAGTTATTTTTGCAAGGTCTGAGATGAGACTTTTCTCGGTAAAGTATCTTCTAAGTGAAAATACTTGCCTAGCATGCATGCCTTGCAGATCAATTATTCCCCTACCTCCTTCTCGCCGGGGCAACGACATTCGTTCTATACAGGACTTCGGATGGTGAAGATTGTATTTAGTCAATATGGTTCGGATCTTTCGCTGCATGTCCACAAGATCTGTTGTGGACCATTTGATTATACCAAAGCTGTAGGTCAGTACCGGTATTGCATAGGTGTTTATTGCTTTGACTAAATTCTTACCATTTAAATGGGATTTCCCGATTTTATGCATTCGCCCTTTAAACTCGGATATTAGTTCTTTTTTCATTTTCGCAGAGTGCATCCTATTACTTTGAGCTGTTCCCAGATATGTGTAAACCTCATTCTGCAGCATTTCTTTAATAATAATTATTATTATTATTATTATTATTATTATTATTATTATTATTATTATTATTATTATTTTTTTTTTTTTTTTAATTTTTTAAATTTCTCCTTAATGGGTTCAAAAAATACATTTCGGAAGCCTTGGCCTAAAACAAAATGTATTGCACTTAATTTAAATATATGTGTTATGTTTAGTTCATAAATTTCCTAGTAATATGACAGGTATCGATGATAACTGACTTCTGCATAGTATCGATGAGGTTCTGCCGGAGTCCAAGTACGTTCGTATTTGTACAGAGATGTTTGTCAATCACACCTTCAGCGCTTATTATTATTGGAATGATCTTGATTTCCGTAAGGTTCCAGTTTCTTTTCGTTTCAACTGCTAGCTCAGCATATCTGCTAATTTTCTCTGTGTATGTACGGTCCATGTTTCTAGTAGCCGGAACAGCGACATCAATGAAGAAGCCCTTACGTTGTTTTTTCTCAAGGATCGTGATATCAGGGCGGTTATGGAGTCTCGTCTGGTCTAAGTATATTGTTCGATCGTAATAGACTTTCACGTCTTCATTTTCCATAACTGGTTGTGGATTATATTTGTAGTAGGGTAGATCATCGGCTTCAAGCTTATATTTGCTGAGTAATTTTTTGTAGAGAATTTTTACGACGTTGTTATGTCTTCGTGTGTACTCAGTTTGGGCTAGACTCGTACATCCTGATATTATGTGGTCAATTGTTTCAGTTTGACTCATACATCTTCTGCAGGTATCATTGGTGGCATTTGAGTCTTTCATGACAATCTTCCTGTAGTTTTTTGTTGGAATTACTTGGTCTTGTATAGCAATCATAAATGCCTCGGTCTCAGCATACAAGTTTCCGTTCAATAGCCATTTGTTTGACATTAATTTATCAACATTATCAGCGTTAATGGACCTGTAGTATCGACCGTGAATAGGTTTTATTGACCACTTTTGTTCCCTTGAAGTTGTGTCTTCTGTTTGTCGGTGGAAGCTTCCACTCAGGTTTAGAGGTGTAAGATTTTTATCTGCTTCAGTTATTGTTTTTATTAGTCGAGATCTGTCTGATTTAAGTTGAAAGTACCGACGAAGAGACTCTATTTGATTATCATGGAGTGTTTGGAGATCGACTAGCCCTCTTCCACCATCTCTCCTTGGCGTTACCATCCTTTCACAACATGATTTAGGATGATGAAATTTATAATCTGTCAGCATTGTCCTAATTTGTCGTTGTAATGACTGGATTTCAGTTACTGTCCATTTGATAATTCCGAAACTGTACAAAAGAACTGGTACTGCATATGTATTTATGGCTTTGATCAAGTTTTTGCCATTAAGATTTGCTTTAGCTATTTTGTGTATACGTGATTTAAACTCTCTCGTTAAATTGCTTTTGACTGTTTTCTTGTCGATCCGATTATTTTGGGCCATGCCTAAGTATTTATAAACGTCTTTTTCTTCCATTTGTTCAATGTTTTGAATGCCCCTATTTTGCCCTTCACTTCTTGATATTTTCCCTTTATTAATGCTTATTCTTTTGCACTTTTCTAGGCCGAATTTCATGGTTATGTCCTTACTAAACATCGATACGATTTGTATTAAATAGTCTAAGCTTGGTCCCGTTGAAGCGTATATTTTCAGGTCATCCATGTACAAAAGGTGACTCAGTACTTGGGTAGAACTGCCCTTTATTTTGTATCCATATTTGCTGTCTTACAGGAGATTACTAAGTGGATTTAGGGCAATACAGAACCAAAGAGCAGATAGACAGTCACCCTGAAAGATTCCACATCTTATGTTGATATCTGAGGTTTTTACCATCCCTGTATCAGTGGGTATTTGAATACTGGTTCGCCAGTGTCTCATATTGTAGGTTAAGAATTCAATTATATTTGGATTTATTTTATAGATCTTCAGAACCTCTATTAGCCAACTATGTGGTACACTGTCAAATGCTTTTTGGTAGTCTATATAGCATGCATTTAAATTTCTTGATTGATTAATCGTCTGTTCCAGTATAGTTTGATCGATGGTAAGTTGTTCTTTACAGCCTTTAGCATATTTACAGCATCCTTTTTGTTCTTCACAAATGATATTATTCTGTGTTAAATGATTGTTTATTAGGAGGTTAAGGCAAGCTGTCATAATCTTATAAATAGTAGGCAGGCAGGTAATTGGCCGCCCGTTTGCAGGATTTCCGTTGAACCCCTTGTCTTTCGGAAGAAGAAATGTGATGCCATTAGTAAAAGTTTTCGGAAACTTCCCTGGGTCTTGGATGCAGTCATTTAGAAGATCTGTTAGTTTCTGGTGCATTGCAGGGAGTTTTTTGAACCAAAAGTTTTGCACTTTATCTGGCCCCGGTGATTTCCAATTGTGTGTCTTCGATATGACTTCTTTAATTTGTTCACATGTAAGATAATTCGTTGACATTTCCTCAAGTTGCTGGTATCTGTTTTTTTCTTCACTGATCCATGTTGCCTCAATGTTGTGGTTTACTTGATTGGACCATATAGACGACCAGTACTTTTCGGTATCTTCTTTCTTAGGGTAAGTATCTTTTTCGATATTCGATGGTGTTGTCTTTCTGAGACCTCTGTAGAAGCTTTTCTCGTTTGTATTAAATTTTTTGTTATTTTCACGTCTTTTATTGGATAATTTGTACTTTCTTTGTCTTGCTATTTGCACGTTTAGTTTTTGTTTAATAGTATCTCTTGTTAATATTGCGTTTGAGTTGTTAACTTCATATCTTGAGTGCCTATTGTGTTTTGTGTATATTCTTTTTATTTTATTTTTAAGTCTGCTGCTTCTATTGCCTGTTATATAATTATTCATTCTTTCTAAGTCACTTCTTAGGTTTTTGATATTATTTTCAATTCTTTGAATCGTTTTATTTTTGATGGGTTCTCTGCTTATTCTATTATTGCACATACTTATGTTTAATCTTATATCCCATTTTTATTGCGATTGTCACAGCTGCTGAATATACAAGTGTGTGTAAATCCTCTAATTTATCGATTTGAGGAGCTCTTCTGGCAATAATTTCATTATCTACATATTTTATTACTAAGCTGAGCTTCTGACTAGAATTTATTTTTGGTATTGTAGGTCTCATAAGAGGATTGATATTAGTATATATCTCAAATTGTTGTTGAAAGTGGCTGTCGATATCAGCGAATTGGTTATCCACTATTTCTGTTTGGTGTATCACATGTTCGGTTCCTTGGTTCTCGTAACTTGTTTCCACACTATTATCGTCACTTGTTATCGTATGGGATTCCTGCGCTGTAGGATTGTTTGTTGGTTGAACTACCATAGATTCTCTAATAAGATTACGCCTAATCTCTGGAATAAGATTGTTTCTATGGATCGTACGAATTTGGTCTGCCAGGCGTTGCTCTGATACATTGTAGTCGGGATGTTGTGCTACGAAGATTTGGCGAAGTTGTGTTCGATATCCTGTGAGGTTTCTTTCCTGATTTGTTGCAATGTAGTATGCGCGTAGAAGGTTTTCGTTAATTTCGTTTGTCCATTTTCTGCGCTGTCGTGGTCTGCCAGCTGCTGTGAGAGCTACATCGGTATGTGTATGCTGTTCATTTACAGCCTGATTATTGTTGAATTATCGGTGGGGTTATCCGAGGTCCCCAGGTTATTTGTTTGGTTTGTACTTTCCATTTTGATTGTTCCATTTTATACCTCCTGGCAGGTTACCTTTTAAGGCCGCTTTTAACATAAAGAACAGACGCCCACCTCCATGCTGTCTGGTTCCCAGTCTAGGATGAAGGATTTTTGGTTGTTGTGTGGTCCGCGAGTGGTATTTTATTTCCCACATACCCGATATATCTATCGAGCATTCCTCTATCCGCCACCTGAGGACGCGCCCTCTAGGGATACAACACCCCCCGAGGGTTATTATTATTATTATTATTATTATTATTATTGAGTTTTCCACATCTCGGCTTCCTAATGCCGGAGATTACATATCCCGGGTATCTTATACCAAAGGGATTATGCTCTGGTGGGGCGTAGTCCAGGTTCTATGCCCTTGCGGATCTATTGCTAGGAACTTTCTGACGATATTACACGTATCCAACAGCGCCGCTCTTTGTATTATAGCCATCAGCTTTTCTAAATTGTGCTTCCTTAGATTGGTGATTAGGTGTTTCGGCACCAATCCGGTAGCTGAGATGACAATGGGTGTAATTGCTACCTTCGGGGCTCGGTACATAATTCCCATTTCAATTGCCAGTGCAGTATATTTGGAAATTTTTGTCGAATATGTACTCTGAAGGTTTCGATTTAGCGTTACGGCGACATCAATCATTTCAATTTCTTTGTTGGCTTTATTAAACATAATTATGTCCGGCCTATTCGCTGGAATGTGCTGGTCGGTGGCTATAGCTCTATCCCAGTATAGCTTTGTAGTGGCGTTTTCAAGTACAGGTTGTGGGTGGTACTTATAGTATGGTGTATGCTGCTGGATGAGACCATAGTTCAGCGCTAGTTGCTGGTGAATTATTTTAGCGACGTTGTTATGTCTTAACGTATAATCACACGAAGCAAGTGCACTGCATCCCGATATAACGTGGTCAATTGTTTCACCACAGTCTCCACATCGCCGGCATCTGTCTTCAACTGTTTCCTTTAAAATGAACTTGCGATGATTTTTCGTGGCGATGACTTTGTCCTGTATAGCCATTACAAAACCTTCAGTCTCAGAGAATAGCTTGCCTTGCACTAGCCATAAGTTTGAGGCTCGTTGATCAATATGGTTCATTGCAAGATCATGCGGATGTCCTCCGTGTATGGGCTTTGACTTCCACGCTGTGATAAGTTCATCCGAGGTTCTGACGTTGTCAGCGGAAGGAAAAGTATCTGAGTTTAGATGCAAAGGAGTGAAACCATCATCAACTAGCACAACTGCTTTAAGTAGTGGCGACAGACTGCGCTGGAAGTATCTTCGAAGATTAAGATTCTGTTGGTGGTGCATTTGGCTGATGCTGACTATTCCCCTGCCACCAGCAGTGCGGGGGAGCGTTGTCCTTTCTATTGCACTCCGTGGATGTTGGCTATTGAATCTTGTTAGCGACGTACGAATCAGCATTTCGAGATTCCCTATGTCAGTTGGTGACCACTTAATTATTCCAAATGAATAGGTTAATAGAGGTATGGCCCAGCTGTTGATAGCCTTACATTTGTTTCCTCCATTAAGATTCGATTTCAAGATGTATCTTAGCCGTGCTTTAAATTGTGTTGTAATTCTTCGTTTAAGTAAACCATGGTTAATACCTTTCAGTTGTAGGAAACCTAGATATTTATAAGATTCACCTTGCTTCATGTCTTCGATGACCTGGTTATGGTCAATAGGGCATCCTTCCTCGGTAGCATCTATTCGTCCTCTGACCAGATGGATCATCTTGCATTTTTCTATACCAAATTCCATATGGATATCTCTACTGAAACTATTCACCACTTCCAACATACGGTGTAATTTGTCTCTCTTGTTGGTATAGAGTTTTAGATCATCGACGTATAGTACGTGGTTTAGCGTGTAATCGAAAGTATCCGTCTTAATGATAAACCCAGCTTTGATTTTGATCAGCAATCTGCTGAGGGGATTAAGTGCCAAACAGAACCAAAGAGGACTAAGAGCATCTCCCTGAAAGATTCCTCTTCTTATAGATATAGCGCTGCTTGTTGTTCCTTCTTGCCATAACCTAGTGTTCCATTTCTCCATCAGTGATTGTAGGCAGGTGACTATAGCCGGGTCGATTTTATATATTTGGAGTACTTTAATTAGGTATCCATGCGGCATTGAATCAAATGCTTTCTTATAGTCAACGAATGCCATACTTAGATTGCGTTTCTTCTTCAATGCCAGACCGGTAACCACTGCGTCAATGGTCAATTGATCCTTGCAACCCATGGTTTCTCTACTGCAGCCCTTCTGATTGTCTGTAATTATGTTGTTTGAGGAGCAGTGTTGGTATATCCTGTTTGCGACAATTTTTGTAAATAACTTGTACGTCGTGCACAGGCATGTGATAGGGCGGTATTTTGAAGGATCATTGCATGGCTTTCCCTTTGGCAGTAAAAACGTTAGCCCGTTAGTCAGGAACTGTGGGGGTGGAATTGTTAGTGTCAGCAAGTCGGTGAAACACTTCGCTAATTTTTCGTGGGTTGCTGTAAGTTTCTTTAGCCAAATGTTCTGCAGTTTGTCTATACCAGGAGCTTTCCAGTTACTGGTCTGGGACAGGGCATCAGTAACTTCTTCTTTGCTTATTGGTTGATGAGGCATAGGCATGATTTGTTCCAAGCTCTCAATTTCATCCTCGATCCATTGGGCATTCTGATTATGTTCTTTGGAGCAGCTCCAGATATTTTCCCAGAATTGAGCGTGTTGGTCTATAGAAGGATGTTCATAAGAACTTACTGGCGAAGGTGGCGATGTTAATTTTCTATAGAAAGCCCTCTGGTTTTTATAGAAAAGAGAGTTTTCAGTTTTCCTGTTGCTGCATTTAATGTAGCGTTGTAGGCGCTTGTTAAATGCGGCAACTTTTTGTACTTTCTTGTCCAGTATTTCTGTGATTTGGTCCCTAGTTACAGTTTGGCACTGTAGTGGTTTGATTACTTGTCTAATACGCCTGCATAACCTCTTGGATCTAGAGCCATTTCTAAAAGCGTATAGTCTTGCAATATCTTGTCTCAACATCTCTATTTTATTTTTCAATCTCCTTTTCCATTTGGGAATTGTAGGTGCAGGGTAACTGGAGCCTTGAGTAGTGGCTTGGAAATCCTTTCCTAAAGTTCTTAAGGCTGATACCGCACAAACGTAAAGAAGAGCGTTGATACGGTCCATATCTATGTCGAGGTCTAAATAATGTGGCAAGATTTCTGTGTTGAGAATAAACAAAATTTTTTCCAGTTTGGCACTATCAAAGACCTTGGGTATTTTGGGCCGTAATGTTGGATCCAACCCTTCAAATTCAATGAGAGTGGTGCTGAAGATATCTCTCAGAGTTTGGGTTTCGGGTTCTGGTCCATGGGTGATAGATGCTTGTTCTGTTCTAGAAATAATGTCTCCTGTTGGTGGTGGTGTCTGGAGTTGACGGCGTTGTTGAGGTTGATTGCTTGGTGGGCTAACTGGAGGCGTTGTTGGAGGCGAAAGATTTCCAGTCCTGCTAGAAGGGACGGATTGTCTTGTGCCAGATGTTGTCGGCATAGAGGTTAGTCTTTCTTCGTTCTCAACCATTACTTCAGCTTTGATTCGTTGTTGTCGGTTGGTTTCCACATATTCGTTGGAGAAAATTACATCCTTCCTTCGAGCTAGGTTGTTGTCGTTAATCCTGCCATCGAAATCTCCATACCTTTCCGCGAATAAGTCGAACATTTTTTTTCTGTAGGTGGTCATATGTTGTGGGTTCTCACAGCTAGTTGCGATATAGTAGCAGCGCAGGACAAATTCATTCATATCGTTGGTCCATTGGATGCGCTGTCTACGCATTATTATTATTATTATTATTATTATTATTATTATTATTATTATTATTATTATTATTATTATTATTATTATTATTATTATTATTATTATATTATTATTATTATTATTATTATTATTTTGTGTATTATTTATTTTGATTTAATTTGATCTCCTCCAACATTCCCTTACTTCCTAACCCTTAACCCTTGTTAGTTTTTAAGTCCTAGCTTTTAAATTAGATTAAGCTTGCATTAAGCTTGCATTTAGCCCCACTAAATTAAATTAAAAAAAATATTATTTAAATTTAAATTTTGAGAAAAATGCTTTACAGGATGTTTTCAGAATCTTCTGCTGAAATACGACTTTCTCACCACAGGGGATACACATAATATTTTACTTTAAATATATAAATAGAAGTGCACGATTCAAGTAATAATAATGTGTCTAAAAGCTATTCCGAGCAAAACAGTGGTGAATTAAAGCAAACGGACCAAAAATATAAATAAAAAAAAATCTGCTTTCTTGGAAACTTTCGTCAACATCAGAGGTAAATGCTTAATAAACTTACTATTTCTGGAAAGTACTCGTATTGTGTTTTGAAATCTTTTTCGGTTCTGACATGAAGAAACGAGTGGGTACAAGTATGTTGAAACGGTCTTCATTCTGCCTCACCTTTGAAACTTTGCACGTATTTTGATATCTATATTTCTTGAAGCCTTTATTTTTGGATTCTTGAGCTTCTTCTGACAATTCTCCACGTGGTAGTGATTGATACTCGATAATATTTTGACTATGAGCCAAATTTTTATGAAGAGTAGGTTTGAACATATTTTCAGAACATTTCTGCTTTAATAACTTTGCTTTTTTCTTGGCATACTCCCTAATCTTGGCAGTTTTAAGCTTTACCCAGCAATTCGAAACATTAAATATTACTTCAAGCCTCATTATTATCTCTCGCCTCAGATTCTTGAAGTAAACTCCTCGAAATATTTCCACCTTGGTATTTCCAAATCCTTGCTTTGGTCTATACACATAGATCTCTTGTTTTTCTTTTGTTTATTCTGCCTCCTTCATTCCAATAGATTCATCAATACGATCTCCCTCGTGTACGAGCATGAATATGCAAGTTTCAAAATAAATTCCTTTGCACCTGATTTTTGCATGGGATGGAGGGATTCTATATTCGTAGTTACGAGTATGTTCGTCATCATTTGATTCATCTTGATTGTTGAAGTTTTTTTGTGTTATTTGGGATATGGGACATGGCCGACATTTAAAACTTTTCCGTCGATCATAGTTGAAAAAAACTCGTGGTTGGCAACTATCCGTATTTCGTCATTAACTTTGTAAATATTAAGTAGGTTGAGGATTAGCAATTTGACTTTTGATATCCTTGACTGTACTTTTTATGAGTTCTCCAGTTTCGTTTGCATATTGGAATATTAGGGATTGGCAAAAAACGAACTGATGATGGACGAGAGTTCCTCCAATGTTCACCATTTGAACTGTGAAGCCTCAGTGGAACAACTGAGGCCATGAACATATTCGCATCTATTTCACCACATAGTGTGATTGCATTGTATTTGTGTTGTATTGTATTTTTTGATTGTACGCACCTTGCCCAGATTATCCATCACAGACTCACAATTACTTTGTAATGTAAGAATTCTTGGAAGTGCAATTATTTCCCTCTCACTTTTCCTTTCTAAAAGAAGCCTTGCAGAATGATTCATCATTTCTTCAAGTTTCACGCTAGCTGATATTTCTGTGATTTCGTCGAGCACTCAGTTATTGATGACTTTGATGTACCAATAGTAATCCTGATCCCTGAATTGGCATCATATGACAATATTTTAAAACAAAACTAATAATAAATGTTTATTACTCATTACAAGAAAACATGAAGATGTAAGTTATAGTCTAAGAGCCGACAGCAAATTTTGGGAGTGTAGGTATAACCAAAATATATGTACATGTATGTGTTGGTATTAGCGCAGTGAGGGTGAGGGGTTGAAAATTGTAATTCGATTTTTGTGTAGGGAGTATCACCTCTTGAATCAATATATAAACAGTAGAGAATAATGCACTGATTTCGAATACCTAGGTCCCAGACGTTTTGCTTTCAGATTTCACCCCGCCAGACGCCCCTAAAAGATGCAAAAAATCAACTTCTTAATTTTAAAGTATAACCACATGAGTGATACACAAAAAAATCTGAAATAATACCCTGATTACAAATATGTAGGTCCCAGACGCTTTACTTTCAGCTTTCACCCAGCCAGATGTCCTTGAAATATTCTAAAAGCGTTTTTTTTTACAAAAAACATGAAACCCTTTTTTTGATTTCAAATATAACCATATGTTGATCAAAACAAAATTGTACATTGTACACGTCTTCCTGATTACAAATACATAATTCCCAGACAAATTACCCACAGCCTACCCCCTAACAGACGTCCTTGAAATAATTGGCATGAATAAGTGTTACTATGTTATCTTCGATCTATAAAAGGCATTGAACGCTATAGACGGAATAATTCGGACGACGCAGTAAATTACGAGTATTCAGCGTTCAATAAAAATGGAGGGCGGCCAGCTAATTTCATAAAAAGCCTGAGAAATAGTTCCTTCAAGAAAAGACTTAATTAAAGACTTTGTTCAGGAATGGAGCGAAGATGAGTATCACCATATTATCGGAGATAAGAAACTTTACATAACATTTGAAACAAAATGCTTTGTCTTTAAAACTGCAAACGAAAAAATTATTCGCAAAGACGTCAAAGAGCTGGAGAGTTTTCAGGAAGAAGCTGATACGCGAATGATGCTTCATTTGGCATCTCTTCCACGAGACTTTTCAGTTGTTATAAAAACATCAGACATGTATGTACTTATCATAAGGCTTTACTCCCTTCCGCACTTCAAAAATAATATAAAGGTCTGGCTGGAAATTGGAAATAATTCTAAGATATACAATTTATTAAAAAAAAAACTTAAATTCAAATGGACTCTAATGGTCTCTATTTTATTATATGTAAAGGTATATAAACATAAATGAAATGTTCAATGAATTTGACCTACGCTTTGTGCTGCACTGCCTGCTTTCCATAGCTTCACTGGTTGCGTCTACACCCCATGTTTTTTTTAAAAAGGGAAAAATCAAATCATTTGAAATTTTAAAAGCATCACCGGAACTCCAATCCACTTTTTCCAATTTCGGAAATTTTACTGATGCAAATATATCACACCAAAGTGGTTCATGTAAATGAATTGTTTGAACTGTTTTACAAAGCCTGCAAACCTACGTCGGAAAAAATTTTCAAAAATATTAAAAGTAAATTCAACATTTAAAATATTTTCATAGCAAGTAGATGAAGTAGGGACCTTAATGCTTGAACTTCTTATCTAAAGGTCTTGAATTATCCCGGTGTATTATCCCGGTGCAATGCAATATCATTCTGTTATTATCGTGGGAACATGTATGCACTTGAACAATCTGTGTCAGCAATTCCCGTGCAGTCTGTTACCTTGTATTGGGTTCAGGGTCAGGTGCGTCGTGTTAACTTGTAGGTTTGAGTTTATAATTTTACACAGCGCTGTACTTCTCCCATTAGAAAAAGAGAAAAAATTGGCTAACGCCTTCAAATTAAATCTCTCTAGCACAAAGGGATGCAAGTTGACGCACCTACGCTTTAAAGTATATATTTAAAAATATATAGGAATTAATTTTCTGTTGAGTTTAGGTCGGACTCTTTCGCACCTTTTTTTTAAAATCAAGCTAAAATTTAAAAAGTGTGCCGGAAATAGTGTTTCAAAAAAAACATTAAATTAAATAGTTCATTTACTGACCCATTAGGGGCTTACCTCTATTTCAATCATCTGAAGTAAATCATATTCATCCAACGTATGGCCTTCGTCTGGGGTTAAATAATTTCTGAGAGGATATTATAGCTTTGCTACTCGTATAAACAGTTAGTTATAGTATTGGGCGTAGCTAAGTTGACGCCGCTCATTAATCGTACAGTACACAGTCACCCAAAAATTCTATCACTCAAACAAAAACAACATTTCATATGTCTCGGGTGCATTTTCACATATTAGGGCCGCCACATAAGATCTCTAGGAACTCAGGCGAACGCTTTCTTCCAAATTGATGAAGACGATATGCAAGGGCCTTATGGTAAACTTTGTATTGCGGCATTTGACGATCACAAAGTCAAACAAAGTTGGCTGCCATGAAATTTGATAATCTTGGGTTGTCGCCTGTCTAGTATATTTTCATGGTATGCAATATTAGTTTCACCGATCGCAAGTTTTTACTGTTTCTCGTGTCACCTTTGCCTTTATGCAAGGAAAAAACTATGTGATTTGATCTTAATACTCATCTCCGGTTCACACTCTTTACTCCTTCGCTTATTACATCCGTAAAATCGGACGTTTACTTTTTATTTGCGTCCGTGATCGAGGGAATGCATCTTCGCGAGAATTCTTCGTTCAGTAACGTCTTAAAAAACTCTTCTCAGTAATTGTAAATTTCGTTGTTTCCCAGTAGCAAGTTTTCTTACTCACCTATGTTCGTAGGTACCATCACATTTAGGTCACCATTTATTAGAATGTTATTAGATTGTAGATATGTTATATGTTAATATACTAACTACTTACTAAAACTTATTAAACTGGTTTTATGTAAATTAGAGAATTCCTCCCTTACACTACAAAATACTGCAGACATATGAGGAATTCAGGATATATTCCAGAATCAAGAGTATATAATCAATTAGTTTTATTAATCGATAAAGTAATTTTAGGTATGGCTTTTCCATTTACATTGTATTTGAATTTACTTGTAATATCAACAATCCCTAAACTAAGGCAGATGCACAGATACGAAGAGTGATATACTCGTACTCATGTCCACTAGAGCAATTAATAAGCGTCTCAGTCGCAGCAACCTGTCTCCTGAATCATATCACTTACGACCAGTTCCTCCATCCAATCAATTTTATTTACCTACTTTCGATTAAACGAGTTGTTCGTCATGCCTTCGCCTTCTCCAAATTTGTTGACGTCACTCCATACGTTTTTAATTCAATTCAGCTATTCAGCAATTATATTGCTTCGACACACGACGACTTGGATCTCCACCAGATATTCGAACCAAAGGCCGCACCGCTGGAGCTTGCTATGTTAAATAATTTGGATCGTAACGATCAGGTACTCAGTCTCACTTAAACACTTGTTGTGACTAGTACCCGTTGTTCGTAATCAAATAAAAGAGTGATTTATATTTCTGTTTTGGAATAAAAATTCGATAAAAATGTGAGTTGCCTCCGCCTTTCAAGATTTGGAAAAATAAATAAAAATCTAAAGTGTAAAAACTGGTTATTTGCTTTAGAGATATGTAGATGCATACGTATTATACATCTCTCAGATTGTCTGTGTGCTATTTTATTCTAATTTTCGCTTTTATATTTTAATTTAAGAAAACAACTGTTAGTTATGATTCATAACGGGGGTTTTAAGTGAATTCTCCGTTCGATTAAATGAGTCGCAATTAAAAGTAGTCATTAAGCCAAAAGTTCCTCTCGGAAATGTTAAATAATTCCAAACAAGTTTGTATAATTGTTTATTTGTTGCAAATTCACAACACACATATACATATGTTATATGCATTTTCTATTAATTATGCATTCATAACCGAAGATGCAGTTGACTGGAAATCTAGTTACATGTTTAGGAAATATCCAGGTACAGTGTGGTGTGGCAATGACATTCTCATCTTGATACCTGCAATTGCCTTGAAATTATTTCCTTTTCCTATGTTACATACATTCTTAAAAAAATTATAATATTTACTTGTATCATTCTTTACAATCTTTTCCACTTGATTTGGTGACAGTGGCAGATAAGACCGTACGTGGTTTTCGAAAAGCAAACAGATTCATTGATCTGATTAACATTTCTGTGTTCACACAAACATCACAGCAATTTTATCGTTTCGCTGATTTAATAAGAAAGAAACAAAAACCGACATCATTAAAAATTAAAATTTTAAAAATTTGATACTAAGCGTTAGCACTCTAATGTACATGCAAAAGCTTTAGTACTTGAAGTTGGCTGAATACTTAGCATTGCATTTTGCCTTTTGTAAAAAGTTGCATCGATTCTATAGTGCATTTCTGTTTGGTTGAGATCTCCAAGACATAAAATTCCGTGTGGTTCTGTTCTCCAACGGAAGCATCCCATAGAATTTCTTGTGGGACCAGACTCAACCAAATGTCTCAAAAATGAAACGAATTGGACCTATATCCAGGATTAAATCCATCAAACTTTTTAGATTTAACAAAACTCAACTAATTCAAAAGCAAATAAAAAATTTTATTCATTTGTCTTTTTCTATACATCGAGGATATACAACTGTTCGAGTTTTGAGGCTTCAAGTGATTTCAATTTCAATTTAACAGACCAATCATCCACACTAACGATTTCTGGGTGAAAATACGTAGTTTTGTTCAACCAATTACCTTGGAGCCTATCCTCCCACCAGCCCATTTACAATAGATACGAGGCATGGGGATGTCTTTTTTATCATAAAGTTATCGTCTTGAAACCCACTGCCTAATAGTTGCTCCAGGTAGACCTATCAAATGATCAATATGCATCACTGGGGATTTTATTCTTATCAGTCTTTCCAACCTTCTTGGGAGGTAGCTACTCTTATATTGAATTAATTTCAGTGATTTTTCTCTACCACCGCGAAACTAATCGTATCACGACATTCCTGTTCTAAAAGGTGTTAAAGTGCTCTGTAGTCTAATTCTTCTTTTCATAACAAAATTTGCTAGAGTTACGAGTAGTATCGCTTATGGCTAAAACATTAAAGTGCTTACTAAATGTGTACGGCACCGTTCAGACGTCGTTAAACAGTTTGTAATAACTTCTATTGAGATGAGGATCTTGGATCTTGTACTCTTCGTTGCTTGCAAAAGGGCCTTAATACCCAATTACGTTTCTAGCGTATCACTTTATTAGTGCTGAAGTCGTTGCCGTTGTTTAACTCAAAGTTTTGGAAAATCAGTTTTTTTAGCATCTCGGCAGTGTGTATTTTGTTATTTATTCTGCTTTTATTGACCGCCAGGCCCATTTTCGTTGTTTGTTGTTTCTGTCTCAATACTCGCAAACACCGACAACGTTCAAATTCCTTCTGATTATATGACGCACTTACGAGTAAGTTGCGCAGAATTTTTTTAAGTTCGATGGCAACGGCTCTAGTTGCATTTTAAGATTGCAGTCGGCTGTAGTTAAACTTTTTCGCACTATTTTCCCGGCGCTGTACCGTCTGCGTTCGTATTTCGACTCCCACTAGTTAATGAGCTGCATCAATGTTAGCCACTCTAAATGTGGAGACGATTAGAACAGCTAAATGCGTGCCTTCCGTGCATTGCATTGTTATCAATACAGCTTGTCGTTCGTCGACCGTTACGAATATATTGTATTAAGATGCCAGGAACTTGCACTTGTTATTAACCTATGCCCTACGGAAATTAATCTGCATGTGGATGTGGTGCCTGTTAAAGGGTGTTTGTGTCTTTTGCGAAAAGTAATCACTCTGATCTGAAGCTACCTGGCTACGAACTAGTGCCACTATTCTTTTCTCTTCGTGGTGTCGCCATTTACGTGCGTAGTGATGTAGCTTACCAAATTCCATCACAATGTAGTCCCTGTTCCAATCCGGAATTCAATTTCATGTGGTTCGAATTCCATCTCCGTTAATATTTTTCCACTACTGTTTTATTTATAGAAGCCTTAATTCTACTTTTAACGAGTTTGATGCGCTGTCTGATTTCATACAAAGAATTGTATGCCTGTATCCTCCACCGCCAACTCCCTAGACTTGTTTTTA
The DNA here is from genome assembly GCA_949129095.1 of Volucella bombylans. Classification (NCBI taxonomy): domain Eukaryota; kingdom Metazoa; phylum Arthropoda; class Insecta; order Diptera; family Syrphidae; genus Volucella; species Volucella bombylans. The sequence continues at coordinate 163,931,417 of OX422141.1, read as the reverse complement.
ACCTCTCACCCTGATAAGTACATAGTTGATGTGCTCTCCCCCCTAGGCTCGTCGGACCATTGTGTCAGCTAATTTCTCGTATACTGTCCACACAGTTAGAGAAAAAATTCAGAAAAGAACCGTATGGAAATACGAGAAAGGGCGGACTTAACAGGTTCTTTAGAAAATTTAACTAGTCGTTATGTTTCCTCGATAACTACATAGATGCCGCTGCTGATATGATCACTGACACTATTCTCCTTGGAATGACATGCTGTATCCCTTATCGGATTAAGAGTATCAGACCAAAAGAAAAACCAAGGTACGACTCGAGCTGTAAAGAGGCTATCAGGGACCTATAAGATCAACCCTAGAGAGGAAAACCGAAAAAATTCAAACGAGCAAGGAATGACTGCAACGTTTTTCTCAAGCGCGTGAAATTTCAATACGACCAAAAATTGAGGCAAAAAATACTACAATGTCCCAAAGGTAGTAAACATTTTTGGTAGTTCGTTAAAAATATTAGAAATTCTGCCTCATTCTCCATCCCAACGCTCATTTACAATGACATTCCAGCTGGCAGCTCTTTGGACAAGGCCAATCTGCTTGCTGCATACCTTGCGGCCAGCTCAACACTCCCAGATTGTGCTTTGTCTCCGCCTACACTTAAGTACGTCGAATCTTCAATGGAACAAATCCACTTTCACACTCGTGTAGTAGCAAGAGTTCTTATAATTCACAAATCCGCTGATCCTTCTGAATAGGTGGTCTTCTTCGCTGGCAAAACGTAATCCTACCCTTTAGGACTCTTTCAGATGGAAAACAGCATTTGTCCAGTCCGTCCCTATAAAAGGCAAATCTTCTTCTCTCTCCTCATATAGACCCATTGCACTTATGTCCCTTTTTTCCAGGGTTTATGAGCTGATAAATAGTCAGCTCATGAAATATTTCGAAACACGAAACCTTCTTAATGACCAGCAGTACGGATTTCGTAGCAACAGGTCCACTAGTGATTTGATGGCATTTCTTACCGAAAATTGGAACCAAAGTCTACACCAATCTGGCGAAAGCAAGTTGGTTGCACTTGATATTTCTAAGGCATATGACAGAGTTTAGCATCAGGCTCTTTTATCGAATATACGTGCTTTTGGGATCGATGACTCTCTTCTTCAATGGATTAGAAATTACCTTTCGGAACGTTCAATTCAAGTTGTCTTGGATGGTTTAAAGTCTGATATTCACAAAATAAATGCGGAAGTGCCCCAGGACTCCGTTCTGTCTCCAACACTCTTTTTAATTTTCATCAATGATCTCTTGTCTGCTACTTCTAATCCAATATATTCCTTTGCTGACGACAGTACTCTCTGCTTTTCATATTCGTTCCCGAACTCATGCCCCTGCCTTTCGGCTGTACAACGGGAATGGCAGCGTATGTTAAGCTCATTAAATTCCGATATTAACAGCATAAACAGAGTGGAATTTAATGCTTCCAAAACACAATGCTGTCTGCTGTCGTTATTATTATCCATGAATGGCACTTGCATCGTTGAAACCGAAAAACTTTCTACTCTGGGTATGTACTCGTATGTCAATGATAACTTACGTTAGAATGACCACATATTTGATGTCGCCAAAAACTATGCGAAATGTCGAGGTTTCCTCAAACTATGTAAGAAATATTTTACCCCTTCTGATCTGACTTCAATATATAAGACGTTTATCCGCCCGAAATTGGAGTACAATGTTCACATTTGATCAGGTGCTCCTAAGACCTCTTTGCACTTGCTAGATACGACCCAAAACCGCACAATAAAACTCATAGGTGATGACAATATTACACAGTCATTCGACATCGTGGAACACAGACGTAATGTGTCCCGTCTCACCTTGTTGTATCGCTATTTTGACCAGTGGGGTTCAGTGGTTATTTCGCTCCATGGGTGGCATCCAACATTTAATGGGGAGACTACGAGTATATTCTTAGTGAAAGTTGACTTGCTGTTAATTTCTACTTTCTAGTCAACTACTCATCTTACTTGATTTTTGTTAACTGAAAAAATGAATGTCTTTTGGGCTCGGTTGGGATTCGAACACCGGACCTTCCGAATTTGAAGCCAGTCCAATACCACTTGAGCCACGGCCACTTGATCCACATGATTGACCCTGTCGTAAATTAAGGTCTTCAAGTTTGGGGACAAAATTAGTGGTGGCTTCTATTCCATCTTCCAAAGTAGAAATTTTAATTCCTCTATGCTTGAGATATAATGCTTTTCCTGATTAACGAAAAAGATTAACTGCTTTGCACGGACGGTGAGTTTGTGAACTATGTTCTATATACAGATCTATCTGCGATAATTCGTAAACTTTTCCTAAAATCGTTCATGGAAAAATATTGAACAATGCATCGAGAGCAGTATTAGATTTACTAGGAACTCCTTTGAAGTTTAGTGAAGGAAATTAGTAAATAAGAGAACTCATTCTCTTATACAACAGATACTTGTAATTGTGACATCATTGCTGCAATGATGATTAGGATTTTCTTTGATAATAAGCCTTACATCCCCTCGAAAACACCATTGCATTTTGAAAAAAAAAACATAAGCACCTGTTAATTTTCTAAGGACCAAGCTTCATAGTTAAACCGGAGCGGAGCACTCACACAAAAAACCAATCCTTTGTACTCCGAATATATTCCTTTTATTGGAATTTCCTAGTCTTTCGTTGAATAATTGTTTGATAAATTGATAAAGTCCTTGCGCCCTCCACGGACACTCACAAAAATAGTTCTCGGTGGTATCGTCATCACTCTCAGAGCAAATATAGCAGGATCTTGTATCACATACGCCTAGTACACCTAGGTGCTTATTAAAAGCTTTTTGCCCTGTTATGAAGCTAGTAAACAGTCTACAGTCTTTCTGTGACAGTCTTTGCTGACCTCTTAGAGACTTAGGGAAGCATCCTGGAAAATTTGAGTACCCAACTGTCAATGGAAGCCTTCAACGAGAACGCAAACAGTCCTAACGTAAGTACGGGTGATCGGCAATAAGGTCACTATTATTCTTGTCCAAAAAACTAGTGATTTATTTATGCCGCGTTGTACAGTTCATCAACAGTTGCGTTGTCGATTAAAATGCCCAGTGCGTACTCCTTCTCGTCGAATACGTTTTCAATCCTGTCCACTAGATTTTGAAGCGCGCAGTCTCACAGGATCTTCCGCATTGGTACGCATTTGGATAGAGGGTGCATTCCCAAAATAGTTCTGTGCACTTGACCTTTGAACATCCTCTCCATGGTGTTTAACATGAAGCAAATCAGGCTAATAGGTTTGAAAATGTTTTCAAGCAAATAGTCATTTTTTCGATTTTTTTTTATATAAAGGCTACTCTTATATTATGTGGCTTGGTATGTCATGTATTCCAGTATCATGGTAGCAGTGAAGATTAATGAATACCTTTATATACCAGAGCGCACAGTATAATTTGTGTCTGTACGACCGTGTTTGAGTTGTACAAACCAGCGACAAATGGTTGCTTTCGATGGAGCAGATTCTTTATAACAATTTTCAAGCCATTCTTGAATTTTAATGGTATTTTTTCCCATTAAATAACAGTGTTTTAGCAAAGTACGAAACTCGTTTTTCTCCATCGTTTTGAAAATATCGAAAGGTGTGTCACTAAAACTTAAATATCTCGACAACTAACGGTCGAAATGTCATCATATTTTGAAACGTATCGTTTAAAGATTGGTACTAACTAAAAATTGTATGGATATGCTATTCGAGTTGCCATCTATGTGTCAGTCTCGAACCACCTGTTATGTAACCCGTGCCAAGTGACTTGAAGCCATGAAAAGACGAAACATCGTATTCGATGGACATATGAGGCTAAGACCAATAAAACCAATAATGAATAGAAACTGCGGATTGTGTAACTTGGCGCACTTGCTGCATGTTGTGAGCTGGATCTGATCAGGTTATCTGATAAATGAGTCTTGAACATGAGGCTGAGAGGCTTTGCTTTTGACTAAGTGTAGGTGTCATCAAATTTTCTTAGTGTCTCCAGTTAATTTGCTGTTAATGAGGAATTTGGTCAGTGTGCTACGAGTAGTATCATCGAATGTTTCGATCTCTTAAGAAGCACTCTTCGAAATCCGAATCCAAAATCTTGGACTAAATTTAAAGTAATCGAACTTTCCCTAGTGGTATTACCGAATTTTGATAAAGCTTAGTTGATCTTTGTTTATGTTTTATGTTTTTGCTATGGATCAATGAACTGACGGCCTATGGGTAATAGGTAAACCGAAATGATCAAATATGGCTTGTAAAAGGAAGTAACTTTCTTTATTTCTACCATCCTTCATCTTACTTCACTGATACTACTAGAACCAACACTATAGATTTGATCTCGATATTTACAAAGTCCCTGAGTGCCTTGACATAGGACCAAGCGTTTACTTCCAATGCTGTATTTTTAATTTTCGCTGCCTGAAGAGCTACTATAATATAAGAAAGTTAGAAGTCGGGTCCAAATCTTTTTCTTTATCTAGGTAACCGTTCATACAGTCTTAGTCTTCTTAATCATTTTTATTAGTCTGAAATTTTTCGAACAGTAGATTTTGCAACTTTATTAGATTTTGGCAGATGCGATTTGGGCAATTACGTATGTTATGTTACCCCATGATTACATGTGCTTTTTACTGGTATAGACAGATCTAGTTTCAGTGTGTATCAGTGGGATTTACGAGTATGAACATTCATTCAGATTTGTTGTTAGTTCTGTTTGTACTCATGTACGAGGGGCGTTCAATATATTCTCGGTATTGATATGAAGGAGAATGCGAATTCAATTTAAATTGTTTTTATTTTTCAATATAATCTCCCCTAACATCAATGCATTTGTTAAATCTTGAGATAATCTTTTTTAAACCCTCAACATAAAATAAATTTCCTCTTTTTCTGCAAAATACCCATTTGTTGCCGACTTGAGTTCTTCATCATCCGAAAATCTTTTTCCACGAAGACATTTTTTCAAATCCGGAAACAGGAAATAATCACTAGGGGCAGGGTCTGGACTATAGGGTGGGTGTTGGATTTCTTCGAAACCACAATCTCGCGCAGCAGCCAGGGAAACTCGCGCCGTGTGAACAGGAGCGTTGTCGTGAAGAAGCAACACACCCGCTGCGAGTTTACCCCGTCTTTTCTTTTTAATTTCCTCCCGCAAATTATGCAAAGTGGAAGCGTAGGATGTGGCGTTGATGGTTTCACCTTTTTTTTGTACTCAAGTCAAAAAAACTGTGGCCATGAGCTTCCCGGCAGACGGAGTGAATTTGAACTTCTTCGGGAGGTCTGTTCCTTTTTTATGCCACTGCATGGACTCTTGTTTGCTTTCAGGGTCATAGTGGTGGACCCATGTTTCGTCCCCAGTAACAATTCGATCCATAACACCGTCCGCGTTCTCACTACACATCTCCAAAAGTTCTCTACAGCATGCGATTCTCACTTTTTTCTGAGGCGCTGTGAGCATTCGTGGCACCCACCTTGCACTGACCTTTGAATGGTTAAGATGGTCATGAAGAATGGTGTGAATGGTACCAATTGAAAGCTTGGTGATCTCTGCCATCATTTTCACCTTTATTCTGGCATCCTCAAGAACAAGTTTTTCGACTTCTTTGATGCTTTCTCCCGTACACGCAGTAGCCGGGGCGCCGGAGCGGGGGTCGTCTTCTATGCTCTCTCTGCCTCTCTTGAACTCACTTGACCACTTTTGCACAGTTGATAATGAAGGTGCGGAACCCTGGTAAACAGCCACCATCTCTTCATGAATAGTTTTTTGACTTTTTCCTTGCTTAGTGAGAAATTTAATTACAGCGCGATGCTCAATTTTCACCATCATCGTCTCAGTTGCCATTATGATTCTGCTTAACTAGAGATAAAACGCGAATTAATAATCAAATTTATATGAAATTTTACATGAATGCACTAAAATAATAGTATTACTTGATAAATAAGTCAATTTATATATACAACCACAGCTTCACCCCGATACCGAGAATATGTTGAACGCCCCTCGTAAGCCATGTAGAGGAACAGAGACAAAAACGTATGAAGAGGTCAGGCGGTAGGAAAAAAGAAGGCTTACTACTCCTCGGAATTTATTTAGTCAAGCTTTAGGGGTGGCCGTGGTGTAGTGGTACTAGCAATCGCTTCTCACTCGGAGGGGTCCAAGGTTCGAATCCTGCCCATGGCAAGTCAGTTTTTCAGTTGTGTAATTGGAACTCAGACAGAAAAATTCTGCGTGTGAAGGCATAACACTGACACGTAGATTTGGCTGTTGTAGAGTTTCAACCACAAAAAACTAGTGCGAATTATAACTTCGAATCACTCTGAGTGAAGAAAAAACTCTCCGTCCTATTCGGACTCCCACCCCCTGGAGAGCAAATACCGAAACCAAACACACCTGAGTTTTTCAAACCACTACAAAACAATTTTCCTTTCTCCTCCTTTCTACTTTTCCGCCCGCGCCCTGGCAACAGTAAAAGGGTATCTAACCCCTTAGGCGCGCGTAAATTATAAAAAAAAAAAAAAAAAAAAGCTGGGGTGTTGGAATAAAATCAGAACTGTAATAATACGCTAGTTGTAATTCTTTTATTACGATCGGTAGTCTAGAAATCCCAACAATCTTTTATATTTCAATAGCGCTGTTGGCCTTCAGGGCTTTCGTTATTTAGTTCTTTAAGAACACTATCAATGCTCGGTTGGAGCATTTATTGCTTCTATCAGACATCATACCGAGCTCAAGACATTCATGTTGTATGTAAAAAGATTTTATTTCTGCTACCAACTTCGGAGTGTTGGTTGTGATTCTTTTAATAGTCTTCTAATATGTAGCATAGTCTAAAGGCTACGGAGGCATTTGGATAGTAGGATGTCCATATCTCTCTGGTCCCATTAATAGTTCATAAACTTAAAGCCTTCCATTGTGCTTGCCATTTCCATTACAAGGTCTTAATAGAAAAATTATTTCCACTGCCATTCCTTGGTTATGGTTCAACAATAATAAATCCATTCTCTGTATTCATTTCCTCTTTAATAAGAAAAATGCGCAATGCCAGTGAGTAACCGGGTGCGATATCGAGAAGTTTAGGTTTGAACTCGAGTGGGAAATATAATGACGCAGTTCAGAGGCAACAGAATTATCGTCGAACAGTCTCTATCTGTTAATTCCAAAAATAAGCTGGCCCTTCAGTACTTAATTTGATAGGTTTCGTCACTAATTGAGCTAATTAAATCGATTATAGACATGTTGGTTTTTTTAAAACACAACTAATGACAGTAATTTCAAAGTCCCCGTTTAACTGCTCTCATATTGTGCCATGTGTATACTCGTACAATGTTATGTACATTCGCCTTTTCCTTTGATGCTAACTCCTTTTTTTAAAAGGTATTTATTAGTATATTGTATACTCGTATTATACAATACAATAATATCAAAAAGTGTATCAAGTTCTTTTTGAATTTTGATAATCACATTAGATGCACTAAAAAAATTTGTACTCATAAATTGTTTCTGTGTTCTGAAATCACATGTTGGTAACGATTTTCATTTGGCACATCTCTAATTGAGCGTGCACTACTCGTATCTTATTCGAGGTTGGAATAAATTATACCATATTATTGTAGTTGTTAGTGACACAGTAAATTGCAGCAAATAGAAATATCTGTGGAATTTTCATAGTACAGCGAGAGTATCTATAATTCAACTACGAGTAATCGGCATTTTCCAAACTTGGTAGTCAAGTAAAATTGAGCACATCACTTGAAGTTGAAAGATACGCTTGTTCACGCAAACTTATTGACTTTCTTATCACTTCAATAAAACCATCAATGTTCATACTGCCGATAGCAGTTCTGTAACTAGAGAGTGTGAAACACTCGTGCTGGCTACCATGCGGATTGATACTTTAACTTTATTTAATACGAAAAATATGACACCATTTTCATTTCAATCTATGGAAACGCATATCTCCCTAATTACAGTTAACATACCTCCAGAACTGGCGTCGTAGGAAAAGAGTTGAATACCTTTTCGGAATGATCGCTGGCATTCTGAACCAAGTTCTATTACAGAATACCTGTTCTTTATAAAACAAGTATACTATATATACAGTATACTATACTATATACGAGTATACATAAATTCTATAACTCCTCGTGGGGCATAGGGTGTCAACAAGGCCTGGGCGCCATCTTGTTCGGAGTTCTGCACGCGTTTGAGCTCTCTCAAACTCATTCCTAAAGAATTCGATTCCTCCTCGGCTGTTCTGCGCCATGTATATCTCGATCCCCCCGTTATTCTGTCTGCTTGGGTAAGCGGATTCTATTGCATTGCGTACTTCACAATGGAACTGTCTTCGCGTCGTAGGGTGATCCAATCCATTGCCACTTCCTCCTCCGTATAGTAGTGTCTATAGATTCTTGGCCCCGTTCTCTGATAAAGCTGTGGGCCAAAAAACCCTCAAGATGATTCTTATACATCTATGTAAGCATCTATGTCTGCTGCTTGCGTTTTGTAGTGGTGTCCGTCTTTCAAGTACTGACTGGAGCGGACTACATCGCTGATAACCACCAAAAACAATAGTGGTGACAGTATACACTCCTGGCGTACACCACTTTGGACTTTAAAATCCTCAGACATTTTACCATTTTAAAAGAGACACTACCACCCTCGTATAGCTTTAATAATAGCTATGAGTTTTCCTGGGCTGCCACTCCTGCGTAAGGCCAACCATCTAGCATCTCGATTCAAACTGTCGAAAGCCTTCTCGAGGTCGATAAATAGTAAATGTAGCGGAGTCCTATGCCCAACGCAATGCTCTATAATGATCCGTAAAGTGTTTTATGTGGTCGCGAAATCCTCCCTGTTCTACGTCGAGAGTTGAATCTAAATGTTCTCTGATTCATTCCAGAATTATTCTAGCCATTATTTTGGTTACGGCTGAAAGAACGCATATACCTCTCCAGTTTCCATGCACCATCAGGTTCCACTTTTTGGTAGCTTGATGTTCATCTCTCTTTTCTACTCCTGCGGAAATTCTTCTCTATCCCACGCTCTGCATATGAGCGGTGTAGTAGATCAGCCGATGTATTTGGCGCCTGTTTTTCTTGAGGGACCTGATTGCCGCTATTATTTCGGTTTTACTGGGAGGCCTTTGTTGCCTCGGAAAACTAATTCGTATTCGAGATCATAGCGTCATATCTAAGTCGTTTAAGACCGTAGCAAAATGTTCTCTCCATCTAATGAGTTGTTCCTTACCCGAAATCAGTAGATTACGATCTACACTGGATATTGTTTGGAGTTTCGACCACCAGTGACCTCCTTGGTGATTTTGTAGAAACCTCTACTGCTTGTTGCTTTTTCCGCCCTTCTGCACTTCCTTCTTCTTCACACGATATTGAACTTCTATAAAGCTAGGTTCTTTCTACTGCTGAGGCGGCTACAATCCTTGTCATAGCTAGCACGTGGTTACCACATCTCGATATTCATAAAGGGACTTGAAGAACTCCTGATCAATAAACCGGAGTATCATGAATGTCCGAACCTTTCGAGGGGCCAACATTTGTTGTAGCAAAGGTAGAGTTGCGGATATCCTGAATCGCAAGAGATCGCCAAATACTTTTCCCATCGAGTCTCCCTTAATCTCTCAAGAGGTTCTTTGCCATCTAGCATCGAAGACTAGTGACAATATTGCTAAAAAGGCATTAGAGATGCTGAGTTTCACTCGGCCACCACAACGAAACCTCTGGTTTGACTACAAGTCCCGGCAAGTGCATGCAGATAAGCAAAATGCATACAAGGCGGCGGCATTGCATAGAAGCACCAGAGCTGATTACGAGCAGAAGAGAAGAGACGAACACCAGCTTCTCAGGAGGAAAAAAAGGAGCATGAGAAGCTCGCGGTCGAAGAAATTGGGAGATGACACCCCAGGAATGAGATTCGGAAGTTTTACCAAAAGGTACAAACAAAATACTAAGGACACAAACCCCGAACCGAAGCCTGTAGAGACGAACAAGGGAACATAGTAGTAGAGTCGCAGTCGATGCTGAGGATTTGGAAAGGTTGTTTCTGTAGACTGTATAACGGTGATGATGAACCAAATACCGCTGTCAGGTACAATGGAACTTTCAACCTGGACGAAGTAAAATAACAATTCCGTCCACCCGACCTTGATAAAGTGAAAAAAGCCATATCTAAGCTTATGTCCAACAAAGCTGCTTGAGCGGACAGCCTGAATGTAGAGTCTTTTAAAGCTTTTTAAGGAACGTACACCAACTCATCTGTAAAATGTGGTTAGACCAAAGTATGCCCGATGAATGGAACCTCAACCTGATTGATACATTGAAGAGTGGGTCTAGGTTAGCAAAATCCTCCATCGACCAAATATTCACACTATGGCAGATCTTGGAAAAAATCCATTAGCCCCAGTTCAATATATACCGCCTATTCATCGATTTTAAGGCCGCGTATGACAGCATCTATAGAAACGAGCTATACAGAGCAATGTCTAGTTTTGGCATCCCTGCTAAACTAGTCCGTTTGTGCAGGATGACGATGGAGAATGCACGCTGCACCCTTAAGGTCGGTAAAAAATGCACCGAAACCATTGATGTCAAAATAGGAAGGATTTAGACAATATTACAAAACTCACGCTCCAACACGGGAGGCACAATCTTTCAAAAGTCCTTCCAATTACTCGCATATATTGATGGTATTGACATAATCAGAAGAAAGCAGCATGATGTCAGTGGCGCTTTCACAAGTATTGACACGGAAGCAGCGAAGATGGGTTTAACGTTCAATGAGGAACAAACCAAGTGTATGTTGTCAACAAGAAAGCATACGCAATACCGACGTCTCCGACAGAACGTCACACTCGACAGACATAACTTTGAGGTAGCTAAGGACTTTATCAAAAAGGGATGAGAGTGCTCTTGGTTCTTCCTCTCCTCTCTGGGTGATTTTCTGTCCCATCTGCATAGACGGTGAGTGGAGTAAGAGATACAACGACGAACTGTACGGCTGTACAGGCCCAACAACTGACGTGGTTGAGTCATGTAGTCCAAAAAATTTTCGAATCCGCCCCCAAGGGACAGCGCAGTAGAAGAAGGCCGCGACTCAGGTGGCGTGCGCAACCCGAAGGGGACCTCAATCAACTTAGTGTGCGAAACTGGAGGCAACCAGCTAAAGATCGAGCTGATTGGAGACGCTTGTTGGTTGATACCCATGTCCACCCCGGACTGTGGCGCTACCTTAACTAAGTAAGTCAGTAAGTAAGTCTTCATAGCTGATAGATATCACTAGTGTCACAGAAAGGGCAGTCAATCAGTCACATCTTAAACTTTGACAGCTGCATTGCGAGCTACGACATACAGATATAATAAAATCCGCTTGGTCAGTCAAGCAGAAAAACGGATCATGACTAGCTCATAACGAGACTGAGGTTCCATTTATCGAAACGTAGTCCGACGTTTTGCAAATGGTTCGATTTGCACTCTTAGCTTCTTTCAGCAATACAACTGATAAATACTTAGCTTCATACGACTTGGATATTACTATCCTGACCCTGGTTGAATAAAGTGTTGCAAACAACCATTACTGCTGGCTTCATTGCGTGGTATTTTCCTGCGTTTAACAGTTCGCAGAAGCGAATCCTTAGCATTGACAGCGGTCTATTGTTGATTTTCTTGTACATTCAGGCTTCGGTTCGAGATTAAGATCCTTTGCATATTTCCTTTGCCTTTTGCTAGAATTTTCGAACTTCATTTCTACAGTAATACTCCTTTATTTGTTTTTTTTTCACCATTCTCAGTAGTTCTTTTTCCTCCAATTCAATTTCTAGGGCATCTTTCGCTCGTAGACCTCTTGAATACTTCTTGTTTTCCTGATACGTTAACCCACTTGAATCCACGTTATTGCTGCCGAACCAGTGATTATCAATCAGGGCTTTCCTTGCAGTGGTATTATTGAACACTGCCCATTCTTAGCAACACTTTTCGTAAGAGGTAAGACGATGTTAGCCACTCTATGTGCAACTGTCAACTAGTATTTAATTTGTCTCCGAGGCACTGCTTAACAAGGAGATTGTATAACCTATTCTTGGTGATATCGTCTTTTAATTTCATGAAAGCATGTTTTCCCTTACATACGGAAAATTTGAGACTTCTTCCGTGTAGCTATCAACAAATCCAAATTGAAATAATCTGCTAACAGAGGCAGTCATTTTATTTCATTTATTGGCTTAGTACAAATAAGAACAAAAGTTTTTTATGGCACAAAATAAGGTTCAACGGAACTACTGCTATTTACTAATGTATAGTACTATATATTACATAATTTAATTTAAAATTAAAGTGAACATAAAAACAAACATATAAAAAAATATGAAAAGATATAAACATGCATATGTTATAATAAATTAGTTAACCGGTCATAAGGGAGGGAAATGAAGGAGATAAAAAAGCAAGATGGTAAAGGAAGAAAGAGATTAAAGACTAAATGGTTAGAAAGGAGTGAGTGTGAAACAGGAAAATACAGACTATGAGAGTTCAAGACATTGGAGAGGAACCGATGAACTAATTCTATATCCAAGATTGTTAGTGTTACCGAATACAAGACTCGTGGAATTTAAATGAGCAAAATATCATCAGTATCGAGTGTGCTTTTTGAAATAAATTTAAGCTGACATTTATTATAATTTAAAATCAGACCATCGTCTTGAGACCATTTAACAATAGAAGACAAGTCTGAGTTAATTCTGGTTACCAGAGCGAGTGGTCGGGGCAAATATACTTGTGATCATCATCATATAAATGAGGACTACGAACGAGAACATAAAAAATTGCGAAACCACTTAACCAAACAAATAAACAAAACAAAATGTATTTATTATAAATATCAATTTATTAAGGCAACAAATAAACCTATAGAAACATGGAAAATTATTAACTCAGTACCTACTTCGAAGAGAATCAGAGAATTTGGACGATGTATTGCTAATACTTTGATAGAAATTATTTTAAAAATCTAACAAATCAGTTTGCACAAACATTTTCATCGGAAATCGCTATGACCTTAGCTGCTATCATAATAAGGATAGTCAATATGAGTTTCGAGCTATCATATGTACCAGACAAACTTAAAATGTCCATTGTCCGACCAATCTGCAAGGATGGATGACACAATCTACAAGTAATCGGAAACTTTGCAAACAAAATCAATGAAAATCAAGAGAAAGATCGAAACGCAATTGTACTGTTTATTGATTTTAAAATATTCAAAAAAAAAAAAAAACGGAAAAAGTTGGTGCCAGGAGTGTGATTGCTGCTTAAAAAGTAGAGAATATAAAGTGAAAATAAAAATAGCAACGAAGAGTTTTCGAATTATGGAGTTCCTCAAGGTTTAAAGTTGAGTCCAATGATTTTTATCATTTACATGAATGAAATGTTTTCAGCTTTTAAAGAGGGGTATTGCTTTTGCTTACGCAATGGTGGCCAGTCACTAAAATGTAGAAAAAGCTGAATGCAGAAGGTATTGGTGGCATGTTATGATGTCATTATAAATTTAAGAAAATCCAAAGTCATGCATATACGTCTTCGCCGCATTCTTAACTATAAATTAAATATTAAAATGCATAGCTCAGAATGTCTACATAAAGCACAGACTCATTTATTGTTGAAAACTGAGGACTACTGCCCCACAACTTTAGAAAATATCTCAACGTACAAATATCTGAGTTTAATCGTGGACTACAATTTCAAATGGGCCTACCATATAGAGACACTAACAAAAAAATTAAAAACAAACTCTTTCTTTCCACTTAAGCTATCGGCGTCCAGCAGATGTACTTCAACAATGCTACTACAGCTTTTGTGGAATTTCATCTGAGGTGTGGCATACTGGCCTCAGACAACGCCCCGCAGCTGCAACATATAAGCTACCAACATAAAAAATAGCGAACACACGAAGAGAACACCAAAGCAATTTTATGGTGCCAACATACAGGAACGAGTATGGGCACAGAAAATATGCTCTAAGTGTTCCACAAATTTTCAACGAACTTCCTACAAACTTGACAAATCTTCCTAAAGCTGTTTTTTTTTTTAAATATTAAAAAATTGTAACGTTTCAAATGCATAAATATGTTAAATACCAATTGTTCTTTCGAAACTTAATAACAAATGAATTATAAAAACGGAATTCAAAATAATTATAATTTTTTACAGAAATAATCTTCTGCAGACTATACAATGTAAAATATAATTTTTTGCGTAAAAATATAATTCAATTCAATTCAATGCATAGAAGCATTGTGGCAAATGTATGACAAATGTGTGGCAAATGTAATTTTTTGCGTAAAAATATAATTCAATTCAATTCAATGCATAGAAGCATTGTGGCAAATGTATGACAGGTCATTAATAAATAGAATAAATAGGAGTGGACCAAGAATTGAACCTTGAGGTACCCCGCAGGTATACTTCTTAGCTGAGAAAATTTTCCATCTACAACAATCCGTCGAAAACGATTTGTTAGATAACTCTTAATCAAACGAACACTATTGTCGTTGAAATCAAAGTACAGTTTTAATTTCATGCATAAAATCTCATAGTTAACGGTATCGGAGGCCTTTGAGAAGTCGAGTAGGCAGAGAATATTATATGATCAAGCACTTTCACCACAGATGTAGATGGGTCCGAAAACCTAACTGCACCGTCGACTTTAAATCAAAATGATTGAGATGGCCGTAAATCTGTTTTTCAAGAATTTTCTCGAAAACCTTAGAGAGACATAATAAAATGCTTATTGGGCGGCAGTAAGAAGCCGATAAGGGGTTACTTTTTTTGGAACCGGTGTCCAAATTAAAATTCAGTCCATCTTCACCAATTGCGCATTCGATTAAAGTGCGTGAATAAGTAGAATCACTTCCACTTCGGTAGTTACTTCAAACTCCAAACAGGAAGATGAGCAAACAAAATGTGATTCTGGGTGATAAACGAGGAATTGTTGCAGTGATTTTGTGTAAATATCCAACATTTTTGTGTTTGTATTATTTTTACCAATTCCAATAGAGCGCATATTTGTCCAAAGCTTCTCGGATATTAAGTCATAATTAAGTTTAGAGTGCAAGTGGGTGGTCGCGGCTCAAGTGGTAGTGTATTGGCTTCCCAATCGGATGGTTCGGTGCCCGAAAGACTTTTTTTTCAGGCAACTAAAACTAAAAGTCAATTTACACTAATAATTTAGTTTCCCCATTAAATGTTAGATGCCACCCATATGGAGCGAAATAACCACTGAGCCCAAACATCTTTCTCTCTCTCTCTCTCTCTCTGTCCAATTTTCCGAAAAACTTAACACGTGCTCCGGCATTTTAAGAGTAGTCACACCCTATTCAGTATTATGTTCTTAAAAAAAGAAAAAAGCGCTCTTCAAACAGAAAAATAAACTGTTCCATTGGGCAAAGCTCGGTTAAAATGTCTGTAACCACGAGAACCCATCATGAGGGAGTCGTCATATCACCACTCATGTGGGCGCTGTTTATCAATGACTTCCTTAAAAAGCTTAGTACAATGGGCATAAGTGCCACGGCATACGCAGATGACGTGGTCGTAATAGTGCAGGGAAAATACTTAAATATTTTAAGCGAGATTGTGGAGGTTGCCCTGTACTTGGTCAAAAAGCTGGGGTCTCATTACCAACCCTTCAAAAACGGAACGGGTTCTTTTTACCATTAAGTACAAGATGAAGCGGAAGGAATCAAAAAGGCATATAGTGCTCCTTTTATCTGCAAAAGAACGGTAGGAAAAATTTGGGGCTTGATGTACAGGCTGTGTACGGCGTTGGTACAAAGCAACAAACAAGAAAACGGTTTACTTAAAATTGGCGGCGATTACATTTCAGGTGGCCTTCGTACCACCCATACGGCAGCATTGGATACCTTTCTGCACCTAACACAGCTTGATTTATAGATTAAGGAAAACTTACTGGCAACAGTGCGATGAGACTCACTAATTTGATCCTTTACCGACTATTCCAACTATCTTGGTGCTTATCTTCATTTCACCGAACTTTACGATTCCCTTTACCAGCGCTACCTTAACAATGCGCAAGTCAACCTTATAAACCACCCTAAGTCCTTTTTCCAATTTGTTAACTACAAAAGAAAGTCCGATGGTTACCCTCCTTCCCTTTCTTTCAACAACAGGTCATCAACCGATCCACTCACCATTGCCAACCTATTTGCCACATTTTTTAAACAATCCTTCACCAACGACTCCTTTGTACCAGATCCATCCTATTTTAGTTACCTACTGAACTTCTCTAATGGCCCACTTCTCTCTCATATTTTTGATCCGTCTTATATCGAACATAAATTACACCAACTCAATGACGAATTCACACCCGGCCCAGATGGCCTCCCTGCCATATTTCTTAAAAAATGTTCTTCCTCTCTTTCCCTTGCCCTTTCTAATCTCTTCCGTCTATCCCTTTCACAAGGAGAATTTCCTCAGGTTTGGAAAACCTCCTTCATAACCCCGATCCACAAGAAAGGATCAAAGAATGAAATAACCAACTACCGTCCCATCGCTAAACTCTCCCATATACCCAAACTCTTCGAAAGTATTTTGTATGAAGCTCTAAGCTTCCAATGCAAATCACTTATTTCCCCTAGACAACATGGCTTCTTAAAGGGTAGGTCAACCACCACAAATCTCGTTGAATTCGTATCCTTTGCCCTCTCTGCCCTAGAGAATGGCAATGAAGTCGATGTAGTTGCAACCGATTTTAGCAAAGCCTTCGATAAAATCTCTCATCGGTTAATTATCTTTAAATTGTCTGCCCTCGGCGTTGAACCCATATTGTTAAAATGGATATCCTCTTACCTCGAAAACCGTTTTTACAGTGTTCGTTTTAGGTCAGCCCAGTCCGCTCCATTTTTGGCCACCTCTGGAGTTCCACAAGGCAGCTATCTCGGTCCCCTTCTTTTTATATTAACCATAAATGATCTCGATATTATCGTCAAACACTCGTCTGTCTCCCTTTACGCCGACGATACCAAATTTTTCAAAACCATTTCCTCTCCCCTTGACTCTTTCCTCCTTCAACAAGATCTTGATAGTTTCTCGATCTGGTGCCTCAAAAATTCTTTGGAACTTAACATCGCCAAATGCCAATCCATCACCTTCTCACATAAGCGGAACCAATCTCCTCCCCGACTCTATCTTCTCCATAACCAACCTATCTCCTCCGTACAATCTCTTCGCGACCTCGGCATTTTGTGTGACAGCGAGCTCAACTTCCGTTTACATATGGATGAGATAATCCTCAAAGCCAACTCTGCACTAGGTTTTGTAAAACGGTGGTCCAAAGAATTCACCAACCCATACGTGACCAGGTCCCTCTATATTACCTTTGTTCGCCCCCTCCTAGAGTACGCCAGTCAAGTATGGTCCCCATATCAGCGTGTTCATATCTCGAGAATTGAAAGCATTCAGCGTCATTTTCTTCGATTTGCTCTTCGAGGTATGCCCTGGGACGATCCTTTTAATCTGCCCCCTATCAAAATCGTCTCAACCTTATCAACTTAAACACCCTCGAAGATCGCAGAGATGCAGCAGACTTTCTCTTCATTCATCGACTCCTTTCAGGTCACGTTGAATGCGCGTCCCTTCACAACTCCATTTTCCACAACACTAACCCTCGTAATCTACGTACCCCTCGACTCTTCTATCTACCAACCCACCACACCTCCTATGGCGCGAACGAACCAATCTCCCGTATGCTACGTCAAATCAACTCAAACCCTACCGTCTTTGACTTTCACCGCACCACTTCCTACCTCAAATCTGTTCTCCTTCACCACTCCAACGAACCTTAGTTTTAAGTTTTAGTTTAAGTTTATTTTTTAAGTTATAGCTTGTATTAAGCCGAATAAATGGGGGCATTCGCCCCCACCAAAATTAAATAATTTGCGTAATTTCCCGAGCAGTAGTTTCGGACACGGTACGGTATTAACAGAGTTAGGCAATCCAATTCTAACGGATGAATTTCCTTCTTTGGTCTACTTCGCCATCCCGTATGATATAATATATCCGAAGAGGGAGGATAAACAGGTCAAATGGAATTTCAATTTTCACAGACGGTTCGAAAACAGAAGAAGAAACAAATTCTGGTATCTTCTCAGAAGACCCATATCGATAGCCAGACTGCACATAAGGCAATGATATTGAACAATATCAATTCGGATATAGTCCGGCGCTGTCGCACAGTGCAGTAAGAACCGAGTGAGAAGAAGCGGATGAGCTTGCAAGAAGAGAAGGGCTACTCGATAATAGTGTGGTAGCTAATATCCAACCACCCCTTTTCATAGTAAGGGGCACTATCGAGCAACAAAATCATAAAGACTGCCAACCTAATGTGGTTAATTCTTAAAGGACACAGGGTATCCAATGCTCTCTGGTCACTTTTTGACGGCAAAAACTCTAGGGAGTTAATTAAATTAAACATGGATAAGCTTCGGACAATAATAGGAATCCTGACAGGATGTCACGCAAAAAGACTCAAATTGTCGGATACGGATATTTGCAGATTCTGCGGTGATCTATATACTGTGTGAATGCGCGGCATAATCGCGTAGTCGAAGAAAATTTTTAAGGAAATACTTTTTTCGAAAACCTAGAGGAAATAGACGTCACGAACTTCCAAGGCCTTCTTGGCTTTTGCAAAGAAATTGTATGTTTCACCCGGGAGATTGTTTAGATTTTTGGTTTTGATAAATTCAACAGGTTCCCCATTGATCGCGATGGGCCCGTTTTGGTGCCTACTGTTTGTGTGATTGCATGCCCATCAAACGCCTATTTTAACCTAATCTACCCTAATATTAGTAATAGTTTAAACCTTTTCATTAACATCTGCTACAGGGGTACAAGAATGCCATGGCAGTAAACTTGCTTGATAGAGAAGATTGTTATAATTAATTGCTGAAAAATTGCGAAATTGAAAAGAACTTTTAAAAGTTTTGCATAAAAAATCAGTACTGTAAGTGCAGAATAATAGGTAGTGACTAATTGGTAGTGGAGTAGAACATTATTAGAAAGATCTGATATAACCATCAGGTCAAGAAGACTCGGGGGAGAATCAGGTCCAAAACGAGTAGGATGAGAGCAACACCATCAAGAAGTTAGCGCCATCTACTACAATTTTTAAATAAATCCGGGTTAAAATCACCACAAGATGCTGAAAATTGTAAAATGTTAAAAAACAACGGATCAGAAGAACAATTACGATGAGGACTTTAAACAAGTCCAAGGTAGCATTTTACATTACGATTTCCAATTTCAACAAGTAGGTGTTCGGTATCATGATCAATTGGCTTCCTCAAAATACTGCAAGTTAAACCAATCTTATGATAAGTTACAATCCCACCACGTGCTGTGTCAGTAATCCTATTATGTGGAACCACTGAGTACTCAGAAATTCCATAAATTTTACTGTAGTCAGTCTTAGAGTGTCTTAAGCCATGTTTCACCAACACAAAAAATATCACCGTTTGACTCGAAAAATATAGTTTCGATAAACAAAGGCTTCTGGCATTAAAAAACATTGTTGATTAAATTTCGCACCTCAACTTTATTCGACGAACACAAAAGCGCTATAGAAATAAAACAGTAAGTAGTCTATGTGTAGTAATGGAATTGAAAGACGTGAGAGATAGAAACAATAGATAGGCATTAAAATATGTAGGTATAGCAATGAGGAACGGAAATTGCTGATCAGCAGCGGTTTGTTACTATTGTCGGAGCTGCGTCGCCATCTAATCGCTTTTTCTAAAGAAGTCAGGTAAATTTGTTTAACGTAGTTTCTTATTTCCACCAAATTCTCAGCTGGATCCTTTTAATCATTTGAAAACAAAAAAACTGACTGCACAATCGTTATCAATTGGTATTGTTTCAAGTACTAAGCCTCGTTCTATCTGATATGTTGGTCAATAACCCCTATTCGAAACTGGTTCCCACTTGCAATGGAATGCGAAGTTTTAGTCGATGCACGATAAAGGTACCTTTAAAGAGGTCTCGGTAACGTCATTATTGTCTTTATCTGTTATAAATTATTTTTTGCCAAACGATCAGCTTATTGGTATATGTACATATATTGCTTTGGAAATATTTTAATAACTCACAAATATCCCATTGTGATAATTGCTACCACAACTTACTATTCGATTTAGATAAGATAAACGTAATACAACATACATCGCGTCATGGATTTTGACACGCAAAATAAAAAGCCTTAGTTTCAAATTAGTTTCCCGTATTCCCTTATCACTTGTCTATCAATCTAGTCTAGATAAAATTTATGATCCAAAAATCAGTCAACAACCATAGGAAGGATTATTTTTGGAATAATACCTAAATGGGCCTGCTTGGTTGTGAAAAGTGTTGTTCCTCATTTATTTGTTCCTTTCAAAACTCAACATTCCGCTATCTTAATTCTACCCACTTTTGAATCAAAAAGTTTGTTCTACATGTTTAACTTAATTTACGTTGAATGACAGATTTCGCACCAGGGTGGTCCTTGTCCTCGAATAACACACCTCTCCAGTCAGATCGATCTCTAGCTGGTTGTGTCTTTAGTTGGATGAGGTCTCTTTCGACTGTCTGCTTTTGATTACATTATGTGTAGATTTTACCTGACTTAGACATATTACCTGCTGACCAGACATATGTTACTGTGCGGCTCGTGTAATTCTTCGTTGTACCACCTTGCTAACACTCCGTCGACGTAACCGGTACTGAATACCCGGAGAATCTTTCACTCAAAATGATAGATAAGGACATTCTACAGCCTCTTATTCTTTGCTTGAAATAGGGCCAAGCAACTCGATTGCCTTCTTAGTTCATAGAAGCAGAATTTGACAAGAGTCAAAGAATGAACGTTCAACTCAAGTTATCTTGGACGGTTTCAAGTCTGATATACACAGGGTGTTCAAAATATTAGGAACACTGCACTTGTTCGCATATTTTTTGTTTATTGCAGTGGATTTTGATTTTGGAGCATGAAATAAAAAGTTCAACTTTATAGTTTTAAGATTTATCATGTTTATTCATTATTTATAGAGGAAACAATTTTTTTTAATATTTTGTCACGCCTCCCTTAACTTTTTTTAAGGCACGAATTCGTTCTGGCATTGTTTTCATATTTTTAATGAAATTTTTGCAGTGTTCCTAATATTTTGAACACTCTCTGTACGCCAAATAAACACTGATGTACCCCAGGGCTCTGTTCTGTCTCCGACACTCTTTTTAATTTTCATTAATGATCTCTTGTCTGTTACTTATAATCCAATATATTCCTTTGCTGATGACAGTACTCTCCGCTTTTCATATTCGTTCCTGGACTCACGCCCCTGCTCTTCGGCTGTAGAACGAGAACGGCAGCGTATGTTAAGCTCATTAAATTCCGATATCAACAGCATAACCGATTAGGGAACTATCAACAGAGTGGAATTTAATGCTTCCAAAATGCAATGCTGTCTGATGTCGTTAAAGCGAATGGCACTTGCACCGTCGAAACCGAAAAACTTTGCATTATCGGTATGTGTGCCAACGACAACTTACGTTGGAATGACCACATATTTGATGTTGCCAAAAATGCTGCGAAATGTCTAGGTTTCGTCAAGTGATGTAAGAAATGTTTTACCCCCTCTGATCTGGCCTCAATATATAAGGCATTCATCCGCCCTAAATTGGAGTACAATTCCCACATTTAGTCAGGTGCTCCTAAAGCATATCTGCACCTGCTACATTGGATTCCAAACCGTGCGATAAAACTTATAAATGATACTAATATCAGTCAATTAATTGACAACCTCGAACACCGACGTATTGTCTCCTGTCTCACTTTGTTTTATCGCTATTTCCACCACCTGTGCTGCACTGAAGTCGCCAGTATCATTCCGCCCATTCAAACTTTCAACCGTAATACCCGTCTCGCTACGAATGCTCATCAGTATATCCTCAAACCCATTTTTGGGCGTACTCAAAATATCGTGCTTCGTTCCGAGGCCATACAACTCGCTTATGGAATGCCCTGCCGATCTCTGTATTTCCTGGTCGTTATAACTTGCAAACATTTAAAAACAATGTACATCAGTACCTCTCTTTTCTTCTTCCTCCCTAAATTTCCTTTGCGCTTTGTACAAACATTTTAAGTGTGATAATCTGCTGTCATGTAAGTACATACAAGTACTCGTACGTTTTCTCCTGCTTTTCTCCTGCTTTGCCCAATCGGTTCCGTATACCTTCCGAAAGGACTGCATATCTGCTCCTCCCTGGTACAACAATGAGTTGCGCTCTCTCCGTAATAACAGAAACAAGTTGTGGCACAAATTCTTAAGAACTCGATCTGATTCCGACTACAGTAATTATCGATCGGTATATAATCGTTTTTCTGAACTTTGTGAGTCTCTTTACCTTGAGTACCTCTACCGCATGCAATTTAGCTTAGTCTCGGACCCTAAACGCTTCTACCAGTTTATTAATACCAAAAGAAAGTCAGACGGCTACCCATCTATTCTTAAATTTCTTAGTGAATCTTCTGCCGACCCAAAAACCATTGCAAATTTCTTTGCCTCTCATTTTAACAAATCCTTTTCTAAGAAAACAGCTGAACCCGATCCTAGCTACTTTAGCTATATGAGAAACTATCCTGAGACGTCAGCCATTTCACTAAATATAACAACAACTTTGGTATCTGAAAACATTACCAAACTTAAAGATGATTTCTCGTCCGGCCCTGATGGAATTCCGGCTATTGTAATAAAAGAGTGTGTTACCCATCTCGGTCCTCCTCTTGCTGCCCTATTTAACTTGTCTGTGTCAACAGGTACTTTCCCTTTCCTATGGAAGGAATCTTACATTATCCCTATTCATAAAAAAGGAAGTAAAGCCGAAGTCGATAATTATAGGCCCATAGCGAAACTCTCTTGCATACCCAAACTTTTTGAAAGCATAGTCTATCAACAACTGCTTCCGTATTGTAGGCCAACTATCTGCACAAATCAGCACGGCTTCATGAAAGGTAAATCAACGACCACTAACCTAACAGAGTTCGTCTCTAGGACTCTTCATGCTTTAGAAGACGGTGATGAAGTCGATTCAATTTCCACAGATTTCAGCAAGGCATTCGATAAAATTTCTCACCAACTTATCATCTTTAAACTAAAAAAACTTGGCTTTTCCCCTCATTTTGTGGCATGGACCAAATCCTATTTGGAAGACCGAGAATACAGGGTCATCTTCAGATCTTCAATATCCGAACCCATTAAAGCAACATCTGGTGTCTCTCAGGGTAGTCACCTTGGTCCAATCATCTTTATCCTCACAATTAATGATATAAATTTAATTTTAACGAACTCTAATCTTTCTATTTTCGCTGATGACATGAGAATTTCCAAAGTCATCTCATTGCCTTCTGACTCCCATTGCCTGCAAGATGACTTGAATAAGTTTTCGGTATGGTGCAAGCAAAACTTTTTGGAGCTTAATGTCAGCAAATGCCAAGCGATAACCTATTCCCGTAAACGTCTACCTCCCCCTCCAAGAAACTACTTCATCTGCGATGAGCCTATTCCTTCCACTACCCAAGTACGGGATCTAGGTATAATTTGTGATAGAGAATTGAATTTCGACTCACATATTGACAGCATTATAAATAAAGCTAACTCTTCACTCGGCTTTATCAAACGCTGGTCAAAAGAATTTTCCAACCCTTACGTTACAAAGTCCCTGTACATTACTTTTGTAAGGCTTCTTCTCGAATATTGCAGCCAAGTTTGGTCACCCTATAAACTAACTCACATTCAAAGAATAGAAGCAGTCCAACGCAGGTTTATCCGTTTTGCACTTCGTGGTCTACCTTGGGCCGATCCATATGGATTACCCCCCTATGAAAATAGGCTAAAACTAATTAGCATGCATACCCTAAAAAAACGTCGTGAAGTCGCTGATGTACTTTTTATCCACCAGTTACTGACTGGAAATATCGACTGCTCGACAATAACGCAAAATATTGCATTCACTCCCAATCCCCGTAATCTAAGATCTGTCCCACTCTTCCTGATCCGAACTCACCGCACCAACTACGGTCACTTTGATCCCATATCCAGAATGTTGCGTATAACGAACAACTACGCCGAAGTCTTTGACCTAAATAGCAGCAAACAAGAAATAAAAACAGCGCTGCTCAATATGCCACTCCCTTAACATCTCCCCCGTCCACCATTTCTCCTCGCCCCATTAGGTTAAGTATATCTTTGCTAGTTTTTAAGTCTAGTTTTAAGTTTGGCTTGTTAATAAGCTTAATAAAGTTGTCCGGGGTAGACCCGGGCCAATAATAATAAATACATATTATCAAATGGTACATACCACATACTCGTACCCCTGTCCAAGAAATGCTCCACTACCAAAACTTTCAGCGCTGTTTCTTCGGACTCTGATAGAGCGAATTCTATAGTTCGTCTCTAAAGACGTTATATCAAGAATTTAAAATGAGGCTGTAGGTACGAGTATCGATTTGATATTCTTTGGCCTGATTCGCTCGGATCTGTCATAGTGCGAACATTTGTTCGATGGTAGAGCTATCACTTCAAAAGCTGTACTGATTCGAGGATCGGTTTTAGACGTTCAGGAACTTGTATGCGATACTAGACGGGATTTCTCTGCCCTTAACTATCACAGCTCACTTTCAGGATCAACCGCCAATGCTAACATTGCATTCATCGGAAATGCGCTCCTCTATTAAATTGCACTGGTTTTTTTACAGATAAGCTAATGCATTTTCCTTTCAAGATCATTTTCTCCAGCTTTTTAAAGGTCGACTTTGTTTGAGGATTTGTTGGATTTGACTTTAGATAATATACTGCTTTTCTTACTTCGATTTGGTGGCGTAAACTATAGTTTTTCCCGTCCGCGTTCAGATCTTTGCTATATGGTATGTTGCGCTTGAAAGCTGGGTAAATGTCATGTATTTTGAAATGGCCAGAAATGTTGGACCATTTTCGAAATCGGTAACTGTCATGTAACTTTGTTTCGTGTCGTCAAGCAAAATTCTATCTAAAGGTTTGGGACCTTGGTATAAAAAAGATTTTTCCATTCAATTCAGATGACGCGGACTCAATTTTGATACGACTTCTAATTTTGTGACGACTTGAAGTCGAAATAAAGTTACGTGACTCCACCCCGGCATGTTGATCGTCTTAGCAAAAGAATTCTCACAACTAAATCCGTCTCTGCTACGATGTTTTTATGCTCGTTCTGGCTGGCTAATGTTCACATTCTGTTGCTTAAATACATTCTTTTTATTTTCTGATAAAATTTGCAGTCTCATTCCTACAGAAGCATCCATGGACTGCCTAGAATTTTCCTTTATTCGTTTAAAGAAATTTGTATTCTAGTTCTCTTCTTCTCTTCAATAGCAGTGCTCATCTCAGGGCTTGTCGAATCCAATTTCGCACGTTATGCTTCCTACTTGGCTGCATGCGCCCGCCTGCATTTATCTTCGATCGGTCTCTTGTGGTTAAACCCGTTTGACGTCAATCCATCTCACTGAATTTTCTTGCCGCTGCATTGCTCTTGATATCCAGAT
Organism: Volucella bombylans; assembly: GCA_949129095.1. Taxonomy (NCBI): domain Eukaryota; kingdom Metazoa; phylum Arthropoda; class Insecta; order Diptera; family Syrphidae; genus Volucella; species Volucella bombylans. The sequence goes on along the minus strand of OX422141.1, from coordinate 163,905,741 downwards.
GTGTACCTACCTTAGCTACAACAATATCAACTCCATGTCAACGTTAGTTCTCGGAATGTTCAGATCTTGAGGCGATAGCAATGTAATCAATACAGTTGACGGCTATTTTACCACAATGCTATCTGAAGTCTTTCTGAATATTCAGGTTTGTGAAACTTATGCTTCGAGTAGTTGTGCAGTCCCTTCTCCACCCCTCCGAAAAGTTAATATAGCCTTGTGTCATTCAGCATATCTTACAAATGTAAGGCGATGTTCTATTTCTCTTTTTCGGATTAAAATGAAAGAACACTTTGAACAAGCTTACAACCGTTGCTATGACATACTCCTAAATCTCACTAAACACGATTTTTAATACCAGGGTGAAACGGAAGCAGTCCCTGGGCTTACCACCGATATTTTAAACTGCACTAGGAGACAACCGATAAGGACACTTGGTGTCAATTTTCGATGACTCTGTCACATAATTCTGGCTGAATTTGCTGGATGGCGTTCGTTATGTTCACTTTGAATGTATTGTTTGTGGCTATTCACATACGAGTAGACCTGCGGTTTAAGATTGCCTCAAAGGTAGAAGTGGTATGCGCTGTGGGACAGGTAGCGCTGTCCTGTTGGAACCACATGTCGTCGGTATCCATATCATTCAGTTTAGGCCACAAGAAATTGCTTATCACCGATCTGCAGCGCTCTCCGTTGGCAGAAAAAGTACAGACCGATGATTCCACCAAATTAAAATCAGCATAAAACAGTAACTTTCTCGGAATGCAGCATTTTCTGCTGGTTTAGCTTGTGCGGATTGATATCGTTGCTTGCTCACAAATCCATTCATCCAAAAATGGGCCTTGTCGCTAAAGATGATTTTTTGGCGAAACTTGGGTCAATTTTAAACTGCGAATTCGATGATCAGATCAGAGCTTTCCTATCTAGATAGAGGAACGCTTCCGGAGGAATAAAGCCAAAGCGAACTCTCTCATGATACATATAGTTAAGGTAGTAAGCCCCGGAGATCTGGTTTTTCAATGAGGTCATTGTTCTTGCAATGTGCCTTCGAGTCAACTTAATGACGAAATTGTCCACTCTTATCAGGGTCTCCCTATTGTATAAGACCTCATTAGGATATAATTTTTTGTACTCAGACTCTAGTGTTCTGTATAGACGAAAACAAGTCCTAAGACAAGCCCTCTCAAACACCCGAATCTTTTCCAAAAAATTTGCTCTCACATTGAACCACACGGTACATCCAAATACAAGATAGGCCGGATAAGGGCCATGTAGCAGATCACCTTCACCCTCATATCGAGTTGGCTGTTATAAAACAGTCTCTTTGTAAGGGCAAAAACACTTTTGGATTGTGCAAGAGCAACATCTATATGTTTGTTAAAATACAGATATTCCCAAGGTATCTGACTACATTTCGGCAAGCAAGTGACTCCCGTGCTGCCCCACGATTGAGAACTTTCGAAAATTCTTTCGGGTATCCCTAGAGGCCCCAGACAAAGGCGTCCTAAACAGAATGGTTTCCGACTTCTGAAAGTTGATTTTCAACTTCCAGTCATCGTAATATCGCTTAATTTTGTCGAAGTCACGCTGCAAAATCTTTGGACCTGTTCTGTACGCGATTAAGTCATGGTGAAGTGAACCTATCAGATCACTTGTGTAAATGTTGAATAGGATCGGCGAATCTACCTCAGCTTGTTGCAGTCCGTTTTTAATGTTAAATGTTACAACAGAAGTCACATCGCCATTCTTCACGATGAACTGTCTACTGGAGACCATATCAAAAAGAATATACAGCAGTGGTTTACTAATGACCAATCTGTCCAGCTTGAAAAAGAGTCCTTCTAACCAAACAGTATCGAAGGCCTTCTCCAAGTCAATCAGGCAGTCACCAGTGCACTGGTTCTGGCCTTTGTTCCATTGGATATTAGAAACCAGTTTAGACGCAGCATGATATCATGCCCCGGCTTGAAACCGAATTGATTATCCAGAACTATATTTTTGTCCTCAATCCACTAAGTCAGGTCTCTATAGATCACCTTCTCGAAAATCTTACTGATGCTTAGAAGAAGACTGATCGAGCGGAGATTCGCCGAATTGGAAGTCTTTATCGCTTTTAGGGATGGGATGTACCACCGAAGTTTTCCAATGCGCTTTTTATTCATTGCATTATTAAACAGGGTGGTATAAATGTTCACCGCTTCTAGAGCGAGATGTCGAAGCACAATGTTCGGTATATCATCGGTTTCCACTGATTTCTTACTTCTAAGTGATTCGAAGATCTTTGGAGCTCTTCCTTCGAAATGAACGGTGGTAGTACCCTTTCATCGGCGATGACATTATTTGCTCTATTCTCGTCACTGAATTGGGTGAAACCCGAGCTCTCGAATCGCCAATTCACAATTTCATTTCGAAGGGAGAAATTGTGCACAAGGACTCGATTGGTTGGGGCCAATGATTCGCCTTGTACACTTCCTGGAAAGTCGCTCCTATACCCTCTACCTTCTCCTGCGGATCCTCGATCTGGATCTATGCCTCATTTGGATCGATGCCTGCTGTTACCAATATTTGTTCGTTATTCGTTGTTCGGGCGATTTTAAGACATGGAAGGTCGTTCTGATTATTTCTCCGAAATATTTTATTTATTTGCGGGAACATATTCGGGTTGCTGGTGTTTACAGCCCGAATTTTGTTGTTCTAATACAAACTTACAGAATTTCTGCAATTTTATGTTATTAATGTTTGGAGGTAGTTGATCAACGACTTCAATGTCATGATCTCCAGGCTATGTACATATACATATATGTACCTATGTCAGTAAAATGTCTGTACAATGTCTTTAGTCTTGACAGCAGTCTACTTTTATGTTGGTGCAGTGCGTCAATAGTTGCGTTGCGGAATAAGTCTTCGTCGTCAGTGTGTTGGTACCGAGATATCATTTTGTGCATTTGTCTTAGATACCTGTCAACCTTCTCGTTTGACATATTTGTGGTGGACGGTGTATAGAGCGAATTCGAGGAGAGTGCTCTAGTCAGTGTTCTGGTGAAGTGTGTCCAACACAGCCTACTATAATTGTAGGAATGCCTTTGAACAAACTCATCCAATTCCACAATCTCGTTGGGAACAGTTATTTCGGGGCTGAGACCGCAATGGTTACTGTCATACACGAAAGTGCTTAGACAGTTTGAGGTTTGTTGGTTAGTGCATGTCAGTTGTATTCGTGAATCGAACAGTAGAAAATCTAAATAGGACCCGTGTCTGGGAAACGACGGACTATTCGTCGCCTTAAGCCCGAGTCAATACATTATACTGTGCTGACCCCACCTAGTATTTGGTGTATTATTTCCCCAATTACTATGTTTGGCGTTGAAATCTCCGCCGATAATAAAATAGTTGTTCTTCAATTCCAGCCTCAGGAATCGAAAAAGTGTCTCGAGCTCTGAGATGAAGAAGGTGGATTGAGTAGCCTTAGTGCATAGACAGACACCATGTACAACCGCTTTCCACTACGGATGCTTTAAGCACCTGGAACCTATGTGCTACATGACTATACGCTCTTTTAAAACGTATAACTTTTCTTACGAAAATCGCAAAGCCTCCTCCCTGAATGGAGTGGGTCGGTTTCTCCGTACTATTTTGTATCTTTTATGCTTCATTTTGTGTCTTTTGGTAAGCTTAGTTTCGCTAATCAAAAGCACATCAGGGGCTTGGTGTTTGAGCAACATAAATAGTGCGGCTCGTCGTTCGAACCAATTTATATTCACTGCAAGGACCTTCAGTACCCATTACGACAAAAGGTGCGTTAGGCCAGGCAGCAGCGCGTATGCTTGATCAACGCGCGCTCTCTGTTCAGTTAAATGACGTCGGAGCTGAGCCATCTGCCCCTGGATAGAGAGAAAGATAGCTCGCATGTCAGGTACTGGTTCCGGTAATCTAGGCCTGGGTGCCTGAGAAGCATCCTTCGCTTGCTTTACCGTATTTCCCCTACCTGCCGATATTTGGGCGTAGGTGACATTAGGAGTAACAGCTGGAGTTTGTAAATGCACGGATGGACGTGTACTGGAATTTTGAACAATCCCGATAGTTTGCGCTGTGTCCCGTATTCCTACATAATTTTTTCAGACGCCCCGTCATTACCCAAAGCGCATTCCTCGGACTTGTGGTTCTTCGCGCATCGAGGCGGCGTGCCCGCATCTTTAGGGAAAACCCCACAAGAAACAAATAGCTACATCGTTTTTGAAAATGTTTTTTTGAAAAGTGTCAAATTGGTGGAGTATGGAGTATGAATTCCACTACCAAAGTCGAACTATCAAATTATGTCCCCATAAATTTGATATCCCTTTGATAAATCTTAACTTAAGCGCAGATTACGAAGATATCGTCACAGATGGTGATGTCTAAGCTGGTGTCCTCTATAAGATCAGGTCGCTCCATATAACGATGCACTAGCTATTATGGCTCCGCTTCAAAGTTTATTGTTCTACTTGAGTTCTTCAAGCTTCTAATAAACATTCCCAAAATGTTTGAAGCCGAATAAAAAGTTTTCATTTGGTCCTTGCAACATTCTATGATGCCATGTTATTTGCAGTTGATTTTATGATTGCAATAGATACAATACTCATAGATATTGCAATTCTGAATTCTTCATTTGTCCAGTCAGTCGAATGCCATCTGCTTCAGTCTAGATCCCCATATTGGAGATATAAAAGTTGATCAGGTCAGCTTAATATCGCGCCGCACGTCACTCGCTTTTTTGTCTATGAGTCGGGTATAAAGATCCTTTTTATTACCAAAGATTGCTTAGAATGTTAAGGTTCGCAAGGAAACTTTCGTCTTTAAGTTGTCTATGCATTTCCAATGAACTGATGAAGTATGAGTACAAATTCTAGAATAACCAAACTAAAGTGATAGTTCTATTCATAAAAATAGAAATAGCCCTCTTCCACACAACGTATTCTGTGGAGTGAACTCCTACATTCGAAAAGCTTTAATTTTACTATACAATTGCTAGTGCTCGGCGGTTGTTGACATATCCAGCAGATAAGCACATTTGTCTAGTGACATTCAGAGTAAGCACTTAAAAATCGTATGACGACAATGGCACTCTAAATAACACAATCAAGTCTCGCTTAAAAATGCACACGCGACTTTATCATTCGAATCCGTAATAAAAAAACGTGCCGACCCCCATAACTATGTAATGACAACAACAGCAACAAATCAAAAACTTGAACCACTCGTTTTTAGGCCTTTTGACGATCGTCGTTGTACGTATCCGTATGTCTGTACGCGTATCATGGACATATCCACCATGACCCATTTATGTAACTTAATTTTTCGTTATGATTCGATTCAATTCCCAGCTAAGCCTAGCTTAGTACATTGAGCAGCCTCGAATAAGTGAGAGGTCTAAATTTAGGGGGGAGTCTATCCAATGAAAACAACAAACTGACAAGATTCATTCGGTCTCACCTTTGCTATCGCACTGAGATTCGAGGTACGAGATACGAGTACACCGTTAAACGGCACTGTGTATCAGCTGCCCCTTAGCGGGATAGGGTCCACCACCAGCTCTGACATTGATTGTATTCAAGTGGTGCCGACATAATTTCTGTTAATTTTATAGAGAGACTCGTTTTCATTGAGATGCTAAACATCCACTGCCGAGTGCAGACTGTCGATACCGCCAACGTTAAAAAAGATATACATATATAAATATATATATATACATATAATTTAAAAAAAAAAATCATTTACTAAAAAAGTTTCGTAATCGTGATTTTTTTTCTGTTGATTTTGAATTTAAGGAACATGGTATCCGTACAAGTTGTGGTGGCAGTTTTAGCCTTTGGAGCTGTAACCGTCTTGGCTCAAGTGAGTGCAGTTGTTATTGACTAGAGTTATGAATTAAATAATTTTGTGTTTTTTTTTGTATCAGAAACAAGTGCCAATAGTTGCTATTGCGACCATTCAAGGAAATGGCGAAAACAACGTTTCAGGAAATGTTACATTCACACAAAATGACTGCGGAGAGAATGTCTACATTCGGGTTTACATCACCGGACTTACACCAGGAAAACATGGATTCCATGTCCATGAGAAGGGTGATTTGACAAATGGATGTGCCAGTGCTGGAGGACACTACAACCCGGACAAGGTAATGTTTTTTTTTTCCTTCTTCTTCCAACATTCGAGTGTTCTTAAAAAGATTTTTTGTTCAAAATCGAAAATTGAGTCAAAAAAAGTCATTTCTAGGAAAAAACAAAAATGCTTGCGCATTGGTTATCATTCCGACAATAAAATGATGACCTTGATGGAGCGATTCCATATTTGTGAACAAAAATAATTACGAGCATACCACGGTTTACTGGTATCGGGCAAATCTGTGATGTGAAAAGTCACCTGAGCAGTTGCCCACCAAGTTGTGATAGCAGTCTGAGGTTGTCATTGTTCGACTTAGGTTTTCTTTTTTTTTTAAATTAAGTATTAGAGTCACCTTACTTATCTATATCTCGTTGAGCTTACGAGGAACTGAACTAACAAATGAGACACCCCGAACAAGGAATTTCCAATATGTGACCAAAACAAATTATTAAGAAGGTCCGGGGTGGACCGGTTCATTAACCAATAACCCCTCCATTTAATGCGCTGCAGCCAGGGACGGTATTGTTTATTCGTTTTACATGTCCCAGTCACCGATGGTCCAATGGAAACCATCGATTTAAATTTCTTTTATTTCCTCAAAAACCTGTCATAGTTTGAATATTTGTCAATTGTGGACTTAACGATGTTAAAACCACACCGTTAAAAGTCAACCAGATTGAAAGTAAGTGGCTTCATGGTGGGCTAGATCTTGTGCTGGAAGTGGAGGAGAGTAATGCTTTTATAGTTGGCAGTTCTGAGGGTCCACTTATCAGGAATCGAACAAATGTTAGAAACAGCTCGGCGGGTAGGTCGTTTATTCGAGAAGTATTGTAAGTCACTCGGAATGTTCAGACATCTATAATACAAGTGGAATGCCTTGCCTCGATCGCAACGTGATCCATTCGATTGACGGTTTGCAGTTCAGGAGACCGCCAGCTAATAATGGTATTCCTGCCCGCAGTAAGGTCAATTAGCCTAAGTTCATTTTCGTAAATGATGTCGTGAAGTCTTGGTTTTCTGTCTATGCCACTAAAAATGTCCTCACTTTCTACATTTTATATGTACTGCGTATATGTAAATATTATACTTTTAGCAGAGTAATATGAATTCTGAACATTTTCTTCTTCAATGTTTATTAAGAATCCCATTATCTACGTGGACGTTATGAATATATAGATTCATCCAGGTAGCAAACTGAATCACAAGCGGGAAGATAGTCTTTCAAATATGTATTCCAATTTAAGCGTTTAAATCGTTTGGTATAAATTGATGTCGTACCCCAGACAGGATCCGTTAGCTATACTGAGAAGGAACGTTTCGGAGTGGACACAGTACATATATTCCGAGCAGTATCTTTTGTATTTTTAGTCCAGGCTAACTAAACTGGTGTCAGGAACCCAATAATTGAATATGAAAGCTGCTATTAGCCATGAAGTTCGTCAGTCACCTATTCTTCTATTCTTCTTCTACTTCTGATCTGAACACTAAACATCTCGAAGTTCCTCCTTAAGGTATGCTCTGTCCTGACTATAGATTTCGTTTAGCGATTTCTTTCCCCGCGCTTAGCTTCTATTTTTTGTTAAAACTTTTTCTTTTTTCTTTTTTGTTAGGGTGTTAGCTCTACATCATCACCCAACCCCCGGTTCATTGTTCGACCTCTGAACAAAAGAACTGGATAAACCTGTCCTAACAGACAACTTCTCTGAATGCTTCAAAGAACCCCATATACTGAAATATATTATTATAACCTTTTTTCCCGTCATTTTACCATAATCGATGGGATTTTTATCTTCAGATAGTGCACTGGTCCTATCTGGAAAGCATCCTAGTGTAATTTTGATGAATCGTCGTTTTCTATTTCAGGATATATTAATTATTACAGCAACCAGGCCTCTGCTTCTAAACTATGGAAAGCTATTTCAAATACAGCTCTCTGATGGAATTTCTCTTTTTCAGTGGAAATTCTTCATAGTTTGCTGCATATGGCAGCAAATCTTGGCATGATTAAGGGAGGTTGTTTATCCTCGGATGGTCGAAGGATGATTCCTCCAAATCTAGAAATCTGCTGTGAGTTTTGATATTTTTAAGGACTTCATAGATTTGTAATCTTTTTCTCTCCTTTATATGTGCAGCACCTTTTATGATGTTGTTACCGCCACTGATAAAGATCTAGAATATAACTATTTATCTTATAAATCTATTACAAATTTTTTTCACTTGCTGTATCTAGTACTCAATGTATAAATTAATCTATTACCAAGCTTATGTTACTGAGGAGAAAGAACTTCCTTTCTTTCTTTTTCTTGTGACTGTCGGAGAGTAAAGTTTATAGTTCCACTAAGTAACTTAATTTTAAACCTGGTTTCCACACCATAAAGTAAGCCCTTCTAATGTTATATTAATTAAAATACTAATGAATTACATATGTACTCCTCAAATATAGGAATTTTAACTGTGAAGTAACCAGAGTAACCGATAGCCAATTAATGCACGTATTTTATTTGTTGGGCATACAGTTCAAGATCCTCCAGAAGCCAGAACTAGTTCCATTAGGAAGCGAATTACTCCAACAGTTGTGCTATTCGAAATCAAAAAAGTTCTCATTTTGGGAACCTATTTCCCTTACATATACTTCGGATGCGAACTAAGAAATCACCGAAAAATGCTCTACGGAAATTAAGTCACGAGAAATATCAGTTTCCTTAACCGCGCTTGGCGAGGGGTCCTTCCTAGGAATAGATGATTAGATGATAGCACTCTTAACACATTCTGACATAATTTAATCGTTGTAGTTCAGGGTTCAGTTGGGTCCAACATTTTAGTTTTACCCTACCTTATGTAATGATCTTGTTTACTTTCTCGCTGCTAAGCAAACTTAACAACCGGAGCCGATATATCTAAGCGATCCCTTTTTTGGCGGCAAAGGGTTTGGCTTTTCTCTCTCGCCCGTTCTCTACGAAATTTCCATTCGCCAGAAGCCAATTAGAATGCCAGCTCCTTTTTAATAGCTCAAACGCAGGTAAAGTAAAGGGTAACCAGATAAGAACGATAGGAAAAAAAATTAAATAAAGCAACAACGGTGTGAGATATAAAATTGACTCTGGCTTTATTTTGAAGCGCAGTCCAATTTTTGATGACTCGGTCCAAAATGTGTGGCGTTATTCCGGCAATAGCGTGTCGAATGATGGCCTCGAGCTCGTCCAAAGTGGTTGGCTTGTTAGCATAGACTAAGGACTTGACTTAGCCCTAGAGAAAATAATCGAGAGGTGTCAAATGGCATGTTCGCGGCGGCCAATTGATGAACGCTCGCCGTGAGGTGACCCAGCCGCCACATTTCTCCTTCACAACTTCGAGCGTTGAGTTGCATGAATGGCACTACATATGGTGTAGCGCCCCCATCTTGTTGGAACCATAGCTCGGATATATCAATGTTGTCGTACTCTGACTACGGAAAGTCGATTAACATCGCTCTATACCTGAGACTATTGACGGCAACGGTGTCTCCTTCCTCATTTCAAAAGAAATACGGTCCGATGATGCCGTTAAAAATAGTCAATCTATGTGGATGCATAGATGCTTGGCTGAACACTTGTGGATTGTGCGCTCCAATAATGGCAATTTTGCTTGTTGACATAGCCGCTGAGCCAAAAATGGGCCTCGTCTGAGTAGATGATTTTTTGGCCAAAATCCGCCTCTCTGGCCAACATTTAAAGCGCCCAATTAGCGAATTCACGCCATTTTCTATGGTCGTCCGGCTTCAATTCCTGCGTCAGCACAATCTTATACAAATGTGGGTCTAAATCCAATCGCAAAATAAGCCGGGTTGACTCTCCGGCGATGCCCAATTCAGCTGATCGGCCCCAAATCGACTTTTCTGGGTCTTCTGATATACAAGTCGCTACGGCGGCTATGTCTTCTTCATTTCGCACCAATCTCTGTCTGGCTGTTGGCATAAGATCCTAGAGAGTGTACTCACGCTCAAACTTTTCCACGGTGCGACGAGTTGCTTTCACACTGAAGCCATGATGACGACCGACCTCACGACGAAATTCACGGTGCGTATTTACAACTGAGTCGAAATTCGATAAATTTTTTTAATAATTTCCTCAACCGTAAAACGATGCATGATGAAAAGACAATCCTTACTGAATATTTTGACAGCAGGATGTAATTTTTAATATAACAATTGGAAAAACTAACATTGCTATCTGGTCACCTAATAACCGGCACGAAATCTGTCGACAGATTTTTAGTTGTATTGATTTTTAGTTTTTGTTTTGAGATTTTTGTTTGAGATGTTTCCACGGGAAGTTAGGGCGGTTATACACCTTTGATGACTTGCTTTTTCAAGTAGTTCTCTTTACATCTGTCATAATTCCGCCACGATCGATGATGTGCACTCATATTAGCCATAAGTTTCCTTTGTCTGGAACATTTCTCTTAGTTTAGCTTAAGTGTTGTGGAATTCTGTTTTCCTCTTGGTCTCCTTACTTAAGCGTTAATCGTTTTTAAAACTCCAGGATAACGATTAACCTGCTTAATAAACATTCTTCGATTTTCTACCTCTTTGGGAAGTGATTTGGTTTCCATCATATTTTTGTTTAATATTATAATATCCATGTTTTCCTTTAGAAACAATCAACTCTGGTAATACAGAGTACCTGTAAGCGTTAGAAGGCTTACATCATATCCTAATGTATATATAATTAAACTTTGGTGTTTTCACTACCCTACCCTGAAACCACTGTCCGTCTTTTTGGAGCTTTTGACATTCGTTTTAAGCTTCGTTATTAACATTATCTTACCAGTTTCTTGTTAAAGAGGGCATGTGCCCTATTTTCCAGTAATCCTGGAAGTGATCCAGACAAAATTCGAGCGTAACCATACTTTGATGTTGATTGCACTGAGTCCATAGATAAACTAACTTAGATGTCAAACTCTACTAATACTTTTGCAAACACTTTTACATCCAACATTCCACACACATTCCAACACTTTTACATCTCTATAACTTTGTCAAAATTTGCTAGAATGAGAGCAATTTACAAGTAAAATTGTTAGAATGCGAGCGATTTGCACGAGTGTGTGTAATGTGGATGACGTTTTCTTGACTAAAATGGGCGTAGTTTGCATAAAATGGGAGGGAAATTGCCATTGATGACAATTCAGAGACAGTGTCACACGGATAGAAAATCGATTTTGATTTTCCAATATCTGGAAAGTTTGACATCTAGGTTAGTATATGTATCTATGACTGCGTCTCAGCGCGTACTGATTATCTGCTTGAATGGCAATGGATAATGTATGTATTGTGGAAAAGATAAGAAGCCGGTATTGACATATGCGAAACCAGAGAGTAGAGAGATGCATGGACGTGGAAGGCGTGTCCGTTGTATATTTTTTCAATGGAGTTGGCAGTTACGATTTTATGGAAAGCACTCTCTTCAAAATTATTGTGTTGAAAAGAAGAAATAATGAAAAGAAGATTTATGTGCTTATAATGCAAATGGGTTAAATATGAAAGGATTTGGAGAAAGTTCAGCCGTTTCGTAAATATCATTTTCCAGTGAGCAGATGAGTAGCATGCGCTTCCAGGCTCTCTTTGCGCAGCTTTCCAATTGTACGGTGATTTGAAACGAACTATACCCTTACGTTATGTTGTATTTTGCTCGCTGATACCGTTAAGCGCTCTTCAGGTTTCACATGATGAAATTGAGACGGCGTTGTAATAATAAATGAAACGCTCAAGTTGTATTAAAGCAACGACACTTCCTTTGCACAATGACAGAGCTTAACAATATCTAATCTCGTAACAAGGTGATTCCCCCTAACCCATCATTAGTTCTGGAAATGCCAAAATGTGCAACGTATTTCAATTGATCGACAAACTCACGAGCATTGCCAGTAATGTTGATCGATATTGAAAAAAAAATTATGATCGCGAGTTTCTAAGTTAATCTTGATGTTAACCTTTTCACCATAACACTTTGTTCGCTTTTTTCCAATCTAATTGTTGCTTCAGCTTAACTAAATTTACCATAAATCTTGAAGGACTATGTTTTGTAAATATCCCGAATCCTGAAAATTTTAATAATTCTAAAAAAAAATTATATATTCTTGCAGGTAGATCACGCTGCTCCAGAAGACGAGGTCCGACACGTTGGCGACTTGGGAAATGTTGTAGCCGATGAAAGTGGCACAGTAGATACAACCATCACTGATCGTGTCATCACTTTGACCGGTAAACGCGCAATCATCGGACGTGGTCTTGTCATCCACGATGGAGTCGATGACTTGGGCAAAACTCAACACCCAGACTCGAAGAAAACTGGCAATGCTGGTGGTCGTGCCGGATGCGGTGTCATTGGAATCAAGTAAAATGCCATCTTCCTGCATATGTAACTCTGTTAACTTTTCAATCTCTTCCAATTGTCAATCTTCTCGAATAATCTGTGTACTCGTAACTTGTGTTGAGTCTTAAAATTCATGTTTCTATTTTTATTTTATTATAACTTTTTTAGTTAACGCTTAAACTATGATTTGTTATCAAACCAATGTTGTGAACACCGTCTTGCTAATTTTTGTGTGGGTTGTTGTATGTAATACACTTTTTTCAGAACAACATTTTCATTCATTGTTCAACAAAAACAACACTTCCTTAATTTTAGTATTACAAAAACAAAAAAAATAAAAATAACAAAAACAAATCAATCACATACATAATTCTGCACCATTGATTTTTATACTCGTATTTCAAAACTAATAAATGTTTTCGGCGACAATGTTGTATAAGTATTCACGTTGCGTTTTTATTAATTTATTATTTATTTAGTTCGGATACTGATGAATTACCGTGTACTGGAACAGCGAGCGCATTGAAATTGCAGACGACACTGATTATCCTCGCATTTATGTCAGTTTTGAGGAGTTTCTTGTAAGAAATGTTGAGCAGGAGAGCGTCCTTTATGGGATAACATTTTTATTGTGCGTGATGTAAATTATATGTTTGTTTTTTTTTTGATAAGCTCTTATTTACTAAATAGATACTAGATAGAAAAGAACGAATTTAATAAATATTTTTCTTTAATTCAAAAAAATAGTAATAATAAATAGTAAATATAAAAATAGTAATAATATTTATTTTCTTCGTGTAAGTGAAACATTTTTTTTAGTTTCTTTGACACTTCGTTGAGCATGGCTTGTTAACTAAACTTGCAAGCTGCGTAATCCGTTTAATAGGGTGTCTCAAAATTCACCCAAAATTATTGACTTTTGCGCTATTTGTGCCGTAAAGTATTGTTAACGAAAAAGAAATGACTGCGTGGTAGGTGACGCTACAAGAAAGAACAACCCATTTTCGTTGTTGAGCAATATTTTAAAAATAATAAGGCTTGGAAACTACTGTTCACAATTTTCGTGCATAATAATAGTTATTCAACTTTATCAATTAGTTAGTGATCTTAGACACTCTTCAATAAGTCATCCTTCAATAAGTCATTCAACATAAAATATCGAAGCAGTTCGTTAGAGTGTTGCGGAGAGTCCAGGAACCGTGGTCATTTCCAGAAGCTTTCTAGAGCGTATTCTCACGAAAGATTTGCATCTTCATGCATACAAAGTGCAATTAACTCAATAACTGACGCCTACTGACCACGCACAGCGAAGAGAGTTCGTTGAATGGATTACGGAACAACAACAAGTGTATGCTAATTTTTCAAACAAAATCATCTTCAGCCATGAGACTCATTTTCATCTTGATGGCTTTGTTAATCGTCAAAATAGTAGAATGAGGGGCTTAGAAAATCTACAAATGATTGTTAAGAAACAAATGTATCCACAACGTGTCACTGTTTAGTGCGAATTTTGGGGATGGAGGTACGATCCATCGGACCATCTTTCTTTGAAAATGTCGCTGGTCAGGCAATAACAGTTAATGGTGATCGTTATTGCGACTTGATTGTCCAGTTTTTTGTGCCTAAATTGCAAGATATGGATGCGAATGTGGTCTCAACAAGTCGATGTTACATGCCATATAGCCAATGAAAATATTCAGTTACTGTATGGGTCATTTTGTGGTCGTGGTCATGTGGACGTTTTTCATTGGACGTTTTTCTTTTGGGTTTCTTAAAGTCGAAGGTTTATGCCAATAAGTCCACGGCCACCAACTCCTTAAATGAGCAATTTATACAAAACTGGGGTAGGAAATTTCGACTAAAGAGTGCATGGTGCCAGCAAAGCCATGGAGGCCATTTACAGTATTCCATACATAACACTATATTGTCTACTTTATGAATCAATAAAAAATTCACAATTTTTAATCAAAAACTTGTGTTTTTCATCAAAATTCCTTCCTGCGTGAATTTCGGGACACCATTTAGTTCTAAATTTAAGATGTTCGCCAGTGTTCTGCATTTCGATTGAAAGTGGATTGAAATCGAATTACAATTTCACTCGAGATGAAATTAATCAGGTCTTGTGTTATTTTGAAGTGAAATAAATGTTTAGTTATGTTGGATGCAATAATTTTTGCCGTTTTAATTGAAAAAGGAGAACAAAACAAAAAAGAAAACCTCAAGAGAAAAATATTAAGGCAGAAGGCAATAATTCTGAACTCCCAGAGGCTAGGTACGTTCACTTAATTGTTAACTATGGAATTAAATAATAGATTTATGTGTTCTTTTTGTACTGTAAAATGTTTGTGTGGATACAGATGATAGAACTTATTCCTTTCAATACAACCGCCTTATTTAATACAATTACAATTTATATTGTAATTTAATTGCTTTTCTCAACCACTTTTACTTAAACAACTTTATCACTACTCGTAATTCACATTTCAAATTCCACTTTAGAACTGACTGCACCTCAGTGGGATACTGGTATTTATTCTCCCTACCATTTTTCGAGAACTTTCAATGGATGAATCTTCTGTTATAAAAATATATGAAATATATGACACTGCCATTAATATAAGAGATTATAACACTGCTCCCTCCTTAAAGTTGTTCGTCCCGAAAAATATCGTCATTCACCTTTCCGTTGAAGTGACACATTCTATCCACATGAACCACCTTCATTTTCCCCCGATCACAACGCTGGACCCGGTAGACAACGTCATTAATGCGGTTACCACCTTGCATGGACCTTCATAATCCTGTTGCAATTTTGGTGACTTGCTTTTCTTATGCAGGGGATTATACAGCTACACGATATATCCTTCGTTGAAGCCGGAAGATTTCGCTTTAATGTCGTACCTAGGTACGACAGCGAGAGTTTGCTCGCTAGCTTCCGCCTGTACTTTCCCATTTTCTCTTCAGCAAACTATCTTACACACAAAGCGAGTCTCACTGTACCCATTCGGCCTTTAGAGTTTGGTTCCGGTCCTATATGTCCTATGTACCAGCTTGGGCTTTCCTCGTGTTCCGCCCAGGTCAATATTGGTTCGATGTCGTTATCTGCCTGTTGGGAGGAACAGATTTCGTCTGTACTCCAACCCTCTGTTGGCTCAGTCCTAATTATTTGGATAGTGGTCTGGTCCTTCAGTTCTTTACGGTTGCAGGGTTCACATTTGACTCCGCAAGGTCGACGAGAAAGAGCATTAGGTTTGAATGGAGTTTTCCCTTGAGGTGTTACACTTCAAAGTCGTACCCTTGCAACTGTTCGATCCACCTCGCAACTTGAGCTTCATGGTTTTTAAATTGTAGTAGCCATTTCACAGCTGTGTGGTCGGTCCGAAGAATGAACTTTTGTCCATAGAGGTACTGATGGGAATGCTTCGCAGCCAGAATTAAGGCTCGCGCCGAGTTACACAGAAGTTCCTTTCAGGTCTGGAGAGTACGAGTACATTGCGGTAATATGCAACTACTTTCTCTTGACCATCATGAACTTGAGCGATCACTGCTGCGACTCCAACATTGCTAGCGACTGCATCCAAGATGAATATTTTTCAGGTTGGGGGCATTGCACAGCTGCTGCTTGAGTTGTTGGAATGCTTTTTCACACTCTCCAGACCACCTGAAGCAGGCTCTTTGCAATACCAGCAAAATCCATTATGAATCATCTGTAAAACGTGGCAAGTCCCAAAAAGCTTCTCAGTTGGTGTTTATCTTTTGGGGCAGAACAATTTTTCACAGCTTCGAAGTCGATTGTTAGGATTTGTCCATACTCCTTCCGCTGATATAATGTCAAGATGTTTGACTTCCGGACGGAACAATGCACACTTCTGGGTTCAGCTTCAAATGAGCGTGTGCCATCCCCGCAAACATTTCTTTTAGATTTTGGTGATGAACCTCGAACGTCTTACTTTGACGATAATATCGTTCAGACACATTACGCAGGTTTTCTACGTGAGGCCTTGCAATGTTCGTCAAATTTATCGCTCGTTTTCAAAATTTGAAAACCATTTCGCTCCGATTCTCGGAAGTGGGTAGTTGTCGTTTTTGGTGACATCGCTAAGACGTCGTCAGTTATCTACACAAAACCTCGTGCTGCAGTCTTTTTTCTTCACGAAGACCACTGGAGATACCCATGGACTTTCTCAATCATTTCGACAACTTCTGTTTTGTTTTGACGGATTGGTCGGGCGTCTCCGGTATCCGGTGGTATTGAACAAGTTGCGTACGTCCATATTTTCCGTTTTGTGTAGCAAATATATCAACGTACTCACCGATTAGTTTTTCTGCTAGGATTCGCTGCTCTTGATCCAGATTACAGAGGCTGTGGATTTTGTTTTTGATTTTCATACTCTGGACACTCGCCCCTCAGCGCCTCCCACCGGCGTTGCACGACTTGTTTCAGTTGTGGTCGATATAGCCTCAATATGTGCACATTTTCCGACTATCTGTTCCTGCTTCACCTTCATACTGAATGTTTTTGGATTTAGAATCCTTACTGGAATCATATTGTTCTTTGGTTCTACTACAAATGAAATCTGTGGCTACCAGGACCACCTCCTACTTTCGCCCAAACAATTGTTTCCGGCGAAAGCTCTAGGCCACGATTTCGGCAGATGAAGACTTTTAAGACGGAAGTCTTATATGCGTTTCCGCCTATCATTGGTATCTCCATGTACTTCAGGGTTTGTGCCTTGACACTACTAGTCCATGTTCTTTCATCAAATCTGTACCAATGTTGCTCTCGTCGCATATGTCAGCCACCAGAAAAACATGAGAGAAGGCTATTACGACCAGGTGGATTTCTATGCGTACTTCACCATATACCTTAACTGTTTCTCACATAACTATTGTCAAGCTGTAACTACTGGTGTTATGCAACCGGGATTTATGCACCAGATCCCTACGGATGATAGCGGCCGTGGCACCGGTGTCTGTTGTTGCCATTCATTTTTTCTTTCCACTGCCTGATGGTACTGGTCCTGCTACCAACTTCTGCCCCGTGAAGATGGTGCTTAAGCATTTCCCGACTGATGGCTTTGGGAGGGTTGACCAGTTTCTTGATAGCCGTTTCTGCCGGTTTCTTTCTCAATTTGCTTATTACCATAGTGAGGGCAGCTTTTTCGTCCCACCGGTTCTTTACGTCGCCTTTGAAAATGTCCTATTTTGTTGCAGTTAAAGCAGCGCCCTTTTTCGTCTATCCCGTGGAGTATCTTTTTAATCAGCACTAAGTCTTGCGAAGGAGCATTCAACAAATGCTACTTCCTTGGCGAAATATGTTCTTTTGGAAGCCTGATTGGCTGCTTCTATCGTTAGAGCAAAAGCAAGGGCTTCAACAAGGATTCTTATCCCGGCCATCCTTATTGCTGACTGTAATCCGCAAATTCCCTGATGAATGTGTCCCATGCCATTTTGTCGATAATATCCTGGCCAACAGTGGGGTATGATAAATGTGCCACTCTACTCACGTCTACGTGGAGCTGCTGCTGCGTTTCTCCTCGTTATTGCATTCAGCTTTGCAATTGGAACTTGTAAAACTTCTGCATGTAGCTATCCCTAAACCGTTTCGCGATAGCCCGCACTAAAGCCATATAGTGATTTTTTATAATTTTTTTTTTTTTTTTTTTGTTGAAAGAACTTACGAGTATAATGCCTCGGCATTTGTTAAATTGTTTGGAAAATAGGATATTTAAAAGTATGTTTAAGATGTTTGCTGAATACATAATTAATATTCATATATTTGATATTTGAATTAATCTAAAACACTGAAATTATATTTCTTCATATAATTTTATTCAAAATAAAAATCCAGTTCTTTGTTATGAATTCAATTTAACAACAGATATTTAAATAAAACAGAAGTTTTAAGAAAAAAAATAAACATTTGTTTTATTTCATGTTGTTGGTAATATCATATTTTAAAGTAATTCATTTAGTTGACTGAAATAAGGTTCATTATTCAGCGAGTTTTTTTTTATAGTTAGAAACACAGACTCATTTAATTGATTTGAAGATTCAACTTTATTTCCTCTTAGATTTCCTCTCCGACAAACTTTCGCGCTGATATTATGATGAGTATAGAAGTTTAGTCTTGATTTAAGTATTCTTCATTTCTTGCATGGAAGCGGAGGATATGATCCGCGTAATCAAGCTGTTCAAGATGTGAAGCCTTCGCAAGACTCAAGCTTAAAGTAATCATACATCCCGCTTTTGAGGCCTCTGTCTCGCCAAATGTCCTGTTTTTCCGTCTTTTTCTTTTGCAAAGTAATGCACCCACATTCACATTAAAAAAAAGATATCAACATTAAGTAGATTAACACGGTTTCATATTAAATCGCACATGCACCTCATATGTGCTCATGCATATCCTATGTTTACAAAATGTCAGTTTTTTTTGTTGCAAACTGTTAGCTGCACACTGTCATTTGCCCAGAACAAATGTAGTGTGCATTCCTGTTCATAAAAGAAGGTAGGTAAATACAAAATTTATTGAGTATTAGCATAAAACAATTTATTTGAATTCTCGTCATATCAAAAGAGAAAAACCTAAGTCCAAAACAATTTTTTATCGAAGTCAAGAGTATGCCGAAAATGAAATGAAAGAGCTAGCGCTAACAGAAGCAGTTATGGGATTTAATAGTATTTTCAATAATCACCGTTTCATTATATTTCAAAATTAATATGTTAGCTTTTTGACAGGAAGAAATTCGCCAATGATCGTACCAAAACCGAATCAGTGGTCAAAAATGTACTATACCTTGTCCAACAAAACATGTCAGTACAGGGCTTATGGGAAAGCTTTTTTTCTAACAGTGGCGCCTGTAGGTAGAATCAATGGCACATTACCACTGAAACACAAACGAAGCCACTGAACTTTGTGTACAATTGTTGTTGTAATTATTTTCAGATTTAACCACAGCCACCCTATGACTTGCTTGCCCGTTAGCCGTGGGCAGAATGATCATAAAATCACCATTTGCCATTACTGTTGGCTGTGCATTGGAAAATATTCTCATCAAAGCAGTGTTACCATTCTCAAATGTTAGCACATCGCTACTGATTTTTCAGTGTTATTGTTACAGATGTGAAGCTTCTGAGAACACAAAAATGAATTTGTGTGTAATAATATGTGTGGTGGTGTTGTCATTTGCGTTTTTTTCTCCTCTTTTTGAGAAACGTTAAAATGTAGTCAAACCATTTCTTTCGACTTTGTATTTAAAATTTTATTCGCGTGCTATTTTA
This sequence comes from Volucella bombylans, assembly GCA_949129095.1. Taxonomy (NCBI): domain Eukaryota; kingdom Metazoa; phylum Arthropoda; class Insecta; order Diptera; family Syrphidae; genus Volucella; species Volucella bombylans. The sequence goes on along the minus strand of OX422141.1, from coordinate 163,885,969 downwards.
ATGCATTGCAACAAAGCAGTGCAATAAGTGATCATATTATTGTTGGACTATGTGCGTTTTAGTGATATTGTGTTAAATAATAGTGGTTCAAATTACTCTGTTGTGTCGGTGATGAAATGAAATGAAATGATTATTTTCGCGGTGTTTCGAAACTAGAATTCATGGGCTGTGCAATTAGTGATCATATTGTGATAACCACTTAAATGTGAGCAGCGACATCTAGATTTACAGAGCAGAAAATGTCGATACTCGAAGACCAGAAGATTTCGATACTGGAATAACAAAGTCTCGACTGGAGAGTGGAATCGAATTTTCTAGCAAATTGGAAATTGTATGGGACGCTGGATGGCGAGGATTGTTCTCGAAGCATGTCATTCGAGTATAAATACCAGCATCCCGAAGGTATGCAAATGAGTTCTAAAGTGTAATTTGAAGTGTTAATTAGGAGAAGTGATTAAGTGGTTTAAGTAAAAGATAAGAAAAGTATAAGTGGTTGAGAAAATGACTTGTACTGAGAGAAAGAATTAAATAGTGAATTGTAACTGTACTGAATAAAGGGATTTGTATTGAAAAGAATAAGTTCTATTATTTGTACCCACACAAACATTTTACATTGGTGTCAGAAGTGGGATAGGACTAATTGTGTGTAAAAAAAATAAAAATAAAAATTTTTCTGACTATTTGAAAAGGCTAGAATGGGTCGAAAACTATTGCAGTTGACCCTCGTCCAACTCAAATCCGAGTTGAACAAGAGAAGCCTCAGCGCCAGTGGAGGAAAAAGTGATCTGGTGCTCCGACTTCAGGAGGCTTTGAACAACGAGGGACATGATCCTGATGCATATTCCTTTGATGTTGACGAGGATGAACAGACAAGTACCGGCAATGACATGGCTGCAATGATGCAACTCCTCTTATTAAAAATGGACGAACAAAACAAAAAAATGGACGAACAGAAGAACAGTCTCGACCAACAAAAGAAAAATCTGGAAGAACAGAAGAACAGTCTGGAACAAAAATTCGACGACCAAAAGAATAGTCTAGAACAAAAACTGGAAGAACAAAATAACGTTCTACACCAAAAGTTCGAAGAAATAGATAACAAATTTGAAAGAATAGAGAAGAATGTTGGCGAAAAATTGGAACAAATGGACAACAAAGTTGAGCAACTGGCAAAAGAGCTCGACACAGTGCGAAAACAGAAACTGCGAGAAGGTTCTTTAAGCGGTCCAAGGAGTAAAGATTTGAAGCCTCCCTCATTCGATGGCCAGACCTCATGGTCTACTTATAAGAAGCAGTTTGAAATGGCTGCCTGTGCAAACGACTGGGACAGTGAGGAAAAGTGCTTTGCCCTAACAATGGCCTTGCACAGTCCTGCAGCAGAATTGTTGCAAACAGTAGACATCGAAAAGCATAAAGATTATGTGACTTTAGTGCAGGCTATCGAGAAACGGTTTGGGGACAGCCACATGCAGGAGGTCTACAAGGTCCAATTGCAAAGCCGAACGCAGCAAAGAGGAGAAACACTGCAGCAGCTCCAAGCAGACGTGAGTAGACTTGCACATCTGTCATACCCCACCGCAGGCCAGGAAATTATCGACGAAATGGCAGAGGATGCATTTATCAGGGGAATTGCAGATTCGAAGCTACAGTCAGCAGTAAGGATGGCCGGGAAAAGAACCCTTGCTGAAGTACTTGCCTTCGCTCTGGCGATGGAAGCAGCCAATCAGGCTTCCAGGGGAACACATTTCGTCAGGGAAGTAGCATCTGTCGAATGTTCCTGCACAAGAATTAGTGCCGAGGAACGAGATACTCGACGGGATAGACGAATAATGCGCTGCTGGAATTGCAATAAAATAGGACACCTTCAAAGGCAGTGTAAAGAACCGGTGCGACGAAAAGACTGCCCTCACTGTGGTGACAAGCAAATAGAGGAAGAAACCCGCAGAAACAGCTATCAAGAAGCCGGTCAACCTTCCCGAAGCAATCAGTCGGGAAATGCTTAAGCACCAACTTCGCGGGGCAGAAGTTGGTAGCAGGAGTCGACGGCCCCAGGACCATCATCCAAGTCTCGCTGGCAAAACGACGCAGCGAAAGCCTTCTAGTAGAAGTAGTCAGTGGAAAAGAAAAATGGATGGCAACAATAGACACCGGTGCCACGGCCTCAATCATCAGGAGGAATCTTGTGCAGAAGTCTTGGCTGCATAACACTAGCAGTTGCAGCTTGCGAACAGCTACAGGAGCAACGATTAAGGTATATGGTGAAGTCCGCATAAAAATCCAACTGGCCGGATTAACATTCACTCACGCGTTTCTGGTAGCTGACATATGTGACGAGTGCATCATTGGTACAGACTTCATGAGAGAACATGGACTTGTAGTCGACTTGGGGGCACAAACCCTGAAATACGGAAACATGGAGATACCAATGATATACGGAAACGCCAATACCACAGTCTCAAATGTCGTCATCTGCAGCAATCAGAGTCTAGAGCTTTCGTCAGAAGCAATTTTGTGGGCAAAAGTGGAAGGTGGTCCTGGTAGCCACCGATTCTATTTGATGGAGCCAGAAAAGAAAAGAGACTTCATGGTGGGAAAGACCTTAGTGGAGCCAAAGAACAACATGGTCCCTGTGAGGATTCTAAATCCAAAGACATTCAGTGTAAAGGTGAAAAAGGGGGAGATAGTGGGAAAATGCGTACCTGTTGAGGCTATATCGACCACAACGGAAAAAAAGTGTGCAAAACCGGTCACAACAGTTCAGAGCATAAAAATCAAGAACAAAATTCTCAGCCTCTGTAATCTGGACGAAGATCAGCGAATCCTGGCAGAAAAACTAATCGGTGAGTACGCTGATATATTTGCTACACAAGACGGAGAATATGGACGTACGCATATTGTTCAACACCACATTGACACCGGAGACGCTCGACCAATCCGTCAACCTGCAAGGCGTCTTCCATTGGCAAAGCAAACAGAAGTTGCCGAAATGATGTCGAAGATGAAAGCTGAGGGAGTGATTGAAGAATCGCAAAGTCCGTGGGCATCTCCAGTGGTCCTCGTGAAGAAGAAAGATGGCAGCACGAGATTTTGTGTAGACTACCGACGTCTCAATGATGTCACTAAAAAGGACAGCTACCCACTTCCGAGAATCGACGACACTTTGGATATGCTTTCTGGAGCGAAATGGTTTTCAACACTTGACTTGAAGAGCGGTTACTGGCAGGTAGAGATAAATCGTACGGACCGTGAGAAAACTGCCTTCACTACAGGAAGCGGTCTTTGGCAGTTTGCAGTGATGCCGTTTGGACTGTGCAACGCTCCGGCCACCTTCGAGCGACTAATGGAACGAACATTGCAAGGACTCACCTGGAAAACCTGCCTAGTATATTTGGACGACGTTATCGTCATAGGTAAGACGTACGAGGAGCACCGCGAAAATCTAAAAGAAGTGTTTGAGAGGTTACGAAGTGCTCTTTTAAAGCTCAACCCGGAAAAGTGCGCCTTGTTTCGTCCGGAAGTAAAATATCTGGGTCACATTATATCAGCGGAAGGAGTAAGAACGGATCCTGACAAAATCGAAGCCGTGAAAAGTTGGCCTTCTCCAAAAGATAAACACCAACTGAGAAGCTTCTTGGGACTCGCCACGTATTACAGAAGGTTCGTAAAGGATTTTGCTGGCATTGCGAAGAGCCTGCATCAACTTACAGAAAAAGGCCGACAGTTCATGTGGTCTGGAGAATGCGAAAAAGCATTTCAAGAACTGAAGCGACAGCTGTGCAATGCCCCCATCTTGGGTTACCCGACGCCCGGAAAAATGTTCATTGTGGACGCAGACGCTAGCAATGTTGGGGTCGGAGCTGTGATTTCCCAGGTTCATGATGGTCAAGAGAAAGTGGTCGCATATTACAGTAAAGTACTCTCCAGACCTGAAAGGAACTACTGTGTAACCCGGCGCGAGCTTCAGGCTTTAATTCTGGCTACGAAGCATTTCCATAAGTACCTCTACGGACAAAAGTTCATTCTCCGGACAGACCACGCAGCTCTGAAATGGCTACTCCAATTTAAGAACCCTGAAGGCCAAGTTGCAAGATGGATCGAGCAGTTGCAGGGCTACGACTTTGAAGTGCAACACCGCAAGGGAACACTCCACTCAAATGCTGATGCTCTCTCTCGTCGACCGTGCGGGGTAAAATGCGAACACTGCAACCGTAAAGAAGCGAAAGAACAGGCAACTATCCAAATGATCAGGACTGAGCCAATAGAGGGTTGGAGTATAGACGAAATCCGTTCCTCCCAACAGGCAGACAATGACATCGAACCAATATTGGCCTGGAAGGAACACGAGGAAAGACCAAGCTGGCAACAGATATCAGATCGGAGCCAAACTCTGAAGGCATACTGGGCACAGTGGGACTCGCTTTTTGTGCAAGATGGATTGCTGAAGAGAAAATGGGAAAGTGCAGATGGGACAACATCTCGTATGCAGCTAATTGTGCCACGGTCCAGAGTCAACCAAGTACTCCATGAAATACATGACGGAATCTCAGGAGGCCATTTGGGAATAAACAAGACGAGGGAACGTTTCTATTGGCTAAGCGCTAAACAAGATGTCGAGAATTGGTGCAAAAAGTGCATAAGGTGTGCGGCTACCAAGGGTCCAAAAGTAAAGCCACATGGACAAATGCAACAATACAATGTCGGAGCACCTTTCGAACGAATAGCCATCGACATCGCTGGGACGTTTCACGAAACCTTTAATGGAAACCGATATACTCTCGTAGTCATGGATTACTTCAGTAAGTGGCCGGAAGTGTTTGCCATCCCAAATCAAGAGGCTAAGACCGTAGCCGAACAGATAGTCAACAACTGGGTGAGCAGATTTGGGGTCCCAATGGAGCTGCACTCTGATCAAGGGCGAAACTTTGAATCAAAAATCTTCCAGGAAATATGCCAATATTTGGGAATAAGAAAGACAAGGACAACGCCACTACACCCTCAATCTGATGGAATGGTCGAGCGATTCAATCGGACCTTGAATGAGCATCTATCTAAGGTTGTCAGCAACTGCCAGCGGGATTGGGATCGACACATACCCCTCTTCTTAATGGCCTACCGAAACGCGGTCCATAGCTCAACAGGGCACACACCATCCGAGATCTTATTTGGTCAAACAATTCGGTTGCCAAGTGAAGCAAAATTCGGATCCCCACCGACGGAGCCCAAAGAGGTGAACGACTACGTGAATGACTTACGCAGCAGGATTCGTAAATTGCATGAAGACACCAGAGAAAAGATGAAGCTAGCAAGCAGCCGCATGAAAACTAGGTACGATATCAAGGCGAAATCTTCCGGTTTCAACGAAGGAGATCTGGTTTGGCTGTATAATCCTCAGCGTAAGAAAGGCAAATCACCAAAATTGCAACAGGACTGGGAAGGTCCATACAAGGTGATAACCCGCATTAATGACGTTGTCTACCGGATCCAGTGTGGGAACCGAGGAAAATTGAAAGTGGTCCATTTGGATAGAATGTGTCATTTCAACGGGATGCTGAATGACGAAGTTGTTCGGGACGAACAACTGTAGGGAGGGAGCAATGTGATAACCACTTAAATGTGAGCAGCGACATCTAGCAGAAAATGTCGAAGACCAGAAGGTTTCGATATTGGAATAACAAAGTCTGGAGACTGGAGAGTGGAAACGAATTTTCTAGCAAATTGGAAATTGTATGGGACGCTGGATGGCGAGGATTGTTCTCGAAGTATGTCATTCGAGTATAAATACCAGCATCCCAAAGGTATGCAAATCAGTTCCAAAGTTGAATTTGAAGTGTTAATTAGAAGAAGTGATTAAGTGGTTTAAGTAAAAGATAAGAAAAGTATAAATGGTTGAGGAATTGAATTGTACTGAGAGAAAGAATTAAATAGTGAATTGTAACTGTACTGAATAAAGGGATTTGTATTGAAAATAATAAGTTCTATTATTTGTACCCACACAAACATTCTACAATATTAAGCCTTAGTGAAAGTGATTTTAAATCTTACTGTCTGGCAGCATATCGTGGTAGCTTAACAGAGTATCAAAACATATATCAAAAACGCGTTATTTTCCAAAAACGGAATAATAAGGGTAACCACTTGATTTGAGTCACAAATAACAGTACAGAATCGCTTAAATAGGAATATACGAGTATACGTTCAAGACGTTTTAAGTGAAGCCAAGGGCTTGCCAGACGTACTGGCAGTTTGTACGAAATCCCAATTTTGAATAATTTATGTAACCACACAAATTTCTAGTATAACATAACTGAATAAACACACAACACAAATTTAATGGTGCAAGACGTTTTCCTTGTCGCCAAGTCCTTGCCAGACGCATCGAAATAATTTAAATCCTTCAAAATGAACATATTCATTTTACGCCACAAAACATAGAACAAAAACGTAAATAATTAACGTAACCACTTAAAGCCTTCACAAAAACATAGAACACAACCTCATCCGTATAACCACATAGGTCCAAGACGTTTTACTTGTCACAAAGTCCTTGCCAGACGCATTCAAAGGATTAAAATTAGTTACGAAATACCCTATTTATCGACATAAAGCATACAACTGGATCCCAAATAATAAAAGTAACCACACGAAATCTCTCTAAATTACAAAACGAACAGAAATTCATAAGTCCAAGACGTTTTACTTATCCCCAAGTCCTTGCCAGACTCATTGGAAGGAAAAAAATACACTAAATAGAAACCTTTTGTTTGTTAAATGTATCAAACACAATCTTTAGAAGTAAATTAAGCTAGATACTAGATTTTTTATAAATGCTGTAAGCCTATATGAAAAAATATTTTTAAAAATATCAAATGTAATTCATATTACTCGTACTTTAAATAGATAGGTCCTGTAAGGTGTCATTCTGAATATTTTGTTTGAGATTTTGAAGGAAGCTTGTTACCTCCAAATACGTCAGCACTACTAGAGCAGATATACAGAAATAATTACATATGTTGCATATGGAAGAATGCAGTGGCAAATCAGCCAATAACAATCTCTCCATAATTAAATGGCTGGATTATGAAGTTCCAAATTAAGTGTACCGCTGACAGATTAAACGATATTATTAAAAAAAGATATAAATGAATCTGAAAGTCAAGATGAAGATGTTTCGATTAATCAGAAGAGTCTGACAATGAATCTCATGAATATGAATCATAAATCATGATTCTCATAAATATGAAATGCAGTTTTATTGATTTGCAGCCCGGGTCAAACCCGGACAGATTTATTAAGCTTATTGCAATGTTACTTAAAACTAACATTTTTACTTAAAAACTAAAGGGTGGCAGCGGTTAAAGAAAGTTAGGACGTGAGGCATAGGTAGAAATAAGTATGTTCTTGAGGGAGAGTTTGCTGAGATGGTAGTCGAAGAGAGGCAGAATATCGTTAACTTCGCAAAGCATCCTAGACATTGGCTCCAGGTGTCCGTAATTCGTTCTGTGAAGATTGAGCCGGAAAAGTGGCACAGACCTAAGACTGCGGGGATTGGTGTTAAAATAAATAATTTGAAGTAAGGAAGGACAGTCGATATTACCTACTAAAATTTGATGAATAAAGAGAATGTCGGCAACTTTTCGGCGTATAGAAAGGGGTTGTAAATTTATAAGTTTCAGCCGGTCAGTGTAAGGTGGTAAGTTTTGGCTATCATCCCAGGGAAGGCCACGTAAAGCAAACCGTAAAAACGTGCGTTGAACAGCTTCTATCCGGAGGATGTGAGTTCTGTAGTAGGGTGACCAAACTTGGCTGGCATATTCAAGAAGAGGCCTAACAAAGGTTATGTAAAGTGATTTGGTAACATAAGGATTGGAAAACTCCTTAGATCAGCGCTTGATAAAGCCAAGGACAGAGTTGGCTTTTTTTATTATACTATCAATGTGAGAACGGAAATTGAGTTCCTTATCGCAGATAACAGCTAAATCACGCAACTCATTCACTAAGGGAACAGGCAGATTAAAGATTAGATAGCAACGAGGTGAAGTAGGGAGGTGTTTACGGGTATAAGTTATAACCTGATACTTATTGACGTTAAGCTCAAGAAAATTCTTCTGACACCATGTACAAAACCTGTCTAGATCTTGCTGCAGAAGTAGGCTGTCTGAGGAAGATGATATATATCTAAATATCTTCATACCATCTGCGTAAACAGATATGTATGAATTTTTGATGCAACATCATTAATGGTCAGAATAAATAATAAGGGACCGAGGTGGCTGCCTTGAGGGACACCAGAGGAGGCTTTAATTGGGTCAGAAACCATGGACCTAAATAGAACATAATAAAGTCGTTCACTTAAATAGGATTGAACCCAAGTTATAAAGTTTATCTGGAAACCAAGAGCCTTTAATTTTAGAAGGATTATATCATGAGAAATTCTATCAAAGGCAATCACATCAACTTCATTTCCAGATTCCAGTGCACATAAAGTGCTTGATACAAATTCCGTTAAGTTGGTGGTCGTAGATCTGCCTTTGAAAAATCCGTGCTGGTTTGGGGAAACAAGAGATTTACAATGGAAAAGCATTATGTCATAGATAATGCTCTCAAAAAGCTTAGGTATGCAGGATAACTTAGCAATTGGTCGATAGTTGGAAATATCGTCTTTTCTACCTTTTTTATGTAGGGGAATAATAAACGATCTTTTCCAGGTTGAGGGAAATAATCCCTGGGTGATAGAAAGCTGAAAGAGAGCTGTAAGAGGTTGGGCTAGATGCATTTGACATTTCTTTAAAAATATAGGGGGAAGATCATCAGGGCCAGCAGAATAATCATCTTTGAGTTTTATTATTTTATATCTAACTTGCTCTAAAGTTATAGACACCGATTCCAAAGTTGTTTGTGGCCATCTGCTTAAGTAGGAAAAGTAAGAATGATCTGACTCTTGGGAATGGATGGCGAACGCTTGGCCACAAAAAATTGCGAAGAGATTTGCAATAATTTGGGGATCGCCCGAGGACCTATCAAGAAAATTTAGAGATGATGGATAGTTATCCGATTTGCTTTTAGTTTTGATGAACTGAAAGAATCTTTTTGGGTCGGAAATGAGTGTGTGGTCCATTCGGTTTAAATAGTTGCCATAGAGAGTTTGGCAAAGCACAGAGAAATTTATTTGGGCAGACTGGTAGTAGAAGAAATCAGTGTCGGAACGCGATTTTAAGTAAGTATACCAGAGTTTATTTCTCTTGTTACGAAGAGACCGCAGCTCTTTATTATACCAGGGTGGTGACGATGAGGGATTCCTTTTGGGTAAAAAAGGCACAGATTGGGAGAGACATTTTAAAATTTCGGTATAAAAGGATGAAAGAGCATCGTTTACCGTAAGGTTAGGGTTATCGTAGAGAAAGTTAAAATTGACCATACTGAGGAGGTTGTTCAGTTTGGCGTAGTTAGCCCTATTTAAAACTGTAAGAATATTCATAGGAAACAGCGTAAGAGAAAGGGGAGGGTGGTAACTATACAACTTAGAAAGCAGATGTTTACTTTCTAAAATGACGGAGTTATCTGTATCAGTGGCGAAGACTAGGTCGAGTTGTCTGCCGATGTTATTGGTGACACCACTTAATTGATATAGACCAGAGTCAGTTAGGCAGTCGATGAAAAGATTCTCTTTATCAGAGGTAGGATTTGTGGCAGTATAGTAGGACTGATCAGTCTGAGTCCATAGAAGCTTAGGTAGATTAAAATCACCTAAAAAATAACAACGTCATTGGGATCAGCAGCATTAAATATGCAGTCGATTGCATCAACAGCTAACTGGTAACCTTGAATTTATTGAGAGGGGCGAATATAACAGCAACAAATATATAGGTTGCGTTTGCAAATAGGAGTTCTAGCGCAAACAAATTCAAAGAATGCAGTGGACGATTTTTTAAAGGGTCTAGACTCGAGACGAGAGTGTATAGCTAGAAGTACACCACGGCCATATAAATTCTCCTTTCTATCTAGAACATCGTCACGGTGTAAATCGAAGTCTTGGGAAAATAATTCATTATTCATAATATCAGAAGTGAGATTGGTTTCTGCGAGGGCAAAGATGTCGTAGGGCAGAATCTGCGAATTAATATATATAGCAGAAATCTTAGTTCATAATCCTCTTACGTTTTGATAATACAGGGACAGATATTTGGGAGGCTTCGGCAAAGAATTGAGTGGTGGGTTAGGAGCGATGGTAGTTTTTGAAACTAGACCGTGTTCTCTGGAGGTGTAGTATCCGTTTGGAGCTAACATGAGACGCAAAAGAAGAGAGATCATTAGCCACGTCATCAGGAGAACATATCGGCCATCTTCCCCAGAATCGATAAGGTGCTTGGTTAACTTTGCCTTTGGAGGAAGAATGGGGTCTAAGAAAGAAGGTGGTGTGGTATTAGGATGGGAGTCTAGCTTAGAACATGGGGAGGGATTTAAAGTATGGGAGCGAATAAAGTATGGGTATGCCGTTTTTGTATGAGTGGAATGAGGAGATGTTGGGTTTGGTAAATGACTGCGAGGAGGATCTAGATTGAAAGATACGCGCTTAGGAATTGAGTTGGACACGGTGGAAGAACGTTTCGTATATACGCGATTGGCAGTATGAATTGAAGGAGGAGTGAAGAGAGGAAATGTCCCAATTTTAAAACTCCAGTTTGCATCAGGAGCTTGTTTGTTAGGAGTTGGGTTTCTTTTGTAAGAGTTAGGCTTCGGTATAGGGTTAGACTTAAAATTAACATTGTTCTGTTTTCTAGATTTAGTGGATTTTGAGTTACTGGACTTATTCGGTTTTATTCTTTCCATAGTTAATCCACCCAGATTGATGACGTCGGAAGCAGGGTTGATAAACATCCATTCATATTTTGACGGGATGCTTACCTTGAAGGTGTTGGTGGAGATCTTACGGCAGTTGCTGACATCTATTTTAAATTTAGATTTTAAGAGACTAGTTAGCCTGTTTCGATCCAGGAGTGTACTTCTTATTAAAAAGGCAACTGGCTCAGCTTTGTTGAAATTGTTCAACTTTTTTATTCTCGTGATATCTAATCCAGCGTGTATTTTTTTCCTTTCAAATGCGCCTGGCAAGGACTTGGCGACAGGGAAAACGTATTACACCATCAAATTTGTGTTTTATGTTTATTCAGTTATGTTATATTAGAAATTTGTATGGTTACATAAATTATTCAAAATTGGGATTTCGTATAAACTTCCGGTACGTCTAGCAAGCCCTTGGCTACACTTAAAACGTCTTGGACTCATATATCCCTATTTAAGCGGTTCTGTACTGTTACTTATGACTCGAATCAAGTGGTTACCCTTATTATTCCGTTTTTGGAAAATAACGCGTTTTTGATATACTGTTACTCTGTTAAGCTACCACGATATGCTGCCAGACAGTAAGATTGAAAATCACTTTCATCAAGGCTTAATATTAATGTGCATATCGTTTGGTTACTTTTGCTCTTGGTCTAAATGCATAGGTCTCATTGTAGATGACATTCGTCATGTAGTTCAGTTTAATCCAACATCTCTGAACAAACAGTTCATTCAACATCTCCGACTAAGCACTCAATAAATTATCATATCAATATTAAAATTGTAATTTTGTGTGCGTAACACTGTCCCTAGATAAGTGTCCTGTCATTCTTCAGACGATTTCTGAAATTCCGACCTTAGAACTTTGGTTAATCTTTCTATAGAATCAATGTTTCTCACAAAAATACTATAATAGCTAAATAGGGAGAGGAAAAAAAACTAATGGAAGTCGAATTCACTACCTCCCCAAGGAAATAAATTTACCGATGGCAAACAAAAAGTACGAGTATTTATGTCGCACGTGAAGGATAGCACTTGTCTGCAATATTTAGAAAAATGGACTTCACAGTATCAATACGCAAACTATTTTCAGTGGGTTCTTGGTATTTGTTTTTTTTTTATTTAATAATTTAGTTAAGTAATTTTTTGTAAATCCTGAAGACTGAAGCAAATAAATTGAATAAATATGTTATAACTCTCTCGTGTCCTAATTTTGTATTGAACATTCTAGAACTTCCTCGTGTCTTAAAAAAAAAAAAAACACTTATAATATGTATAACTTTTTGTTAATGCAAATTTGAAGATGTGTTCCGTTTTAACCACAAATTAATCTGGTCACTTGACTCACTCCATTACCTGGAACCATATGATATATGTACCTGATCATAATAAGGATTGAATGTACCCTTATCGATTTAAGCTTTCGAAGATAATGAAAAACTTATGTAGCAAACCCATTGTTCAATTCTGATCTGGCTAAAAGGCCAGCCTGTTCGTTGCCAAGTGTTGAGGATGCTTGCAAATTAATTTTTTCATGTCTCTCCTTCCTCGTGTAATCAGACATGTTCCATTCGATATTGTGCGTGTAATTCGCGATTCTATGCGGCTGAAACAGCTACAAGCCTAGCTTTGATGATACTATTAGCTCTTAGATCCGTAATCAGGTATCTGATGCGACACCCTTTTTCGCATTCTACTAATAATAGTGTCTGCCCTAAACGTAAATCACTTTTCATAGCCTGCCAATGCTCTTTATTGATTGCAGGAGTAACATTTCTGACAGTTTTGAGGTTTGTGACAAAGTGGTCCCGAATATTTTTGACACACTTGGGGATACCAAAGCCTGTCGATATCATACCGTGATATCCTTACTAAGTTGAAAAAGTTGCTTTAGACGGATATTATAGAAGACATGTGGTAGTCACCAGAAAAAATCTCCTCTGAATTCGTACATCTGCTCCACGTTTGTTACGGACATTTTAAAGGCAGTTTGCAGGGCGCTAATTGATCACCATATGGTCAAACTAGTTATTTTCTTGTTGCCGATCGAGTATGTTTCAGATGATCCTGTGGTAGGCGACCATTACGCTTAAACTTCTGCCTACAATGTGTGGTCCCACTACATTACTGGACCTGCTATTGTCGTTGCCTAACTAATTGCCTGGACAAATCAAATATTTTATCCTACCCCACTTAGTTTGGTAAAGCGTATACTGTCAATATCCTGTCTCTACACGGGAAAAATGAACATTTCTAGTTTACACGAGTGGTGTTTACACTGTGGTGTAGAAAAGTACTCTGAGTCCAGAATAGAAAGGTCTGTTTCAGATTTTAGTGAGATGGATGCTATGATTTCAATACCTTATCTAGCTTATTCCAACAATACCCAGCCTACATCGCATAAACTCTCGTTCAAGCTTAAGGAATTTAATATTTTCAGATCCATCTTTTCTCTTGTAGAGGAGATTTTTTACCTTCTAGATATCCTAGCCCTTAATATTCAAAGATGTACTTTTAGAAAATTGACATCGAACGGGTGTATTCCTGTCATAAAGATTTCCAAACTTCTTCAGAAGACCTATCCTACCAGCATCAAGCTCTGAATACCAAATTGTGTCTCATTTTTAGCAAGCCATTAGAGACGTCACATCTAATGTGGTTTCACCCCACCACAACAGCGAAACTCCTGGTTTGAGGAAGAGTAGCAATAAACGCGTGCAGTGAAACAGTAACCCTACAAGGCCATGCTATATAAATGATCTAGAAGTGCAAAGGAGAAGGGAAGAACTTCGAAAGATCTTCTACCAGTACCGCCATTAGTTATCCGATGCTACTGATGCCGAATTGTGAAGGAGATTGAGGGATACGCAGTTAGCAAAGGCACTATTATCTCTTCTTATCGTGTTTTTTCCGGTGCTGTACTGGTCTGGTACGAGCCAATGTCGGCAAATCGGAATGTGCGAATATCTTATGAAAGTTTTCCTTGTATCGCAAATAATCAATTTGGCTACTTATTTCGATCGGGTGACCGCCATGAACTCTTGTGGGAAACGGGGACTTGCTACTACTTGCAGATTTAATCAAATCATGTACCTTTCGGATGCGATGTCGTACAGGCTGTCCCTTTTACTTTCCGGCATTAAGGTTACAAGTGACGTTGCATCTGGATGGTCTTGCTGGGAGTTCGTAGAAGCCTTCCATCTAAACTTCATATTTCTATAAAAGCATACACCAACAAAACACTGAGGAATTGAGTTGAGGAATATCGTTCGGATACGGTCTGTCGTCACTTTTCGCTCGCTTGTATGTCTAAAATATATTACTTTATGCTTAAATCTGCTTCCAATGATATGTCGGCATCCAAATATGTGCTGTACACGAATGCATTCGCGAAGTCGCCGATTTCGCAGTTTTTGATTTTATTCTTGTCCGGTCGGTCCATTTTCATTTCTCGGATTGTGGTTTTTTTTTTTAGCTTTAAACTAGGGGTTCAGGACCACCTCCTCTATTCTGAGCACAAACCAAATATACATCCTTGTAATGTCTACTTATGTCGTCAAGAGTTGCTTTCAAAACAAAGGTTTTAACTAGAGATCGAAAATAATTGTTATTTTTTTCTTTTGAAAGAAAAGGTTAAGCTAAAATTCCCTTTATCTGTTTCAGGGAATTATTAAACATTATCTTAAGATATATAGTATTTTGGTCATCGTAACCAATATAAATGAGAAAAATTTTTTTTTGGTTATGAATAACTTTTATCGCAACCAAAAAAAATTTTTGGTTACCAATAACCATTATCGAAAGTATTTTCTTTTTTGGTTATCGGTGACCAATTTGACAGAAAATTTTTTTTTGATTAGTGCTAAATAAAGCATTCATAGTTTACACTTCAATGAACTTACGAGTATTATTGTCAAAACAAAAGCGTAAAAACAATTGTACACAATTTACCGTTACTTATTTGTGAGCATGTACACATGTGTTAATATGTAAACATATTTTGTTTAATTCAGTTCTTATCGTGCGGTTGTTCATGTGCATTTATAAAGTGATTGTGAACGATTATAGTGCATTTTCGATACGCGGAAAATTAGGCTGATCTATTATTGTTCGAAAGAAAAATAATATGGGTAGAAAACGGAACGTTATTGTTCGCGATTTTTTCCATTACAATAAAAGGACAAACGAATCGACTTGCAAGACCTGCACAATGAAATTTGTAGGAAATCATGTAACGAATTTAAGGAGGCACATGATGGGAAAACATTATGAAATTTATCAACGGTCCATTGATGAATACGAAAATACTAAAGATACGAGTGATTGTGATACAGTAGTCAAATTTTCTGTGAAATATTCAAAAAATATATTAAATAATGCTTGCCTCGAATTGGTCACGCAGGAGTCCCAACCGCTATCGTTCTTCGATTCAAATGGTTTTAAAAGTCTGACTGACCAAATATTTAAAGGTCTTAATATGACACCCATTACGTCGCACAATATCATGGCAGTAGTAAATGAAGAAAAAACACGATTGAAAAGACTTATTACCAAAAAATTAATGAGAAAAATGGCCGTTCAGTTTTTGGTATTAATGCACAAGTAATAGAAAAGGGGAAAGTGGAAGTTTTAACATTATCCATGAAAGAGATTTGTGTGCCGCAGACTGCTGTAAATCTGAAAGCAGAGGTTGAACAAGTTTTGCGTGACTTCAATATAGACAAAAAACAAATATATACTATAACTACAGATAACGGCCGAAATATGTTAAAAGCAGTTGATTTGCTTGCAGCAACTACACATGAAGAAAATAGTGCTGAAAATGACTCTGAAGAATCATTATTTAACCTGGAAGAGTTTGAAAATACTTTCAGCGCAGAAGGTCGAAATATTTTTTCTGTTAAATGTGCAGTTCACACCTTACAATTAGTCGTGAAAGACTTTCTGGGCAAAGCCAACATTGCTTCAATTGTTGAAAAAGCGAGACAAGTAGTGAAAACTTTAAGAACGCCGAAGTGCAGGTAAGTTTCCAACAATGAACCAATTTTTAAAACATCTTTAATTTTAAACCTCAAACTCAATTTTCGAATTATAAACAAGACTTTTAACTTTTTTGTTTGACTCATTGAATTGGTTCGGTTTTCAATTTAAATATGTACTACCATTATTTATTTATATAGTTTTTTTTTAATTTTTATTTCCTTAGACAAATTCTGCAAATGTTTAAACTAGGCACACCTTCCTTAGGTGTTCCAACGAGGTGGAGTTCTGCATTTACAATGGTAGAGAAACTCTTCAACTACAAGGAAATTTGCAATGAATACCTGAACCGACCATTGTTAGATGAAGAATGGGGTCAATTAAATGACTTACTTGTTATTTTGAGCCCCCTTCATGAAACGACACTCAAATTGCAGAGTGAGCAGCTTGTTATGGGCGACTCTTACAAAGCTTGGTTTGAGCTGAAGGTAAAGTTAGAATGTTTAAACACGGAGTCATCATCTATTGTTTTGAATTGTATAAGGATGAGGGAGCCAAAATTGCTTAACGCCGACGCTGCAATGTTTTTGGAACCACGCTTTCGACGTTTGCTATCACAAAATAAAAAGGAAGAAGCGAGAGTTCACCTAAAGAAATTGGCAACAGCAGTAAATGAATTGAAACAGGTTTGTGGGCGCCGACAATAAACTTTGCTGTATACCTTTAATCTTAATGATACTTTTGTTTGTTCTATTTCAGATCAATACATATCTTCCTCAAGCAACGCAGTCTTTTTCAGAAAGTAATGTGTTCATTGACGAAACGTCAAATACTAGCACTTCCTCTTTAGTTCGTCAAACTTTACGAAGATTGGAAGTTGACTCGTCAGAGGATGAGACATCAAGTCCAAGTGTGTATACAAAATCACTATTAGAAACCTTTGCCGAAATCGACACCTATCGGGAGGGGAGAGTTGATATCGATGCCAACCTTCTACAATACTGGGAGGAGAAAAAATTTACATTTCCATTTCTCAAACAACTGGCACACATTGTTCATGCCGCTCCAGCAACTCAAGTTAGCGTCGAGCGAGCGTTCTCTGCATTGAGACTGGTACTAAGTGATCTTAGATGTAACCTCTCAGACGAATCATTGCGGTCGCTTATGTTTGTAAAATTAAACAATAAGTCCTAGTACCTAGTTTAACTTTGTTTTCTTTGTCATTTAAATTCCTTACCCTACAAACCCCTTAGAAATGTATCCATTGCATTACATCTAAAATACGATATGTGTTGTGATATTGATAACCGAAAAATAAAATTTGTTTCGATTATGGTTATTGGTAACCAACAACTTTTTTTGGTTGCGATAAAAGTTATTCATAACCAAAAAAAATATTTCTAATTTATATTGGTTACGATGACCAAAATTAAATATATCTTACGATAATGGTTGATCATAACCATTATTTGAATTCATCAATGTCAACGGTTAGATAAGACCTTTTCGTAATTTCTCTTATAACTGTTACGTCTCTGGTTTTAACTTTATCCAACTACTCTGACAAAATTCTTATAGATCCGAGTTCAGACCATGTAGAATTAGGCTTCAAGCCCAAAATGACGTGATTACCAGCAAGAGATGAAAGTACGCATCACGCATTTATTGCCACAATCGAGGTAAGATAACAGCTCTTTTCTTCTACAATTGTTTCTGATTGTTTTCTTACTTTCATCTAATAACACTGAAAATGGCATTCCAAAAGAAGATTATGAACTTCGGTGCTTCGACGTCATCTCAGCTTAGTCAGCAAAATTCAATATCAAAAATTTCACAAGTGTTATAGCAATTCAAGTCACACTCACGCAATTAAGAATACCATTATAGCTTCGGCTTAACACCTGAACACAAGTCTAACTGAAGCATGATGTGACACATGAACTAGACCTTGACTACTCGTATATGTAAGTAGGCATTTCACTTACTTTGTATATGATGTTTATATTCATTTTTCGTAAACATTTATCCAGCCCTAGTTTGTGGCTTATGTACCTTTCTTACATATACTCGTATGTACAGGAATACCCACATTAGATAGCTCATTACACAGTAAAATTGAAGTGAAATTAATACCACCCAAGGCCGTCTATCGGTTTAAAAAAAAAAAAGTATTGACCAGCATTTGCCTATCTATCTGGTGATTTCCAAAACCCAAGATACACATCTTTTAATTAACCATTCATTGGAAACAACTATTAAATTATTCTGAGAACTGACTCACTTAACTTTTGACCTTTACACGGAGACCTACGACATTAGCTATTGTTAATTGCGTGATTTTGAGTAAATTTGTGAGCTACATGGTGCCTCAGTTGGAGTTATTGTTCTTTCAGGAAACCAGGATGACCTCATTACACTACATCGAGAAATGTGTACCCCAAACAATTTTTATGTTTTTCAGAAACTTCTGCGCAGCCACATTCTCTAAACTAATATTTCTATTCTATTCTTTAAGTTTTGTTGGTATGTAAATACACATAATACGAATACTTGTGGGGCCTTGAATTGTATGGGAGATATTTATAAGGTTATTTCCCTCGCAAATTCGATTTACTCCTAACAACCTGCCATGTGAGTGATTTATAGGTGAAGTCTTGATGAACCAAGAGGAAACAATTTTCCAAAGGTCTTAACTTAACTTGATAAAGCTTAGACTGGATCTGGAGTTACCAACGTGAGAACAATATTATAAACAGAAACGTTAGTCTTACAAACAAGGACCTTAGACCATAGCTTAGCCTCACACTCATCTCACACACTTGGAGATAATGATGCTGAAGACAACAATGTAAAGCAATTTTGGCTATCCAACATCAGACGTAAAGGATGAAACCGGTTCGATTCTCAGGATAACGAGTTTTTGTCTGTGTCTATATTTTATGTAAGAAGTCTAAAATTTATGTAACGATTTTCTTAAAATTTGTTCGTTAATTCAGAAAGTAGCATGACAGCACATCGCCTTGTGTTTATTCTTTTCTGACTTCGATAGCTATATACTTTGGTTTTACATACATATGTAGATGCCGAAGTCAGATACGTATGTACACATACTTGTACATACCTATTTCTCTATATAGTCCATCTCTAAAATCGAACTAGCCGAAATGGGTGCGACCGATGGGTTACGCCAATAACTTCCTGATAAAGAGACCTTGTGGTATTCCCCAATGGTTTTTGATATTTCATATCCCATTAGAATTTAGGAAACACCCATAAAAATTCGACTGGTCAGACGTAGGACAGTCTGTATTAACGACATCGTAGTTAGTACTGCATTAACGGTTCCAAAATGTTTGATATTCCTTAAATAACTCAGATAATTCTGACCCGAATTTTTTTCAAATATTCGACAAATGTGTGCTATACTAATAGATTTTGACTAGTACTACAAACATTTCGAAAGAAAAGTTGTCAAGAAAAGTTAATTGTACTCGTATTTTCTGTATGTTTTTTTTAATAACTTAATAATTCATCGGCCGATTTTGATCAGAATCTAATGGCCGCGATTCGGCATAAAGGCGCATCATTGCGAGTTATCGCGGGCCAAGAAAAAATTACACATACACACATATATATATATTCATATATATATAAAATACCTGAGGAGTAGGCTTCGTAGAATCAGCATCTCCCGACGGATGCTGGTTCGCTAAATAACATTAAATAGCGTCTGCAGCTGAACACCTTGCAGCTCTGCTAATAAGACCTACTTCAGGCCTCCTCGTGGCGCCATCTGGGAATCCCTTCGGAGATTGCGGAATGAGGTGGACATATGGCGAGCTTCCTGAGCCACAAATGAGAATAAGTGTCGCACTAACGAAGAGGAGAACTTCAGATGACCGAGCTCTTTTGTGCATTAATACTGAGACTAGTAAGGTCTGGATAACGATTTTTAAATGGCAGCTATTAGGGCTGCTTGTAGTATTCTATTACCTGAGTAAGCAGGAGTACAATTATGTTGAAATGGCTTTCAGACAAAACGCTGGTAGGCCTCAAAAAACGCTTGATGTCTCGCCGCCATTAAGTTGGTGGGTGTAGGTCAAGATGTAACATTCCTTGTTAGAACCGATCTGGCTTTGGCACAGTACGCCATAAGGGCCTATGTCAACCCTCTAATGGCCTCACTGTCCAGGCTTTGATAACGACTTTGAGTGGAGACCCAAGGTCACATGGGGAACAAATACAAACCCGCAGATACGCGACAGCAATAGAACGTGCAGTAGTGCAATAGCAATCATCCACGCAACAACATTCATCTGTCTTCCAAAAACTGTGAGATGAGATAAAAACTCTAGTGGAAATGTTAAAGGATAGCAAAGCGCGTTCTATCCACCAACCAATGAGAGATGCCATCGAGTCGATTAAAGCGCTCTATGAACTATCAGTGATTGCGATGCATGACGACAGAGCTAAGGACTCGACACTCCACAAAATAGTTCTTCACAGACTTCGCCATGGCTAAAAACGGTTGACAGAAAACGAAGACCGGAGCCGAACGATGAGTCGGACAACAAGTCGGCCACGCAGAGCGAGGAAAAAGGCAGACAAAGCGGCCACAAGGGACCTTAAAACCGACCAAAAGTTATGACAACAAGACTTGAACAAAGGTCATCAAAAAGGAGAAGACAGTCAAGATGGAGAAAACTCAAGCCGACGCAATTGTTATGACAGCGCAGGGGGAACTTTCCTATGCAGAAATATTCTGGAGAGTTAAGGCAGAGGCAAAACTCAATGTTATCGGTGAAAAGGTTACGAATATCCGATGAACTCAGAAACGGGACCTGCTGATGCAAAAGGAGATACGAGAAAAAATCAATTCAAAAAGATAATTGGTAAAACTCTTGGTAACAATGTCGACACACCGCATTACTCTGAAAGTAAAGGACATCGACGATGCCATGACGAAGGAGGGGATTTGCGAATCAGCCACACAGCAATACCAGCTCAATAACATACACAATACAGACATAATTAGCCTGAGAAATGCCAATGGAGACACCTACGACCGACAATTAGCTTGCCTGCAAACAAGATGCCAAGGTCAGGCAGAATCAAAATTGGATGATAAACTACCACATCCGGGAACGAAAAACCCTAACTAGATGCTTCAGATGTCTTGAATTCGTCCACACTGTACGCCAATGCAAACATGAAAAAGGACCACTACAAGCAACGTGGAAGATGTGTTGAAGAAGGCCATATGGGCAAAGACTGCAACAAAGACCCGCTTTCTCTAATAAGAACAACCCGGAGAACGTTCATCATGTAGCCGGTAGCAACAAATGACCAGTCTTCAGGAGAGCCATTACCAGCAAAAAACCATTTGTATATGGGAAAAACATGCCTTCCAAGATGACAGCGATCAGACGGATGGATATGTTCGTGCAAAAATAAACGGGATCAACTTCTACAGCTGTTACGCGCGACCAAGTTGGACAACAAGTGAATTCCAGGCAATGTTAGAAAGCGTAAGTGCAGATGCACGTGAAAGATCTCCAGTGGCCTGGGCAACAGAGTGGAGTAGCAGGTTCACCAATACCAGGGGATGTATCATACTAGAAACATTCGCTTGCTTGGATGTAAGCATTGCAAAAAATAGTCGAACAAATACTTTCAGGAAAGCGGGACTATGATCAATCGTTGATATTATCTTCATGAGTAACTCACTATTGCGCAACACAGACTGGTGGGTCAGCGAAGAATATACCCACAGTGACCATCAGGTGATAATAATTGATATTAAACATCAAAAGGCCATTCCACGCCATAAGCTAGCGGGCCCAAAATGGAAAGATATATTCTTCGACAAAATGTCCTTGTCCTTCAACGAATTGACGAATATCAGAATATCACATCACCTCACTCGCCCTATAACCACAGTATACGAGTATGACGCTGCAATGCCCAGATGAATACCCAGTAAAAGACTTAACCCGTGCTACTGGTGGAGTCAAGAAATAAAAACACGCAGAGCAAACTGCTTACAAGTCCGGCGGAGAGTGCAGCATTCTAGAAGGAGAGCTGATTTTTAAGAACGGCTACGCACCTTCCGACTCGCAAGAAGGAACTTACTCGTAAACAAGGCGATAACCGAAAGTAAAGTAAGATGCTTTCAGCGCCTGTGCGAAGATGCATACCTCAATTCTTGTTGAAGGGCTGTAGGACTCCACAATTATCAAGTCCAACAATGCTAAGGTCTATTGTAGAGCAGCTATTCCCACAGAGACCATCGACTCTGTGCATCATAATCATGGAACCCAGCCCGGAATCCGTTCCAATAATAACACCAGACGAACTTTTCAGCGGATGCAAGAAGATAGGCGTCAATAAAGCCGCTGTTCAAAAGAGACCAGACATGTATCTGAAAGAGGGGGATTTCCCAGAGCATTAGAAGCTGCAACATTATCAGCATCATATCACCCAATACTTCTACTGGACAGACTGGGCAAAATTCTTGAACGGATCGTATATGATAGATTGCTCACTGTGGCAGAAGAAAAGGGAGCATTAGCAGATCAACAGTTTGTATTCAGAAAATTGCGCCCGACCGTCAACGCTATAAAAGCAGTGGTATAAATGGTAGCCGCAGCAATAAAGGGGAGAAAGATGGCAAGAACAAAGGAATATTGCGCAGTGGTGACGCTGGACATCAAAAAGGCCTTTAACTCAGCAAATTGGTCATTTATAAGAAGGCCACTAGTCAGAATGATTACACCATACTACTTGCGAAGGATTGAATCCGGCTACTTCAGCAATAGAAGGTTGGGATATGAAACCGACGAACGGGAAACTTACTATAAAATCTCCGAGGGAGTCCCACAAGGATCGGTACTGGGGCCTCTGCTCTAGAATATCATGTACAACGGAGTTCTGCAATTGACACTATCATCAGGAGTAAAATTAACTGGATTCGCTGACGACATTGCCATTGTAACTGTTGTAAAGGATATTTGCGAGGTACATAGAGTCAGCTACGAATAATGCGATTAACCTTATCAAAGACTGGCTAGAACTAGCAGATCACAAAACGGAAGCTGTTCTAATAACCAGCTGGAAAAATGTAGAATGTAGAATAAGGTTTGGAAGTCAAATCATTAGAACAAAAGACTATATAAAATACCTTGGAATAATACTTGACAATAGATGAAGTTTTAGGCCTCACATCGACTATTCGGGCAAGGATGCGTGAAAGCTCCAGGCAGCACTTTCTGGAATAATGCCAAACAATCGAGGGAGCCAGGTATGCTAGATATTAAACTTAGTCCTGTTATACGCTGTTCCAGTTTGAGTTGGGGCTCTAGCGAGAAAAGAAGGAAGGAGAAAGTTTCAACATTTCGACTTAGCGCATTAAGGGTAAGCAGTGGCTTTAGAACGATTTCGGACGAAGAAACTTTTGTAATAACCGGAATGATGTCCATCGATATACTTGCGGACATCATGCAGAGAATGCATAACAGGAGAACTTCTAGTAACCAAAAGGCGGGGTAGTCGTCAAAACGATCAAGAAAGAAGTAAGCGCAACTTCAATGACCAGGCATGGAAACTGTAACTACTATCTTACGCAGTTCCTATTAAAATGTACTCGTATAGGTAGTTGATGCACTCATTCTTTCTGCCGGATCAGATACATTTTGACAAAGAATTAATCATTTGAACTCCTTATTCGATTTTTAGGCCATATCGGTGCAGATTCTTCTCAGAGTTAGCAGCAGCTGGTATTTAATTTTATGCATCTAATTTTTTGGTTTGCTTCCCACAAATGTGGGACAGGGCTATCTGATGGGAAAATTCTTGCTTATCGATGTACAAAACGTTGAATATACGAGTGCATACTCTTTTATTATCGTTCCACCAATAATTAAGGTCGTGTTGTGTCGCCAGCTTAAAAGATAAAATTAGCTGGGATTGTAAATGCCACTTACACTTGTTCCCGCACAGGTATCTTGAAGCGATATAGGGTTACTTACTTACTTAGGTGGCACTACAGTTCGGGGTTAGGCTGGGCCTTAACCAACAAGCATCTTGAAACGATATAGAGTTACTTACTTACTTAGGTGGTGCTACAGTTTGGGGTTACCCTGAGCCCCAACCAACAAGCCAGTTAGTCCAGTCTTTATGTGGATATCAACGGCGCACAGTCGGTTGCACAGATTTTTGAAAGATTGTGCTTCTAGTGTTCATTTGTGATGTTAAAGATGTCACATGACAACGCGTCATCTTTTTGACATCAAAGGCCACAGCTAACTCGTTATAGACCTTGACAGAGCAGCGAGCGTTTTCAATCGTTATACCGACCAATCAGGTTATTGACAAACAGACGTCCACACAATATCGCAGACAAGATCTATCACCGTCTAATGCCTAAAACACATGTGCTATGTTTCTATGTTTTATGTTTCTTATCAAACAATAAACTGTGTTCTCTCACAAATTCTATTAATTTTTCTTCCATTGTTTCACCAATTTATATTATATATATTTTCAAAATTGACACTCCAACTGTCAAATTACCAAAAATGTACCAATAGTACTAGAGTATAAATCTACTATACTTACTGGATGCATCCAATTTAGAATTAGAGACATAGTGAATGGACGCAAAGTGTGCAGCTGGCACATGTGTTCTCTAAATTTGACGCACAGTATTTTCTGCACATGTGCTTCAGGCATAAGTCGAATGGTCTATTTTGCATGACGGTGGGATGTCTGCAGAAAAAGTTTTTCCATAATCTCACCACCGACTGTGACTATTACAATGTTTCCTTCTTCATCTCTACAGGTTTCTCTATGGGCCTTCTTGCCTTGACACGCTCTTTTTGCTATTTTGTAAAACTTCTGTACATTATTCCTAGAGTAAACCTTGCAATATGTACGATCGAGCTCTTCTTGTTCTCTTTTTTCTTCTTCTGGGGAAGTCTCTTTTGATCGTAAAGCTCATAACCAGCTCACGTTCTTCGTTGCAGCGCCGCTTTGTAGGCTTCTTGTTTAGCTTCATGTGCCTGTCGGCATTTTTCATCGGGTGATACCCAGCGCAACAGTTGCAGCATCCCTGATAGCACGTTAGCAGCGTTGCCGCTGGTCTTCGGCATTTGATGTTGGCGGCAAAGAATTTAATAAGAGATTTCGGGATACGCATTCAGCAAAGATTTTGACGGTCTCTTGCGATTGCAGTTTTTCTACGT
Organism: Volucella bombylans; assembly: GCA_949129095.1. Lineage (NCBI taxonomy): Eukaryota > Metazoa > Arthropoda > Insecta > Diptera > Syrphidae > Volucella > Volucella bombylans. The sequence continues at coordinate 163,860,908 of OX422141.1, read as the reverse complement.
TATATCATCTCACAGTAGTTCGTCTTTGTATGTAAAACCTTCATTCCCACATTGGCTGCAACAAAGACGTGATTCGAGTCAATGTTGGCTACCCGGAACATTCGGACGTCCAGAATACTGCAGGCATGCCTTACATATATCGAAACATGATCAATTTGATTTAGCGTTTGATGATCCGGAGACCGCCATATGTATATTGAGATGAGGAAACTGTATGCTTGCTATAATAATATTTCGTCCCACTTAAAGTCAACATTTCATACTTCGGGGAGCTTGTAGAAATATTCTTTTAGGGGCGTCGTCCTTGTCTTCCATAGCGGCATGGGCGTATATTAGACGTATGTTAGTGAATTTAGCCTTGATGCTGACTGTGATAATATGCTCGTTCACGTGTTGAAACCTCAGGACTTTTTGCCTAAGTCTCCGGCATATGGCAGACCTGTACCAAAATAAGCGCTGTTTCTTTTCCCTATTGCAACCACCAGAGCATATATCATAGTTCTTTATCCTACGGCCCACCCCATCGCACTTCCTGGATGGTGGTGACATCTGCGCGATAGCAATAAAGGGCCTCTGCTAATTGTTCAACTGCATGTGTCCTGTTTAGGGTCCGAGCATTCCACGTGCAGATTCGAAGGTTTGATGGGGCAAGGCAGGAGGTGACGAACAGATTTACTATCTTCTTAGTTTTGACACCGTACATTCCACATAAATACCAATGCCCAATGATAATGGCAGGCCTTTTTTAGGGAGATTTGATTTTCCCTTATCGTAGATCGGTCATATTTTTGAAGCCATTGTGTGTGTATGCACATTTACCCGGTATACGTGTAGTGACTTTATTTACTACTACATCATCAGTTGATATTTGCGAAACGAACAACAAAACATACGGTCACAATTTTTTGTTTGTCTATCTTATTCTTATTCTTATTTTAATTTTATTTTATTTTTAATTTTATGCTGTGGAATCCACAACCTAATTAATCCTTCTACCTACCCGAAAGTTGTGATCTCATCTTTGAAAACACCAAAATCGTTACTAGTAAGGGGAATACGATTGACTTATACTCTTTTATAGTGAATTCCTACACCCATTCATAAATCTATCTTGGATCAGTGGCGCTAGATCCTTTTCATTGGTGACCAACTGACTGCTGGGTATCTTGGGAGTGAATTGTTTGTCAAAACTAATGGTTAGAGATACAAAGATAAAGACTCTAATGACCACAATCCCTTTTAACTCAGTCCAGGTGCAGTTTTAGTTGATGCATTATTGCAAAAGAAATCTTACGGGATGAAACCCAACATTTTCTCTGTTGTAGCGGTAGCCGCTGTCGTTAGTGACCCCAAGTTCTCTATACAGGATATTCCCTGGAATCTTCTCTGTTTTCTCTTGCACCAGACTATCGATTAATACGTTAAGATATACAGGTGTAATATTTTCCTTTTACAGCCAACGTACTATACATAGCTGGTTTGAAAGTATGTACTTCTTCTCTATTTATTCAAGGCTGAGCACAAGATCAACAATTTTCTATGGGTCCTTACTATGTTTTGAATGGAATTACTGGGATTACTACACGGCAAGGTGGCAAACTTGAAAAGATTTCCATATCTGTTTTTTTGATATGTTTATTCTAAACCTCGACTACTAACCTATATATTCAAAAGAAGAATGCAGAACTCAGTGTTGAAACCATCTTTGTCAACGTCAAGCTGAAGTGACTACTTTCTAGTTTTTCCAGAATCAGATCTACCACAAGTAACCAATAAGGTGATGAGAGGACACCGTTTGGTTGGTCCTCCTCTTTTGACTGCCTTTCTGACGCTTTCATTTCCGAATGAAAGCGTCCTAAGCATTTGTCGTATCCAATTTTAGAGACCGGACGTTCTCCCAAGTAGCGAACATTGAGTACTGCCCGCTATATCATCCTTCCTTTCATTTGTCGTGTTTGCAGAATATATAAAGGACGTTTTCACTGCTGTTCTTTGCAATGCCTCTGCTACTTCATCCTCTGGTCCACTCCTCCTGCGTTGATTTAACCAGCCGCATTCGTTTTGCATCGCTTTTTGTGTTGCTATGTCCCTGAACTCCAGGGGCAGCAGGAATAAAAAAGGCATCTGCGTTCCCGGATGTGGTAGATTACCCAACTTATTTGTGTCCTGCTGGCTCAAGTACAGTGTTGGTATAATCGACAGGCTTGAAGGCTCTTGTAATTGCCGTCCTTGGTTGCAGTTTAGGGGATGTTCTTAAAGCGAACTACTGTTTCAAAGCAGGCACTGATAATTACATTTCTAGATAGTCTTAAACTCATCAGTCCAAGAACAGGTATCGACTTTCTTCTCTTTCGGATTTTATTTCTATGTTTACCCTTAGGTCAGTTTTTACCCTGCGCCAGTTCTCTGCTTAGGCTATGTCACCATGCACGCGATTACTTTTCCATGCGGTTTGGGTTTCTTCTACAAGCCATCTTTAAAGCCATTCCTTAACGCGACTTTTGTTCAACCAGAGTCCTTTCCTTCCATGAGATTCTTTTCATTTCTGGGAATTCTTTCCCTCCTTCGAGGGTTCGGCTTGTAATTTTCTCGGCTAGAGAAAAGAGAAAAGAGAAGATACGCACTTTAGTTAAATTTATTGAGGCCACTTGCATCGACAGCTGTCCGACGTCAAATTTCTTCAGTGCATTTGGACGTTGTTGTGGTGTCTGCGATATCCTCATGCATGCAATGTTTCGGAAGGTTTAAATATCCAAAATAAGGGAGCTGTGTATTGCTTTTAAAGTCTATATGATTAGAAGTCAGATGATCTAACGATCGCTACATCACTTTATGAGTTTTGAGATGTTGCCACCGCGTCATTCTGTTTCAATTTTGAATGAAAATTATTCAAAATGATCGCGGCCGAGATCGCTCGTAGGTCTTCACGAGGAACTCTCATATGAAGCTGACGTTGGCGAATTGTTATTCAGCGTATACTAATATGCCGAAGGCACAACACTTCTTCGTAAGTCTGCATCTAACGAGAAGATTGCAGGAAAATGTAAAGTTAATCATTCTTTAACACAGAGTTTCATCTGCGGATAAAAGTCTGAGATGCACTTTGTCAATAACATAATCTGACAAAGCACGCATGTGCAATGTCCCTCCCTTATATGGGTTTGAACCATTCGACAACTACCACTAAGAGTTGGGAAAATCGTTCAGTCATGGACATAAAAGTTTCTTACTAGCTCAATGCAATCATATAAGCTTCATACTAAATGACAAAATATCCTTTAACATTTTTATGACATTTCATGAATCCCGTATATATGCTCTTCATTTAATTTTCAAAAAATCTGTTTTCGTATAAGTAAAATCTAGATTCACGTAACAGCATTTCCAGCAGAGGTCTTAACCTCATGGTAAAATAACTGATACTGACCACACTTTTAACTTATAGAGGACAAATCGATCTCTTCCCGGGCAGATCAATTACTATAAATTTTTACTACAATTGTCACCTAACAACCCGTAACAAAATTTGGCCCAGTTGGGCTCACGAACGGAATGAAACACTGCAGGTAATTGCATCATATTAACAATTTCCCTACAGAAATTGTATCCTTACGGAACAATTGACCAAAGATACCCCTAACAACTCTATAATCACCTGATTCTCTGTTCCATTAATCAAAGAGATCACCCTCGATTTCTGAAAATCCCGCTCAAATAGAAGCATAAGGCTCTTCATAAGTTCCCAATTAAGGTCAAGTATTGCTTTTGAGAGGTGTCAAAATGTCATTAAATATTTATGGGGCAAAAAAAATTCGTCAACCCCATCAACAGTAGGGGTGCTTCAAATGTCCATAGTTCTAATAGCAAACCAAATGACTTTACGCAAATAAGTTAAAATAAAAGTGACCCTGTTTGAGTTCAATATATATACACAAACACAGCTATAATTCATGATGTTTAGATTTTCCCAAACTTCAGCGGAAAAATGAATGAGTGGTCACTAACCTGACCCGCTTCGTGAAGGGGTTGGAAATAAGAAGGCGCATATAAAGGACAGAATGATAAGCCATAACACAACTTGGGTTGCTACCCTAATTACAGTGGAGTACGAGTATATTAATGCAAAGCATACACTCGTACCACCACAAGACACAGGTTGCTAAGGGTGCTTATAACGAAAAGAAAAAAAAGAAACATTAATGAAACCAAACTAACACAAATCACAGAAAATATTTTTAGGAATTACTCGTACCTCTTTCTATTCGAAGAGTCTCAAAATCAAAAGAAATTGGGACACAAATGACGAATCACTTAAGATACTTATAGAAAGAACTTTAGCACGTTGATAAAATTCGTGTAACAATTTATTTGGGCGGTAAACTGTGGGGTAAACGATATCATTTTAGTACAATAATTACGTTCGAACTTTCCCATACCATGGTTTTATCTGACAAAACCAAATTCAAATTAGTAGCTGAATTATTGTATTGTATTTCATTTAGAGTTTACTTAGATGGCGTTACAGTCCGTGATGGACATAATGGCTCAAACAATAAGCCTCTTCAGCTACACGGTTTTTGCCCAACTGCTGTACAAGTCACAGTCAATTAGAGCAACTGATGCGATTTTTTCTGATCAGTTCGATTCGCTGTTAATTCTTTTGTCCACGTCAATGCAAAGGGGACCAAACATGATCCAAAAAATCTTGCCTTCAAAACGATAAAAGAAACCTCTACTATATCTGCCCTCGGATACCTCTTTTAGGACGATGCCGCAAGTTTCCATGTAAAATCTTCTCCTCTATGCCACAACAAGGCAAACGTGACCAAACATGATCTAAGGAATCTCGCTTTCAAAATGACAAAGGAGTATTTTTTCGTTTTCGCTAACGTCTAAATTTGGGCGCCATAAAGCGGATGGGATGGTGAAGTTCTTATATATAGTCACCTTCATATTTCTTGCCAAGGCCTCATTACCCAATTGTCTTCTTAGGCGAAAAGCGGGTTCGATACAAGAAAAATCCCTAACAGTCTTAAAGCTATACCTGCCTACATAATGTAACGTTCTATCCGATGTTCATTAATGCTGTGTGTCTCTTCATTGTTATGCATATGGATCTGACTAGATCGCGTCTATAGATGCTGTCATATTTATTGTGATAGTGACCAATTAGAACGCTAAAAATATGAGATACACCATATTGTACGCGCAACTTGTTCGTGTTTCTGTGACTGAGGCTCCTGGGGCATACTTTCCTGCTACATAATCTTGGAAATGAATGTAGTAAGCATCTCACGCTGGATAAACTAGGTCGACATATAAACTGATTAGAAGTCCCGATTTACAAAGTGTTTTTTTTCATATCCTCAGTCCTGACTGTGACTCTCTTAAATGGTGCTTATCTGTACAGGTCTCCGTTCGAGTGTTGTATACTCAACAGCTTCTTTTTGCTTTTGATTGTCTCCAGAGTAGCGCCTCTACTCGATCGGTTGCTTCTAATGGTCTTTTTCCTGATTTGCTCGTAGAGTGCACTAGTCGCTTTTATTCTTTTATGCAGCACGGTTTTCTGCAAATTAGTTGTTCCAACCCACACATAAAATGCGGGATTTCTGGCGATTTCTTGACATTAGTTTCACTGACCTTAAGCTCTTGATATAGGTTGTAAAAGCGATTGCTAAATGTTCTAGTCTTGTTGCAATTGCAGCCATTAATCATTTACTCTCCTCACAATTTTTCTCCAAACGCATGGTGTCTGAGAAATCTGTAGTATTCGTAGTAGTATTACCCGCTTGAAATGTTCAAACATCTATAATCATCTAGAAACATGCTTAATTTGGTTGACCGTTTAATGATCGGGTGACCACTATTTTCTTTATGAATACTCATCAGTTGGTTAGAGTAATATATCTCCCTGCAGCAAAGTCAATAACCATAAGTCTGTTTCCAGATGTGGTGTCATGTAAGTTATGCTTTCCAACTGTACTATCAAAGGGGCGACCGTTCTAATACACATGATGGCGTAGTTTGAAACGTACGGAGAAGATTATAAGCTCCTCGATGCATTTACATAATTATATTTTGTAAGCGGTCGGTCTTAAGACTTACGGCGATCTTAAGACTTACGGCGATCTTAAGATTTACGACGGTCTTATTGGTTTCTTGAATGGAGGCTATTTTCTGAAACGATGAGATACCAGATACTGCTTTGTCTTCGCTTTCATGTAGTTGCAAGAGTACTTAAAGTTCATAACGTACACAAATCCGTTGGTCCACATTGAAGTATCCTTCCACGCTGGCAAAACCAATGGTTAAGCTTTTTCATCAATTCTACTCTATAGTACCTTTCCGAGCAGACGAAAGACAGCATTTGTCCAGCCCGTTCCTAAAAAAGGCGAATCTACTTCTCTCTGTCTACAGACCCATTTCACTAATGTCCCTTCTTTCAAAGGTCATGCAGACGCTTACAACCCATCAGCTCATGAATTATCTCGAAACGCGAAAACTTCTCAATGGCCGGCAGTACGGTTTTCGTAGAAAAAGCTCCACTGGTGATTTGATGGCAAGTCTCACCAAAAAGTGGAACCAAAGTCTATATCAATCTCTCGAAAGCAAGATAGTTGCACTTGATATTTCAAAAGCATTTGACAAAGTATGGCATCAGGGTGTTTTTTTTTTTTACAATGCATGCATTTTGGATTGGATGGATCTCTTCTTAAATGGATTAGAAATTACCTTTCGGATCGTTCAATTGAAGTTGTCTTGGACGATTTCAAGTCTGATATCCACAAAATAAGTGCTGATGTGCAACAGGGCTCCATTATGATGTTACCAACACCCTTTTTAATCTTCATCAATGATGTCTTATCTGCTACTTTTATTCTAATATATTCCTTTGCCGACGACAGTGCTCTCTGCTTTTCATATTCGTTCACTAACAGAGTAGATTTTAATGCTACCACAACACAATGCTGTCGGTTGTTATTAAAACGAAATTTAAACACCCAGCCATTATTAATGAATGACACTTGCATAGCCGAAACGGAAACACTTTCCATTCTCGATATGTGTGACAGTGACAACCTATGTCGGAACGATCACATATTCGATGTCACCAAAAATGCTGCGAAATGTCTAGGTTTCCTCAAGCGACTTATAGGTGATGCTAATATTACACAATTAATTGACATCCTCGAAGACCGACGTAATGTCTCCTGCCTTACATTGTTCTATCGCTATTTGCACCACCAATGCTCAAATAATATTGCCAGTAGCATTCCGCGCTTTCCAACTTCCACCCGTCTCGCTATGAAAACCACCCTCAATCCCACTTTCGGACGTAAGTACCCTGAAATATCGTGATTCTTTCCTAAGCCGTACAACTCGTTTATGGCATGCCCTGCCGAACATTTAAAATCAACTTACAACGGTACCTCGTTTTCTTTCCTCCCTAATTTTCCACCACTCGCGCTGTGTAGAACCATTTTAAGGATACTCAAAATTAGTTAAGCCCGAGTAGATTATAAAAAATAAAAGTTACAGCTCTGCTCAAATTATGCTGCTGCACGTGGCCTGTCCTATGACTAAGCATTCCATGTGCATTTCCGCGCATCTCGTTGTCGTTGTCGTGATGGCAGCTATGTATATCCGATTAAGGGTTTATCCGTTACCATCTTTATTTCAACACTTGATTGGACAATCTTTATTGACCACAGCTCCAAATAGAATAGGTTTTCTGTTGACTGGTTAACGCGACATTTGACTTAATCTACTATAAAAATTTAGTAGTTGCTGCACTGGCGGTGCTGAGGATATTGACTATTAAATAGATAATAAAAGCCAAGATTTGTATCCACCCACGGTCTACCTGCCGAGCTACACACTCAATTACAAGATTTGGTTCGAGGAACGCATGCCTGATGAATGGAACCTTTGCATTGTTTGTTCTATCTACAAGAAAGGAAACTATAAAAAAATCGAAACCCATTTGTCAACAGTCAAATTCGCCCTTTTCAGGGCAGTTTGAAATGGGATAAATTCATAATAGACAAAAAATTCACACTGCACCAGCCCTAGAGAAAACCAAAAAGGTCTAGATGGACGCTCACTACCATTTTATGGATTACAAGGCTGCGTATGATAGCATCAATAGGAACGCTATGTCGATTTCTAGTATTCTTGCCACATCAGATTGTGTAGAATGAAAATGGATAATTCTCGCTGCTCCGTGAAGGCAGGATCTCACGATAGATTGATATGTGTCATACTAAAAAAGGTTTTAGACAAGGTGATGTGCTATCATGTAACTTCTTTCACACTGGAAACACAATTTTCCAAAAATCTGTGGAATTACTTTCATACCCTGGTGATTTTGATATTATTGGCATAAAGCTGCGAACTTTTACTGTTGTATTAAAACAGAAGCGGCTATGAATGAGGCTAAACAGGAAGAAAGGAATCAAACACAAAGTCACAACAGAGGGTTATAACTTGTCTATAACCATATTTTGTCTAACTCGGCTACGCTATTATATAATCTTGATAATGTCACCTCATCGGAAACCAAACAATGGGCTACACTTTCCAATCGAGTTGTCAAAAAACACTAAGGATGCACTAAGGTAATATAAGCACCTCATCATACCAGACCTACTCTATAACGCATCCAATGGCATCCCGTTTATGTTTAGAGGAAAGAACTCTATACATTCTTATCTATTCGGAATAGTGATCATCAGAACCTACGATACCTAACCGAAGGGACAACATACAAGTTGACGAAAGGCGCCTCAAACAACATGGAAACTTAACTGGTGACTGGAGATTCTTTAAGGCACCATCTAAGTAAGTAAAACCAAATCAATGTCAGCTTTGTCGTTTCCATAATGGCCGAGCATTTTTTATAAATATGTATCTGTGAGATAGAGGTGAAAAGTACATTACGCTTATATGGATTTTTACAATATTTTCTAGGAGTAATACTCTGAAATCTATTTTTGTAAGACAAGCCTGAATGTAAAAAAATACAAATGTGTACGCACATAACATTCACGATTTAATTGTCATTTGTTGTAATACGAGTACACTGCATTACATGACTGAGCACATTTAATTAACATAAAAGCCTAAAATAGAAATTCTCGCAAAATAAAATCAGGCCACACTGCGTAAAATGAGAAACTTCCGTTGAGCATGACAACTTCAAGTTTCATTGTTCTCGATGTTGAAAGCGAAATGTCAAAATTTCACCATTACATTGTATCATTTGGAAACTCTGTCAATACCCACTTAGGTATTAAAGTTAATAGAATCCATGTAGACCGTTAACATCACTAGGAACTGTACATACACAGAAGTAGCTGAAATAAGTCCTATTCATTGAGCTAACCCCTGTGACACCCTTTCTAGTAGCCTTCTGGCATTTTTCTTTTATATTTTCCACCCCCAAAACCGGACCAACTTCAGGGGGGTTAGTTACCACTTTCCTTCCAACGCAGGGTTGCTGCTGGTCATTAGCTTTTCCGTTATACAGTTGAAATAATTTACTTAGAGTCCCGCAGTCGGCAGTGGTCAGTTTATTTGAAGTCGCGACATCGAACAGATTGCAACTGCTCCGAGTTTAAGCGAGTCTCCGTGTTTTTTTGTTGTTGTTGGTCAACTAAATTCTGTTGTGTTAGTTGCTCGAGTTGAAGTAACGGTTTTAAATGAAATTAAACATGAGAACCTGTGGAATGAGCACAATTAAATATATCCTCTTTGGATTTAACATTATTTTCGCGGTGAGTATTGAAATTTTAATAAATTTTCTAAAGTCGATGAAGAAGGGTAAAAAAATTGTTCCTGCCACCTGCCATTTGCCGCCATGGGCGGTGGTGATTTATAGCAGGGCGATAAATTGAAAAAATGCATGGCTCAGTTGGTGAAGAATTTTTGCCAGGACAAAGGAACTTTGTGGTTTCGTTATTTATGAAAATCTGTTGCATTATGTAAATTTGTACTTCGTGTTTTACACACATAATAAATGGCTTAATTTATTTTTTTTTAAAGGAGGTGTGGAAAGTCCTTCCGTGTAATGGGATATAGTTACTAAAGTACATTTTATTTTCAAAAGTCGCTAGGCTAGCTAGGCTCGCTATGAGCATGACTTAAAACCATTGAATTTATTGAATTTGAATTTCACCACGATTGGAAATTGGTTTTTTTTTCTCAATCGCTCTAATTATCTTCAAACTTTTTGAATTCAAATATAACCGGAGCCATAGTACGGGATGAATCTTGGCTCTTACTAAGAAGTCTTTCTATCCATTAAAGTGAGGAATCGGTGACGAATACTATCCGGAGTGGAACGTTGATAATTACGTGCTCTAGATGCACTATTTCTTGATGCAGTTCCTCTGCATAACCCGAAAATACAAAACGAAAAAGCAATTAGCAAGTGCATTCCTTCGTTTAATTTCTGATGAAGTAGCCTTTAGAGTGGTAAAAGCCTTACTGCTTTGATTGTGTCCTTCGTTTGTTAATTGAAAAGCAATAGGTTATTGCGCGCTCTCATATAAGTGTCTAACCTAATCAAATGAGCTTGCGTTGCCTAAAATAAGCTCAGAGCATTGTGCACGCATTGCGTACCGAAATAAAACTCTGCGTCCAATTTTCACATCTGTCAAATCATGTTTATTATATCTCTTGCTCCCTACTGAAATTTCATATTCACTTAAAATTTCAACCGAAATTCGCCCTCCTTAAAATGTTATACGTATCCATGTGGAAATATGTATGTATATACAACGTTCGAAAACGGTGCGAGATGTTGCAGTACCTGAGAGCGCATTGCTCCGACAACAGGAATCATAACAAAAAAAATTTTTTTGTTAATTAAACCACATATGTATGTATTTAATAAAACAAAAATAATCCTCCAAATAAAGAATTAGAAATATCGAATAATCATGCAAAATTTTTATTTTTTTTCTTTTCTGTACCCAACTTCACTTCGTTGCGCACTCAAAAATTTAAAACTGAATATGGTTTGCGCTATTGCGCAGCATATTTCGGCAGCTTTCATACAAAGTTAATGGCCATGAGCGTGCTACGTAATATCATTTGTTTAGGTTATGCACTTATAAAGGAAGGGATCGATAACATTAATAAAAGAATCGGGAGGTTGCCATATGATTTTTACCGACTTTGGTTTGCTGCTCACAGATTTAATCTGTCCCGTCTAGTTCTTGAGATATTATAATACTATTATATTTAAATAAAATCCGGGTTTTGATATACATATTGAATAGGTATTTATTTTTAAATGAAGAAAAGACTTGCACGTATATACTTTTACAATACAATTTAAACGCATATTTGAGTTTTAAAAACTAACCTAACATTGGTAGATCGATTCGTTCTATAACTTTCATGTGCCGTTTCTCCATTGATTTCCCAGCAGAAATCAGCTACCACTGCTGAGTACCACTTGCCAATATCTTGCTCATCAGATACGGCACCAAGATTTTCCTCTTCTTCTTATTCTTTTATTATAGGCATATTGCCTATTTTTCTTCACGCCACATAGATATTTGTAATATATATATATATATAATATTTATAATAACATTTCACATTAATTCTGTTGACGTTGATGACCAGCTCTCCTTCCATTGTTTGGCTGGTCTCCGGGGTGCACGTTTTCCGCTAGGTCTCAACATTTCTTGTTATCTTGATAAGTCGGTTGTTAGATGCTCTTGATATGTGGTCATTCCAAGCCCGACTTCTTGTTCTAATTAACTTGACAATGTCTAATGTATTACTTCAGTTCTTATGCAATCGAGACGTGTTTTTCCAGCGATGAATCTAAGAATATGCATTTCTCTTGTACGTAACTCTGTTTGGTTTTTGCATTTTCCGCCCGCGCTTCAGCACCAGAAATTAAAATAGCCCTTGCCGCTGTTTTGTAGATACGCGTTTGTTTCTCCATATTACATCTTTTAGGCCCCTCGATACTCCCGCCCCTTGAGTACATCTTTCTCTAACTTCTTGGTTTAGATATTTGTACTTCATTAGTTGTTCGATCACGGTTAGATTTATTTACAGCTTACACCTTATTGGGTCTTTTGATACTACCAGCCTTTTTGTTTTTTCCCTTGAGACCTCCATATTAAATTTATTCGCAGTAGTTTTGATTTTGTACAGGACGCGTTGTAGGTTATCCTCACAATCTGTACTGCTACTGACTTCTCCGCTGGCAAGTTTAAAATCTCTTGGAGTCTTGCTCAATCGAATGCTTTCATTAGATGAACAAAATACATATATGCAGGAGTTTTGAACTCAATAGCTTTTTCAGCAACTCATAGGTGATACTCATATCACTCAGACAATTGACACCCTCGAACACCGACGTATTGTCTCGTGTCTTAATCTGTTTTATAACTATTTTCACCACCAGTGCTATATAGAAATCGCCAGTAGCATTCCGCCCTTTCAAACTTGTAACCGTAACACTCGTCTCGCTATGAATGCTCATCAGTATACCCTCAAGTCCATTTTCGAACGTATTGTGATTCATTCCTGAGCCTTACAACTCGCTTATGGAATGCCCTTCATTATGCCCTTCAAACATTTAAAACTGTTAGAGATTAAGATAAAACCGAAATAAAATAAACCAACTACTTAGTTCAGCGTATAATACAAGAGTGATTTTATTTTTCCATGTAGGTACATATATTGATGCCATTTGCCATTTAAGTCTAAGAATTTAGTGTTTAATTTGAACTTTTAACTTCTTTATTTCAATACACCTCCTCAAATTAAAATTTCATATTAAATCCTAGTAAGTTAACAAAATCTAAATGTTTAATTCTATTTAAATTTTTTGTTAATATATCGGCAATCATATCATTTGTTGAAATATACTTTAAATTAATAAAACCCTTTTCATAAATATCTCTCACAAAATGTACTTTGATATCTATATGTTTACTTCTCGCATGGTAAACTGGATTTTCCACTAGCTGTTGAGCGCTTAAGTTGTCCCCATATATTATAGTAGGGTTTGAAGCAACGTAACCAAATCCTATGTCATGAAGTAGGTTACGTAGATACAGAAGTTCCTTAGATGCAGAGGAAAGAGCCATGTACTCTGCTTCAGTACTGCTGAGGGCCACTGTAGGTTGTTTTCTGGACTCCCATGAAACAGCACATCCAGCGAGCATAAATACAAAGCCCGTAAAAGATCGTCTATCGTTAGAATCTCCACCCCAGTCAGCATCAGCATAACCAACTAATTTAGCAGCAGACTTTCTGAAAATAAGTTTCAAATTCATAGTTTTATTAAGATATCTCAGCAAATGTTTTTCTGCAGTTAAATGCTGTTTATGTGGATTCGTATTGAACTGCGATAACTTAATCACGGAATGTAATATATCAGGCCGTGTTGTCAGACTTATATAGTTCAACGACCCTACAAGCGATTGAAACCTTTTTGCATCAACCTGTGAACAGTTTGGACATTGCGTGCATTTTTCTAATCTCGACCCTGGATCCAAGGGTGTGCTTACAGGCTTACATTCCATCATTTGAAAATCAGCTAAAATATCTGCAATCATGTACTGCTGTCCCAACATTATAGGACCTCTATCGCCTTCTCTCTCAAACTCCATCCCCAAAAAATAATTGATAGGTCCTTTGTCTTCTAGTTTGAACTCAGCAGCAAGTTTTAATTTGATATTAGTTAAATCTTTCTTGTCCTTAAAAGCAAGAATTATGTCATCGACATATACCACCAAAATATTTATAACTCCATTTTAATTGAAAGTGTAGACGCAATTGTCGTAGGATGATCGCACGAAACCAATTTTAAGCAGAACACTATTCAGTTTTTGGTTCCACTGCCTTCCGGATTGCTTAAGTCCATATAGGGCTTTCATCAGCTTACATACTTTCCTTGGGTGTGTTTTACTTACAAAATTCTCGGGTTGCTCCATATATATACTTTGATCCAGTTCACTATTAAGGTATGCAGAGGTGATATCTATTTGATGTAAAAGCAATTCTAATTCTACTGCTAATGCAACCACTAACCTTATTGTAGAATACCTGGTGACTGGAGAAAAAGTTTCAGTAAAATCCAGGCCATACTTTTGACTGCAGCCTTTGGCTACAAGTCTCGCCTTGTATCGTTCAATTTTACTATTTTTGTCCTTTTTAATATTGAAAACCCACTTAGATCTTATGGCTTTACGACCAGTTGGCAATTCGACTAGATCCCATGTTCTATTTTCCAGCAGCGAACTATACTCTGCTTCCATAGGATCTTGCCACTTTTTGGAATCTGAACCTCGAAGAGCGTCCTTAACGGAATACGGTATATTCTGCCAACTTTTGCCAATATTAACCATAAAACTTATCGAATTTAACCTTTTTCTACTCAGATTATCTTTGTTTATAATCTTGCCACTTCTTAAAACACTACCACTAACCTGCTTTTCATTAGTCCTTTCAGTAGAATTCACCTCTAATTGTTCATCATCGCAATCCTCGTAGTGGTCTTCATTTCTAACAGCATTTTCATCCCCAGAGTAAGCATATTCTTAGTGTGCATAATCAGCTTCTTCCTCATTAGCTTTATCTTCAAGACTATCAGCAGCTCCATTTCCATCACCAGCAACAGCATCACCAATATCAACAAAAATATCTTTTGCAGCAGCCTCAACATCAGGATTTTCAGTTTTACATATGTAAATACTCGTATCATCTTCTTCTGAGAGGGCGTCTTTGAATTCATCTTTGTCATCGTTATCTTCTTTTAATGATTCGATTTCTATGAAATTGGAGTTTGTAGTACACAATTTAGATGGATTCTCAATAAATTTAAAATCTCGGCTCGTATGAATCTTACCCGTTTTAAGTTCATATAATCTATAGGCTTTAGCTTCGTCAGAGTACCCTACCATTAAACACTTTATGCCTTTAGGGCTAAACTTCGAATTACCTGGTTTCTTGATCAGCATGAACGCTTTACATCCAAAAATCCTGAGGTGCGACACATTTGGTTTGTATCCAAACCAGACTTCAAATGGAGTTTGATGCTCCAATAATTTTGTTGGTGATCGATTTCTTAGATAGACAGACGTATTTGCTTCAGTCCAGACGAAATTAGCATACATCTCGCCATCTCCACCAGCGTCCTGTTTGCTCTTTCAGCGCACCCGTTCTGCTGAGGGGTGTAAGGAGAAGTTAATACCATTAAATTGTAAATAGTTTTTAAAATCTTTATTAACATATTCTCTGCCATTATCGCTCCTTAAAATTTTAATTTTATTACCAGTCTGTTTTTCTGCCATTACCTTAAACACTTTGAAATAACTTAGGGCCTCACTTTTCTGACGCAAAAAATAAACAAATATCATACGTGAATGATCATCTATGAATGTCAAAAAGTATTTAGCGCCTCCATTTGACACATTCCTTATAGGCCCACAAATATCGGTATGGATAATTGAAAGCACAGACTCACTCCGATTTTCTGACGACCCAAATAGTAAAGATGAAATTTTTCCCTTGAAACAGATCTCGCATTTGATTGCAGTTTTGTTTATTTTTTGGGAGCTCACACCTCGAATCATGTTCTTATTGAACAGGTTATACAAGCACTGACCATTCAAATGGCCATACCTTTGATGCAAGAGTGCAAACACTTTGTCCCTTTCACGTGCTCCAACTCCAACAACACTTTCAGTTACACCAGCACCTCCAGCATTACTAACAGCTCCAACAGTAGCAGCAAGAGCATTAAATTGCTCTTCTTTAAAAATATAGACATTGTTGTACTTGGTCGCATACAGCAGCTCAGCAAATGAACTATCAATAATTTCTGCCCGCTTGTTTGAAAAAACTACTTTATTTCCAGCACTAGTTGCTCTACTAACTGAAATAAAATTCATTTGTAAATCGGGTACAAATAAAACATTCCTTAAAGTTATCTTGTTGTTCGCGATTAGATTTATATCGCCTATCCCCACTGAACTAATATACTTGCCAACAGCTAGTTTAATTCTCTCCACATGATCGCTGTAGCAAGAAAACTTTTTTCTGTCACAGCATAAGTGACTTGTCGATGATCATCCGAGTTACAATCCAGTTCTCTTGACTTAGAATCCTAATTTTGTCATTTTTGTTAAAAGAATAAAAGTTCAGTTTTTGATTTGATTCTTGTGGCTATTTTATTTCCACCTGGGCAAAATACACAACATATTGTGGCGTACGTTCATCGATACTTCTCTTTCTTTCCCCTGATTTTCTTTCACCCGCGCTGTGTGTAAACATTTTAAGGGTACTTAAATCCCTTAAGCGCACTCAAATTATAAAAGAAAAAAACTATTCCAACAATTTGTTGTATGACATACGAGAACAATATCGATCAGTGATTCGATTTCTTCTTTTTGATGGAAAGACGTGTGAGGAAATCAAAGTGAAGTTGCATGCCGTTTATAAGGACCATTCACCTTCGATGACTACCATCAGATATTGGTTTAATGAATTCCAGCGTGGCCGAACATCCGTTTTTGATGAAGAGCGCCCAGGCCGTCCGATTGAGGTGACTACGGAGGATATGGTTAATAAAATCCATGATATCGTGTTAGCAGATCGTCGGGAGAAGGTCAGAGAGAGATTGCTGACATTGTACACATGTGAATTGAATGCATACAAAATATCCTACACGAAAAATTGGGCATGACGAAGCTATCGGCGAGATGGGTGCCGCGTTTGCTAACAATGGAGCAAAAACGAAATCGCATGACAACTTCGGATCACTGTATGAACATGTTTAAGCGCAATTCGAAAGAGTTTCTACGGCATTTCGTGACTGTTGGCAAAACATGGATCCATCACTACACGCCAGAAATGAGAGAACAGTCAAAACAGTGCTACCCGGCGAAACTGCTCCAAAGAAGGCAAAAACGGTTCCACCTCCCGGAAAAGTCATGGCCACCGTTTTTTGGGATTCGCAAGGCATCATCTTCACCGACTATTTGGAGAAAGGAAGGACAATCACGGGGCAGTACTATACTGATTTATTGGACCGATTAATTGCTGAATTAATAAAAAAAAAAACGACCCCACTTGGAAAAAAAAAATCATTTTTCACAACTTTTCACTACGCTACGAATTGCTGTCTCACTCATCCTATTCCAGATTTGGCCCCATGTGATTTCTTTTTGTTTCCAAACATAAAAAATGGCTTGGCAGAAAGCGATTCTCGTCAAACGAAGAAATCATCGCCGAAATAGAGGCCTATTTTGTGGAGTTCCACATATCATATTTTTTGAATGGCTTGAAAAAGTTAGAATATCACTGGACTAAATGTGTCGAGCTGAAAGGAGACTATATTGAGAAATAAATAAAAAAAAAATTATTTTTTAATGCGTTTTCTTGCCTAACTCAGGTACTTATCATACAGCCCTCGTATAAAGCATCCACAGTTGATCTGTTTGCGCGGAATACTTCTTCATGAGTTCTAGGGTATGGTGTGAGCTTATGCGATATTATTTTGGAAAACAATTTTTGGACTGATTCAAGCAGCGACATTCCTCGTTAATTTTGAGGATCGTATTTATTTCCTTTCTTAAAAATTGGTTTCGTTATACTTGTTTTCCATAAATGAGATGCTTCGGTTGATCGAATAACAATATTAACCAAAATATAACTAAATATCATTTGTTATTGCATCCGCACCGGGCGACTTTCTATTTTTTATTTGGATTACTGCAGTCTCGACTTCGTTTAGTTCTATTATTACGTTGTTCAAATATGCATTGGTTGGAATAGTTAGCTCAGCAGCATTGTCCTCCTGAATTTTCGTTATCTTATACTGTAAATACGCTTTTTTCTTTTGTTGTGATATTATTTTGACATCGTCCGTAAAGCATAGTGTGTTTTTTTTACGACCACCTGACGCTTGTGTTACACGTTTCCCTAATGATTCCTCTGCTACTGATATTGGAGAAGTTTATGATAACTGTTTATGTTGACTGAATTAAGCATTCGCACATCTATTGTAATACGTCCGAATGGTTAAAATGTTTGCTTGATAATACAAAGTCAATCATACATTAAATTGTTGTCCTTGCGCATTCTCGAAAGTATATTTGTATTTGAAATCATGTTCAAAGAAGATGTTTACTATTCTGAAACCATTTTGTGTACAGAAGTTCGTTAATAGCTCTCCATTATCATTTATGATGCTCTCGTTAAATCGCCAATTTTTGCGTTTAGATCACCATATATCAGCAAATGTTCGTTTGATTGTATGTTGTCAGTAGTATTGTGGAGTTTAAAGTGAGTTTCTTCTCGCTGATCTCTTGGATTTGAAGCGTCTGGAGCATATACACTCATAAGCTTATTATTTAGTTGAAGTTTCACCTGTGCTATGTGCGTATTTACATATTTTATTTCCACAATATCTTTTTCGAATCTATGATGAATTGTAATTATTACACCTGCTTTTGCGCGTTCTATTTTTTTTGCCCCACTGTACACAACCATGTAATTTTCTGCTTTTAACGTTCCCTTTCCTTTATGTTTCATTTTCGAGATGCCGCATATATCTATTTTTTATTGTTTAATCTCTATTATAGTTTCCTGATCTTTCGCATTCCGAGATTTTACATTCCATGCTCCGATTCTTATAATTCCCTTTTCCTTTAATCGATTCTTCTTATTTCATTGCCGGTCCGTCATCGTGATATCCGTTATTTTTCCGAGGCTTCGCGCGGTTCTTTGAACAATCGTTTTGTTCTACCTAGTAGGTTGATAGCCTGGTTAAGTGGGATTTACTTTCGACCTTTTCTGGTCTAGATCCATTCCGATCTGTTACAATGTCGTTGACTGCCTGAAGCAGTTCCTCCGCCTTCGGGGACAATTTCTCACACCCAGTACAATAGAGTGCCCTGACCACGTTAATGGTTGGATCATATAATATATTCCTTTGATCGATCGGTTCCTCTATCAACGTTAGCCGTTTTTCGATGTTACCACCCTGTAACATGTCATTGCCTTTAAGATGCTTAAGCGCTTTAGAAGGCCAAGATTTTCTGGGAAAAAAAAATTTTATTTCCAAAGAAATTATGAAGTCTATTTCCAAAAGCTACCCATCTTCTTCTTTCTCTCTCGTTCAACTTACATTTGAGCATTTGGTCATTAAAGTTTTCTTTTATTTGAGGGCCAATAAATATGCTTTCCTTTTGTTTGGCCTCACTTATATGTGAAAATTTAACTTTCAGATGTTTTAATGCCCCTCCATCTCTGTCCATTACCTTTACCAAATTTTTTATCAAACCTAACTTTATATGTACGAGTATAACTTTATATTCCAAACATTTTTTTTTGCTGTCAACTTAAGGCTGGTTTGCAATGTTTTTACTTAGGGGAATTGCGTGTGATCTTAAGGGTCAATTTTGTTTCAGGCAATGACTTGCTCTTGCCCTGTCATGGGACAACTTTTAAATTTATAAATTCACCTTGTGATCCTGCTAGCATTGCCACCACTTTGAAATCGGCACCAACATTCCATTCGAAAGCGATTGTGCTGAATTCTAACGGGTGACCAAATAGCCATGAAAATCAAAGTTACCAATGACATCCAGCTGTCAAAATATTAAGTAAGGTTTGCCGTTACATCGCCATTTGCCATGCTCGTTTTACGCTTGTCGAACGTGCGGAAATTATTAAAAAATATTATCATTTTTCCGGCTCAGTTGTAAATATACCACGTGAATTTCGTCGTGAGGTCGGTCGACTTCAAGACTTCAGTGTGCAGGCAATTCGTCGCACCGTGGAAAAGTTTTAGCGTGGGTACACTCTTCTGGATCTTAAGCCACCAATTAGACAGAGATTGGTGCGAAATAGAGAAAACATAGTCAGTATCAAAGAAAACACAGAAACGCCGATTCGGCGCCGATCAGCTGAATTGGGAATCGCCAGAGAGTCAACCGGGATTATTTTGCGGTTGAATTTGGACCTACATCCATATAGGATTGTGCTGACGCAAGAATTGAAGCCGGACTACCATGGACAAAGCCGTGAGTTCGTAAATTGGGCGCTGGAAATGTTGAATCCGGATTTTGGCCAAAAAATCATCTTCTTGGACGAAGCTCATTTTTTGCTCAGCGGCTACAGGAAAATTGCCATTACTGGAGCAAACAGCAATCCACAAGTGTTCCGCCAAACATCAATGCATCCACTGTTTGGTGCGTTTTATGACATGGCGGCATCATCGGACCTTATTTCTTTCGAAATAAAGAAAGAAGACCGTCAATGGTCTCAGGTATAGAGCGATGTTAACTGACTTTCTCTGGTCATAGCTTATTTGAGCTGTGGTTCCAAAAAAACGGCGCTACATGCCATACAAGCGACGGAATGCTCGAAGTTGTGAAAGAGAAATTTGGCGACTGGGTCATCTCATGACAAGTGTTCGGCCAAGCATCAATGCATCCACAAAGATTGACTGTTTGCCGCGATTTATGGCGTGGCGGCATCACCGGATCTTATTTCTTTCGCAACGAGGAAGGAGACACCGTTACCGTCAATGGTCTCAGGTATAAAGCACTGTTAACCGACTTTCGGTGGTCAGAGCTCGACAACATCGATATATCCGAGCTGTGGTTCCAACAAGTCGGCGCTACATGCCATACAAGCGACGGAATGCTCGAAGTTGTGAAGGAGAAATTTGGCGACTGGGTTCATCAATTGGCCGCCGCTATCATGCGATTTGACACCATTCGATTATTTTCTCTGGGGCTACTTCAAGTCCTTAGTCTACCTACGCCAACATTCGACACACTATTGGCGGAATAACGCCGCTCGGCTCCATTTTTTCACCCTTCTGGAGTTCCACAAGTTATCCATCTCGGTCATCTTCTTTTTATATTAACCATAAATGATCTCGATAGGATTATTAAACACTCATCTGTTTCCCTTTACGCCGACGATACCAAATTTTTCAAAACCATTTCATCACCCAACAACTCAGTTCTGCTTCAACAATGCCTTGATAGTTTTTATATCTGGTGCCTCAAAAAATATTTGGAACTTTTCATATAAGCTGCACCAATCTCCTTCCTGACTCTACCTTCTCTACAACCAACCTATCTCCACAGTTCAATCTCTTCGCGATCTCGGCATTTTGTGTGATAGGAAGCTCAAAGAAATCACCAACTAATACGTGACCAGGTCCTTCTATATTACCTTTGCTCGCCCCCTCCTAGCGTACGCCAGTCAAGTGTGGTCCCCATTTCATTGAGTTCATATCGCCATTTAATGCCGTTTTCTCCGATTTGCTCTTCGAGGTATGCGCTGGGACGATCCTTTTATTCTGCCCCCCTATCAAAACCGTCTCAACCTTTTTAATTTAAACACCCTTGAGAAACGCAGAGACTTTCCCTTCATTTATCGACTCCTTTCAGATCACGCTGAATGCACGTCTCTTTACAACTCTTTTTTTCTCAACACTAACCCTCGTAATCTAAATACCCCTCGGCTCTTCTTTCTGCCAACCCACTACACCGCCTATGGTGCAAACGAACCAAACCATTCTGTCTTTGACTTTCACCGCACCACTCCCTACCATAAATCCGATCTCCTTTTAATTTTTTTAATTTTTTAAATTTAAGTTTAGTTTCAAGTTATAGCTTGTATTACGCCGAATAAATGGGGGCCTTCGCCCCTATCAGATTTTAAAATTTTTTGTTTAGATGTTATGCCTTCATATCGCCCTCAGTATGGTTAATGGTTGTTGCTGCAATTGTCTTTTGCTATAGAGCTCTATTGCGTTTCACTCTGCAAGAACTTTGCCAATCTTGGAATCCCTGCGAAATATTTCTATCGTTTGTCCTTCCAGTATCAGGTGTGCTTGATATGCTTGACAGCTAAGCATTATATGCCGTCATGGAGAGCTGTGTTTGTAAAGAGAATGGAGATGAGAGTTTAAGCTCATATGTCTTTATCTCTAGAGCTGGTGATTGTAATAGATTTCTCTAGTCTGACTCTGATGACAACTGATGTTTCTTTTGTTCTGGTTATTATTTATTCAATAAGTATTATTTTCTTGAAAAAGTAAGATACGAGTACAAACCTGCAGAAAGTAAGGGTCAAAATGGGTATTAAACAATCCAAATATGAGAAAGTTCCTGATGCTTTGGCAGTCATTGCCTAGTAAACGACAGCCATTGTTACGTTCTTGTTTACTGCCAAACTTTGCATGTGACTACCGAATGCTGATGAGCTAAATCGTAGGACTATTGTCTCCTGGTTATAATCATTGATCAACTGCTTGCTGGAAATACTGCTTACACATGTCTAAGCCATTACGAGTCGGTGACAAGATTTTCCTTAACGTTTTGAAATGTATTTACTTTTTGACTATAAGTTTGCAAATGTTGTCGCTCTTTTTCCTGATTCAACACACATTCCAAGGTCTTTAAGTTATACTCGTATGATTTTCTTGTTTGATGGCAACAACGCATTAGAGAGTCTTTTCTAATTGCGCTGTATGATGTCCGGTTATTTACAATATCCTTGTACTTTTGTTGGTGACTGGTCTTTTTCGTCGACTACATATTAAACTTTATTCGAGCTGCAACTGAAATGGGTCCAGACTCAGTATTTGACCTTATTTTGGAGTATCTTGCACCGATTATCAAAAAGGAAATTTCATTTAAAATGCGATCGTCAATGAATGGAAACCGGCTAATTCGGGCTGCAGTTTGGATCAATTTGTGCTACCTAAAGTATACTAAAAATTTATCGATTAGAGAATACTTACTTACTTAGGTTCGGGGTGAACCACGGCCTCAACTAACAAGTCTCTCCTGTTAGTCTGGTCTTTAGCTAACTGCCTCCAGTTGCGCACTCCAATTCGGTTCCCTTCTACTGGTGCGCACCACATAAGGTGCTGTCTTAGAGATTAGCAAGCGAAAAAAATCAATCTTGTCTTAAAACATAGATTTTTTAAGTGTCGTATCATAGAAACCAAATTTAAGAGAAAAAGAGAATTTAGAATGAAATGATCTTTTAGAGAAGTGCAACGAAATCTTATGAGCCTAGTGTTCATTGTGAACTATGCAACTTCAAGACCTATGAGTACAGATTTTGCAAATTTTGGATTTGCTGAATCTTTTAAATTCAAGGAATTTCGAGAACACTCCTATAACACGTTTAGTTACAATAATTAAGTAGGACCGATGCTTGGTGTATGGAGAGATTCAACCATTACGGTTAGATTGCATCAAAATGGGCAGATAGATGCCCAATTTAACGCGCGATATTTTCAGGATATCAGGGCAGCTCAGGAAATTGCCGCTGGCTACAATACCGAGAACCCTATCTCGGCACGATTAAAAGAAAAATCTGTTCTTATAAGGAAAGAAATTATCAGTGCTTATCTGGTACATGTGGATTCAGTTAAAGAAAGACGAGGTGGTGCCTCAATGGTTGCTGTTGAATAAAATCACTGATGTTCCGGTCTTGCTTTTGGAACTCCTTGCAATAGACACGACGTCTTATCTTTACATGTCAAAGTATTTATTTCAAGACAACTTACGAGTAGTTGTGCTTGATAGTACTTCTATTACTGTCTGAGCTAACACTTCTTTGTTTCTAGAATCCTTATAATTCACTTAATGATATAGTTGTCTCTGTTGGATAATGATACTAAATTGGGTTTCGAAAATTTCACTTTATGTATAAATATATAATCATGTAAAGTGGATGATAGCGCTTTTGAGTATCTCGTCCCTTGTGGTTCTTAAATAATGAGGTAAGTTCATAGGTAACTATCCAATTGGTATGTGTTCAAAACCATACGGCAAACTGAAAAACAGGAATAACACTCTATTTTAACGTCACCGGCCTTTTGAAAATTCATGGTAAATATTGAATACAACTCAACCCTAAAACACAGAGTTGTAGTTAATCCCGATTGAACTTTATCTTACGTTACTTAATTACAGTCAGCCCCAACTGACAGTTTTCTTCAGTTACCATTTACTGCGGTCTTGGGCTAATCGCCTTCATAGGCTTGCCGGAGTAGAATATTTGTATTCATTATTCGTGGAATGCTTCATTTTGTGGAGTGTTTTCTAAGCCATTGCGTGTCATCCACTTACAACTAAACTTCTTGGCCGCTACTGTTTCAATAGGCGCTATCTCACCGCTTATTTCTTGTTATGATGTTAATACTGCACAGCGTATACGAACAGATGTGCAGACTAAAAAAAACATTATGCCTTTGATGTTGGCTTGTGGCCTACGTTTAATCCAGCAGAAATCATTTTTTGATATTAAATGCTTTGATGGTGGCATTACTGAGCTTTAAAGATCAGCGAGCGCTCTTCATTGTCATCCTGTGAATATAGGGACGTACCAAGCTTAAAGTGGTGACGTGAAATAAAGCCAAACTTGGATTTATTTCGTTTTCCAAAGCATCAAATCAAGCAAAATTCTTCTGTTTGTTTTAATGACAGGTGTGGGGGCATAATTCCAAAGGCCAAAAGCTCACAGGATAAGACTAAAATGGTTTGTGCACTTACCTTGAACATAGGCACCTGCTTGACAATTGTTAGGGTACCCTCAGCGGAGCGACGAATCGCGTGAGTGTCTAAACCACCCCGGAAAGTGGAGTTTAAACAAATGAATCGCGCGAAGCGCGGCACCTACTCCCTCTGGACTAGCGTCTAAGACCAAACATAGTCGCGGGCGTTTTGTCCATCTACCTTAGATATAGGCGCCTGCTTATTATGCTTAAAGTTTTTAGCATGGCAATATTTGGTGTTATTTCCATTATTTTTTCGGCGTTATTTCTTTTTGCAAAGCGAAATAAGACCACTTGGTCCTTGGGCCTTATTTCACGTCACCGCTTAAAGCTGCACTAATACCTAACCAATTGTTCATATAGAGTTTCAGACGCTAACCCATGTAGTATAACAAATATGACCTTGTATGCGATGTTCTTGGCATCGATTAGAGAGTTTTTCTTCTCGAGAATAGAGCAGACAATGTTGAGATTTTATACACCGGAATACTTCCATCCGAGCATATTTTACAAATGAATTCTTACCAAACAATTCAGCAGGCACTCTTTCTGCTATAGCAGACTTGTAGGGTTTTGGTTTGGATATCGCTATTCAGACCTCGTTTTATTCAGGAGTATGCAATTGCTCTCGACGGAATGATTCATTCTGCTTGACGGTGGAATGTTATCTTCATAGCCTCATCCTCAACTACTCGTCTCTATCCGTCTCTACTTCGCTGTTGTTGTCCTGGCACGTGTTTTTCATCCTCTGGTAAAACATTTGAACATCTTTTCGAAAGTAGCAACTTCCCATGATCTCGTTCGAGTAATTACATAGTTTTCTTCATTTTCTTTCGAAGAAGCCCCTTGTCTCGTCAGAATTTCTAATGTTTATTTTCAACGCCGCCCCCTCTGTTAAATTTTGACGGTTTTTTAATCAGGAAATTGCCAGGTTACTTTGTGAATGTTGAAGTGTTGGAAATTTGTTCTAACTATAATAATATTTCACTCGCTCAATTTTCTACTTGTTATTTCATGATATGTGATGTATACTTATCGATTTGTGATTGCTCGAGGATAATCTTTGGCAATAACCTAATCCAAATGATTAGAGTGTATGCAATTAAATAAGAATTCCGAATTCAACCATTCCAAGAGCACATTATAATGATACAAATTTAGGTTGACATACTCCTCTTCAATTGACCAGACGTCTACAAGGATCGATAACTATCCTTTCTCGAGGAGAGGGAAAGAGTTTCTTACATAAATACTCCTAAGGTAACTTGACCAAAACAGAGAGCTATGAATTATCATGCTAATAATTCTGATAGTATTGTAAATACAAATGCCAGTCATCAAACAATAACGAGCTGTTTTATTGTTGTTGTTGATCATTAATTCGTATATACATAAACATATATACACATGCATATATACATATACATATAAACAATATTTCACTCTGCTGCGCACTAGCTTAATCGATTTGGTTTTGGTTCTTTCCAGATATCGGGACTTGGCATCTTAATAGCCGGAGCCGTGGTTCTAGCTGACGTCAATGAATTTAACCACTTCATCGAGGGGAATATAACAGCACCACCCATTGTCCTTATTGTAACTGGGACAATTATTTTCTTAATTGCATCCCTTGGATGTTTTGGGGCTATTAAGGAATCCCCATCACTCTTGATCACGGTAATTATTGAAATTTTTCGAATCCAAAAAGGTGTTAACTCGCTTAAAACTGTCCCAACAATAGTATGCTGTCCTGCTTGGTGTTATCTTCATCATAGAACTGGCTGTTGGAATTGCAGCAATAGTCTTCAAATCAGACCTCGAAATGGTTCTTAAGAACTCACTCATGGACTCCATAAAACGTTCCAATGACGAGGATCTCAAGGCATGGGATAACATTCAAAGGAAACTGATGTGCTGCGGGGTTGAGAATCCATCAGATTGGCGTAGTATTAGCAAGAATAGGACTCTCCGAGCAAGCTGTTGCCGACCGGAATTTATTGATGCAGCCATTGGTAATTGTGCTGATGCGGCTCCTTTGGGCAAGGACAAGTATTTCCAGGTAAAACTGAAAAACAAAAAAAAAAACCATTCCTAATAACTATGCGTAAGTGAACTTAGAATGCATTAAAATTTAAAATATTTTTTTTTTATTCTAGGATGGGTGTGTGGGCAAGCTTAAGGAACGCATCGACAAGAACGCTGTCATTTTAATTGGAGTTGGAATTGGTATTGCGTTTATTCAAATTCTGGGAATTCTACTGGCGTGCTATTTGGCTTCCTCGATACGTCACGAAAGAGTCAAGTAAACTGGTAAGTTACTCATACACACAAAGTTTTATGAGTAGGTATAATTCAAATTTCATTAAGTCTACTACGGATACTACGACGACCTAGATACATCTTGTTGTTAAAGTCGAAAGTCATTGCACTTATAATTATGGTATAGTTGCAAAGAAGAACGGAAGAGGACTGTGGTTTTCGTGTCGGGTGGAACTGAGTTAATTTTGAGGTCGGCTTTGTACGTTGGAATTATTTTTTACCTCCCCTCTGACCTACTCCAAATGGAAATGAGTTTCCATTTAAACTCGGGTGTACTAAAGGCGATTATCATTGTTCGTTTGTAGTTGACATAGTTGTTAGAAATAAGCGTATTACGAGTACGTCAATTAAATTGGAAAAGGCTATGTTCTGGAAAAGACGAAACTGGAAAATCCTGTATACGGATTCTCTTTCTCATTGTGTGAATGTCTTTAAAAAAGCAAAGGAATTGTGCCGCTGCCATTGTCTTGCAACGCCTAAACAGATTGTTTCGACATCTTACGAATAAGTCTATTACAAAACAGTCTGGGAATAACCATCCTGAATATTTCGTTCCATTTTATTTATCATTTAAAAGAAGGTTACTGGTTTCTAGTCTTTTTTACTAAGTGACTGTCCTTCCCTATCGGATGTCTGTCACTGTAGTTGGCAAATAATTGTACTGTGGCTCCTTTCGTCTCTTCTTCTATGCATGTCAACCTGACTATTTCAGAATCGCTCATCATATGAACTTGTCGTTTCCTCACCGAAAATTTCAATGCATACTATAGATGGAGATGAGCCTGATGCATGAGAAGGCAAAAATAATTTCCATTTCTTTAGTAAGATGGGAACGACCACACGAGCGTTCTCATCTACAAACAATCACAAGTTTCGGCAAATGTAGAAAATCGTTTTACATTAAACACGATCTGAAGTTGCTTTATACTGAATTCTGTGGAACTCCAACACTTATTGAGTACCTCTTTATTCCATTTATTCCAGAATTGAACGCGCTTTTGACGTTGTTTTTAGTGAAGGATTTATTAACTAAAGTTGGGTCGAAAGTTCTCTAGAAAGGCCAGACATGTGACACCTATCTCCAAGGCCCTCCGCCACAAAAAGGAAACGTAGTCATCGACGGAAATTGTGCACTTATATATACATATAAGCAGCCCTAAATTATAGAAGCATATTCCCCTTTCGGCACGTATTAGATCATATCCAACATGATATGGAAATATTTTAAACTCTTCTGCAAGATCGGCTGGTACCAGTTTCACTTCCCGCCAATCAGATCGACCAGAGATGACATTTTCACTCTTGGAAAGGGCAACGAACTTCAGGCCGAAAATCGCCGAGTTGATCTTACAGTGAATGAGGATTTCCTATCATTTCATGCAGTCAACAAACAAAGAAACATCTGTCCACATCACTTTGACACTGGTAATTTTGAGGTAGTTAAAAAATTTACTTAGTAAATATAAACTCCACGAAAGACACCCTGCTTGTGAAGTGGAGATTCGACAAAGACTTCACATTAGCAACTGCTGCTTCTTTGGCAAAACAAATGGTTTTAAGACACCTAATCCGGAAGACTTAATACAATTTCTTCAAAACACTGATTCTGCCAATTGTACTTTGTCGAATACTGGAGGATAGATGATATAACGGAAGAGATGATATAACTGCAAGATCCTAGAGTTTTATCAAGACATGTCTAGCTAACAAGATATTCAAATCACAGCCCCGAGGTTCGAGATGACTGCGAAGGACCAAACGATTGTGAATATAAAATCGCTGGATCCAGATTCAACTCAAAGCACCGTGTCCAAGAGGAAAGAGGATGAAACGCATGTGGGTTGGAATCCCGCTAAATAAGTGCGTAAGTCTTTTTGAGTCCCTTTCCTATTGTTTGGCCGTTTATGCGGCTTTGGCTCTGACTATTACTGATTTCCTGGTGTAAAGTCGACCGTGATTATCGCTGAAATTTCCGGGACATTGGATATTCAAAAAATCCATCATTTGATCACTGTGCGGCATTTAATGCTCAATTGTGGCATTCTGAGAAGTCAAGCCAACATTTAGAAAATAAACTCAGGCGTGGTATTGTCTTTTTATCGTTGCCGTGATGATTTTAGAAGTACTGCAGGAATCCTAGAAGTATCCTCTAGTCTGCCTAGTGGCGACTCTTATGCCTCTTTGAATATTCCTCTTCTTGATATTTAGATCATAAAACGCGCTTTCTCAGTCACCTTTTGAATTAAAAGTGGCGTCTTTTGGTAGAGCTGGGAATATTCGGATTTTGATAGAGCTTTCGTGGCTATTCTTCTACTTCAGCCTTATGAATATGCCACATACCACAAAGACACTAATGTTTTTTTCTGCGGTCTTACGCATGAAGAAAAGGGAGGACGAGAGAAACCATCACATCGGCGCTTATAAGCTGGACAAAACCGATGTGGTCGAGCAGTTATATGCTTAGCAAAAGCATTATGCTCCAGAGAGCGTACAGCAAGAAATTTAATGAGAAACAGTACGAAACCCACAGACTCCTTGTAGAAATCAAAAAATATTCCTTTGTTATCGATATCGCAGAAAGTTTCTGAATTACAAATATTCTCTGCTTTAGGTATTTCACTCGGTTTTAACATTCGGTGAATTCTCTTACATCAACTAACTTTCATCAAAAGAAACTGCAGACTTTTTCAGCTGCCGTAGCAGATTAGTTACTGCATCGTAGCCTGAAAAGCATTCAGTAGAGAAGTGCCAGAATCCTTACTTCTTAAAAACCGACTTGTGGCAGTAGAAAAGAATTCTGCAGAATTCCTATTTTTTTTCGTCACCGTCAAAGGAGTTGGGGCTTTCAGCGGCTGCACCTTCGGCCTATTTGCGCTGTGTGTCTGCTGACTCTTCAAAGACCTGTTCGACTTCAGTTTCTTCAGTAAGTTACGTATGAGTAATCCCATGGGGAATAGAATTATTCGTGGGAAAGCTCGACAAGGGTGGGGGGGAGGTTGCAGTAGGATACAATGACCTACTGCGATCCATCAAATAAGATCTATGCGAGGAAAATATGAAGAACAACACAAAATGCAAGGGAAATAAAAAGACTTTTTAAAAAACTGCTCAACATATGTACAATAGATAAAGAGTCTTGATAATGGAACAATGAAACGATAAGGTTAGTAATGTACAAAAGGCAACCTTTCAAACGTGAACTAAGTACAGCCAAAGTAGCGAAGTCCATAGAGACTTTGTATCTGGATCTAGAAGAAGCTCATTTGCAATCAACAGACAAACCAAAAAGCTCGAAGTAGGTGTAACATCACGGCACAAACAAAGAGACTAATATTTTTAAGACTGTTGCCCAATGAAAGGAAAATTCTAGAGAAATTAAAATCGTACTGCGCTCATATATTCGTAGAAGACGAGCAGGGTCGTTTACATTCGGAAAAAAAAATTATCTTAACACGTTGCCCCAACAAGAATTCCTGCCAAAAAGCATTCGCTCTGCTGTTGCGTATGAGGAGGAAACGCCTGATTTTACAGACGACAATGT
Organism: Volucella bombylans; assembly: GCA_949129095.1. Classification (NCBI taxonomy): domain Eukaryota; kingdom Metazoa; phylum Arthropoda; class Insecta; order Diptera; family Syrphidae; genus Volucella; species Volucella bombylans. Next base: position 163,830,474 of record OX422141.1, on the reverse strand, counting down.
AAACGAAGCAGTAAAAGGAATGAACCAGAAATATGCATTCGCACCATCAGCATGGACAATTTTTAAACAACTCGCAATTTTATTTAATAAAATGAGAGAATGACTAACCGGCGTAGAGACTGCTTCCTGTATAAGGGTAAAGGCGACACGAAAAATTGCAACAATTATCAATCAGTTTCGCAATTTGTTGGTATACCACCTTCTTACTAATTGCAGCGCCATTTTCTCTATGTTGGCGATTCCAAATTTATACGTTGACACAAACGTCAATGGATTGGATACTACTCGTACTTAACGCGAAAATGAACGTGTACTACGAAATGCTGTTTGTCAGGGGTTGTAATATTCACAAATCAATACCAGCAGTCTATCCACCACAATAAATACAGAGCGGGAATACACACAGAATTCAAAGTTAAAGAACACTTAGGCAATGTTCAAAGTCCGACGAACTTGGCAGATGATATTTAGATCTACTCGTATTTAGAGGGAGTAGTCGCACCGAAGTGCGAACTATTTGAATGCTAGGGCTCAGCAGTAAACCATGAAAGAAACCGCAGTTGTTGGTATCAGATATAGGATTTGTGTTGGGTACTTGAATTTATTATTGCGTTTGAGATGAAAATGTTACGAATGTCAATAGGTTACTATAAAACGTTACCTAAAAAGAAGTATGGGAATTGATCAAGCTGAGCGTATCATCTGATATCATCATGTTTAACGAAGTTGTCGGAAAATCTTATCAAAAAGGCATTAAAAACTCAAATTTCAGACGGAGGTCTAAAATGAGGTCGAAGGAATAATTGGATTACTCAAATGCCAAAATGTCAGAAAACTCTCATGTCAGCTTTACATGCTGAAATTAAATTTGACAGGTAAAATTGTAGGTATGTTTGGTTATCAAATTCGGGTTTGTTCCCCTGCAGCTAACCGCTATACGTCAGATTTGTGATTCGTTTGTGTTTTAGAACGTAATTTATTACAGTCTACTTATGAGACTATTATATACGAAAAGACGAACCTTCATGCCAAAAGTATATTCTATTTTATCCTATTTTTCATTAGTTTTGAAATCTTAAATAGCTTAAAGCCCAAACAAGCACTTACGAGTATCTTAGCATGTATGAACAAACAAACAGTATCATACACGGCAAGTACAAATAACATGTTCGAGTATGCGTGACATTTTAAATGCGAGAGGATGTTTACTTTTCATATTTATTTTAATGACATTCATTACCCTAATTATACGGGGCAAATTGTAATTTTACCAACTAAATCGTCTGCATTATTTATTCGCATTATAAAAATCCTTCAAGAAGGTTAATGTACACTCTGCACGGCCAATAACTTAACTCACATACCTACTATTACCTAACTAAAAAACAGCTACGACAATAGCTGCACACATAAATACATGTGAGTATATAGTAATGTAAATACTTATGTATGTATAGTTAAATATGTAACGGTAATTGGCTAACCGCAGAGAAGTTGGCGCTGCTTTATCTATTTTTCATTAATTAACGCTTTCGTTCTTGAGAGTTTCGTCAACAAAATCGCAAACTTCCAATAAACTTATGTTTACAGAAAATGTGTTGGGATATAGATTTACAAGCCTCATAATTGCAATTTATTATACCTACTCGTATGTACTTGAAGTTCAAGAGTACAATAACCATTTCAAGTAAATCAAAAGACAGTTAATTGTGCCGGTGTTATGTTGTGACTAATTATTGAGAGCTTGGTGTAACAACTGTAGTGTAATGTATCGAACAATACTTAGTCAGAGTAAGATTTACAGATTAAGCTGATGATGTGGTTAAACCTAGATTCGTTGTCAAATCTATCCATTCCAATTGGTTTTATAATAATCAAGGTTATAAATGGCATCGTCATCAAACTCAAATATTTTACAAATTTCCATTGTACGGGTACTAATTTCTGATTCATTTGTATAATTATGTTAAAGTCAACTCCATTCAGAGTAGGGCATTTAAGTTGCGTGTTTTAACACATAAATCTGCCGTGAGTCGATGTCGTTTAGATAAGTATCAGGAGACCATTTACTGCACAAAAATACATACATATGTATATACATTCCCCAACTCTTCAAGTTAATACATAAACTTGTTCGTGCCCCAATATTTAGTTACTTTAGAAAGTCCCGACGTAGTTTCTAGCACCGGGCTATGATAATCGAATTACGAGTACGACAATATTTACTCATTGGGCGGACCTTTGAGAAATTTCTCCTTGAGACACCGACAATTTTTTGGAGTTATATGCACAACATTTACAATGATGATTGGTTTAGTTTGGCCTTCAAGTTCAGTACATTCCTCTGTTAGATATCAAAACCGGTAGCGGCCTATACGTTTAATTACGTCGAACTCTTATGCTAGAGGCTTACGTATACATACATACATACATATGATATCTAAATATTTTACTCTGCCATATTTAGATCTGAGAAAATATAATGCAACAACTTAGCATCGGATAAGGACAATTGTTAGCAATTCGACAAAACGTTAAAAGCACAATGATCATCGAAGTTGCTCAACAGACAACATGCGACCAAAACTAATCAGAGGTTGTAAACAGCTTAATAGCTACATAACTTGACTGCCAGCTGGAATTACAGGGATGGAACTGATAAACTGGGTCCTGATCTTATGAAAAATTAGTTAGGAGTCTTATGTCTCCTCTGTATTGAAGCTTAGTTCGAATGCATCAGCCTGACATCCGTTTAAACCGCTCATAGAAAAAGGTTTCGACCAACAATGTATTGTAAAATGTTTGTGTGGGTACAATATTCTTTTCAATACAGTTACAATTTACAATCCAACCGTTTTTCTCAACCATTTTTACTTTACTTTATCTTATACTAAAACCACTGAATCAATCTCTTAATTCATTCTTCAAATTCCACTTTAGAACTATCTGGCATATCTTGGAGGATGCTGATATTTACGAGTATACTCCCCTGACATCTTTTGAGATGTCAAATTTAGCATTTCAAATATAGATGACGCTATTCACATTCAAAGGGATATCACACTGCTCCCTCCCTAAAGTCGTTCATCCTTTCATCGTTCATCGTTCAGCTGAAATGACACGTTCTATCCAAATGGACCACCGTCAATTTTCCTCGTTTCCCACGCTGGATCCGGTGGACAACGTCGTTAATGCGTGTTATCACCTTGTATGGACCTTCCCAATCCTGTTGCAATTTTCGTGATATGCGTTTGTTATGCAGAGAATTATACAGCCACACCAGATCTCTTTCGTTGAAGCCGGAAGATTCCGCTTTGATGTCGTACCTAGTCTTCATTCGGTTGCTCGCTAGTTTCATCATTTCTCCGGTGTTTTCATGCAATTTACGAATCGTAAGTCATTGACGTAATCGTTTACCTCCTTGGCCTCTGTAGGTGGGGATCCGAATTTCGTTTCAATTAGCAACCGGACTGTTTGACCAAATACGATAGCGTATGTCCTGTTGAACTATGGAACGCGTTTCGGTAGGCCATTAAAAAGAAAGTATGCCAGGGCCGCTGGCAGCTGCCGACTACCTTAGAAAAATGCTCATTCAAGGTCCTATTGAATGGCTTGACCATTCCATCAGATTGAGGGTGTAGTGGCATTGTCCTTGTCTTCCTTATTCCCAGATATTGGCACACTTCTTGGAAGTCTTTTGATTCAAAGATTCGCCCTTGATCAGGGTGTAGCTCCATTAGAGCCCCAAATCTGTTCATTAATTGTTGACTATGTCTTCTGCTACGCTCTTAGCCTCTTGATTTGGAATTGCGAACACATCCGGCCATTTACTGAAGAAAGACGTTAAAGGTTTCGGGAAACGGGCCAGTGATGTCGACGGCTATTCGCTCCAATGTATTGTTGCATATGTCCCTGTGGCTTTGCTTTTGGGGCCTTGTAGCCGCACTGTATGCACTTTTTGCACCAATTATAGACATCTTGTTTTGTGTTTAGCCAATAGAAACATTCCTTTACCTTCTCCAACATCTTGTTTATTTCCAAATAACCTTCTGAGATTCCATTATGTATATCATGGAGTACTTGGTTGACTCTGGACTGTGGCATGATTAGCTGCATATGAGATACTCGTATTGGTCATATCTGCACTTTCCCATTTTCTCTTCAATTTCAATTTCGTTGAAATGCAATCTTCAAAATTTTAGCCAGTTTGCCTGACGTCGAAGTGCACTTCATCTGCAACTTGTCGTCCAGTTATCGATTGAAAAAACATTAATTAAATCAGACCATAAATATTTGACGATCTCGCCAGCTCGATGTTTCTTAGCATTTAACATTTTTAATGACAAAACGTAAGTAGTAATCTGAGTGGCGGGCACTTGGTGGCTTTTGCTCCATCCGTGTTGCGTTTTCGCTCATTTAGGGGTAATAAAATTTTGCAAATGGATCGACGGGACTCAAGCGAAACAGTGATGTGCTGTTCACCTCCAAAGGCACCTATTTATGTTGACGAGCCCACGAAAACTAAGTAACTTAACTAAGCTAAAACTAACCTGACTAAGAGGAAAGTGTTAAAACCGATCCAGAAGAGCGTATTAACTTTCTCCTTTCCTAAGCTCTCGGTGCTCAGTCTTTCGGCATCGATTCTAATCGGGGAACTATTATAAAAGGGAAGAGCTTCTGAGCATACTATCATGGTATATTTCATTGCGATGAGAAGGGTATTATCACTAGTCAGCGCTCCTGCGATATGCCTTCACGTTTGTCCTGACTAGTCGAGCCACATTATTGATGAGATAATACTCGTATTGTATTCTGTACAGGCGGAGACAGGTCATGAGATAAAAACTCGAACCATTTCGGCCACACAAAACAACTCAAGCGATGATTTATGTAAATAGTTCCAAGCATATTATCTTCACACTGGAGGCGAGTTGATTGTTGTAAAACAGTTTCCAGTCTCAGGGAGATAAGTACATACGAGTATTTGTGTTTTTTTTTTATAATTTACGCGCGCCTAAGAAGTCAGATACCATTTTACTGTTGCCATGGAGCGGGCGGTAAGGTAGAAGGAGGAGAAAGGAAAATTGTCTTTGTAGTGGTTTGAAACTCAGGTGTATTTGGTTTCGATATTAGCTCTCCAGGGCTGGGAGTCCGATTAGGACGGAGAGTTTTTTCACCACTCAGAGTGATTCGAAGGTTATAGTTCACATTTGTTTTTTGTGCTTGAAACTCTACAACAGCCAAATCTACGTGTCAATGTTATGCCTTCACATGCCTGAGTTCCAATTACGCAAATGAAAAGCTTGAAAAACTTGTCATGGGTAGGATTCGAACCTTGACCCTCCGAGTGAGAAGCGATTGCTAGTACCAGTACACCACGGCCACCACACCAGAATTAAAATTCTGACTGACTCGGATGTCAAAGATAATATGCCGATTTAATCGCTAAGGACAGGCCCATGCTGCTCAGTTATGATCCAAGATGTCCTACTCAGTGGAGTTGTAAACTGGAGTTCTTTTCAATTTGTAATCGTCGCAATACTTTTTGATGTCTGCCATATGCTAAAGCATCATATTCTAAGTCGGTTTTAATGTCAAAGACTTTGATATTGCTAGATTTGAATGAACGACCTTCTTTCCAGTGAGCTTGTTGTAAATCGTGAATAGCAGAGATTTAATATTGCTTAGCTTGTAGTAAAGTCCCTCTAGTTTACCGTACAGCTTCGAAGGTTTTCTAATGTCAACCAAGCAGGTACCCGTACCTTAATTCTTGGATTTTTACAATTTTAGTATGTCAGAAATCAATTTTGATGCAGTATTAGTAGTGCCATGCCTCGCCCTACAACCAAACTAATTATCCGAAATAATTTTGCTATCTTCAACTCACTTCAGAAGTCGATTTCTACGCTGTATGTTTTCGAATAGTTAAAGAGTTAGTCCTGACTTTAATCCTATTTAGGGTTATTACTAAACAGTGTGCAAAAAATGTACACTGATTCCAAGGCAGGTGACTTAGTATGTCGTCTGGGACATCGCGTACTCCTGCCGACTTTTAGTTTCTCACAGACTCGAAGACGCATCGGATTTATTTTCGCATGAACAGAGAAGGGCGATCGGTGAAATCTTGGTTCTCAGATCGGCAAGTTTCCATCACTCAAATCGAAGTGATTTGCATAGGTTGTGTTTTCGATGTCATGGTTTCAGTCAACTTTACTCGTATTATTCAAAGCAAATCCGCTTCATCACGGCGTCTTCGACCACGAAAAGACTGTCACCTGAGTAAAAATCGCCTATCCCAACCGACTGTAATATTTATGTATGTTAAGTGTTTCCTGTTGCCCGGCAAATTCGCATATATTAAATTTCATTATGAACCGGACTACGGGATTTTCTACTCCGAATTTTTCTCGTTTGCTAAAATTCTGTCTAAAGGGGAATCGATCGGACTCAGAAACGTAAATTACTGTTTAAAGTTCTGGAGAAGACTGCTCGTTCGTGCGGTTTCTCGTTCGGAAACCGTATTGTGGCGATTCCCTTGATGGAGTAGTGCCGGTCTCATTCTCATTTCTTTCCTTTTTGCAAGCCTGTGACATGTCCTTTTAAAAAAAAAACGCAAACACTACGAAATATTTAAATGGTTTAAAGTTTCTTGATGAAACGTTCAACTAAACTTTACATGCGAAATTGACAAATCATAACAAACAGTGACTTCTTTAGATGGCACGTAAATAAGTTTTTGAGTGGAAGATAAGAGATGTAGTAACAGAGAAAAAAAATAGTTTGCCACTTTTTTAACTTTTCATTTACATATTAATCACGGAAGAAAAACAAAAAAATCTTATATCAGAAATATACTTTGTTTAGAAAATTTATTTTTAAACAATGTTGGCTGTTTTTCCTTCTGTTTATTCGGGTTAGTAACGCGAGAGCAAGCAATATATAGTTGGCCGTGCGAGAAACAATTTGCTCTTAGATCGACACCGGCAGCGATTAGTGTTTGCCCCAGCGATTTGTTAAGCAAACGCTTACAGGAAACTGTATTCGTTTAAACTGAAAAGGAAAATAGTTTGGTATAAGTGGTATTCGTGGTATAAATACTATTTCTCCCGCGCCACATCCTATCAAAATTTCTGCTTCAATTAGATGTTTTTTGTAATTTAACCACTTTCAGTCTAGTCCCATTGCACAATTTTGGAGGGTTAAATTTCGAAACACCATTATCGGAACACCAACTTTAAGTATAATTTGATGTGCAGGAAGACCATTTGCAGTGAGGGAATTTAAAAATTCTACCGGATAATTAGTAGCGTCATCTTGATTGGCAACGGTGCTTATTGACGTGTATACTACTACATTTCCTTCTATTGCGGACAGTATGTTATTATTAATTTCAGCCGCTTGGTCCTTTTTTGGCGTTAAAATGGTTCATTCAGATATCGAAGAATTTCGTTGATGCAATATTTAAGCAAGGTCTTCGTATACTGAAAGAACGAGTTCCTCTACCACAGCAAAAATTTACCGAGCGTTTCTGGCAGTTTAACCTGCTTGTTCTCTTCCGGTAAAGTTCCTTCACAAATTTTCAGCAATACGTTGCAAAATTCTTGAGCATGTAAATTACCGCCAAATCGTACCCTCATGTTCATTGTCAGACGCAGCCTGTGAGTCTTTGACCATAAAAATGAACGTCTTAGCGAGGTATTCACCTCGTCAGCCCGGGTACCCTTAGTCACTAGAGGTAGTGTTTGTCGAAAATCACCACTAAAGAGAACTGTCGCATTCCCATTAATTAATCATTTCTGCGAATGTCTTGCGTGGTTCGGGTTACAGCTTCAACTGCTTTCCTAGTGGCCATCGTACATTCATCCCATGCAATTAGGCAGAAATCCTAAAAAACCTTTGCTTTGCGACTATTAAGTGATACTGCGCACATAAGAGCTTCTTGGCTGTCTAAGCCTATAGGGATCTTGAACATTAAGTGCACTGTTGCGCTGTTTTGCCACCAGGTAGTAGTGTCGCAGCAATGCCAGAAGATGCTGTTGCAAGTGCTATATTTCCCTGCCTTCTTATCTCTGCCAGGATGGCTCTAGTAAGGAAGGTTTTTCCCGTTCCACCAGGAGCATCCAGAAAGAATATTTTTTCTTCACTTTGATTGATACTTTAAAGACTTGTATTAAAGACTTGCCTTTGCTCACCCGTGAAGTTCTGGACACAGTCATTAACTATGTCAGACATCGTGCCTGAGTTGTAGTTAGTTTGAGCGGCATACCCACGATTCACATAAGGTTCATCACGCAGTTGTTGTTAGGTCGGTAATCAATACTCACTTAATAAATTACCACCAATAGAAAATACAATGTCTTGAATTGAACAAAGGTAATTATTTATTACACAGTTCGTCTGTATCCGCAATATTGTCGTAAGGTACGTCTTAAAGCTCGCAAGAAATCTTCAGACAGATGGCATTGATATCTGTCCCATAACTCCGGTGGATTCGAAAGTCTGCAGAAATTAACCTTTTTGTTTATCGTACGTGTAGTAGAACAGTACTTCATCATTCATCAGTGTTTTTGCAAATTGGTCTTCCCTACATAATTTAAAAAATGTCAAGAGTGTTGTTTGTCGTGGATTCCCAATATGTTGTCTTACGTTATCGGGATTAAAATAAATCCGCTGGACATTTTCCAAATGAACGTCTAGATGCATGACCGTTGGATACCGATCATGTACTCGTATAGATCAAGCCAAGATTCGCCAAACTGCTTCTGACGTACATATGTTTTTTTTTTCTTTTTTTTATAATTTACGTGCGCCTAAGGGGTCAGATACCCTTAGGGTAAAGGAAAAATTGTTTTTGTACTGGTTTGAAACTCAAGTGTGTTTTGGTTTCGATATTCGCTCTCCAGGGGTGGGAGTTCGAATAGGACGGAGAGTTTTTTCTTCACTCAGAGTGATTTGAAGTTTATAATTCGCAGTATTCGCAGCCAAATCTACGTGCCAGTGTTATGCCTTCACACGCAGAATTTTTCTGTCTGAGTTCCAATCACACAAATGAAAAACTTGAAAGACTTGTCATGGGCAGGATTCGAACCTTGATCGCTGCCTTTATTCACGTATTTGCAGATGTACTTAATAGACTTAATGCTGCTGCAGGACTCTATATTGATATGAGTTTGGAATGTTCTAGAAAGGACTGGGAATATGAGACAACCTAGGTTATTATTAACTTCGATAGTCCAGGTAAATCCATCCTCAGTGGGTGATCGACGGCTGTATGACGGGTATCCATTATTATCTGTGATAATCTCGCTGACAAATTTTTTTGGAAACCCTTTTGACCACCGCCCATCCTTCATGCATGGTGAGTTTGTGTTCAATAAGCCGCAAGGACCATGAATCATGTGACTCTTGACTATTTTATGAAGAGCAGAATCAACTTTAGAATCCGGTATCTATCCGTCTTTATCGATCTGATTTTTTCTTCTAACCATAAAAGGATGTGTGCATGAGGTAAGCCACGCGTTTGCCATTCGAAGATTCATCAGGCATTTCAATTTTAAATTGAGTACCCGAGACACCTGTCGTGTGATTGTTGGCTTGGCCTTCAAGAAGCTTACAAGTAATTACGAGCCACTTAGGATTAGTGGTTATAGTAATAAATAAATCAGGTCGCCCACACTTTCGCACATAACAAAAGGCGGCTTGCGTGCACGAGTGCATATATCGCGGACTTCCTGTCTGTCTCAACAGGTACTTTCCCTTTCCTATGGAAGGAATCTTACATTATCCCTATTCATAAAAAAGGAAGTAAAGCCGAAGTCGATAATTATAGGCCCATAGCGAAACTCTCTTGCATACCCAAATTTTTTGAAAGCATAGTCTATCAACAACTGCTTCCGTACTGTAGACCAACTATCTGCACAAATCAGTACGGCTTCATGAAAGGTAAATCAACGACCACTAACCTAACAGAGTTCGTCTCTAGGACTCTTCATGCTTTAGAAGACGGTGATGAAGTCGATTCAATTTCCACAGATTTCAGCAAGGCATTCGATAAAATTTCTCACCAACTTATCATCTTTAAACTAAAAAAACTTGGCTTTTCCCCGCATTTTGTGGCATGGACCAAATCCTATTTAGAAGACCGAGAATACAGGGTCATCTTCAGATCTTCAATATCCGAACCCATTAAAGCAACATCTGGTGTCCCTCAGGGTAGTCACCTTGGTCCAATCATCTTTATCCTCGCAATTAATGATATAAATTTAATTTTAACTAACTCTAATCTTTCTATTTTCGCTGATGACATGAGAATTTCCAAAGTCATCTCATTGCCTTCTGACTCCCATTGCCTGCAAGATGACTTGAATAAGTTTTCGGTATGGTGCAAGCAAAACTTTTTGGAGCTTAATGTCAGCAAATGCCAAGCGATAACCTATTCCCGTAAACGTCTACCTCCCCCTCCAAGAAACTACTTCATCTGCGATGAGCCTATTCCTTTCACTACCCAAGTACGGGATCTAGGTATAATTTGTGATAGAGAATTGAATTTCGACTCACATATTGACAGCATTATAAATAAAGCTAACTCTTCACTCGGCTTTATCAAACGCTGGTCAAAAGAATTTTCCAACCCTTACGTTAAAAAGTCCCTGTACATTACTTTTGTAAGGCCTCTTCTCGAATATTGCAGCCAAGTTTGGTCACCCTATAAACTAACTCACATTCAAAGAATAGAAGCAGTCCAACGCAGGTTTATCCGTTTTGCACTTCGTGGTCTACCTTGGGCCGATCCATATGGATTACCCCCCTATGAAAATAGGCTAAAACTAATTAGCATGCATACCCTAAAAAAACGTCGTGAAGTCGCTGATGTACTTTTTATCCACCAGTTACTGACTGGAAATATCGACTGCTCGACAATAACGCAAAATATTGCATTCACTCCCAATCCCCGTAATCTAAGATCTGTCCCACTCTTCCTGATCCGAACTCACCGCACCAACTACGGTCACTTTGATCCCATATCCAGAATGTTGCGTATAACGAACAACTACGCCGAAGTCTTTGTCCTAAATAGCAGCAAACAAGAAATAAAAACAGCGCTGCTCAATATGCCACTCCCTTAACATCTCCCCCATCCACCATTTCTCCTCGCCCCATTAGGTTAAGTATATCTTTGTTAGTTTTTAAGTCTAGTTTTAAGTTTGGCTTGTTAATAAGCTTAATAAAGTTGTCCGGGGTAGACCCGGGCCAATAATAAGAAGAAGGAAGAATTATCTTCATGCCTAAATATTTCTGGATCCAAATCCTGCTGAATAGCATCTTTGAAGTCAATACAGTTTTCTACTCGTAGCTCTTTTTGATGAATTCGAATAAATATCAAACGTTCGGTTTCGATCCTAACGTATAGATCCACTAAAAATTGATTAAAAAGTGCACGATAGCGATGTAAATGGGGATTCTCATTTGAACGAAGCTGAATTTGATAACTATAGAATTGCATTGCAGATATTTTTTATTCTGGCTTGGAATACCTGTATCAGGATCAACACAATTCGATCGAACTCAGACATGATGTTACTCTTAATTATTTTATAATATCAAGTTGCGTGTTCTGTTTGTTGGATAGAAGTTTTCCGTTTTTCGCCACGTAATTTTTTTAAATTTCTATAATGTTGTGTTTATTTAATATTTGTTTTACGTTTATTTCCAGATAAAATTTGAATTTTTTGATTTTTGGATGCTATGTTTTTTCTACCTTCTACGAACAATGCTTCCGTAATAGAACGAGGAGAGCAAAGTATAGAAGGTCCTTGCGATGCAAGGACTTTTTTCATCAAACCATTTCGGATCTCTAGTATTTGTTATCCTTATGCATTCCAAGGCCATTGTCTCTCTTATATTTCTTTCTTGTGGACGTTCTCTGAAAATTCTATTAAATACTTTGAACTGAACTTTACAAACGTTAAAAAATTCATTAGTTGGTGCCTTCAGACTTCCAAAGTCACTTCTTTGAGAATAACTTTTTGCAAATATGAAAAATTCCAAAGGACATGTTATTTTTTCATCAGTTTTTAAAAATAGTTTGGAACAATTTAAACATCTTTCGTTGCTACAGCTTTATTAGAGCTTTCTTTTAAGCAATTAAGTTCAAAAGCAGTTTGAATCGATGTCGCAGTTGTCCGGCTAAATATTTGCGTTGCCAGATGAACATGCATTTTTTCGAAGGCATTTGGTGCTATATGACAACTTCTAAATTTTAAACATGCCTTAGCTACGTTGTCAACTTCCAAATTGTATATTTCTCTGATAACATCAAAAGACACTTTACCATCTGGAGTTTGTAGATCTGATTTCAATAGAGCATTACGAAGTGATTTTAACAAATGAGGGAAATCATAAAAACAAAATATTTTTTCATCATTAAAAATTATAAACGGGTTTTCTTCAGAAACACCTAATATTTTATAAGCTTTTCTATTATTGGCCCCTTGGTCGCAAACAATAGCACATACCTTTAGACCAAGTTCTTGACAGATTTTCAGATTGTTTTTTATATAATTTCGCTTAGGTTATCCCCATTTACACCGTTTGCTGACACAAAATCAAACAAATTATTTAGCATGAAAAAACCAACCTTTCATTAGCTAACAATCTACTTTTTTCTACACCAAGGTCTTCGAAACCATCTACTCGTATATGTGAGGTTTTTATGAATCCTAATTTCATCAAATATCAGGACAACACAACGTTCTCGCTGGTTTAATAAAGCGAACTTTGACTTAAGATACGAATGAGCATTGCTTTCATAATCCTTTTACAGGAGCTCATCTACAGAAAGAGGAAATGTGAGGAAGTTTAAAGCCAAGTCTATCTCTCAAAAATTTATAGGCGCTTTGTGAACTATAACAAATATTTTGGAAAAGTTCTTTTTCGTGGCTGTTGTATTTTGTAGTCTGTAGAAGCATTTTACAAAATGTTTTTGAATGGTCTGAAATATTGAGCCTTTCGATTTGAGATGTCGTAGATATTTTATTTTTATTAAAAAATTTTATGACAGTATGCGCTCTGTTTTTTTTTATGTTTTATTTTTAAATTTCTTAATTTCAGTTTGTAACTTAACAATATTTTTTTTAAAGTTGCATTTTTTTTTCTCCTCTTTTGCATATCTTTCCAATAACTGATCGCACCTTGTACACGAAATGCTGCAACTGCTCGACGTTCTTCTTCGTTTAGTTAAAGGAGACTTCAGATCTTCTAAATTCAAGTTTGAATCCAAATCAGAATTTAAATTTAAGGAAAGAACAGCATGCGCCTTAAGATATTTTTTTCCCACAAACTCGGGACCAAAATGATCTCCACAAACAAAGTATTTGCCTTCATTTTTAAAACCACATGTCTTCATCCACAAATTATTTAAAATTTCATTTTTTTCACTAGAAGGACATTTACAAATTTTCAAGTCATGGTAATTCCTTTTAGTTTTCCTCTTGTCACCCATTGCTACCGAAAAATAAACTGCAAAATATTATATCGCTGAAAAAGCACCGCTGACAAAATTTACTAAGAAAAATTGTTCAGTCACATAAATAAACATCCAAATCGGTCAAGAGTCGACGGCGAATGAGGTAAAGCAACTACTGATGTGCAAAAGTAGTTATTCGGTATTTACTATTCGATACTTGAAATGAGTATCGGTACCGAATACTACTCAAAATAAGTATTCAATACTGAATACTGATACTCATTTGCACATATATATGTAAACAGCAAACGACGAAGAACGTCTCGTTTCGCTCCTTCCTTATGTTCTACATTGCACAGCATATGCATGTGTACCCTGTACACTGAACACTCTTGTATCAGCGCATCAAACGTCTCACAAGTCACAGTCGCACGATATTCCAAATATCATACAGTTCCAATTTGATTACTTTGATTACTTTTCTCCACTCAAACTTTTAAACCGTCAGTATCGCGATACCAGGACTCATTGGGTTATGTGTGAATTGTATTCACAAAGTATTAACTGATTCCTGAATACTTTAAGTTGAATGATTACTGAGTTTACTTATTTCGAGTAGATACTTGAGTAGATTTGAGTCAGCTGTAATATACGAGGGGCGTTCAACATATTCTCGGGGTGAAGCTGTGGTTGTATATATGAACTGACTTATTTATCAAGTAATACTATTATTTTAGTGCATTCATGTAAAATTTCATATAAATGTGATTATTAATTCGCGTTTTATCTCTAGTTAAACAGAATCATAATGGCAACTGAGACGATGATGGTGAAAATTGAGCATCGCGCTGTAATTAAATTTCTCACTAAGCAAGGAAAAAGTCAAAAAACTATTCATGAAGAGATGGTGGCTGTTTACCAGGGTTCCGCACCTTCATTATCAACTGTGCAAAAGTGGTCAAGTGAGTTCAAGAGAGGCAGAGAGAGCATTGAAGACGACCCCCGCTCCGGCGCCCCGGCTACTGCTTGTACGGAGAAAGCATCAAAGAAGTCGAAAAACTTGTTCTTGAGGATGCCCGAATAAAGGTGAAAATGAGGGCAGAGATCACCAAGCTTTCAATTGGTACCATTCACACCATTCTTCATGACCTTTCAAAGGTCAGTGCAAGGTGGGTGCCACGAATGCTCACAGCGCCTCAGAAAAAAGTGAGAATCGCATGCTGTAGAGAGCTTTTGGAGATGTGTAGTGAGAACGCGGACAGTGTTATGGATTATTACGAATTATTACTGGGGACGAAACATGGGTCCACCACTATGACCCTGAAAGCAAACAAGAGTCCATGCAGTGGCATAAAAAAGGAACAGACCCACCGAAGAAGTTCAAAGTCACTCTGTCTGCCGGGAAGCTCATGGCCACAGTTTTTTGGGACTCAAAGGAAATCTTGCTCATTGAATACAAAAAAAAGGTCAAACCATCAACGCCACATCCTACGCTTCCACTTTGCATAATTTGCGGGAGGAAATTAAAAAGAAAAGACGGGGTAAACTCGCAGCGGGTGTGTTGCTTCTTCATGACAACGCTCCTGTTCACACGGCGCGAGTTTCCAAGGCTGCTGTGCGAGATTGTGGTTTCGAAGAAATCCAACACCCACCCTATAGTCCAGACCTTGCCCCTAGTATTTCCTGTTTCCGGATTTGAAAAAATGTCTTCGTGGAAAAAGATTTTCGGATGATGAAGAACTCAAGTCGGCAATAAATGGGTATTTTGCAGAGAAAGAGGAAATATATTGAACGCCCCTCGTATGTACGAGTATATAAATAGGTTATATACATAACATATATACATATGTTATAGGTCAGGAAGCATGGCCAAGGAGACCTAGAAGCACTAAGCAGTTTATTTTCAGTGTAATCGTTTTAAGAAGTTGTAGGTATTTTTTTTAATAGTCAAATAAAGTTTTTTCTAAACAAGAAGATCTTGATATCCATTTCATCAAAACCATATTGGGCTTGTAATTGTTAATGAGGGTATATATCGATATAATATAATACGTAATACGTAATTCATTTAATAAATGGGTTAAATAATCGCTATGTATAAAGGAAAAAGAAGTAGCATCTGGTTGCATTTTACAATGGAAGGAGAAGGGAAAGCTAAGTGTGATATTTGCAAAAGTATCATATCTTACAGAGGTGGAGCAACATCAAATTTGATTAAACACCTCAACACTAAGCACCTTACCGTATAAGAAAGCTCTGCTTCGCGATCATCCCTTCAGAATGCTGTTTCCTCCTTTTCAAGCACTTATGGGACAAAAACGATGTCGCAGCTCCACCAAGAAATGTTGAAAATGAAAGTGGTCCTTCCACGTCAGAGCAAGCGAGGGCCAGGTTGATATCGTGTATGGTTCATACACCATTCGACCCGTATCAATCAATCGCCAAAAAAAATATGATTGTTAAGAATCTTCAGCCTTTTCCATGGTTGAAGATGAGTGGTTTAATGAATTACTGGAAGACCTTGAACCATCGTATAAAATACCCAATCGAACAACTTTTAGCAGAAATTTGTAGGAACAGCGATATGATGAGGCAAAAGAGTTGGTGAAAAGCCTTATAAAAGGGAAAGGAGAAATAACTCTGACGGCGGATATGTGGACTTCATCTTCAATAGAAATTTATATGGCTATCACAGCACATTTTATTGACAAAAAGTGGACCATTAATTGGCTCTTGCATTGTTTTTCGTTTCAAGAGCGTCATACGGCAGAAAATATAAGAAATGAAATAATTAAAATTGTTTGAAGTTGGGATATTTCTGAAAAGATAAACGACATTATAACAGACAACGCTTCAAATATAACGGCCGCAGTAAGATTAACAGGATGGCATCATTTAGCTTGTTTTGCTCACACCTTAAATCTTATTGTCCAAAGTGCTTTAAAAGTCGTTGAAACTATTCAAAAGAAGGTGAAGCGAATAGTAGATTTTTTTCATCGTAGCACCCCAGCCGCAGAGAAATTGCAATCGCTGCAAACACAAATTGGAGGGAATAAACAACCGGTGAAGCTTATCAATGATGTCGTGACAAGATGGAATTCGACATATTTTATGTTTGAAAGATTTTGCAATGTTCAGGAATCTATTGAAGCTGCTCTTGGAGTTTTACACAACCCTATTGAATCACTTCAACAGGAAGAATGAAGTTCTTTGCGGGAATGCTGCATTATTCTAAAACCTTTCGAGCTGATGACTGCAGAACTAAGTGCCGAGAAATCAGTCACAATTTCGAAAGTCATTCCGTTGGTAATTGCACTGCGAAGAGCAATAAATAAAAACACAGATTTACATTCCGATATGGCGATTAGATTGAAAGAATCCCTTTAGATGGTTTACAAAGTCTATTTGAACATTTGGAGTTTAATCAAATTTTAGCAAAGGTAACGTATTTGGACCCACGTTGTAAAAAGAAGACATTCGATAATTCCACTGCTATTGCATGCATCCAAGAAACTCTTCGTCAACAAATTTCCCAGGCAATTGCCAGCTGTCGTAAAAAAGACCATGTTCCTGCTACCACACAAATCGATGCATCCTCTGGCCAAGAAAAGGAGCCGCATCTTTTATGGGGACATTTCGATAATGATGCGGGCTAGAAATGAGGCAATATACCGAGGAACAGATTATTCATAGACAAGAGAACGCATTGGCATGGTGGAAATCGAGGGAAATAATTTATTCAAATATGGCAAAATTAGCTAAAAAAGTTATTGTAGCTACATCAGTTCCTAGGGAAAGATGTTTTCAAAGACTGGGTTGATAATTTCAGATAAAAGAAGCAGACTCGAAATGTCCAAAAAAATTTATTTTTAAACGCTAATTCAAAATACTCGTACATACCAAATAGGCTTTAAGAATTATTTATTATTATTATTACTAGTATTTCTATAATTATTATTATTAACTGTGAATTTATTTATTTTATTATTTTACAAGAAATATAATTTCTTTTAAGTTTATTTCCCATTTGTTTAATGAGACGAAATACTAGGTATCGAATACCAAATACCGAATACTTAATTTGAAGTAATCAGTAATCATTCGTTACTCAAAAGTAATCAAATTGCACATCTCCAAAAGCAACTACACAGCCAGCGAGCGCGCCGCGTAGCTCCGTGAACTGTGGTTGTTTTATGTATGAAGATAAGGGTTGAAAACAGGAAGTCCGCTTTTACACGTCGCAAGTGTGAAATGCGCATGTTCTGGTTATTTTCTTTTGAACTGTCATTCAGTGTTGCGCGCAGTTTTACACAAAAGCCTCTCCCCCTTCTTTGGTTTTTCATATTATTTGACAGCTATCTTTCATTTCATCTTTGGTGCTCAGTGTTTCATAATTGAAAATAAGCCCGCTTGTTAATTTTTTGGTCCATTTCAGTTCATCCCCCATACTGAAATGTTGTGCTCGTAATAACAGCCAAAGAAATAATGAAGCAAATGCGAAATAGAAAGAAGAAGGAGAAAGAGTAATGTCAATAATGCAATGAAATTGCTACCCACATGCAGTGGGAATTTGGTTAATTGGGTATTTTTTGTTTCATTATCCCTCTCTTTTGCACTCATTTGAATCTTACGAAACTTGTGACGTGTAAAAGCGGACGAACCATTGACACATCTGCACGGCGCGGCGCATGCCTGCTCATCGGCTGTACACACAATACAACACATACGATCCCAAGAATTGACTTCGTTTTTATAATTGTTCAGAACTTGAAGTTCGAAGTAAAAACGGGCAATTAAAAACTGATTAGATTTTTTCCTTCGGCGTGCAATATCTATGTAAACTATATCATATGTGGTTGTATTTAGTTTTGTTTGGTAGGCGCTGAGGTCGTATCGTGCGAAAGAATCTTTGTTTTCGCATTCCTTTACCTCGTTCGTATTCGTATTTATTTTGCTCTCCTCATATCGTGGAAGGTAGTGTGTTTTCCGTAGCGATACTCAATCATACTCACCATTCTCTTCAGCTAAAAATTATTTTCTTGCCCCTTTTTTCCCCTTCGATAATTTACCCCCAATAAATTGGGTATCTGTAGATTAACCAAACACGCTTATGAAACCCATACTTTCTTTAATGGGTTTTTAAACTTTATTTTTATTGGCTAAAGATATCGTTATGCGTTTTTTTTTAATTTGAGACCAAATATGTAAGGAGTAAAAACTAAAAAAAAAATATTGAAATCCATGCAGGAGTTTTTGTGTGATACGCGCATAAAATATGACCACTATCGTTTTATTTATAGAGATTATATGTTATATGTATATAATAATTTTAATAATTTACACTTGCAGATCTATCCGCTCATCCGAAAGTAAACCAACGAACAATTAAGTCATCCAAAAGATCATGCCTTTTTTTTACATTTAGAAAATAAAGTAAAATTATAAATAAAACTTAACCTAATCAAATCGCAACCAAAATGAGAGAAGGCATATGGCGTGGCACCTTTTAATTTTTATTTTTTTTTCAAGGTCGCACAGGAATTCCCAAATTGGATTCACTCACATAATATTTATCCCACCCAGATTTAAATGAATTGTATTAGAACATACAGGACGACGAAGTTGCGTGCTAATTTAAAGTTAGAAAAAGTTTTACTATCACAAACAATTTTTATATAATTAAAAATTTAATTGTAAATTAAACAAAACAAAAGTGTAATATGGTAGTCCTAGTTTTTAGCCCATCCACACTTTTTCATTATGTAGTAAATTTGTATACTTGATAAATATAACCTAGAGAGATATGTATAATTATAATTAAGCGTTAACTTTCTATGCTTTAAATAAAATACCAAAAGTAATAGTACGTATGAGTTTATGTGCATTTTTGTCTGATTTTGAGTCCGCAACTTTATATTTTCCTACTCTCCCATGGAATACTCTAAGTTATTTGTTGTTGTATTTGTTTTAGACCGTGGTAAGTCTGCAGTTTTTATAAAGGGTTTTCCAATAGGGACTTGACAACTTTGAATTTAATTTGTGAACGCACTTTTTCACTAATCATCAAACTGTGACTATCAATTTATTTAGTAAACTCAACATTTTCATCATGGTAAAGTACACGAACGAACAACGTCTGCAAATTATAAAAATTTTCTACCGAAATTCGGAGTCGGTGACTGCAACTTTAAGAGCGTTAACTCCAATTTTCGGTCGTAATTCTCGCCCTAGTAGACAGGCAATAACAAGTTTAGTGCAAAAATTTGAGTCTACATATTCGTTGTGTGATGTTGCCGTGTCAGTGAGACAACGGGTCGGTCGAAGTGTCGAAAATATCACTGCCGTTCAGGCGTCCGTAGCAAACGATCCAAATCAGTCAATTCCACGGCGTTCTCAAGAATTGGGCATCGCTCAGACCATATTATGGCGTATTTTGCGTAAGTCTACACCCATACAAAATCAAGCTGACTCAAGAATTGAAGCCGATGGACCATTTGAAGCGACGTACGTTCTCCGATTGAGTTCTAGAGAAGATGCCCCAAGATGATGAATTTCATCGCAAAATCATCTTCAGTGACGAAGCTCATTTTTGGCTCAATGGGTTCGTCAATAAGCAAAATATGCGTTATTGGTCGGGTGAAAATCCACATGTGCTTCATGAATCACCATTTCATCCACAAAAAATAACTGGTGCGTTACTGTGAATGGTCAGCGTTATCACACCATGATCACCGATTATTTTTGTCCCGAATTGGAAGATATGGACTTGGACGACATGTGGTTTCAACAGGATGATGCCACAAGCCACACAGCACACGCTACAATCGATTTACTGAAGAGTAAGTATGGTGAGCGTGTTATCTCAAGAAAAGGGCCAGTCGATTGGCCGCCTCGTTCGTGCGATTTAACGCCGCTTAACTATTTTCTGTGGGACTACGTCAAGTCATTGGTTTATGCCAACATGCCGACGACGTTGGAAGAGCTCAGAGCCAACATTAAACGCAAAATAGCGGCCTTTTCGGCCGAAATGTATGACCGAGTCGTTGAAAATTGGGTCCAGCGAATGGCCATATGAATGAAGTCGAGTTCCATTCATAAATGTTTTGATTGTACTTCAAGCCGATAATAAAGTTTTTGAAATATCTCAAATAGTTTGCGTTTTATTTAAAAAAAAAAGTTGTCAAGTCCTTATTGGAAAACCTTATATAAGAGTCGACGAGAAGTTAAAGGAAACACGATGGCCAAATGTTGTGGCAGTCAATTCCTATTGTAACCATCCGACGTTAAATGTATGGTGAGATTATTTTATCGTCTGAGACATCCGTATACTTACTTTGAATACAACTTGGTCCGAGTGACCACAGCATAAAAATATGATCAATTTGGGTAAAATTTTTGTGGTAGCTCCAGAAATATTACACGCAGCTACATATGCAATAAGCCTTATTACATATTATAGGCTAATTGGAAAATGTCAGAGTGTTATTGTAGTCCCAAAGAAAATGTCCTAAATCGCATGAGCGGAGGGGCCAATTGGCAGAGCCATTTTCGGCGATGTTGAAGACAATTTTTAACCACGATAGCGGTCTACATATCTCCGGAAATGAAAACAACATGAAACGTTCCAGTTCGTGCAAAATGGTGAAAATCCTGATGTCCTTCCATCTTTAACCCTAGAAGACTAATCATATTTTTTAGTATATTAAGACTAATCATTCGTCGAATCGACGACGCAAAGTTTAAACCCAATTTGTAGAAAAATTTATTTACAAATTGCGTACGCACACAACAAGAACTCATGGATGACTAGAGCTATACGAAGAACGAAAGGGATCGCGGAAAAAGCAAGAGAGAAATTAAAGAAATAAAAAAAAACCTTAGTTTTATAGGGTTAATAGAGCCCCATTTGCGAAAGTTCGATATTCACAATAGTTATTAGACTTTAGCTTTTCGGCCAATCCGATCTCAAACGGACATATGGGAACATATATAGTACATACTCGTATAGGGAATTTTGACAGATGCCCAGCTCTTGAGAAAGGTTTCGATTGATTGCTGATTTGACTTAACGAGCCGCGTACAGACGCAATAATCTCATCGGCACTATCAGCAAGGCAACATTTTACAGTGAATAAGCCGATTCGATGTTTTCACAAAACGCTTAAATACCATATAACATCTGTCAAACGATGATATGCGTGAGTTCAAAGAATCACTATTTGAAAAAAGAAACAAAAACCATTTAATTAATTTAATTAGATTTTTTTTTTTATAATTGGAGCGCGCCCAAGGGATTTTGTGTACCCTTAAGATGTTTGCACATACGAGTAGCATCGGCGAGAGGAAGTTAGGGAAGGAAAAAATGAGTGATTAGTGACTAGAAAATAAAGAGCTCGGCAGGGCATTCCATAAGGGAGTTGTACAGCTTAGGAACGAATCACGATATTTCAGAGTACGTCCGAAAGTGGGCTTGAAGGTATACTGATGAGCGAGACGGGTGTTACAGTTAAAAATTAGAAGGGGTGGAATGCTACCGGCAATTTCGGTGCTGGTACTGCTGGTGAAAATATCTATACAACAAGGTAAGATGGGAGACATTACGTCTGTGTTCGAGGGTGTCGAATGACTGTGTAATATTCAGTCGTTCATAGACCTCCGTGAAGAATAAACGTGTTTCGGCTTTTAAAGTGGAAAAATAAATATATATATAAAAGTGAATTAAAAACATTTTGCGAACGTGCATCGGTGACCTAGTGGTAGTGGTGTCCGCCCGTTAAAACAGGGGTCGTGGGTTCGATTCCAGAAGGAATTACGTTGACTTTTTTTTTTTTTTTTTTTTAAGTTTAAAATATAGTGGAAAAAAAAATATACGGAAGAGCGACCATACGATGAGTGATAGCAAGCGGTCCGCTACTCCAATAGCGGAACCAGCAGATGACATAATGTCATCGGAAAATATTGCGAAGAAAAGGAAGAGGAGGCTCAATCTAACTCCAATTCTTGTAAAGCGCCCCTCCCTAACAACTTCTACTGAAAAGCTGACAGGTAGAGCAAGGGAAGGGGCGCCAACAACGTCAACAAAGGCCGCAGCTGACCAAAACGAAGACCCATACGTGTCTGATGGTGAGAATACCTTCCAATCTCTAATGGCTACTGAGTCAGAGGATGAAGAGGAAGAGGTGCATGCACTTAGGAGCTGCATTAAAGAGCTGGAACAAAAAGTACTGGCTATTAAAAAGAAACAAGTGGCGAGAAGGCAAAAGGAGCAACAACTCCTGAGCTCTAAGCAACAGCTCATAAATAGCGAGGCTAAACAGCCGCTACCACAACAAAAAACCACACATGTGCAAACGAGAAAACAAGTACAGAAACAAAAACAAAAATCACAACCGCAGCAACAACAACAACACAAGCCCCAGAAACAACAGCAGCTGCAGCAAACACAGCAACACCAACAGCAAAAGCAACACCAGCAACAACAACATATTCAAACGCATCAACAACAGCAGCAGAAACAAGACAAGATTGCAAAGCAAAGAGTTCCACCCATAAATACATACAAGATGGAACTCAAGGAAACTATAGAATTATGTAAGTCGGCCATAGGCAACAATTTTTTTGTAAAAAGGTTATCTTTAGATAGACACGCGATCCACTGCAATTCAGTGGAGCGCTATTATAAAATCAAAAATTTACTGAAGGATTCGACGACGGAGTTCTTCTCCTACACCCCGAAGGGGGACAAGCTGCAAACAATGCTGCTGAGGGGATTGGAACCGTCGACTGATCCGGAGGAGCTCCTTGCACTGCTGAAAGAGAAGAAGTGCGAAGGGCTCCAATTCGTGGGGGTCAAGCCTTTCACCACAGCCAGAGCCAAAAGGGAGAAGCGGCAACTGCCGATTTTCCTGGTCCAACTAAGTCCCACCAGCAATCTGGATGGTCTAAGGAGTATTAAAGTCCTAGACTACCAGGTAGTCCATTGGGAAAAATTAAAGAGGAGCGAAAACATTTTACAATGTGTTCGCTGCCAAAGGTTCGGGCACGCCGCGTCGAACTGCGAAATGCAGCCTCGATGCGTGAAGTGCGGAAAGAACCACAAGTCCGAGGAATGCGCTCTGGGTAAGGACGGAGCGTCTGAAAAAAGCCAACTCTCTTGTGCTTTATGTAGGAACACGGGACACACCGCAAATTATCGGGGTTGTCCCAAATTCCAGTACATCAAAAGAATAAACCTGGCCCGGCAGCAGAAAGTGGAAGTGAAACGTCCACCCGTGCATTTGCAAACACCAGCCGTTACTCCCCATGTTACCTACGCCCAAATGGCGGCAGGTGGGGGAAATACGGTACAGCAAGCGAATGTTGCTTCTCAGGCCCCAGCGCCCAGAGCACCTGAACCAGTACCTGACATGCTAGCTATCTTGCTCTCTATCCAGGGGCAGATCGCTCAGCTACAACGTCATTTAACTGAACAGACCGCGCGGGTGGATCAAGTATACTCACTGCTGCCTGGCCTATCGCACCTTTTGCCGTAATGGGTACGTACGTGGCGGAGCAAACCCTGAAGGTCCTTGCTGTGAATGTGAATTCACTGATTAGGCTCGAACGACGAGCCGCACTATTTAAGTTGCTTGAAGACCAAGCCCCTGATGTACTCTTGGTTAGCGAAACTAAGCTTACCAAGAGACACAAAATGAGGCACAGAAGATACAAAATAGTACGGAGAAACCGACCCAACTCCATTCAGGGAGGTGGCGTTGCAATTTTCGTACGAAAAGGTATACGGTTTAAAAGAGTATACAGTAGTGTAGTACGTAGGTTCCAGGTGCTGGAAGCATGCATCGTGTATATCCCTCTCCGTAGTGGAAAGCGGTTGTACATGGTGTCTGTCTATGCGCCGAAGGCTACTCAATCCACCTTATTTATCTCAGAGCTCGAGACACTTTTTCGATTTCTGAGGCTGGAATTGGAAGACAACTATTTTATTATCGGCGGGGATTTCAACGCCAAACATAGTGATTGGGGAAATAATACACCAAATACTAGAGGGAACCTACTATTCAATTGGTGGGGTCAGCACAGTGTGATGTATCGACTCGGGCTTAAGGCGACGGATAGTCCGTCGTTTCCCAGACACGGGTCCTATTTGGATCTTCTGCTGTTCGACTCACGAATACAACTGACATGCACTAACCAACAAACTACAAACTGTCTACGCACTTTCGTGTATGACAGTGACCATTGCGGTCTCAGCACCGAAATAACTGTTCCCAATGAAATCGCGGAATTGGATGAGTTTGTCCAAAGGCATTCCTACAATTATAGTAGGGTGCGTTGGACACACTTCACCAGAACACTGACTAGAGCACTCTCCTCGAATTCGCTCTACCCACCGTCCAACAGAAATCTGTCAAACGAGGAGATTGACAGGTATCTAGGACGAATGGACGAGACAATCAAACAAACAATGGACAAAACGATACCTCGGTACCAACACACTGACGAAGAAGACTTATTCCGCAACGCAACTATTGACGCACTGCACCGACATAAAAGTGGACTGCTGTCAAGACTAAAAACCTTGTACAGACAGTTCACTGACAGACATAACCCGGAGATCATGACACTGAAGTCGTCGATTAAAAACCTCCAAACATTAATAAAGGAAAATTACAGAGCATCTGTAAGTTTGTATTGGAACAATAAAATTCGAGCTGTAAACACCAGCTACCCGAATATGTTCCCGCAAATAAATAAAATATTTCGGAGAAATAATCAGAACGACATTCCATGTCTTAAAATCGACCGAACGACGAACAACGAACAAATACTGGCAGCAGCGGGCATAGATCCAAATGAGGCTGTTGATGATGACAGCTTCTTTGTGATCGAGGATCCGCAGGAGCAGGTAGAGGCTATAGGAGCGACTTTCCAGGAAGTGTACAAGGCGAATGTTATCATTGGCCCAAACCACGATCTGGAGAATCGAGTCCTTGTACACAATTTCTGCCTTCGAAATGAAATTATGAATTGGCGATTCGAGAGCTCGGGTTTCACCCAGTTCAGTGACGAGAATATGGCAAATAATGTCATCACCAACGATAGGGTACTACCCCCGTTCATTTCGAAGGAAGAGCTCCAAACGATCTTCGAATCACTTAGAAGTAAGAAATCAGTGGGAACCGATGAAATACCGAACATTGTGCTTCGACATCTCCCTCTAGAAGCGGTGAACATTTATACCACCCTCTTTAATAATGCAATGAATAATGCACATTATCCAGCGCATTGGAAAACTGCGGTGGTACATCCCATCCCCAAAAGGGATAAAGACACTTCCAATCCGGCGAATCTCCGCTCGATAAGTCTTCTTCCAAACATCAGTAAGGTGTTCGAGAAGGTGATCAATAGAGTCCTGACTAAGTGGGTTGAGGACAAACATATAGTTCCGGATAATCAATTCGGTTTCAAGGCTGGGCATGATGTTATTCATGCTGCGTCTAAACTGGTTTCTGATATCCAATGGAACAAAGGCAAGAATCAGTGCACTGGTGCCTGCCTGATTGACTTGGAGAAGGCCTTCGATACCGTATGGTTAGAGGGACTCTTTTTCAAGCTGGACAGGTTGGGCATTAGTAAACCACTGCTGTATATTCTTTTTGATATGCTCTCCAGTAGACAGTTCATCATGAAGAATGGCGATGTGACTTCTGCTGGAACATTTAACATTAAAAACGGTCTGCAACAAGGTGCGGTAAATTCGCCGATCCTATTCAACATTTACACGAGTGATCTCATAGGTTCACTTCACCATGCCATAGCGTACGCAGACGACTTAATCGCGTACAGATCAGGTCCAAAGATTGAGGTAATTAATATACTCTTGCAACGTGACTTCGATAAAATTAAGCGATATTGCGATGACTGGAAGTTGAAAATCAACTTTCAGAAGTCGGAAACCATTCTGTTTAGGACGCCTTTGTCTGGGGCCTCTAGTAATACCAGAAAGAATTGGCGAAAGTTTTCTATCCTCGGACAACATGGACAGCCACTCGCTTGTCGAAATGTGGTCAGATACCATGGGATCTGGCTAGATCAATATCTGTATTTTAACAAACATATAGATGTTGCTCTGGCCAGAGCCAGAGGTGCTTTTGCCCTTACAAAGAGACTGTTTTATAACAGCCAACTCGATGCGAGGGTGAAGGTGATCTGCTACATGGCCCTTATCAGGCCCATATCAGGCCCATGCAAGTTTATTGGAAAAGATTCGGGTGTTTGAGAGGGCTTGTCTTAGGACTTGTCTTCGCTTATACAGAACACCAGAGTCTGAGTACATAAAATTCTATCCTAATGAGGTCTTATACAATAGGGCGAACCTAATAAGAGTGGACAATTTCGTCATTAAGTTGACTCGAAGGCACGTTGCAAGAGCAATGACCTCATCGAACAACCTGATCTCCAGGGCTTACTACCCCAATTATATGTATCACGAGAGAGTTCGCTTTGACGGCTTTATTCCTCCAGAGGCGTTCCTCTATCTAGATAGCAAAGGTTTGATCCAGGACAGATTGGCGGTGCCGCTAATCTTCCACGTTGCTCGAACAGCTGCGGACAGGCGACTCAACTACGACAGAGACGTCGCACATGGCAGTGCGGAGCGTCTCCGGTTCAGTAGGTCGGTAGGGAGTCGCGACATGAGGGATGTTGCTCAGCAGCACCAGCAATTTTGGTGGCTAGTTGAAGGGGAGGATGCTTCGTCGTCGAGTGCCTCCAGTGATAGATAGCTTCATCTGAGGCAAAGTGGGTCAGCCTAATTTTTTTTTTAGCCATGGCCGGCTTACATAGTTTTAGGTAGGATTAAGTTAGTTTTAGGAAAAAAATATATAAAAGCAAAAAAAATTAATAAAAATAAAAAATGAAAAAAAAAACACAATATATATATGTACATATATTTATATATCAAGTATATATGTATTATGTATATATATATATATATATATATATGTATGTGTGTGTGTACGTATTAGATGTAAGTAGGTTTAAGTAGATTAAGATTTAGTTTTAGGTATTTTGTAGGCTTTTAGTTTTAAGTTTTTTATAAAAAATAAAAAAAATGTCCATTCACTAAGTTTTTTACTCATAATTTATTTTCTTAATACTAGTATTAAGTAATGTTAAAATAAAAATATAATGTAAGATTCGTCGAAAGACATAATTTAAGTGTTAGGTTTAACTTAGAGTGCCCGCATGGGGCCATTAAATTAGAATAAGATTATTGTAAGTAATTTAAGCTAATTTTTAAGCGTTTTTTGTTTAGCATATAAGAGTAACTTAAGTTAAAAAATAAAAATGCATAAAAACTGAAAAAACTGACTGTGTAATATTGTCATCACCTATGAATTATGACAATGTGAGCATTGTACTCCAATTTCGGGCGGATAAACGTCTTATATTTTCAAGCCAGATCAGAGGGGGTGAAACATTTCTTACATCGATTGAGGAAACCTAGATATTATTAATTTTTAGCGACATTGAATATGTGGTCATTTCAAAGTAAGTTGTCATTGACAGTTCCCCAACAATCAACATTGATAGTTCCCCAATTGGTTATACTGCTAATATCGCAACGCTGCCGTTCCCGTAAGTAACATACGCAGGGACGTAAGTTCGGAAACGAATATGAAAAGCAGAGAGTAGGTACTGAAGTCAGCAAATGAATATATTGGATTAGAAGTAGCAGAGAAGAGATCATTGATGAAAATTAAAACGAGTGCCAGAGACAAAACGGAGCCCTGGTGCACCCCAGCATTTATTTTGTGAACATCAGACATGAATTTAACATTGAAGAAGAGAGTTTCGACAAGAGAGCCTGATGCCAAACTCTGTCAAATGCCTTAGATATATCAAGCGCAATTATCTTGCTTTCGCCAGATTGGTGTAGACTTTGGTTCCACTTTTCGGTGACACATTCCATCAAATCACCAGTGGACCCGTTGCTATGAAAACCGTACTGCCGGTCATTAAGAAGTTTTCGTGTTTCGAGATATTTCATGAGCTGACGATTTATCAGCGTTTCCATGACCTTGGCAAGAAGGGACGTAGGTGCAATGGGTCTGTATGAGGAGAGAGAAGAAGATTTGCCTTTTGTAGGGACGGGCTGGACAAATGCTGTTTTCCATCTGCTCGGAAAGGGTCCTAAAGAGGATTGATAAAAAGGCTTACGCAGTGGTTTTGCCATTCAGAAGGAGAGGAGGTATTCCATTTGAACCAGCGGATTTGTGAATGTTAAGATCTTTAAGAACCCTTGCTACTACACAAGTGCGAAAGTGGATTTGTTCCATTGAAGATTCGACGCACTCAAGTGTAGGCGGAGACATAGCACAAGCTGGGAGTATTGAGATTGGCCTTGTCCAAAGAGCTACCAGCGGCAATGCCATTGTAAATGAGCGTTGGGATGGAGAATGAGGCAGCATTTCTAATATTTTTAATGAACGACCAAAAATTTTTACTATCTTTGGGACATTGTAGTATTTTTTGCCTCAATTTTTGGTCGTATTGAAATTTCACACGCTTGAAAAAGCCAATGCATTCATTCCTGGCTCGTTTGAATTGTTTCCGTTTTCCTCTGTCGGGTTGGTCTTGTGAGACCGAAAAAAGCTTTCTCTAAACCTGACAGCCTCTTTACAGCTCCAGTCATACTATGCCTTCTCTTTTGGTTTGATACTCTTCATCTTCATTTTGATAACTGAAATTATTTTCCTAACGGAAATCTGATAATGAAATCTATAATTTTTCTATTCCCGGTTATTGTGTTTAACCAAATTATAGCGAAACTTATCCATCGGGAGGTTGTATTTGTTAAAAGCTTTAAGTAGAAAATACGTTCATTCCGGATATAAAAAGTGCGGATTGTGTTGTCTTAAAATTAAAACTAGGTAAGAATTTGTTTGTGACATTTGTTTGTGTATATCGACTGCAGTACTTTTCTTAACGAGCTCGAAGGTTTATTGTGCTCTATTAATTGTAGAAATGTTTGCTTTGTGGGGGATATAAATATTATATACTTAACCTTTCAAGAGGTTGTGATGACTATATGCTTCTGCTATCATCATTAGGCTTTCGTATGCTTTTAAATTTTCCTACAAGGATAAGTGATAAATCAAAATCGTGCATCGACAATCTCTTTCTCAAGTCCAGAGATTTTACCAATATCTATCCCTATATTTTGGAACTAGGTACAACTGACCATTATTCAATTACCCTTTCTTTGGAAAACGTTTTTAAAAAAAGCTTCGAATACTAATATTGTAGTTCAAATCAGAATTTTAACACAGCTGTAAAAGAAATATTTAAAATTAATTTCCCTAAACTAATTCGATGTTTATCTGTAGAAAGGTGGGATTCTGTGTATAGTTCGGATTGTCCTTCTAGTGCTTTCACAGATTTTTTAGAAAAACTAAAAGGGTATATGGTATAAGTGATTGCAAAAGTGTTAGGCAAAGAAAAAGTTTAAATAGAGAAAATCTTGGATAAATAGAGAAATTTGAGTAATAATAGAAGAAAAGAATAAATTCTATGCAAAAAATATAACAGAATGACCAACCTTTAGTTAAACAAGTATATAAAGAATTACAATCTAATGTGTGCAATCTAATAGATAAACAAAAAACTGAATACTATAGAAACAAATTTGCAGAAAGTCAGTATAATCCTAATTAGCAATGGCGTATTATCAATAACATTTTAGGGTAGGACAAAAAGATCCAGATTTAAAGTTCCTCAAACTAGGCAATCAAATAGACAGCAGTAATGAGGACTTAGGTAACGGCATGAACACCATTTTCAAAAATGTTGCCGATAAATGCAAACCTAATGTTTGTATTCAATTAAATGAAAATAATGAAAGAATCACGTAGATAGATAAAACGAGTCCACACTCTTTCTATTTCGGCCCCATTAGTAATTCGGAAGTTCTTGATATTATTAACACCCTGACAACTAAAAACTCAAGTGGGATAGACGGCATTAGTAACGTAATAATCAAGAAGATAGGAAAGGCAATAGTAAACCCCTTGCGGTATATTATTAATCAAAGCTTTCAGTGCGGAATGTTTCCTGATTGCCTTAGAACCTGATTAATTATTCCGATTTTTAAAAAAGGTGATTCAAACGACCCAAACAATTATAGGCCATTATGCTTGTTATCGGTTTGCTCAAAGATTTTTGAAAAGGCAATATGTAGTTAGCAAAATGCTTAGATTTCTCGAAAAGGCCAGATTTTTTAATAAGTTGCAATTTGGTTTTATGAAGGATAAGTGCACTGAAGATGCAATTGTGGCCTTTTTAAAGAGAATTTACAACAGATGGACTTTTTCTTGATTTGACAAAAGCCTTTGACTTAGTTAACCATGATCTATTGATCCAGAAACTAAGTAACGCTGGTTTTAAAGGCAATATATCTGAATGGTTTAAGTCATGCTTGTTTAATCGAAAACAGCGCTTTAGAATAAGAGGGGTTGTAAGCAATGAAGTAGGCTGTCCAAATACTGGTGTCCCTCAAGGGTCAGTTCTAGGACCAATTCTTTTCCTACATTAATTCCATATTTTCTCTATAATTCTCAATTATTAACATATAATTGGTTATACAGACGATCTTGCACTGTCATACGAAGACAACTCTTCAATTACAATTCGAGCCCAAATGAGTTCTGATTTACACTTGCTTAGTATCTGGCTCAATTACCATCAACCGATACTAAGCACTAAGTCTAAGGGGATGTGTTTTTCTTTGTCCAACCCAAATTTAGTACTTGAAGGCATAACATCTCATTATCTTAGTTGCGAAAAACTGAATTGCACAAATAAGTGCTTCGACTTTGAATTCGTGAAGGAGTTTAATTATCTTGGGATCATAATAGATAACAAATTAAAGTGGAAGTCACAAATAATGTCCCTAAAACAAATACTATACAGAGGACCCTATTATCATAAAAGCTATGGGTTTTTGTGCAAACTGATGATGATGTTTTTTGTTTTTTTTTTATTATTGTTACTTTCATAAGAAGAAAATAGTAACACGTTATGTTTATCACGCATTTTCCGGAGAAAAGTGACCTAAGAGTCAAAAATTAGAATGGGCAATGAAAATGGAACAGGCTTAGAAATTTGATATCTGCAGATTCAAATAAGATATCAATTTTATTTAAACGTTAATATGGGTCAGGGTACACCAAAGTAAGCCTTTTCTTAAATCTTCGATAAATGCTCTCAACATTGGAGCTAAACCCTTACTGTAGAACGATTTTTTTCTTAGAATATGCCCAGGAATCATTTCCCAAATTATCGTTGACGAATTAGGGGACACCTTGTATATATCTTTAAACAAAATGTATCACTTGGGGAAACTTTGTGCCATCGAGATTATTTTCAGTTATCTACTACACATTGGTTCAATCACGGCTTGAGTATGGTCTTGCATGTTGGGGTTGTGCCTATATAAGTAACCTGAATCCTATTATTGCAGCACAGAAAAAAATTATTCGGTTATTGCTATGTAAAAACAGAAAAACGAAAATACTACCACTTCGTTATCTTTTTATTTACAAAGTACTCAAAGTATTTTTGTTAGAAGCGGTAATATTTACTTCAGAAGAAATAGATTATATTCGCTGAGAAATGGGTCTACAGTTGATGTTTCTAGGGTTAATAAAGAGCACAATCAACGTTTTCTGACTTCAATAGCGCCTTATATTTTTAACAAACTGCCGTCTAATATGTATATCTAATCTGGTGTCACATGGAAATCGATTCTTAAAAAAACTTAGTTTTTGGTTACTTTCACAATCTGAAGTTGAAACACCACTACAAGTTATGTCTTAACGTAATATTTACTTACATTTTCACATTGTTCCACATTGTTCTTCTTGTAATATTTTGATTTTTTACCCAGCTTTCTTTTTTCGCTGTTTATTGTACTCTCCTTTTCATCTTCCCTTTTCGGCTTAAATCCTTTTAATATTATTATTAGTTATACACTTGATACTGGTTGTATTACACCACAAAGTGTTTTATTATTATTTCCTTATTTCCAGTTCATAATACCCAGAATTTCGTCTATATTTTCTGAAATAGACGAAAATGTACTGAACTTAGATTGAAATGGAAATAAATATAATCTAAAAAAAAAAATCCGATGAGGGAGAAAATATCTCATTCCAAGGAGAGTAGTGTTTGTGATCATATCAGCAGCGGCATCCACGTCGTGATCGAGGAAATCTAACCAGTTAAAATTCCTAAAGAAGCTGTTAAGACCGTTCCAGTTGGCTTTCTCGTATTTTCATTCGGTTCTTTTAGGAATTTTTTCTCTAACTGTGTGGTCGGTGTACGAGAAATTAGTTGATATGACACAATGGTACGACGAGCCTAGAGGGGAGAGCACATCAACGGTGTACTTATCAGGGTGAGAAGTAAAAAACAAGTCCAGGGTGTTTGCGGTATGACTATGAACGTCTGGTATTCATGTGGGCTCATTTAGAAGCTGCGTTAAATTGTTTTCCGCAGCGAAGATCTCAACACACCATCCTTCGGGTATTGTCTGTCCAGAATTTCGAAGTCACCCAGCATTGTGTATGTATATTGAAATCGCCCATAATAACGATATCAGTATGAGGATACAGGTATACAATTCTTGGAATGGAGTCAGACAGCGCATCAAACTCGTTAAAAGTCGAATTGCTGTCCAGTTTGGGGCTTCTGTAAATAAAGCATTAGTGGATAATTTGCTTACGGAGATGGAATTTTAACCACATGAAATTGAATTCAGGATTGGAACAGGGACTATATTGTGGTGGAGTTTGGTAAGCTACATCACTAAACACACAAATGGCGAGACTGCGGTGAGAGAAGAATAATGGCACCAGTTCGTAGCCAGGTAGCTTCAGATCAGAGTGATTTGAGAGGTGTAGGCGGGGATCTACCTGTGTTTCACTATGTGCCACAACATCTGGTCTGAATTTACAGACGTATATTTGCTATGTCCACTCTAAATTCCCGAGTCATTACAAATTAGCAAACATAAAATACACAAACACCTACGATGCTAAGCAAGGCTGCAACGTGAAAATTCTAATGTTGGTTTACCGAATCAAATTTTTGTAGGTGTTATGTATGTCCTTACAACAAAATGAAATAGTGCACCAACAGAATTCACACTCGCAACCCGCTATTCATCAGTAGTTACATGCACACAGTCACTGTTTCTGCCGAATAACAGAGTTATACAGTAATGGCAGTGGCCGAGTGCAAACAACAGCACTCTGACCAGGTGCAGGAGATGTGCGAGTGCCCGTTCTAAGCTTGATACGAGGGCGGGTCAATAAGTCCGTGACTTTTTGAATTTCTGACCTATTTACTGAAACAGCAACACTGCTCCTGTCAACAGGCATCTGTCAGTTGACTCCTGTCATTTAAACTTGCTGCGTCAGTTAGTTTGTGTTTGACAGCTATTTTTATCAGACTACTCACTAATTTGAGGAGAAAATGGAAAAAAGTGAATTTCGTGTGCTTCACTTCACAGGAAGGTTTGGCGTTGTTTAATCGCAATATGGAGGAGTTTTTGCACCGTTTTGTAACCGTGGACATGGAAACATGGATCCATCACAACACACCAGAGAACAAACAACAGTCAAAACAGTGGGTTTCTAAGGGTGAATCGGCGCCAAAGAAGGCCAAGGTGGGTTTGTCAGCCAATAAAGTTATGGCGACTGTTTTTTGGGATGCACGCGGGATAATCCACATTGACTACCTTCAAAAGGGAAGAACAATCAATGGGGAATATTCAATGGACCGATTCAATGATGATTTGAAAAAAACCGACCTCATTTGGCCAAGAAAAAAGTTCTTTTCCACCAAGACAATGCAAGGGTGCACACATGTGCAGTTGCCATGGCAAAAATCCATGAATTGGGCTATGAATTGCTCCCTCATCCACCCTATTCTCCAGATTTGGCTCCGAGCGACTACTTCTTGTTCCCAAACCTGAAGAAATGGCTTGGTGGAAAAAGATTTGACTCCAATGATGAAGTCATCTCGCAAACAAAGGCCTATTTTGAGGACTTCGACAAATCATTTTTTTTGGAAGGGATAAAAAAATTGGAGAAGCGTTGGACAAAGTGTATAGAGCTCAAGGGAGACTACGTTGAAAAATAAAATTATTTTTTTATCAAAAAATCTGTGTTTTATTCCAAAAGTCACGGACTTATTGACCCGCCCTCGTAACTTGATAGTCATAGTTACAAAGCTTACCCTAATCGTACAACAGCCAATCAAAATGCTGTGGTTTTCGCTGCACTTAATTGAAGGTCGAACATTTTAAGAGGGCTCTAAACCAGTTCGGCATATGAAACTAGTTTCTATCATATTTAATAAACGAATAGCTGTTGAAATAAAAACTAAAAACTAATTTCATTTTGTTCTTTTTTTATATTGGTATATGTTTATTTATATTTTTAAATCACAGCAGTCTTTATATTTTTTACACTTTTTTTTCTTGTTATTTATTTTAAAACTAATAACATAAGTGTTTGCTTTTATGTTTTGTATGTGTAATTCATTTTGTTGTTTTGTTTTGTTTTTTAAACAGTAACATAAGAAATAAGAAAAAATGAATGAATAAAATATTATACACTTGACAAAAAACAAAAAGAAAAAGAAAATAATAATAATTCAATTCAATAGTGAACCTATTTCGTAATACAATACAAACAAAATAAAAAAAAAGAAATGGTGTTTCTTTTTAATTCTACACTCGTTGATATTATTGTATTGAAATAGCATACAGTTAATTTCCAATTTTTGCTTTTGTTTTTAGATTTCAATACTGTGCCATTGGAACCGGATATTGAATGCTTGCAGCAACTAAAGAATATACAATTTTCTGGCGAGCATTTTTTTTGTTTGTTTGTTTTTGTGTCACTGTTTTATTAACTTCTCTTACAATTAAAATGGTAAAATGTTATTTTCTCTATATAATTGTATTGTTGTTTATTTCCCCTCTTTTTAAGGAAGTCTTCCTCTGTTTCTCTTAGATCGAAATAAATTTTTTCTATTGGAATGATAAATTATTTAAGTTTATGAATACAATCAGATTTACAGACGAGTGTTGTGTAGTTGTTGTTTTATTTAAATATTTTTCTTTAAAATATCCGGAATGAGAAAAAAGAAATACAAAAGAACTAATTTGTTGTATGAGTACATATATACATATGTACGTACATTACATGTTTCTCACTGAATATTTGTAATTTGAAAATAAATTTAATTAGTTTTTTGTTTGTTTTCTACGATTAATCACACGACAAAAAGGACATTGAAACATGAGGACACATCTCTAGGAAGTAAAATACTCTAAGTTCATTGGACATTATAATATTTATAAGTTCTTTTGTTTGTTTTCTTTTTTGTTCTTATTTTGACCATTACTTACACATAGATATGAACAAAATTAGAAACAATAAAACTAGATTTTTGAAAACGAAAAAAATGTAACGTAATTTTTTTAAACACTCAAAATCTAAGTTTTATGCATTTTAATGTCTACTATCAGTAAGGATTGATTCATCTAACTACAGCTAGTTCGTCTAAGTTATAATATTACAGTAAGAAGTCGCAAATTGGATTGTGTTTAGTTTTAATTTTAATTTAAAAACATTTTTTATTAATTCTTTTAGTATTAGAAATTAAAATTGTCTTTTACTTGTGTTAAGAAGAAGGACAAAATACAAAGCAGAAGTATTTCAATTTGTTTGTTTAATTCGTTTTTTACTTGCTATAATACACACTTAATTAAAAAATATAAAGTAATGCATTTTTTCTTCAGTAAAATTGTTTGTTTTTTTTGTTTACTCGAGTTATTTTGTAATGCTTTTAGCATCTTTCTAATTAACAGCTAATTTCAGTGAAGACAAAGAGAGTTATTTTGTATTTTTTTTTTTAAATATTTAAAACTAATAAATATACAAAATTTTCAGTCAGTATATACTCGTAATTGTGTGGTAACATTTAGTTGAATTCGTTAGTACGATACATTTATACTTAATAAGATTTTGTAGGCCTGCGATTGCAAAAAGGTAAGACAACAATAGAATTTCAAATGATTTTGTTTTTTTTTTAATTTTTTGCAGTTTTTGTTTTTTTTTTTTGTTTCTACTTCTTATTTTTTTTAAACGAATTTTACTTTAAAGGAATGCATGAGAACTTCAATTGAATAATTCGAGTGAATGTTGATTGGCAAAATCAGACACGATTTAATACTCCACTTACTTTTATATGGTATCCTACCAATAACACAACGAATTGGGATAAGTTGATTTTTACTTATATCCAAACAGAAATCGCTTACAAAAGCTCTCCTTGTGCATAGCAATAGTCGGTAAGTCAAATAGGTTCTAATAAACATCATACGG
The DNA here is from genome assembly GCA_949129095.1 of Volucella bombylans. Lineage (NCBI taxonomy): Eukaryota > Metazoa > Arthropoda > Insecta > Diptera > Syrphidae > Volucella > Volucella bombylans. The sequence goes on along the minus strand of OX422141.1, from coordinate 163,793,547 downwards.
CTCATCAACTTACTCTGTAATAGCTGTTTGGAATACACAATTTATTTTACTAAACTCTTAGCGCAGTCAGAAAACAGGGGTAGGGAATGTAACTTTATTTCGACTTCAAGTCGGAACAAAATTAGAAGTAGTTTCAAAATCAAATCGGTGTCATGTATCATCTTCGACCTACGCCAGCGCCGTCTGACAGTCAGTAACCTGAATTGCAGATAAAAAAAAATCATTTTTCTGAATTTCTTTAATCAAATTAAAACAATAAATTGATTTTAAAACATAATCTTTAAAATTTATTTGGTATATAATTACATTTTTCAATCGCAAGGACAACAAGTCGATCGAATTTAGCTTGACGACTAAATTGAAGTCGTAACGACTGTCAAAACCAATCGAAACAAAGTTACGGTACGCCGATTTCGAAAATTTCTGACCGTTTTAAAATACGTGAAATCTACCCAGCACTGCGGAGCTACTTAAGCAGTCGAATTGGCATATATGGTACTATGTGCTTTTAGAAATATGTTTTTTCGTTGGCTTAAAAAAAGACTAGATGGAAATTCCAATATCAATACGAATTTTTAAAAGTAGCACAGACAATGAGTATTTAAAATAGCCGCCAAAAGAATCCAAGCAAACATGCTGACAAGAGAAACCATTTTAAACAACAATGAGACCTTGTTAGGACAAAATATGCGAAATTATTGCCATTTATGAGCCAGAAACATTTGATATATTGATATAATGTTTCTCTTAAAGCGCATTTTTTTTATTACAAAAATAATTATTCAAATTAAACAAATTTTCGTCGTAGTGATTTCGAAAAATATCCAACAGATGATTATATATTCTTTATCTGCCCTGCGAGCAGATGCAGACCTTTTCTACGGGCAAATTAACAATTTTTGTTACAAATCATCACTGATTCTCTGATGCCCTTCTGGATATGTTGGTACGTAAATAAATATACGTATAGATGATTGACAATTGATCACGGCTTGATTTTCAAACAAGTAAGTTTTCATGTTTTATATCTTTTTCTTGTTTATTAACTTGTGTTGCTATCTAGTGCACACAAAGAATGATAGCATCAAGATAAGAACAACATGCCCAGTATCACCTAGGGCATTGGAAAAGATTGGCATATAGGTTATAAGCTAATCAGCCACGGTTGCCAAATAAAACAGAATACACAAAATAACACACATAGGCAATTTTCTGGGGCCGACCTAGAAAATCTGGGTGTTCCATTGCCAAGCCTCGTAGACATAAAAATATTTTTAAATCGAAACCACCCAAAACGCTGAAAAATAAGCCGCATGAGAAGACATCAAAATATGTTTTCCAACCAGAACGGAATGTAAGAAAGATGATAAAAAAAACTTTGACAACTGTACATATACATACAGATGAATCGAAGACAGCTTGTGGTGCATTCATACTCGAATATTCTGAGAGGGCAATCAAAAACATTAAGACATAAATAGAAATGAGGGGATCGATGATTTGCCCAATACAGCCTCAACTGTTCTCAACTTCTCAAGGAACGCGTAAACAATCCCATTGATTTTGTCAAGGGAAGTTCGATTTCACATTATTCATAAGACGAATAGGCCCACGTATACAGTTAATACAGAGATTTTCTTAGCAAAAGCCGAAGAGACAATACTTTGAGTATGACAAATGATAAACCACGAAAAGGAAAGCATTAACCACATTGTTTTTAATGAACTCTGGCTTGACTTTGACGAGCCTGCATTTTTGAGTGTGTCATCCCAAATAGCTTCAAGATTGATCTCCCTATTTGGGACATTTTTGCCAATATTTAATAGTTTCTGGACAAATGATCAAATAACCAAATAAATAAACACATAGACTTGTGATTTATTAGACCTAAAACGCAAAATAGACTCAAAATATTCTCCTAAATAAAATTGACATGACCAGGTTCTGCAATTAATTTTATTAGCAACAAGTTTTTGCAGGGTTCTTGAATAAAATTTATTAAATATACTTAATGCTGAGCCTTAAGACGCTTACATTTAACCGGGTAAAAAAATTACAAAAATCTCCTTATTTAACCAATACTGAATCGAAGTAAACAACATCATTTCTTTACTCTCAACGTCGAGCAATCCGGCTTTGGCTCTGCAATTCTCTTTAGTCACAAGATTAACTCATTGCAGATTATCGTAGAGAAATTGCTCAGAATTAGATGACATTTATTTTACACAACAGAATCAACAAAACCACGCTGCCTTTTGAATTCTACCAACCATTCAGAGAATTCAGCGACAAGACCGAGCCGAGATTGTTTCGGACCTATGACCACAAAACGGGCTTTGTACGTGAAATGACATTCACAAGCTACAAATTTTAATATAATGAATTTGTTGGCTTTGATATATCACAAGGCAACTGTGCAACATATAAACGGCCCCAAACAAAGGTGATTACAACTTTGTACTGAATTCCATAAGGATTTGCCACTAAATATCGGTAAAAATTCATTGCAATGAATTGTCGATCACATAAATCGTCATGAGAGCATTGCGGCTTTATTTTCGACGGATTAAGGGATATATTTCGAAATAAGTCAAATAAAAAAAGTCAAAACGAAGGAGTCACTGGGTCAGGTTAGGTAAACAATTTTGTCAAAGAACGAATCGTAGTTGGTACAACATTAAACGACACCAACATATCTTGAACGTTTACTACTACTACTATCTTTAACAAATCTGGTATATGTATAGGAGTCATAAGTTAACCATTACCCAAAACTACACTTCCACCACTTTATTAACATTTGGACTATATAAAAAAAAAAGTAAAGAGCAGTCTGGAGTACTAATCGGCTACCCAAAAATTTGCACTTTGACAAAAATAATTCGAAAATTCTATCACACACACACAGTTTCCCATTTACACGAGAAATAAATCTGACAACGACTTATTTCAATTCATAAACACTGTGTATCTCTTACATACATCTCTTTACATTCACTTTACACAGTCAGCGTGCTAATTAATTGCTGGCACAATTTTCCATATTCAAATTGATCGCCAGATATCCTTCTTAGTTTGATTCCCTTATTATCCTTATTTCTACCTTCACACACTTGCAATTCTATTTGCAATCCTCCTGAATATTCCAAACTTAAGTTGGATATATCCACTGGCATATCGGGATCACCGGATGCTGTCGAACTTAAACTCATACTTGTCCCACTACTGCCTGAAGATGAAGTGCTTGACTTTGCACTATTACCCTCGTAGCCATCGCCAACGTTGACTTTATTTAGAATGAATCCTTTCGGTGGCATTGTTGAATCGATCGTCTGCTTTACCATTTGTAGTATTCGTGTTGAATCTAAATTAGAGCATTCGTGTGGCAGTGGCACTTCATAGCACTCATCCGACATGCGAGAGTCGCAAATTGAATCAGGACTTATTCGACCTTCAGTTTGATCACCGATTTCGGAATGAGAATCACTTTTGAAACCCGAACTAGCTGAAGGTTCTTGGCATGGTGATAAATTGTTGGAATCATTGCTTAGGCTATCATCACTAAATCCCAGTGATTTATCACTGCCTCTTCGATTTGAGCCGCTGGTTACGCCACAAGCAGACGATGAGGGTTCTGTATCTAATCTAGAATTATTCTCACTTTCAAGGCTTGCTTTACGACCTACTCCCCGTGTAATTGAGGGCATGTCACTCGAAGGTTCTGTGATTATGAGGCCTTGTAGTGCTAGCGACGGTGTATGTGGTTCCAAGGAGTCACAGTCACTGTCTCGACTGTTTTCTGATGATAGTGCTACTAGAGTGATCTCACTTCCTTGCACGTCAGTCAGGCAGATCTGTGGATGCGATGGCTGACAAGGTGATAGATCGTCATTAGCGAATGATATATTACCGTATGGAATACCAGCAGAAATGGTGTGACTTGTATGACCGTTGGCGTTTTCTTCTTGAATTATACAAAGATTTGGCGAAGCAGGAGGTGTTGGAACAATTCGTACAGGTTGTGCAGGCGATAAATTTAGTGGTTTTAAATCGTAATACGACGCGGGCATAAACCAATTAGCAGGTCCAGTTGAAATTTGCTGCTGCTGTTGTTGCGAATGACCAGCAAATATATCCGAAGGCATTGCATCCGACGAGCACACATCCATTGACAGGTCCAATGGCTGATTTGAAGCAATCTCACTAGCTGCTGATGTTCCTCGTGTTATAGATCCACCACCACCACTTGTTGTAAGACCGCTTATGCCTTTTGTTATTTGATGCATTGGTGAGGTAGCACCAGCCGCGTTATACACATATGGATTAGGTGATGAGCAACCACTAAAACTATTATAAACCGGCGATTGACAACCGCTGCTATGATTACTACCAAAGCCACCAGTTAAATTTATATTACTAAACTGCCCAGTTAAACTTGGATTGTGTTGTGATAAACTACCGAAATTTGTAGAAGTCATGGGACCAAGCATGAACTTTGGATAAGTCATACTGGTTCCAGTTTGACCTGTTCCAGGACTATTATTATTGCTTGTTGATGATAATATTGACAATGGGGAGACACTATAGCTGTGCATTTGTTGCATTTGACCCTGTTGTCCGGAATGTGCTATTAGGCCTAAATATTGCGCCAACTCCATTGGTACAATACCTGTTGAGACAATATTTTTAGCAATTTCACCACTAATGCGATGCTCTTTAACGAGACGATTCAAAGCGGGGACTAGATTCATGATGGCTTCTTGTGGAACTTCAACATCGTGTCCACGATGTTGTATCATATTCAATATTGGTTTTCCATGAATTGGAGAACCTGCAAAGAGACACAAAAAAAAGGAAATTCTTTAAAACTTTTTACATTGAAAAGAAAGAATAAGTAAAATCAAACAAATACTCATGATCTACCTGCTCCCAAAGAAAATACAAGAATCGTAACAAATGGGGAATTATTACTATTCTGAATGAGAGCGGACCAATTTACTAAGTATATGAAGTCAGCTGTTTCACACTTTCTGGTAGAGCAGGCCCATAAAGATATTCCAGGATTTTTGAATAGGGCTAATAATGAATGGAGCCACACCTCCTTCCTGAGCGAAGAAACTAGCAGGTCAATGTACATCAGGAATAATCCTGCAAATAAAGGAAACATTCCAAGGCCACAAAAATCGAAGAGAATCTTATCAGGAATACGCTTTTAGATATATCAATACTATCAACAAGATGACGCTAAGCAGAGAAACCATTTAGTTTTAGCGTTCTTACTCTCTTGTGACAAGATTATCAAAAATATAAGAGTAAGGCTAAGGAGTAAGATGTTTTGATTGCACTTGCATTAAAGTTGTTTGAAAGATACAATAAAACGAAAAACTGTACAACAACATCAGTCATGTTAAAAAGCTTCGTATTAAACACTAAGTTATCGTTGTTCACGTTCAAGTTACTGATTGGAAATGATTGTTCTAAATCGGACACCCTTCACTTTATTTCATCTGCTTTCTTTGGAGACCTGCATTGCATGAACATTGCATTGACGATTAGGTTACTATTAAGCCTTCAACGCTCTGAACCAGTTATGCGCGCCTGAATTTGTGATGAAGATATGCTCTGAAGGATTGTAATAAAAAAAAGTCTTTAGCATTAATGTAAAAATTGTACACAAAGAGTTCTGTAGTGTAAATAATCTGGATTAGCATTTAATGTTACAAAAATTGGTTTGACAACGAAACTAACATCACGACTCGGCAAAAGACAACTACATTCGACCTCGGCAATGAATAATTTCTGGAAAATCAACACAATTCTCAACCTTACTAGCCAGCCATCCCGACCGAAAAAAAATTTCAGTTATCATAGAAAAAACATATCAGTGAAAAGTGTCAGTTTTTACTTTCTAAAATCATGGAGAGAAGATCCTTAAATGAATATCGCGACAGGGAACGCAGAAGACAATTTTTGTAACGCAGCACCCAATAGATTTAAAGCTATTATGATGGAAGACCCGACCACACAAGTAGTCAGAGGAAACCTAGAGCTCAGATAAGTAATAAACCAAAAGGCACCTAATCTATCTATCGCCTTCTGATAGTTGATATGATATTTCCACCTAAACTCTGCCGATAAATAAAATGGGTTTCACAAAATGAGTTAGTAGGACGGTAATCCTTTAACTAGAGACAACATCGTTCAGATTAAAAACCTATGCGCGCTATATAAGTTAAGAAAACATCTCTCTCCAAGGAGTGGAAAGAAACTGTCGGAAGCGAATTTGTCTGTTTACACTGCTGGAGATTGGTCGATTGGTCGAAAACCGAAAGAGTTCAAAAGGAGGGAGAACCACGACGTCATAAGTAGAAATTTTCAACGATTTGGTAGCTAAAGCAGCAAGAAAAGGGTGTAATATCAGAAGAATGCTTACAGTACTAGATGGATCTTCAAAATTGCAATGTGGATCACTTAAGATCATTTCGTTTCCTTTTTTAACTACATATTCATCAGCTTAATGCGGATAAATAAAAATGAAACGCATCAAGTCACAATTTCCCGTAAAAATACTTAAGGACACTGCTGCGATTTTCTTCTTTACATCTTTTCCTTCAGTTCCTTTTTTTTTCTTGTAATGTCCATCTGAAACTGATACTACAGATCTCAAATAAAAATGTACACAGATTTCTGTGTGCGAAAGTCGATGCAATCAAAAGAGAGAAAAACTATAGTAGTTTGGAAAGTATATTTTTATCAAAAATTTTTATAATATCGCCTAGACCAAAGGTGTGACAATTGGAATCAACAATGCGTAAGGAATAGTGTAACTCTCAAGATTAAGCTACGGTTGCTTCGATCAGAATTTTTATTCATTCTGCTATATGGTTATGGGTCCGGTAGGAAAATATTCGTCACTATCACAAGAAAACAAAAAAAAGAAAAGCTCGATCATTCCTAGAAATAAGGAATATAAGACACGGCTTTTACGCAAGTTCTAAAAACAGAGGAATACGAGATGTTGGCGTTTACCCAAATCCTATATTACTTTGCTTTTAGACTCTGGTCTAAAACTGATGTTTTCAGTAGGATAAATAAAGTCAAAGTTCCCAAGGTTTTCAAAAGAACCGAGGTGAGACGTACAACTAAGAGCCGAATTCGTTCCAACTAGAAGTTAAATTGTTAAAACAATGGAAGTGACTCTAAAGGATTATACTCTAGGTGGTACTCGCAAAAGCGAAAATCCACCGTGGTTTGATTACTTGATTTCGATTACTTATGCTGCTCTTTCTACGACACATTCGGTAGATTGAACTGGAACAATAGTGAGAGTACAGGAAGGACCCTGCCTGTTACGGTTAAACTCCATCAGAAGTTGGTTAACGGGGAACGGGCTCCAGAAGAGGCACACTTTGAATAACTACCGGCCAAGCGGCAGATGAAGAGTTAATGAAGACGTAGGACAAACGATGTAAAGAAGAAGTGCCACCCATTGAAATCGACCAACCTCTGGGAAATGAAACTGCGCCCCAAACAGAACCAAGAGAAGAAAGTTTTCGACACTCTCTCTCTCGAGGGATCTTTTCGCGCTTGATGTAGGAATAAAACCGGTTCTGCAACCAACAAATATCGTAGTTCTGGTCGATGTATGATAATGCGGTGAAATCCCAGCCAAGAGACAACTTTGGTGGTGACCTTCCTGTGCACAGGTTCCGGCTGAAACCGATGCTACAAACAGAAAAAGTTGCAGTTCGAGTTGACGAAACTTGAATATCGCCGGACAAACCACCTCCAAGAAAACCCCAAAATGCTATCACTTCTCTAGAGCTCCAAATTAGGAAATCTGGCAATGACAACAGAGTTCAAACAATGTCTCGATCAACTGTGGCAGCTCGCCAAAGCAGAGAATGTTTGCATTATAGCAGAGGGCTACGATATGGAAAACAAAACTCTTAGAGTGAAGTGCTTCACGCAGCAAACTCTTGAATGGTTAATGTCTGTGAAAAAAATCCCTCCCTGGAAACTAAGACTTTCGAGGTTTCAGGCCACCGAAATGGACGCGCGCCACCTTCTAGGTTCCAGGGCAACTCAGGGAATCGTTGGAAGTGCTAATGGGTCTTCATAATCAGAACCTGGGCTCAACACTGAAAAGTGGAAAATCTACTCTCACAAGGAAAGAAAGAATCGGAAAAACAAGGAAGGCTCTTCTATTGTTGTGGGCTTAGACAAACCTTCTGTTTTGAGACCATTGAATCTAGTTATAACTCACGTCCATATTTGGACCTTGGAAGGGTGATTTTTCACTTTGTTTCCAAATGAGTGCAGATAAGAGACGACCTCCCCAGTACTTATCTATATTATTTACTCAGATCAACCTTCAACATTCCAAGTCTGCTAATGCATCCCTATTGCTTTCCGTATTGAATACAAAACCTCACATAATATCAGGAACCGTGGGTGTGGAATAAACGCTTCAGTGGTTTCGGATGTTTAAGGGGTTTGACACTACTATATGAACTTGTCTTTATGTACCGAACTCACTCTCGCCGTCTAAAGACATAAGCTACAAAATGAACGGAGAATGGAACAAATTCCTCGTTGTGTCTGCTTATTTTCCCTATGATTCGTTATTACTACGACCCCCGAACTCATTAAATACTTTGATTCCAGAAAGATGCTGCGATGCTAATGCTCAGAATACTTTTTGATAGCAAGTGCAACGTGAGAAGCTATCATCTCCTGGATTTTATACTGTCCTCTGACCTGGTTATCAACAATGTTGGGTCTCGGCCGACGTTTGTTACGAGGGTAAGACAGCAAGAAAATATCGGAGGTCTCCATGTCAGACCATAGGTACATCGAATTCAGAATCGGATGCGAAGTCTCGACCTTGTTGAAGAGAAGGAATCTGCAGTATACAAACTGGATACGATTTAAGGAGGAGCTCGGAGAGTCCAACAGTGCCCTAAGCTCAGGACACGACAAAAGCTAAAGGAAGCTGTTCAGGACCTGAACGGTACATTTACCAAGTGTTTTGAACTGGCATGTCCATCTAGAAAGCAATGATGCAGATCGCCCGTTCCTTGGTGTAACACAGATCTGCAGCGACTTCGTAAAAGACCCAGCAAAAGAACAAAAGAATATAAAAATCTAATTCGGATTTCGAACAGTGCCTCTTATAAAGACTTTGCGAAAAGATCGAAACCAGCAGGCTAGTCATCAAAAGTGGGAAATCAACCAGACTGGAATCATTTAGAAAATCTAATGGCACTTACACTGAATCGAACGCAGACCCTACGTCTCATGCTTGAGGCTCACTTCTCAAGTAACCTAGTCCGAACCAGATCACAACCAGCTCTTATTAACGAAACTGACTCACCTAGTACTTAAAGGCATCACCATACAATTCACCAAAGAAGCTAAGTACCTGCTTGTCATCCTGGATAGCAAATTTCTATGGACTAAACATGTAGCATCGAAAGCCTCTGGTAATACAAAGGAGCTGTCCGTAATCCGTAAGACATGGGGCCTTTGACCGAGAAGAGTCTGTCTCGACTACGTGAGGGTCTCCCCTAGCACGCCTGGCTTCGCATTAGAAGCATTGTTAAATATCCATCCCCTTGATATACATATCATGGGCTGCACGCTCAAAGTCATCTTCCGTTTAAAAGGAAGTGGTCTTTGGTACAACACGCACTTGAGCTTTGATGATGGAGGAAGACAACGTTAGATCTCACTTCACAATGCGATCACGGGGAATTAAGTCGCTGATAAACTTGCTAGACAAGGCTCAAAGAAGAGTTTTACAGGACTCAAACCTCCATTATGTAGGTTTTCCTGCGTCCTCGGTTAGGGCTTCTATTGACAGTTGGGTTTCATATGAAATTGTAGATCGCATAACTGCCCAGGATGCCGGAAGACCAAACGAATGCTTACCGAGGTCAGTGACTTTCCCACTGTCCCTCAGTAGGAAAGACTGCAGGCTGTTTACTGGCGTCGTGACGTGGCAGTGCTCTTAAGTATGATGGGTATAAGTGATACAACATCCTTAACGCTTGCTGTGAAAGTTATGACGACACCGCGAAGCACTACCTCTGGTGGGTGCTGGTACTGTAGGCACTTTTCACTGAAGCCATTACTCATCTTTCTTCGACAGAATAAGAAATTTCATTAAAAGGAATTTACAAAGAGTACAATGGACTAGTTTCTGTTCCGACAGAAAAAAAAAAAAAAAAAATACCAGATGAGAAGAGTGTTAGACTTATCCTCGTTTTACAACGGATGTTGACTACAATATACTTATATGGAATCCATTCTAATTTCAACGATTGAGTGGTAATTTTGTCTCAATCTCTAACCCTGTAAAGGTTAAATGCTAGCTTACAAAATATATACGTGATGGCTTAAGCATCTTTTTCGCTGTGCATATAAGGTACATACTCGTATTTTTATTTTTATTACAAATCAAAAAAATTAAAAAAATAAAAAAAAATTAAATTTCCAATTCGCATAACTCTTACCAGGCAAGCTAATTGAATTCTCTAAAAGCGGCGGACTAGGAGCCACTAATAAATTTCTCTGTGCTATACCTTTTTGAAGATATTGACACTCTTGCAATGGTCCTTGGAATTGTGCTTTCGATCCCTCAGACGCTCGGCGCACTGGACTATATCGACCTGTTAATTGAAAAGAAAAAGAAACTTGTTAGTCATGTTAATTTCACAATTATAAAATTAAATATGATCTGTTATGAGGAACATGGAGTGGCATAACGCTTTGTAGGTACAATAATGTTTCAACAGAACACCATAGAAGATTGTAGTTTATATGAGAACGACGTCCAATCCCTGTGCTATGGTCATCTTCGTATTTAAGTTAAAGCTTGAATATGATATGTCACATTAGAAAACATAACATAGGCCACAGTAGTTTTGAAAACGAATTGTATTGTTGTGTCAATCCTTCTCAACTACATTATACATATAAGGGTTTCACTAATCATAAAGGATGACAGAGGTAAGGACTTATAAAGGTAACATTGTGAAATTAACTTTGCAATGCTCTGTAAATAAAAACCCTTTAATTATGGAATAGGTCATAGTCACTTGGTGAAATTCAAAATCATAGAGTGGTTAATTTCTTCGAAACAGCTTTGAAACCGGTGTGTTATTGTGATGAAGCAACAATATCTGCAATCAGTTTCCTTCAATATTCCTCTCTTTGATTACTTCCCCCAAATTACGCAGAGTGGCTGTGTAAAATACTGCATTTATGGTTTCACTTCTATTTATATTGTCGATAAAGAAAAATCCTTTCAAAGTGGCTATGATTTTCCGGCCGATGGTTCATTGGGGGCTCTCCACCATACATATGCCCCTACGTGTACTCCTGCTTGCCTCTAACGCTATAGTGATGAACTCATGCTTCATTTCCTGTAACAATTCAGTCGAAAATACTCGAGGAATCTTTAGCACAGAGCTACAAAAGCTCCCTATAAGATTCGACTTTTCTTCAACATTTTCGTTTCAGTCATTCATTGTTTTCATTTTGGATTGGATAAAGTAAAGGGCTCCGACTCTGGTGAGTGTCAGTTTCCTTAAACCAACATTCACAAGGAGATATTATCATCTTCTTGTAGTAAAAGTACGAATGCTTCAATCATAAGAGACCGTCAAAAACTTTGCCATCAAATATCCTCTTCAAGTCACAAAAGACTTGTAGCAACGATACCAGGAGACCGAAAATAGAATTCTGACGAGACGAGTTTCAGGTGATCACCACCAATAAATCTGTGATTCAACGAAGAAAGTCAAATTTCCAACATACCAAAGGAAGGAAATTTGTTCATTTGAAAGGTTAAAAAAGAGCACGCGATACTTTGTTTGTTACGAGCAAAGTTATTTTAATCAGGATATGCCATGAGAGGTTTGACGATGCGTCAGCGCGATACATAAAAATTGAGCTCTCTCCGGCTAGCAGAAGGTAAATTTCGTCAAGCTTCAATTCAGCATGAATGATTTTATCAACCAAATTATGAAAGCGTCAAAAACTCTTCACTAACACTCTGATTGACCTCTGTTAAATACGTAGTCGATTGATGTCAGGAGTGTTCTGTACCGATTAAATCGTCACCCTTCGGCAGGTCCTGGAAAAAATCGACAGTCACTATCGCCGACCATAACACCATGCATATATCAGAGATATGAACTATACATAATCGAATTTGGCATCATTGATAAACTCGTCCGTTTGACGGTAATATCGTCATCGATACTTTTATTTTTCTTTTCAAAGGATACAATACTTTTTCTGATATAAAAAAAAAGATTTCAACCGAAATTTTTAAAAATATGTATTGGGTTGTACCACATGAAATGTCCGATTTTCGCTCAGTCGGAAATAAGAAGTTCTCGAGTGAACATCTGTGCCAGAACGTTAAATTTAAATTTTCTCTTTTTATAAAAGTGGTACGTGTGCTTGACGTGTGAGAATTTTAGGGTTCGTTATAAGTACCAATAAGTAAGCAATGAAAAACATTAATGACACATTTGAGGATGTAGCGATAAACGAACGCACTATACGACGTTGGTTTGGAACCGTTCGGAAGATTTCAGCCTCGAAAATGAACCACGTGGGAAGTCTGAAACGTTAGTTGACGACGATGTTTTAAGAGCAACGGTGGATGCGGACCCAACGAAATCAGTGCGGGAGATTGCACAAAGCATGGGAGTATCTTCTCTCATTGGAAAGGTAAAGGAAATATTGGCCACATTTCACGTGGTACAACCTAATACTACTTAAAAGAATTGTGTGAAATATGGTCTAATTCAGCAGATTGCTACAAATGCATTTGCAAGCATAGAACTCAAGCGACCAGTATGTGCTAAGCGATAAAATCAAGCTACGTGCTCTCATTCAGACGGGACACACAACGTCGACGAATTGGGCAAAATACTTACAAAAACGATATTACTTCAGAGATAATCACAGAATAACATCCAATTGGTGATGCTAGTCCTTGGACTAAGCAGCAACTGTATTATCAAGGTCTTTCTTGAACAACAAAAAAGACTCTGTATAAGAACTTATCTGCACAATTTCGGGGGCACTTCGAAAGAGTATACAAATATTCTGGATCGTTTCGAAAGAGACTTTTTTTTGGAATATTTTGGTTGATAGAAAGATAGCGGCACTCATCAATAAAAGCTAGTGAATGCTAGTAGTGCATCTTTTGACAGTTACTTACCGAAGTTTCAGTCATTTTGGAAGCGCAGTTTTTAGTTGACAGTCGTTTGAGTGAGTCGGTGTGAGTGTTTTTTTGTGAAAATGGAAAAAATTGAGTATCGAGCTGTTATTAAATTCTTGTTTTTGAAAAGCAATACGCCTACGCAAATCAAAAATGAGTTGCTAAAGTTCACCAACTGGTGTTAGACGACCGGCGAATTAAAATGAGAGAGATAGTAGAGGTTATGAAAATGTCCAAAGAACGTGTTTGTTACATATTAAATCAAGTTTTAGTCATGAGAGAACTGTCCGTGCGTTGGGTGCCGCGTTTGCTTACGTTAGACCAAAAATGCGTTCGAATGAACATTTCCAACGCTCTGTTGGCGCAGTTTAGGCGCAATAAATCCGAGTTTTCGCGCCGATTAATTACTGTACAGTGTACATGAAACTTGGATACACCATTATACGCCCGACACAAAAATTCAGTCAAAACAGTGGACTGCAAAGGGCGAGCCGACTTCAAAATAAGCAAAAACTGTTTTTTCGGCTGGAAAAGTGATGGCTTCTGTTTTTTTGGGATAGTAAAGGAGTTATCTTAATCGATTATCTTCAAAAAGGAAAACTATTACAGGAGCATACTACGCATCATTACTTGTCAAGCTGAAGGCAGAAATTGGGGAAAAACGACCACATTTGCAGAAAAAGAAAATCCTGTTTCACCAAGACAATGCGCCGTCTCACACCTCAGCGGTTGCCACGGCGAAAATCCATGAATTACGGTTTGAACTGCTTGACCATCCACCTTATTCACCAGATCTAGCCCCAAGCACCTTCTTTTTGTTCCCTCATCTAAAAACTCTGCTCGGAGGACAGAGATTTTCGTCAAATGAGGAGGCAATCACCTTCGTGAACAATTATTTTGCAGAGAAAAACGCTAAGTACGAGTACTATTTGTACGGGTTAGAGAGATGGGAGCATCGCTGGGAGAAGTGTGCAGAGTTACAAGGAGACAATGTAGAAAAATAAAATAAAAATTGAGAAAAAAGATCTTGTATTATTGTTTGGTCGGAAACTTTTCAGACAACCCTCGTATTTATATATAGGGTTTTCCAGTAAGGACTTGACAACTTTTTAAATAAAACGCAAACCATTTGAGATATTTCAAAAACTTTATTATCGGCTTGAAGTACAATCAAAACATTTAATTGGAACTCGACTTCGTTCATATGGCCACCGCGGGCACGTTTGCATCGGTCGATTCGCTGGACCCAAATTTCAACGACTCGGCCACATATGCATATTGACGAACTCATTGAGCCAAAAATGAGCTTCGTCACTGATTTTGCGATGAAATTCATCATTTTGGCGCATCTTCTACAAAACCCAATCGGAGAACGTACGTCGCTTCAAATGGTTCATCGGCTTCAATTCTTGAGTCAGCTTGATCTTGTATGGGTGTAAACCAAGATCCTTACGCAAAATATGCCATAATGTGGTCTGAACGACGCCCAATTCTTGACAACGCCGTGGAATTGACTGATTTGGATCGTTTGCTACGGACGCCTGAACGGCAGTGATATTTTCGACACTTCGACCGACCCGTTGTCTCACTGACACGGCAACATCACACAACGAATATGTAGACTCAAATTTTTGCACTAAACTTGTTATTGCCTGTCTACTAGGGCGAGAATTACGACCGAAAATTGGACTCTGAATTTCGGTAGAAAATTTTTATAATTTGCAGACGTTGCTCGTTCGTGTACTTTACCATGATGAAAATGTCGAGTTTACTGAATAAATTGACAGTGACAGTTTGATGATTAGTGAAAGAGTGCGTTCACAAATTAAATTCAAAGTTGTCAGGTCCCTATTGGAAAACCCTTCATTATTATAAATAACAAAATAATATCATAAAGATAATTTCTTAGGTTCATTGTTAATGAAGTCAAATCAGTTTTACGTGAGATAAGAAAAAAGACAGTAAGCATTTTAAGCAATAAAAAGATGAAATTTTGAGTTTTTTCTATCAAATTGTTACTCAGTATTTCGGCGCGTCTCATCGATTCTCAATAACTGAGAGATTTTATCAAGTTCTACATTCAATAGAATTGTGTTTTTGAACTGTGTTTTTTCCCCTGTTTTTACTGCTACTAAGTGGAATAAATCTTTCTAACTTAACACTTTGTTTTCTCTGATTCCAAATAATTTGCAGATTGCTTTTGTCGTGTGGGTTAGAGTATACAATTTTTACTCGGCGAAATTTTTTCCAAATTCTTCAAGGGCACATTCGAGCATCTCTCTGTATCTTTCAGCATCCACTTTAACTACATTTTAGCCTCTTAAATCGCGACAATAAAAGCTAAAAAACCGACGGCACTATTCAAATTCAATTTCTAATCATCCTAAAACTAGTAGAGCCCAACTAGTTGCTTTATAGTATGCATGTGGTTTCTGGGGAGCTAACGCGCAAATCGGACGATTCGGTGTCCAAAGCCGAAAAACATTTTTTTTTCCAGGCAACTCAAATCTCGTGAGATGAATGGTTGCCTAAAATACAACAAGTCAATCTATACTAATAATTTAGTTCCCCCTTTAAATGTTGGATGCCACCCATGGAACGAAATAACCAGTGAGCACAATAATTTGAGTGTTAAGTTCTTACTTCTTACTGTTACTTGAAAATCCAACCTGCACCTCATCTAACCTGCCTTGAGCTTATTTCGTCTTACTTCACATGAAATAGCTTCTTAAATGCGCAAAGAAGGTTTAGTCCAATGGATATTCAAAGGGACAAAGTGAATCGGCAAAAATTATGATCATACTAAGAGAAGGGTATTCTACAATGTTTGTGAAGCCTTCACAGAATAGCGCAGAAAGCAGATTACCGTCAGGCTTTCAAATAAAATTGCTGGCCACTTTTTCACCGGTCAGTGGTAATACTGCGAAGTTTTTATTATTTCCTTAAGGTCTCTCGTTTTCTTTCGGAGTCATAAGAAAAACACGTCGAATGTTGAAGCCAATAGCACAATGGGTATGAGAGTTCAAAGTAACTACTACTCGTATGTCAGCAGTTGGGTTGAACATATGGGTACGAGGCAAAAGCTAGGACCCAGGCGGATTGGACCGATAGTCTATCGGACGGTGGCCTCACATTTTGTATTATACATTCTACGATTTTTTTGGTAGTAAATTAATAACTGAATAACTGAAGTATTATATGTATTTTAATCGTGAATAAGTCCGATGGACCGATTTTCTTATATTATTTAACTGTCGTGAAGTATATCGTTAACTGGGGCATTACATTGATAGCACATTGCAAACAAATAAACATTAAACAAAAAAACAAATATTAAACATAAAATAAAAAAACGAATGATAAATTAAATGAAAATTACATGAAAAACATAAATGTTAACAGAAATAACAAAATAAGAAAATAAAAAAATTTAACAAAAAAACACTTACCAACTTCTTGTACCGTAGGTAGTAGCTTGCAAGCCCTACCAAAGCGTCTATTGCTTAAGCTTGCTACTGCAGCCGATGACGTCGATGGAATTGCAGAGGAATAGGATGGATTTGATGCACTTTGCGACCCAGTTGGCGGACTTTGACTTAGCCCCGAATTAGAGCTTTGTCTTTTCAGTGCCGGTGGAAGATAGTTGCGATTCATACGCGACTCAACTTCTCTAATTAGCTCTGGGCTAATTACTGTTTTACATTCAAATTAAGTTGCGGAAAGAGGATAATAGTATGGAATTGCATATTCACCAAATATTAGCAAATGAAGAATGGAAATCAGGACACGGGAAAAGAAGTAGAATTTGCATTGGTTTTTTGTTTTATTTTGTTTTATTTGCCACACATCCAAGCACAAAATCAAATGTTATAAAAACCGAAAAGTAAACAAAAAAAAAATAAGAAAAATAAACACAAGAAATAAGAGTTATGAAAAAAAAACACAAATTTTAATTAATCAAATAAAGATTAAAGTGCAAATAAAATTAATTCTAGTGCTGTTATAAAAGAATCCGTGCTAACACATGCTGTTGGTTTTTTTTTTTTTTTTTTTTTTTTTTTTTTCATGGGCAGATAGGGTCTTACCTGGTGGGCGATCCATTACAGTCAATAGACCAGTACGTCTTGTACGTCCTCCACTAGTTTGAGGTGCTGGCGAATGGGAGAGATTTGGCTGCTCAAGTCCACTAACTTCTGAATGATGATGAGACACAGAAAGATCTTCAGTGCAACCAACCGTGTGCCGCTTTGTGCAACCTCGTATTTGCATGTATCTAAAAAGGTATAAGAACAAGTAAAATTATTTTAATATGATATGTTTATACAGAAGGAAGTGTAGTCCATCTACAAGATTTGAATTGTTTTGAATTATGAATGAATTATAATGAATTGTTTTATTATGTTTAATACAGGCAACAACTTTAAATAGCAAACTTTTAAATTAACAATTTAACTGATTATTATGAGATTGGGAGCAATCGGTGGAGTTGAAGGCAGTTTGAAGCCGAGTATGCTAAGTTGATATTTATAAATAAGTCGAATGAAGTTGACTTAACGTGGCGTTCAGCAAAATCAGTTGGTTGAAAACCATTTATGAGCCTAGGGTAAAGCTGCCAGTCCCCGTTATACGAAATAGATAAACCTTCTACGCACAGCTTCTACTCGCAAAATATGTGTGGTATAATACGATGACAAGAGAATTTTGTAATATATTGATCAGAGAATTCCTAAGACCAGCGCTTGATGAAACCGAAAGTGGAATTGGATTTTGCTTGTGATGTTATGATACTGGGTTCGGAAGTTCAGTCGCAGATTATAGATAAATCTTGTATTTCTGTGAATATGGGAACAGGATCATTTAAATTAAACTAACTCCGAGGTTAAGTTGCAAGACGTTTTCGAGTAGATTTTAAAGCCTCTCTATATATTATTATGCAGGGTGTCCCCTAATTCATCAACGATAATTTGGGAAATGATTACTGGGCATATTCTAAGAAAAAAATACTTCTACAGTAAGGGTCTATCTCCAATGTTGACATCATTTATCGAGGATTTAAGAAAAGTCTTACTTTGGTATATCCTGACCCATATTAACGGAAATTGATCTGTTAGTACTAATGGTAGGAACATCGTGTAGGAACTTATTTTTAGAAGAAATACTAGCCTTTTTAACGGCGTTTAAATAAAATTGATATCTTGTTTGAGTCTTTAGATATCCAATTTCTAAGCCTGTTCCATTTTCATTGCCCATGCTAATTTTTGACTTTGAGGTCATTTTTCTCCAGAAAATGCCTAATTAACAAAACGTTTTACAATGTTTTTCTTATGAAAGTAACAAAAGTAAAAAAAATCATCAATAAGTTTGCAGAAAAACCCACAGATTATATGATACTTGGACACACCTGCAGCCACACGCCATCATCTCTAGATTCGATCTCTAGACTCGTCAACATTTTATTAAATGGGCCGACCAAGACCAACAGTTTTTAAATAAAATTATTATGAACACGAATCGTAATGCTTCCCACGCATCATGCGGTATTGTTCATAAAGAATTCGCTCCTTCCGGATGTAGTATTTCATAAACATGCGAATAGGTCTTTTGAAACGCATGCGCTTCAACTTTCACCGCACGAGCGAGGGACTCATCGCTTCACGATAATGCTCCTGCGCATTCGTCGTCATTGGTCACCCAGATTTTGGATAAAAAAAATCAGTTCTTGTAATTAATCACCCACTTTGTGGCCGTGTCTTAAGTGGCAATGACTTCCAAATCGGACGGGGACGGTTCGGGGTTCAATACCAGCCGTGACCGAACAAATTTTTCAGGCAACTGAAATGAATGGTTGCCTAAATACAAAACCAAGTCAATTTACACTAATAATTTAGTCTCCCATTAAATGTTGGATGCCACTCACGGAGCGAAATAACCACTGAGCCCAAATATCTTTCTCTCTCTCTCTCTATCCAATTTTCCGAAAAACTTAACACGTGCTCCGACATTTTAAGAGTAGTCATACCCTCTTGAGTGTTAAGTTAAAAAAAGAAAAAAAAACATACCCTCCCTGGTCGACTTTGACGTCTTATGGGCTTCTAAATGTTTTAAGCTTAAGCCTCCATGATTTCTAGGCTAGTATTCCCGTAGTGATTTACATTCATCAAAACACCCATCTTCATCTTGTCATAGTAGGAAACAATATGGGACTGATAGACGCGGAAGGGAATCAATAACTCATAGAAATACTATTGCTTTGATATAAAAACAGTTGCCCCACGTCGAATGCGAGAGAGTTATCCAAGCAATCCGATATTAAAGCATGATTCCAGTATATAATAGGAGAAATTCCTTTAGTTCAGTGTTATGCAACCACAATATTAGCATATGACCATAGGAAGTCGGACTACTTGAGTTAACTCCCATCCGAAAACTTTTCATAAAATTCTGGGGTAGTGTTTCTCTACTGTTGACTCAATTGAAACTTTTTCCAAGACAGGGAGCATATCGCATGCAAAGCAATATATTCCTTCAGCTAATACAGGCTTCACAACTTTACATTTAGACATCACACAATCCCCGAAGAACTACCAGGCACATAAGGCGTATACTACAGGGAACCCAGGAACACGAGCAGATGCTATCATGCATTGGGAAGAAAAGTTGACCAAGATGCAAATCCAGAAAATGGAACAAGCCTCCAAGAAGAAATGGACAGCGCAGAGAATTAGACCTGCGGTAGCCAAAATCATGACATGATCGGACCCTGATGGATTTCTAGTTATGTACGGTCGTAACGTACATATATCCTCGAATACAACGCGGTGAAAAGAAGAAGTTCTTCATTCAACCAAAACTCGGATCTAGGCACAAAAGAAAAATGTAAAAACGGGAATACATCTGCAAAGAGGTATTGTAGATGAACTATTTCTCAATTTCTCTTGAATCCTGACGAGAATAAGATGAAGAGTGCCTACTGAATATTTAAACTTATGAAAAATGCCAGCCAACAGCAAAACAATATGGGATTAGCGGTCTTATGAAGCAGCAGAGGATTATGGTGGTGTTGTAACATGTGCTCACAAAAATGAACGTCTCCGATGTAAGAGCATGGACAGTCTAAACCCACCGGAAATCGGTTTCTTTCTTGGAATAAGAGCATGAGACTGATGAAAAGGGAAAGAGTGTATTCAACATTCAACTGTACCTGAACACCACTCTCTCACCATAAAGACTTTTAAAAAAAGTGCGGCTTTACTGCCCCACCCTATATTACCTGGAACTCAATGCCAACTCGACCGGTTGCAATATGTATACCAGAAATACAGACAAGAGTTGGTACATGAAAAACTTAACACAGCGATTTTAACAGCATAAATCCTATCGGACATGCACAAAAAAACTTTCATTTGTCTAACCATGATGGAACAACAATCTTGTCAAACTATGTTATCAACAAGAAAGGTCTTTCACAGGCTCAAAATTAATGGAAAATGGGGTAAGAAATCACGGGAAACCTTCTGCCAAAGTCTAAATAAATCCACAGAATTCTATACAAACGACAGACTAATAAAATCGAATTAATGATGAAGATATAGATGGGGCATATACAAAGATGTACAGCTCTTAACCAACACACATTTCTAAGATCATTTCGACCATAAACGATTCAATTCTTCAAAGGACAAACCCATCTTAATGTCTAACAAAAACCGAATCTTTTGCAATCGAAACTGCAAAAAAGCGAAAAAAAATAAACCAATTAAAATTCGCTAACAATATTTTAACGGTGATTAGAGAATATGAGCTCTTTACGAGTAAGGGAAACTTTAGTAAGCAGCCAGGAAATAAAACAGACTTTGTGTTCATTTTCTGAGAATTTCTCAGTTGTATGCACACAAACTATTTGTAAATTTCTCAGTTGAAAACAATATCAGTCATCGTGATAAATACACCCTTTTTGGGAAGTGAAACCACGAAATACGCCAAAATATCACTTGAGGTCATTTGGCCTTGTGGTGTTTCGGAGAATCAATTATTTAACAATCATGTTATAATAAGCGAGGATATGGATTCCGTGCACTAGCTTGCTGATGCCTGAATATGCCTTGAGGTCGGCGCCTTCCACCAAAACGATAGTTATAACAAAAAACTCGGCAAGTGGAGTGGCAAGGAAACAAAAGATAAATATGTAATAGGTAATTCTTAAACGAATTCCCAAATAACAAAAATTGATGCTAACATTATGAAGATGAATAGATGTTAAGATGGTTTGGTTAAAAAGGCAAACAAAAAGAATGAACTTAATGACAATGATGAATTATACCTCTGAATTTCATCACTTGACTCTTCGTTAGCCTCCGATGAATTCGTCTGATTCATTGTCACTTCTCCCATCATATTAACATGGTTTTGCTGTTGTTGTTGCTGTTGTTGCTGTTGTTGTTGCTGATCGCATGCAACTTGTGCCGCTGTCATATGATCAACTCCTGTCCCACAAACACCACCAGCAATACTTGTATTGGGATAAAATCCCTCCATTTGAGGTTGTGTTTGCGGTTGTTGAACATTATTCATTGAAGACGGATAATAAATATGGAGGTTAGCCCCACCATCGGAAGCTCGTCTTCCAAATGCACCAGCTACAGAAAAAAAAAAATTAATAAATATCAAATGTGAAGGTACACAGAGTTGTTGAGCAAAAAAAAAAAAAAAACAAACGTAAAAACCAACTTACTTGCACCCATCACAGTGGGTGGTTTCAATAAATGCTGATCCTTTATTGTAAGATTGTGCAGTGGCTGATTCTGCAACATAGGTAAATTGATTGGCAGATAGGGACCCTCCTTGTCGGCACATTTGAAATTAATCGGATTAATTGTATTTGGATTTGCCAACGCTTGTTCATGAGCCACATCACCCGGGCCAACAGTATGTCGCCGCGTATTGCCACCATTTGCACCAGAATTGCTTGCGCTCAAGTGATTTTGATGGTTTGCTTGTTGCTAACGATAACGATAAGCATTTGAAGTGGTTTAAAATGATTTTAGCATTGTAATTCACCTCATTTGGTCGTGCTAAACACTCCAATTCCAATTCACCGAATTTCTCCAAATCAACAGACACATCGGCCCACCCCAACAGACCAGCAGTTGGACACGTAGCATTTGTAAGAGGACTCAAACGATCAATTGATTCCTGTTTAATTGGCTCCGACCTATCAACGACACCAGTTGTGATACTTGTCTTACGCGACCTATGAAGGTAGAATGTCTTTTGTTTACATACACATACGGTTAACTATTTCAGAATGCAAGAGACTGAATAATTAAAATACAAAAGCTCCATTGAAATTATGGGCGACCATTCATTACCGTCACAAAATGTCAACTCATCTACAACAATACCTCGAAGCTAAATGCTGGACAATGTTTAACAAAAAAAAAACACAAAAAATTTACCCCACTTGAAAGTTTTGACCATAACTACGAAACAGTCGACCTTTGACTTATTACAATTTCTTCTACATACATATGTACAACAGCGCCCATTGAAAGATATTTGCTATTGTTAAGGAAAAGCAATACTGTCGTCACCGGAAGCAATAGCGCCAAATGGTCAACACTGCCAGATAAACTCGAAATAGCCAACAGCACCATATACAATTGTACATTTCATAGTTTTGTTGTTATGTTTTTGCCTTTTCTGTTGGTATCGGGCAACTTGACATTCATTCTATCGATTGCAAATTCAAAATGTTTCTTTCTCTTAACATATACACACATCATACACACCCAAGCAGTTCACACATTATCTGACCCATATATCTCACCTAGAGTAGGCCAAGTTGGCATGATGCTGCAGTCTTTGCTGTTCTCTTCGTTTCTTTTGTAATTTATCATACAGAAGGTTGTATATGGCGTAGATATTATTGAAACGATTCTCATGCACCGATTGGGCAATCATGTCAGCTGTGAGACCCGGCAATTGTAGCATGTGCGTCATAACAACCGAATCAAGATTCGTGGGTTCGTTGACTGATTGAATACGGGCGGTGGTAGTCTCAATGTCGCCAGACCATTCACTTAGCCATCGATGCTTAATTATTTGCCTGAGAGTGTAACGTCGATCCGGTTCGACAACAAGCATATTGCGTATTAGATGTTCACAATCTGAAATAAAAAAATTTTCAAAACGAAACATATTATCTATTTGTAAGGTTTATTGAAATAATGATTAACTTAAAAGTAAAAAAGAAACAGTGCACGCTATGTGGTAAATAAATTAAAGCACATGACATCCAACACACGATATGGTATGAGAATTTGAAACTACGATTCGATTTTCATTCTGTCATACGAAAGGAAAACGATTACAAAAAAGTTTTAGATCTCATTCCTGTGATCGTAGCGATCACATTCAGTGTGTTAGGTCTTATAACCGAATTTTCAATCAATTGATCAGTTTTAAGAAAAAGACCTTGCATCGTTAAAGCCACTAAGACAATATAATTGTGCGCCAAACCAACGTTGAAATCCATTCCCTTCGTGTTTCAATAACACAGCGAAAAAAAATTGGCCGTATATTCCATATTCTACAAGAACGGAAAATCGAATTCAAATTTGTAGCTGAGAATGCAGTTTGCATTGCCGTATTAAAATGGGTCTATTAATTTACTGATCAGCTCAGTGCATTGGCCAAATCTCTATTTCATTGTCAGAAGATTGGCAGACATCGGGCAGTTTTCGCGACATGGTATATGGCAGTTTTATGATTCCATTGATTCTTTAGATTATGAAAGCTCGATCATGAAGATAGTTATTCACACAGAAAGGTGCTCGTTTAATGAAAATGAGGTCCTATGCAGTAGTGCAGAAGGCTATGACGTTATACTTTATCTTGTGGAAAGTTCCATCTTCAACAAACAGTAAAGTATTAGGGGCGAATATTTACTTATAAAGGCCAATTCGGAATCAAATTCTGCAATGAAGTTGATTTCACCTGAACGGACCTATGAGATCTATTATGTATAAAGTTTTTCTAAAAAAAAAATTCAACAAAGCGCCGGAAAGGAAGATTTCATAAAGGTAACATGATGATGTTTAAGGTTGGACAGCTGAAACTGTAGAAGTTTACAGTACACCATCAGGATCATATCTACTAATCCTTAACCCTTAAACTTCGTACAGACACACTGTAAGTGAATTACCAACACATTATACAAGGCTGTAATCTGCTAGAATTTTTAGAATGAGAGCAATAGTTGCTAGAATCAGAGCAATTTACGTAAACTATGTGTGTATAATGTAGATAACGTTTTTGTGTAAAATGGGAGGGAAATTGACATTGATGACAATTCACGCGTATTCATATATGGAAAGTTTGCCATCTATGTATCCATATATGGTAGTTCATCTATGCTCACAACATGCCACCAAGTGTCACAACTTTGAGCTCATAAACAGAATTCACTTCATCCGTGCGAATGTCAAAAAAATCTGTCTGAAAAAAATTAGAAGATATTATAGCAAAAAAGAAATCTGGAACGTTTCCTCATTTCCTAGAGCAACTCAAGACCATTAAAAAAAATCAAAATTGTCTAAAAGTATCAAATCACGAACTGTTATTTTAAATGTCGTTGCAATAGAATGTATGTTGCGTCTTCCGTGCTCATCGGTCTTAGTTCTTTCGTGCTGATATTCTTCACAAAATTCGTGTCTTTCTCTGTAGCAATAATACTTGGGAACCTGTATGGGCATACATAGTGGAGATATTCAAATGCATGAAAAGCTAATGGAACCGCTGTAAGCAAAGTTTATGTCAGTCACTCAAAATATGTAGAAGAGGCATTCAAGTCGATCTGATTGACTAAAAAAATATCCTGAAAAAGGGAGTGTCCAACATTAAGTCCACAATCCAAATTGCCACAACTAAACTTTAAAAATTAGAAAAGGTTATGCAAAAAGCAACATTTTGACAAAAGCTTTTCCTCTTTACGATTTACAATAAGTGCTGTAACAAGGTTTAAACTCGGCAACGTCTCTAGATTAGATGAGTCAAACTATCTGAACCTGGTGAACAGAAGATAGAACGTTGCCTTTTGATTCTTATTGAATGAAAGCATGCTTACTTGCGCGATTTGCGAAAGGTGCAACTTCAACTGTTTATATAAAGAATCACAAGGCAGAGCAAACGCATTCGTATTCACTACCAACGCTTTGGCATAATCTTCACAATGACCACGGAATTGCTGCTAGTAACCTCTGATTTATTGGCCTGCCAAAGGGGGAAAAATACACTGCTCAGAACCTACATCATAGATATGAACTCTATCGAAGCCGGATGAAAGTATCATTGGAATATTTGAAAAAAAAATTTTTAGATACGTTATAGGGTCGCGTTAGTTATCCTGTTGTTGTGTTCACATGATAATTAACATTAGACCAAGAGCCCGCAGCAATTTTTAGGTGTGAGAGGAAACCAAAAAATAACCAGATGAGTTGAAAGCTGGTGTAAGCATTATGTAAAAAACAAAAGTCTTGCAGGAAAGGATCGCGACTTTAGTGAGTAATAGTGTGCTGAAAACTCTTTTTTTTTCCAAAATTGAGATAATTGATATAACTAGTGAATGCTAATTTCATTGTATAGTGTATTTTTATTTGATCGCAGAAATGTTGGTCCAAGACGTTTCGAGTGTGGCGACGCTGTTGTCAGATGGTTTTAAAATGTTTTCTTAATATATGACATACCCAAGTATTACGCGATACTAAAGGTAGGAAAGCAATGCCTCATAACAGATATGAAGGTCCAAGACCATTTGAACGTGGCATACACTCTGCCAGATTGTTTTGAAATTCTAAAAATATCAATTTTTGAAATAATTGTTATAACCAAAATTGGAGTATACCATAACATAAATAATACTCCCCTGATTACAAATTGGTGGGTCCAAGACCATTTGAACGTGGCATACACTCTCCCAGACTGTTTCGAAATTCTAAAAATCAATTTTCGAACTAATTGTTATAACCAAAATTGGAGTATACCATAACATTAATAATACTCCCGTGATTACAAATTGGTGGGTCCAAGACCATTTGAACGTGGATTACGCTCTCCCAGATCATTTTAAGATTCTGAAAAAAAATTGGTTTTCGAAATACGTACAACCAGTCTTTATATTATCATTTTTGAAATAACGCGACCATATAACCAAACAAAATACGCACCAAAATATAGGCTAACGACACCTAAATGCGTATCTGTAAGTCAAAGATGATTCGGACCGGCTTTCCCAACAACAGACCAGCCTAAAAGTTTTCAACCAAAAAAAATAAATTAATTGTTGCATATACATATGTATATACATACATGTTTTTTAAGGTTAGAATGTGTGCTCAAATTTGTATTCAAATATGTGTGGATATACTATAATTATAGGTATGTTAGTATAAGTTATCACTTTCATAAGAAGAATCACAAGATGTACAAGTAAGCAGATCTTCCTCACTTTCAACAAGGCCGTCGTAATTATTGACCAGCATTTCCTGCAGTGTATCCGGTGCCTCCTTGCCATCAAACAATTTAACTTGGAATAAATTTACTTACATGTTTCATAAGATGCTCTTACAGCCTTCGGGACAGCTGTGAAATTACTATAGCAGCCGGTATGATATCCGGTTAAAGCATCCACAGCATTTGGTAGAGCAATATCACTACATTTAAACCCATAGATTTTTCTAATATTTAGTATTTCAACACATTTTTCTAAAGTTTTTTCTGTGAAACATATCACTTTACCACTGTGTGTTGGATTACCACTATAGCCAAGAATGCACTTTGCACTTAAATTTGAAGCACTCATTATTACACAGAGGAAACGAAAGTGTAACTAATCATCAGAATAGATTATGGACTTACTTACTTACTTGTTTACTTGTGATTTCATTAACTTATAACGGCAAGAACAGTAAAACGTGATTTGTTTTATATTTTGTTTGTGACAGGAGCTAATGTTGTCTACGTGTTTGGGAGTTTGGATTGATAAGAAAACTCAAAGACACTTTTTCGCGAAGATGTAAATTTAAGGTCAGTCTCTCCCTGATATGTTGGTCATAGTTGATTGATCTTACTATAATTATTATTATTATTTATTTCCATTCATTACTTCGTGAAAGAGCAATAGTCATTCACATCTATACAGGCGTTTTCCTTCCATTCATAGTTCTCCCGATAGATCTCGCAAATATCCATTTTAATACAATCCTCCCATCGCTGCCTCGGTTTTGATATAGTTACATTTCCTTCCGGCTTGCTGATAAAGGTTCTGTGAGCAGCCCATTTTCCCAATTATTTAGTGTTTTCTATTATACGGACTTGTATTATAGATAACAAATAGTTATTTATTTTTTTTTGGTTGAAAACTTTTAGGCTGGTCTGTTGTTGGGAAAGCCGGTCCGAATCATCTTTGACTTACAGATATGTATTTAGGTGTCGTTAGCCTATATTTTGGTGTGTATTTTGTTTGGTTATATGGTCGCGTTATTTCAAAAATGATAATATAAAGACTGGTTGTACGTATTTCGAAAACCAATTTTTTTCAGAATCTTAAAATGATCTGGGAGAGGGTAATCCACGTTCAAATGGTCTTGGACCCACCAATTTGTAATCAGGGGAGTATTATTAATGTTATGATATACTCCAATTTTGGTTATAACAATTATTTCAAAAATTAATATTTTTAGAATTTCGAAACAGTCTGGCAGAGTGTATGCCACGTTCAAATGGTCTTGGACCTTCATATCTTTTATGAGGCATTGCTTTCCTACCTTTAGTATCGATTAATACTTGGGTATGTCATATATTAAGAAAACATTTTTTTTTGTAATTTTAAAACCAAAACAGCGTTGTCACACTCGAAACGTCTTGCACCAACATTTATGCGATCAAATAAAAATGAAATTAGCATTCACTGGTTATATCAATTATCTCAATTTTGGAAAAAAATTAGTTTTCAGCACACTATTACTCACTAAAGCCGCGACCATTTCCTGCAAGACTTTTGTCTGCTTACACCAGCTTTCAACTCATCTGGTTATTTTTTGGTTACCTCTCACACCTAAAAATTGCTGCGAGCTCTTAGACTACATGTAATAGCTCCAGCTATTCGAAACTTTTTGGGGTAGGAAACAGTGACACATCAAAGATCAAAGAGTGCTTAGCGGTTTCGTTTTTACAGTGTGTTTTAATTAACAATTAACAAAAAATTGAAATTTCTCGTGAAGGATTTCGTAATAAATATTGTATAAACATTTAGCTGTGAAGAAGCCTTGTGCTAGATGAATGCCACACAAGCTGACCGATGCTCAAAAACAGGCTCGTGTCAAATGATGCAAATAAATTCATTCGCGGTGCTTCAAAAACGTGTACACCATCGTTACCGGAGAAGAAACCTGGATATACTCGTATTCCAAGTTGAGCAAAAATCTACAAAAGTGACTCGCTCTCGAAGCACTTTGAAAAAAATGATGGCTTCTTTTTTCGCTAAATCAATCATGTCATGTTGCTGCTGTGCCTTTAGAGGATCGAATAGTACACAACAATTTGTTTGTTTGTCGGAAATCATCAGTGAACTGAGCAAACCAAAGAAAAAACGACGTGTCATCCTCCATCATGACAATGCTAATTCACACACAGGCAGTCAAAGAATTCAATTTGTAAAGTTTCAAAACGTCGAATTAATGTGGCATTGCCCATATTCCCCTAATTTGTCGCCAAATGACTCTCTTTGTTTCCGCTCATAAAAAATAAAATCCTTGGTCAAGGTTTTTCAACGCCAGAAGAGGCGTTCAAAAACCATGTTTCTGAGGAGTCGGTTCAAGAGTGGAATAAATGTTTCTAAAACTGGTTCTATTGAACGGAAAAGTATATAAATCTTGAAAGATAATACTTTGAAAACCAATAAACAATTTAAAGTAACCAATTTATGTTTTTTCTTTCTGTCATAGTTCTCCAATACCATATCTGCCCCAAGCCTGAACAATTATTGATTTCAATAGCTGAGCATATTAATGACTTTACGAGTATTTCCGAAATTTTAAGAGGATTTAAGAGTCATATTTTTAAGTTTCTAGTTATGAACAGCATTTAGGGAATACTTACCCTGCGACATAAAATATGGAATTCGGAATTTCCCAAGAACTACTCTGCTCTTCAATTCTAACAAAGTTTTACCATCGAATGGTAATGCTCCACACACTAATGCATATAATACAACTCCCAGACTCCAAATGTCTGATTTGGGACCATCATATTCAAGTCCTTGAAATACTTCTGGTGCAGCATATGGTGGTGATCCACACCACGTTCTTAACGGAGTTCCTTCTTCATATCTATTGCTGAATCCAAAATCCGCCAACTACAATGCGAAATAAATTAAATCAATATTCTAAATCGAATCAAATCAAATCAAATTGTTTACCTTAATATTCATGTCTTTGTCGAGCAGGACATTTTCTGCTTTGAGATCACGATGTACAACTTTTTTGGAATGACAATATTGCACGGCTGATACCAATTGGGTGAATACCCTCGCTGCTTCCGGTTCCTTCATTCGACCATTCTCTACCAAATGATCGAAAATCTCTCCTCTTGCAGCGTGTTCTGTTACCAGGTAGATCATCGTCTGAGATTCCATCACTTCGTATAAACGTGTGATGTGCGGATGTTGTAATTCCTTTAATATTGCAATTTCTCGAAAAGTTTTTGCCAAATATTCCTCGTTGAGGCATGTTTTGTCGATTATTTTTATTGCCACCTGAAAGCAAAAAATCATTTCAGTTCGAGAGTTAAATTTTGTAATAATCACACACGTGCAAGGCAGTGTATTAATGAATTAAGTTAATTTAAACGCATAATGTAGTCATGCAACGAAAAGTCTGCGATTATAATTTAATGATTTATGGAGCGATGTTAGTCCTTAAAGATGATGAACCAACTGGTTAGGAAATAATGAGGAAGTTGCAGCACAACATTGTACTAAATTTCGCTGATACTACAGACTAAGAAGAACATATGGGTGCGAACATGTTTGTATAATCGTAATCTGAATTTCGGAGGGTCAAAGACATTTGGCGCAATAATTTCAAGTCTGACACTGGGAATTACAATAACGAAGATGACGAATTGTCTGGGTTCACCGTGCGATACATATCTTGAATAATCAGCGCAATATACATTTATGATTTATTTTCGAAATGTTTGGATTAATTTATTGAAGACATAATGCCACTATCTACAATGTAAATAAAGTAATAGAAGTATGCAAATTGTATAGAATTCAAATAGGGGACAACAGTATTAAACAACAGGCTCCGCATCCTTTACATCTGTTGTTAAAAGCGTTGGCCCTTTAGGGGTTTTTTTGTTTACGATCGTTAGTTCACAAATATACTACTGGGCCTTGCCTCGGAAGGGTATGTTTTGAGGGAATCCCCCATATTAACTCCAAACGAGTAAATTATGTAGACCACCGTAAAGTCCAAAAACGTATCCAGGAGACTATAAGATTAAAAGAACTTCGTTGCAGCGAGAAATGGGTTTTAGACAGAAACTGGCTCCGAAAAATTTTATAGAACAACGCACCATCAAAGGTAAAGAGAGGAGGACATATACAAATGTACATCTAGCTATTATTGGGTGTATAACTGAGGCTGTTGCAAGCATGCGCCATTTAGAATAGCAATAAAATTAATTTCAAATAATTTAAAAAAGGAAAAAACTGCAAGCCTAGGTGAGAGTTAAAGATAGTGGCGAATTTTTAACTATAATTTCCGAAGGTTTTGAGCTCGCATATTCCATACCTAAAAGTAAATTGGAATCACCCTGGGAAGTCGAAGACTTTTCACCATAGTTAAAACCACCAATGAACCGTTTGACCGAGAGTCTCTTTAAGAAATAATTCCAAAAATTCGAAGGATCTTCTATGGGAACATAGAGGAATTTTCCGAAGCTTCAAAACTTCATAGAATTCACACTTATAAACCAACCACTGCCAACTGCTGGTTGATGCCAGACGGCGGATGAAATTCAGTGAAGAAGAGATTGACCCTGTACGAGTACTGCAAATGAAAATACAGTAGAAACCACTCCAAATTAACTATGGTATTAGAAAAAATTAGTTTAGTCATTGTTAGCTTGGTAACACTGCAATGGTGACCTTAACGATATCAAAGTAAAGACAATAGCAGGCTAGTAGCCCAGCAATAGAAAATTCAACAATGTCAAAGCAAAGAAAATAACAGTTCGATCTGGGAGTAGAGGCATTCTAGAGAGTTTCTCACAAGTATAACTATCAGAACAAAACTAGATATGTCAGTATTCTTTTTGGTTTTCTATGAAATTTAGTTATAAACAAACTACTCAAACTACTGCTGAAAGGCGACGGTTGTAAAGTGGTAGCTTATGAAACCGGCATAGCAGTTAGCACTACTGCTAAACATCCAGATGATCTCACAGACTTAATAACAGAACTTATTAAAGACTCTCCAACAGAACACAGATGCGCTACTTGGGTGTCAACCCTAGTAAAACAGAATTGGTTCCTATCATCATAAAATAAGCGACATTGTCCTATCCGTGACTCTACTGGAATTCAACTAGCTTTTTTCAAACAAGGAACAAGTTTGTGAACAAAGCCAAGCAGACTCTTAATAAAAAAGCCATAATGAAAAGATGGGAACTTCAATCTCAAATCCCTTATTAACTTTATACTCCAGTTAATACACTAATTCTTATGGATAGTGCAAAAATAAATGTGCTTTGTATAGTCGGTGATTTAAGATGTACCCTGAGTACTGGTATGCTATTCTACTTACTGCCTCTGCATACTCGCAGATAGCGGCCTATAATGCTTTGAAACCTACATATATCGAAGTGGATTCTCCAAGCAGGCACCTTATCAATCCTAATAAGAACATAGGCCAAAATATTGGCTTAAGTGTGCTTGCCCAAGTAGGAAAGACTGACTGACCTGTAGGATGTGCCCTATCACAAGGCTAAAAAAGCATAGGCTGTTAAATATAATATAATTAATATAACATCGCTAAGGGGGAATAAACGTCTGCAACGCATAAATAGGGGACAAAATAGACCGTAAGATCGCAGTGCACTTGACTATATCTACCGTCTTTCTATCTTGATACCGTTTTGACAACGAAAGTTGCCAGCTTCAAATGTGATTCTTGTGCTGCCACGGTTTGTTTTAAGAATTGTTGCTCTAACTGTGTGGTAAAAATAAGAAATTAAATAATATAATACAATAATCCGACAAAATTATAAAGAATAAAGTATCCATGGTGTGCTTATAAGGCTGAAAACTCACAAATATTCCCACGGTGTTGGCAGCGTTAAGTGATCGTGCTACGCATTTACAAACTTAATCAAGTTGTTTTTCCCAGTAAAGATCTGGGCACTAATATAGCATTGGATAATTTAACGGCTTGCTTAAAAGGTTCAATATTTAGTTGTCGAGTAGAGCAGGCCAAGCCTCCTAACTGAGAACTGGCTTGAGAGTTGGTTAATTCTCTTCCTAAGTAGTATCAGAATCTTGTTGGAACATTGTTTAGTTGAGGAACTTCACAGCGTCTTCCAAGTCAGTTCTTTGATGTCATTATAGCTCACTGCCCAACATACAATTATGTATATGATGCGTGATGGTCGCCATGTTAGACCCTCGGAGATCTGACGTCTCTCCTTGAAGCTGAAACTACGCCCCCGATCGTTCTCTGTTCATTGTAAAAAATTTTAACGGTGAAAATTTCCTCATCGTTGAACTTATTTCATGTATCGGCTGCGGAGAGTTTCTGATTTTCTGCTGTGATTAAGTATCCAGTGCATCATTCGCATTTACAGAGTGTCATTCTTCTTTGATAATGCAGGTCATGGATTTTACTGAAACTTTTATCTCCCAGGACAAGAATTTATGTTTTCGCGACAGTTGTCGTCTGATACGAGATAACATGACCTTGGTGGCACTCGGAATCATTTCACTGCGTGGACGCCCGTATCTTTACCGGCCTCGAACTCCGTCTGTATCATGGATCAACTTCAAAGAAAGAAACATAGATTTACGAGTGATTCCAAGCGGCATCAGAAAGATATCTGCTTTTTCATGTTGTGTTTGTATGTAAAGGCCGACTACAACAACACTATTTTCGATGTCGCCCAATTCGAAGCCAAACAATTTTTGCCCGAAAATATTGCATAAACATCACAAGTCAAACATTTGTTAGTATGAAATGAAATGAAATTCATCCACAATGAATGTAGTCGTGTACCAGTATTTATCACGGGAATAAGTATTGAAATCGGTTACTATAAAAATGTTAGTACGAGGGCACATTGGCTTCCGAAGCCAGTGCAAATATACCCTCCTTTCCTAATAACGAATCTAAATCAATTGAAGAGCAGCTGAGGTTCTGCGTAGCATCCGGTTTCGGCTGTTGATCAAGGATCCTAACTTCCTCCGAGTTCACATCAAATATATGAACGGTTTCTCAATAAAGTGCATCACGAATAGCTGGGTTTGACAAACTACAACTAATTCCAGAATGTAAGCTATGCCTTCGAAAGACCGATAGTTATGATAAAATCCGAGGTCTGCCAATTCTATTAAATAACGCTGAGTAGGGCAAGATAACTGACAAAGAAGAGCATTAACGAGGTGTACCAACAACTATAGGGTGACCAGATGGCAATGATAGTTTTTCCAATTGTTATAGCAGCTGTCAAAATTAACAATGACGTCCTGCTGTCAAAATATTCAGCAAGGTTTGCCATTTCGTCGTGCATCGTTTTACGCTTGCCGATCGTGCGGAAATTATTAAAAAATATTATCGAAATTCCGGCTCAGTTGTAAATACGCAACGCGAATTTCGTCGTGAGGTCGGTTATCATGCTTCGTCGCACCGTGAAAAAGTTTGAGTGTGAGTACACTCTTTTGAATCTTAAGCCACCAACCAGACATAGATTGGTGCGAAATGAAAAAAACACAGCCGCCACAGCGGCCAGTATCGAAGAAGACCCAGAAAAGTCGATTCGGCGCCGATTAGCTGAATTTGGCATCGCCAGAGAGACAACCCGGGTTATTTTGCGATTGGACTTGGGCCTACATCCGTATAAGATTAGGTTGATTCAAGAATTTAAGCCGGACGATCATAGATAACGCCGTGAGTTCACTAATTGGGCGCTAGAAATGTTGGCCGGATATCCGGATTTTGCCCAAAAATCATCTTCTCGGACGAGGCCCGTTTTTGGCTCAGCGGCTTTGTCAACGAGCAAAATTGCCGTTATTACACAATCCACAAGTGTTCGGCCAAGCATCAATGCATCCACAAAGATTGACTGTTTGCCGCGATTTATGGCGTGGCGGCATCACCGGATCTTATTTCTTTCGAAACGAGGAAGGAGACACCGTTACCGTCAATGGTCTCAGGTATAAAGCGTTGTTAACCGACTTTCGGTGGTCAGAGCTCGACAACATCGATATATCCGAGCTGTGGTTCCAACAAGACGGCGCTACATGCCATACAAGCGACGGAATGCTCAAAGTTGTGAAGGAGAAATTTGGCGACTCGGTTCATCAATTGGCCGCTGCGATCATGCGATTTGACACCACTCGATTATTTTCTCTGGGACTATGCCAAGTCCTTAGTCTAGTCTAACAAGCCAAGCACTTTGGACGACCTCGAATCCAACATTCGACACGCTATTGCCGGAATAACGACGCACATTTTGCACCAAGTCATAAAAATTGGACCGACCGCTTAAAGCACTGCAAGCGAAGCCGAGGCGGCTATTCACAACATATTGCCATGAAAGTAGCTTCAAAATAAAGGCAGAATCAATTTTATATCTCACACCGTTATCGCTATATTTTTTTCCTATCGTTCTTATCTAGTCTGGTTTAGAAAGCAAAAAGACAGTGAAAGAGTATACGAATTCAGGTTTGAGCCGACCAAGACTATTCTGAAAATCAAGCTTTCGTGGACGTCAAAATACGCTACCTGGCGAAATGACAGCAATGCAAAGACACAAAGCCAAAAAAAAAATTAAGAAAGAAATGTCATGAGGAGAGACAGTATGAAGCCCGTTTGAAAAATAATTCCTTTCCTTTCAACTAAATATTCGAAAGACACACCGATTTAATAGAAATGTCAAAAAAATATTCACTTTATTTATCTCAAAATAATTTTTGTATCTTTTTCAATATCTTGACATTGCCGTTCCGCCTCCTCCAGTGTCTGTTGATTTTTCTCTGAAATTTTGCTTAACATCGAATTTACTGAAAGAATTCTCTCCCGGATAGATTGCACGGTGAACTGTTTTAAGCGTTCCGGATCGAAGATATCATCTCGGATGGTATTGACAAATATCCACATATTTTCCACATCACGTTTAGCTGACATCTTCTCCTTGTCCAATTCTGTGGCCAACGTGATCTTTAAGTCTTCGATTTCACGTACAGCCGTTTGAACCGCACAATCACCATCCTCATCACAAAAATTGTCCGGATTCAATTTGATTTGACTGCATTCGAGATACTTTTGTTGGGATTTCAAACGTGTAAGTTCGCAAAGAATCGCTGTACTGGACTTTTTAACAGTTTTTTGCTCGCCCATTGTTTTTAGGTTACTATTGAGCCTCAAAGGGTGGGAATGAAGGAAAATGAGAAGTCCTTCAAGTTTCAAGGAGAATGTGACTTTTAAGTTTTGTTTTTCTTTTCGAATGGCTGGGTTCCTTATTTACAATACGTAATCAAATGTGTAACTAAGAACAGACGACGTCGTCGGTTAGAGGTAGTCTGTAGTCGGTTGTCCTCGTAGTGGTAGGAGTACACATGCCATAGTCATAGTTATAGTCGTTGCCGTTTAATCAATATTCCTTGAGGTATTCGTATGTGTTCTGCAATATATTCGTTGTAGTTACAGATGTCCTCCTTTTTATTTCTGTGGAATATTCATTCAAATTGGCACAGTAGATATGAATTTCTCAAAAAAAAAGACGTTAGGCATTTCTCAGTAACACCTACGGAAGGGCAGCCGCCAATATTTTTATTCACATGGCTATAGCTTTTCGACAATTAAAAAAAACAACGGACTTCATTAAAATAGGTAGTAGTATGTTATGGCATGTGGTTTCTTTTCAATGAAGGACACGGTTTTACGATTGCCCTTGTTTGTCTGTGAAATGCTATTTCAATATCCATTTATGCATTTGCATTTGTTTGAGGACGACTACGAGGACTTAAGGAAGGCAGACTAAAAATTGTATTTTCCATTTACAAGTACAGGGTGGTATAATTTATTTTCAGTCTGCCATCCTGGATTTTCGATTTACGTTGTTTACGTTAATGCCTGAGAATAGGAAATTGTTTTTGGGGGCCAACCAACCGTGACAAGGAGCAAGCAGGTACATACCTGCTCCTTTTTCCGTCAAGGATTGTGTTACGAAATTATTTGATTTTATCGTTAGTGATGTTATTAGCCCGGTAAATATTCGTATTTACTACCAGCTAACAGTTTTATAAGACAAATCGAACTTTTAGAAAAACAACATTTGTTTTGTTTTCGAAGGACTGCAGAAGGTTTGATTTTATAGTTGCGGTTATAACTAAAGTGTTATTTAGGCTAAAAGCCATGTTGTTTGGCAGAAGGTTAAAGCAGAATGAGGCCTTGTAGAAAAACTGTCACGAGGTTAAACTTAATGAAACTTAATGACGCACTGCGACAGTAAATGAGGGAAACCGCGTGTTAAAAGTGCAGAAGCAATTGGTATAAGACGGGAGTTTAACAGAAGAATTCCTTCAAAGAAATTATTAGTGGCCGCGGTTTGAGTATATATGTACCAATAGGAATTTTATCAACTAAGTCAGAATTTCTGTCTGATGGCTCTTAAAACCTTTCTGCACTTAATAGACAGAATTCAAAAATTTAAACAGTTTAAATAACACCACCGACATAATGTCTCCCGCCTCGTCTTGATCTCTCGATACTTTCACCACTTGTGCTCCCTGGATAACGCCTGGGCATTCTACCCATTCATAAATCAACCTGGTCTCACTAGGAATGCTCATCAAGTATTTTATACAATGACTCTTTCACTTATACAATAGAATGCCGTGCTCTTTACTTTCATCCCATTACAACCTACAAACATTTAAAACCAATGAGCGTCGACTATTTCTTTCATTCCTCCCTACCGTCTGCGTTTTGTGCAAACATTTTAAGGGTAATCCCTTGTGTAAAAAAAAAAGATATACTGAGGAAACTCTACATAAACCCCTTTCATCCCGGGCCTGTTGTATGGGCAAAATCTAAGGCGGATAGATAGATATTCTTCGTCGTTTTTGAACGCAAGATTCTTTGAGTAATCTTTAGTTTTCCATTCTCGTTAGCGAAAGTTGATATATCAACACACTCTACAAAAAACACGCACAGGCCCAAAGAGTCTTTGACATCAACTCAGAGGGGCAATGCAGTAGAGGGGTCTTTAGGGGATCTCAACCATCTTCGAGTGCGCAATTAGAGGCAGTTGGGCAAAGACCGCGCAGAATTTAATTGTTCCAGACTCTGGTCCACCCCATCTAAGCAAGTGAGTAAAGGTATCTTAAATGTTTGAAGACCCCCCAAATGACGAAATGACGGATATTGTTAATAGCAGGTATAGACCCAGAAGAAACTGAGATGATGGCAAATTCTTTGTTATAGAAGATCCTCTGAAGAAGGTAGAGACCATTGCAGCGATTTTCTGGCTCAAACAACGTCCTAGAAATTTAGGCAGTTTTCCACAATTTCTACCATCGAATTTATATAGAGAAATGATCCTTTGAGAACTCGAGTTTAATGACGAAAATATGACAAATAATGTCATCGCCGGTGAAAAGGGGATTTTCGAATTACTCAGAAGTAAAAAATCAGCCGAGGGTGATAGAGCACGTGAGCTCCCTTCAACTAGCCGATTCAAACAAGAATCAGCTGCTACGAATAGATCCAAAAGTAGAGTTCCTGTAAATCTACCGAAGAGTCAAGCGATAACAAACCGAATCGCATACCCCACGTATAGGCGATAACGACGAATGCTACACTTAAGGTTTTAACGGGAAACTTTAACCAACGATACGCAAGAGAGAATTAATGGACTTATTCCAGAACCTTGGGCTATTGAGGTTAAGATATTGTATTTGGCCTCAATAGTAGTGAGCGAATATTAGAATTTGCCTGAGAAGATTTTAGACAGTGAACTGCTTTACTAATCGGTTCCAAAATTAAATACATATATATTCACATTCCCGGGTTCAGCACTAGGAGCAGCGATCATCGGACTACCTCAGGGAGACATAGATGCGATTCTTCCTGCTCTTCTACAGGATCTGATCGTACAGTGCCACCGTCGCAATTTGGATGCGATGTCAACGCTCACAACAACATCTGGGGTAGCAGCGACAAAGAAAGTGTGAGTTATTTTCAAATTATATTTTTAGCAAAAATCTGCTTTTATGTAATACCCCAAACCCACTTTTATCAACTCTATAAGAGAGGAGGTATTTTATCTTACCATCTTGTTCCCTTTCTTTATATTTTTTTTTATCGAGAATTGACATATATGCACATAAGGTTCAATATAGGATGCAATATCCGACAGGGTCAAACTAAATATTTACATGACGAAACTCACGACTGGAGTACTTTTCAAGAAAATCTCGCTAACAAAGCTGACTCACTGCTTTCATCTCTACAGTCGATTGGGAACGTAAATGAGGCAGCGGATCAACTAAATACAACCATTATCTCATCAACTTGAACAATTGCGTAAAATGGACCTATTGAACATAAGTTCGCTTTAACCAACTTCAATAAAGAATTGAAAATGTCCAAGAGAACTTCCTGGAAAAAGAATTGCGAGAACATGGAAAAACGGGGCAGAAATCTCGCGTCTCCAAAAAGTTCTCTCAAATAATTTAGGTATGTTAAAAAAAAGAAGGTACTTTCACAGCTAGTCGAGAGAAAACTCTAAAAAAAACTATTTGAGGTTCATTTCCCAAACTCGATCCTTTTAAAAAAACACATAGTATGTTAATTCTGAAGGCACAAGCTTTCCCTACAACAACAGAATTAAAAGCCTATCCAGAAATATGTTCAGCATAGACAAAGTAAAATGGGCCATAAACTCATTTAAACAATATAAGGCACCTGGATTAGAATCTAGGAATCTAGGAATCTTCCCAGCACTGATTCAAAAATGTCTGGTAGAGATTCTTCCCACACGCCTCGTTTAGGTACATCTTACAAGCCTGTTTATCCCCAAACCAGAGAAACCTAGTGAAATACTTAAATCTTATCCACCTTGCATCTTGCATAATTTTTATCTGAAAACCATGGAAACACAGGTAACACAGGTTAAAGAGGCCTACCGATAAAAAGAGATTGCAATATGTACCTTCCTAGACATTGAAGGTGCCTTCAATAATACCGGATATGAACCCATTTCGGATGACATGTCCAAAAAGGGTATTGACCCTCCCACTAACCGTTGGGTTAAAGCGATGCTTGTACACTAGCAAATCTCTGGGTCTTCCGATGAGACTAAAACCTCTGTCTCAGCCGTCAAAGGTTGTCCACAAGGAGGTGTTCTCCCACCACTCCTGTGGTCATTGCTCATTGATAGCCTACTAGTAAAACTTAGTAATATGCGTATCAAACAATAGGATATGCCGACGACTTAGTCATAATAGTGACACGTAACCACCCTAAAGACGTTTGCTACAGGATGCAGACTGCTCTGAAGATAGTACGGGCGGTTGTTGGAGAAAATCTCTCAAGGAACCCAAATAAATAATTAATAATAAAATTGCCAAAGCGACTAAAGCCAAGTGGGTCTGCCTTCGTATGTATGGCAAGACCTGTGGATTAACCCAATGATGACACGATGATGACACGACCCAACATCACCTAATCATCAGTAGTATGGTGGAACAAAGCAAAAGAGAAAACTGCTATACAAAAGCTGTAAAAGATTTGCATGCCTCGGCATTGCCGACGGAATGCACACATATCCCACAGTAGCTATAGAAACCTTCATTGGTTTAACGCCACTCCAAAAAAAATACAAAAAAATGGCAATTCGCAGCACAGTCAGGCTACTAAAAATAGGAGAGATTAATCACTCAGATCACATGGATTAAATGAGTCTTCTCTCCGAAATCCCCGAGCAGAACGTTCAATATAGTGATCCCAAGCCGAGAAGCATGGAACTAAAAAAAACCCACCTCAAACCTTAAAGGTATCAAGTGATATACGGATGGATCAAATACACCGGTATGGGTGCTGGTATATTTGGTCCAAACCAGCAGAATTTCCCAACCAGTGAGAAAAGGTCTCAGTCTATTTCAAGCGGAAATACATGACATTCAGGTGTTCCCAAATTGCCCCATTCCCATATATTAACGGACAGTCAAGCAGACATTAAAGTATTAGCCTCTAATCTTATTGACTCCAAATCAGTCTTGCACGGCTTCAATACACTACAAGATCTCCTCCATAAGAACACAGTAAAACCTTGGTGGGTACCTGGTCATAAAGGTATTGTCGGAAATGAAATACTCGACGGCCTGGCTAGAAACGGTTCGACTGATTCTGTAATCGGACCTGAGCCGTTCTGTAATATCCCGAATTCAGCAATTACATACATAACTCAGCAATAAATAGTTGGGAGAACAAAATGTGTACATCCCATTGGGAAAACATCCGAAGGCTTCACCAGGTTAAAAGAGCCATCAAACTCTTTTACGAAAAATTAAAGGAATCCCTACAACTGAAAAGTGATGATATCAGAAGACTGGTTGGATTTCTAACCGGACACTGTCACCTTCGATATCACCTACATAAAATAGGTCTTATTCAGGAAACTGAATGTCGTCTTTGCATGGCATACGAAGAAACTGCGGAATACATTTTATCCGAATGCATGGCTCTAGGTGCCTTAAGAAGTTGACACTTCCTCAGAGAAATTTTAATCCCTGGGGAAATTATCAAAATCTCCACCAGAGCGATTCTCAATTTCTTCAAAAAAGTTAAGCCTCTCTTTGCTTGCTACTATTGATTTTGTTTGTGGTACAAAGGATCAGATCCCTTACAAAAAAAAAAAATAAATAAAAATAACTCATCGGTTCCCACTGATTGAATTCTAATATCTGAATACGCTGCGCATAGTAAAACCACTGCTGTAGACCGTGAAGAATAGCGACGTATCTGCTTCTTCTACTGGAATGTTTGGCATTTGACATGCGAAAAGGTATTGCTGAACGTTACACAAGCGATCTTGTGTGAGCTTCCAATATCTTACCGTACGTATCAACAACTTTCTACAACAAACGTGTTAATTACAAATATAACAATTTAGAAAACAAATTTGTGATAAACTCTTGTTTTTTAGTGTCGGAAAGTTTTACAAGTGGGAAATTTTTCTCATAAACTAATAAAAAAAAAGGTCCCCTAGTGAGATAACAGATAACATAACACACTCTCTCTCTCTCTCTCTTTTTGTCTCACTCAACAAATTTAGAAAATCAAATTTATGCGACCAATTTACTTAATCAGCCTACACGTTTAACATATATGCATGATTGTTGTACATAGTGTGAGTGCATATTTTTGTATGATGTATGCACACGTATGCGGCAAGAACTATAAAAAGTAGTTTCTTAAGTACCCGCAAAATTACCCTCTGAATAAAATTTATTCTGTACATTTATCACACTCATCTACTAATACACACGAGTACTTGTTAACTGGAAGTGTGTAATGTATACACAATGCAAAAAAATAAATAAAAAAATAAATAAAAATTACACTATCAAGAAATATTAAATTCTATCTCATGAGTACCGCATGATTGTTTGACCCCCCTCTTCAAGCCTCTTTATCCGCCCGCACCTCTTCACAGCGCCTGTCGACGTTTCTTTACTTTTTATTCTCTCAACTAATTCATGGCACTAATAATATTTTATGAATAGTGTATGTATGAATACGAGTACTCGTCGGTTTTTTTCTCAGTATTGACTGTTGACTCTTGATTATTAAATCGACTACAGTCGGTTCGGTACGGTACAGTACGAGTACACTATGTTATTGTGGCCTGGTAGTCTTTGGTTTACTTCGGTTCTATTCTATCTGCATTTTTCATTTCCTTTCCCTGGCAATCAGTTCTATTATCTATCTATTGTCGTATACTACTCGTACATATTGTTATCACAACCTCCAGAGATCTATAGAGGCAGAGACACCGAAACACACTCCGACCGTCAGACTTAATAAAAGTCACACATTCAATATTGACACAACTGCTGAATTGCTGACAAAATAAAATTAATTTCGCTAAAACATACGGGAGGTGGTTTCTGTTTTGTTTTCGTTTTTTTCTTTTTGTTTTGTTTTTAACCACCCTTATAGCAGGCGCTTTCAGGGGGGGCAATAAAAGTAGGTGCGGAAGGAGGATGTCATAGTAGGTAACGATAATGGCGGTAGTCATTTTAATTTTGCAACAATTATAATCACATATGTACACACTAGTACACTTGAAGGTGATAAAAATCGCTGTGGTAGATAGATAATACCGAAAGGGTGGTAATTAGTGTAGAACGGGTGTGCCAAGCGATAACAATCTTTAAGATTTGCGGACTTAAACAATCGCAACAATCGAAAAAAAACAATCGAAAGAAAATCGTCATAAGGTAGGGGGCGGAACCACGTTTATAAGACAAGTTTCTTACTTTTAAGGACAAAAAACAATCAAACCCAGCAAACGAGTTAAAACAATCCTTTCATAAAGATACCAACTTGACCAAAACTCGTATCATCGAATGTCTTTCGATTATACATATGGATGGATGAAATTTAATTACCAATTCACTACGAAAACAAATAAAACAGACAAAGCATAACAAAAAGATTAATGAATAAAGTTATACACATATTCAAAAAGACACCAAAGTTATGCTCATATCCAATGGATCGAGATAGCTATGCTGGTGGTGGTACAAGTATTATTGATAGTGGTTGATCAAAGTCACGTGCAATTGGTTAACAGTCTCAAATGCATATACTAGTACACCAAATGAGAAATAAAAGAAAGTATAACATCATCTTACAGCTAAGTGTCCGTAAGCTCCTAAATCCGTTTTTCTTCTTCTTTTTTCTGCTTTTATGTACGTAAATAATAGTGATTTATTTGTTCTAAGCAGCTTAATTAAATTTATTAAACAAAGTCTAGTCGATATTCACTTAAAAGCATAAGTAAATACGAATATGTATCATGTATAGAAAAGATGAATTTAATTTCGAAAAAAAAGAAGAAAAAAAAACATCAACAACCGCACACTATTGTTTGTATTGTTTGAAGATACACGTATCTAGTCTGAACTTGAACTAGGATTTGGGTAACC
Organism: Volucella bombylans; assembly: GCA_949129095.1. Lineage (NCBI taxonomy): Eukaryota > Metazoa > Arthropoda > Insecta > Diptera > Syrphidae > Volucella > Volucella bombylans. The sequence continues at coordinate 163,749,811 of OX422141.1, read as the reverse complement.
TTGCTGAATAGAGGTTTCAGCAACTATCACTAGCATAGTTTGATATTTATTTTATTTAACTTTCAAATAGAGTCTCTGCTCTTATTGATATTTGCTAAAGAAAAGTTTTTATTTAAGCCGTGTATAAGTTGATTGAAAATATTTTAAAAATTTGGTAATAGAGTTGAGCGGCTATTTACGCTTCGGGAGTAGGAATGAAAACTACATTGATAACCTAAATTAGACTGTAGACTCTTCTGTGACATTATAGGGAAGTTCTAGGAAGCACCTAGGCCACGAAAAATCATTTCCAAAAACCCTAAAGACACTGTGTTATCTCCGGTAATGACTTCATTGTTCTGTAACTAAATACTGTAGTAACTTCTTTGGTAGCTTGCCATTACTTTACTTCAAAATGTGTTATTTCCTCTGCACCCTCTATCAACAAAAAAAGTTTGTCTGTTCCATGTGCATCATGTACTTTTTCCAGGTGGGTTTTTTTGGGAAATGCTATCCGCAGAGAGGTGGAATTTAAGTGTTATACAAGAACAACAAAAGGTCAAACGGATGGTGAATGCGATTATATGAGAACACAAGCGTTCTCACTTTAGCCTCACACCATCAACTCCTACTACTCACCTCCACGTGGTGGCGGCTGGGTGCTTAGTACCTCGACTGGAGATGGGGTAATCAACCCCTGTGGAAGGTTGTTGGTGGCATCTGCTGATGGTATGTGTGTGTGTGTGTGTGTGGGGGGGGGGATAGAGAGAGAAAGAGAGGAGTACCATCTTACTAAGGCGCTAAGATGGAATCAACATCAACGGTGGCGTCCACAGTTCCTGTTAGGTTGAACTAGTGTTATCTCTATAGGAGCTGTTTCAACGAATTTGAATACCAGGTCTATTGGGTATCTCCAACACTATGTCAGGGTGCTGGAAAAGAGTGGGGTCGGATGAGCCCTGAGGCCAACGGCAGTACTCACATCCCCGAAGCGGGTTACTGACTCCGGAATTTGGTCTGGCCCCTTTTGTCTTAGGGGTCCCAAAAAGGGCCTGGCCCTCCAGGTTAGAGGTAGTGCGCGGGGTTGTTGACGACCATGCAAAACGAACAAAGGATTGTTTGCTTCACTGCGGATAGCATTCCCAAAAAAACGCACCTAATATAATTTTTGTGAAGATTTAACAATAAGAAAATAACAAACAGAAAACAATTCTTGTTCTAAAAAAGTTTTGTATTACCCAAATACGAGTATACAGTTGGGCTAAAAGGTCCTTCAAATGTGGTAGTCCCTTGGAGACCTTGGCACCTAATATAATTTTTATGAAGATTTAACAATAAGAAAACAAGGTCCGTTACTACTTAGTGACTCGTATGTTCTGTATCGCTCTATTGGTTCTGTGGCTTTTACATCGTCTACACGTTATCGTGTACCAACTTTTCCACTTTTATACTATCATCGTTCTTCTTGTTCTGGGTTATCAACTAATTTATCTCCGGAAACAGATTCCATTTCATAACATGGTTGGCTATGGAGTTATGCAAAGTATGGCCAACTTATTGCTACATCCGTCGTTAAATGATTTTGCCTATGGATTCAACTAATAAAGTTTTGTATTACCCAAATACGCGTATACAGTTGGGCTAAAAGGTCCTTCAAATGTGGTAGTCCCTTGGAGCTGGAGTAGACGTTGGAATGAAACACTCGAAGCTTAATGTGTTGGCTGATTATATACTTTGCTTAACTTTGAACATCTTCTTACAGACCGGCATGACCCTGCGCCTCAATAAAAATGCCTCTCTAAGCAGCTTGAGCTCTACCTATCGTCTTTTCCTTACGCACGTCGAGTGGGTTGAGATGCCATTCAAAGAGCGTGCCTCACTTTAGGTATTTACTGGAGTGTAAATTCAAAGATATTTTAAATATATATTTTTTTAAATGTTACGAATTATATGCGAATGAAAATTTTCACTCAGACACGAAACTGGTCCATTATACTCCATGTGTACCAAGTTTCCATGCGGTCCAACATCTAAGTACTTACTACGCCCAATGCTGATTAATGTCGGTGATCTAGTGGGAACCGATGCTTTCAGTGTGGCGAGGCCGTCGATTTCTTAGAGCATTAGTCTCCATGCACTCTACACTAGCTAGGAATTTTTCCGCCATAGGTGCTGTCCTTTGACCAGATACCAATGCAGCAGATATACGTCTTTGTTGAATCACATTCACCACACTCCATTAAAGCACTTAGGACCAAAGATCAAACGGAGAATCCTTCGCTCGACACAATCAAGAAGGCTTTCGTCCGTTTTATAATGTCCATGACTCTGGCCCGTATAAAATGACAGGGATGATGAGGGACTTACATATATATAGGGTCTTCATCTTTGCTAGACATGAAACTTTGCTACTTGTCCTTATTTTCTGCCTAAGGCGTCCGTGTTGGTATATATTTTTTTGCTTTCATTGGCAGTCAAACTCATTTTTACAGCTTCTGCCTCAATACTTACAAATTCTCCACTGTAACCCTCTGATTTCTACAGATTACGTCAATGACATCTGTATATACTGGAAGCTGTACAGATTTTTAAAATGTTTTGCGTCTGTTGCTGGCTTGTGAATTACACACAATTCTTAGCACGTTGACCCACACTTTTTGACATTAAAAGATTCAGTTTACGAGTCCTATTTACTTGTACATAGTTTTCGCAGTTCAGGCAATCCAATCTTTAGAATCGGACTGACAATACATAGAGATTCCATTCATCGAGCATGTGTTCCTCCGACCAAATTTTACAGATAACCTCGTGCATGAGGTATGAAGTCTGAATATTACTATCCTCACTTCGTTGAATGTTGGTACGATAGTTATGGAGATTGTCGTCCGGGTTGAATAGTGCATTTTACTTGACAAAAGTACGTCCGCAGTGTGCTTTCGGAAAACAGATCTTTTACTGAAAGTGATTCCATTCATTCCATTGGTCTTAGACAATGGATGATATTCAGTTGGTAGTTGTTTCCACACCTCAGACGCCACCTTAGTTGTTGACGTGTTGCATCAGCCTCTAGTTTAATTAGGCAGTAGCTATGATAAAATGATGTCCTCGCACTATCCCCACATCTATTGCTCGTCTGCGGACGTACAAGAGACTACTTCTAAAAGGCGTAGATTTATGGTAAACCGATCAACTTGGTCTCTTGCCATCAAACAAACACTACCGACAGCTTAAAAGTAAAAGTAATTTAGAGAACCTCGTTCAGCAAGACCCTAGCATGCCATTGTTACTAAAGGGTGTCCCAAAATTCAAACCAGATTTTAATTTTGCGCCATTTGTTCGGGCAAGTATTGCCAACGAAAAAAAATTACAGCATGACAGGTGACAATTTGGGGTTATTAAAAATAGAGCGCTACACGAAAGAACAAAACGTTTTCAGTGTTGTCAGAGCAACATTTTTTAAATAATGACAGTTTGACAGCTACAGTTCGCAATTTCATCTCATCTCATTTTCATCTTCATGGCTTTGTTAGTCGTCAATTTTGTCGAACTTGGGGTTCAGATTGTAGAGAAACAATTGCATCCACAAAGTGTTACTGGTTGATGTGGATTTTAGGCTGGAGGGATCATCAGACAATAACATTTAATGGTGCGCGTTATAGCTACATGATAATCCAGTCTTTTGTGACTAAATTGCAAAAAATATGGATGCGGACGACATGTGGTTTCAAGTTTTCTGAAGTCTGACGTTTATGCCAACAAGCCCACGACCATCTTGAAGGACTAAATTGAGCGCTATGGTAACGAAATCCAGTCACATGTAAACTGTCATGTCATGGAAAATTTCGACATACGCACTATGTGCCACTAAAGCCGTGGATGACATTTACCCGATATGCTATTCCATACATAACACTATACCGTATGTTTTATGAATCAATGTAAAATATACAATTTTTCATTAAAATTCTGTGTTTCATATCAAGATTACTCGTACTTCTTGCGTCAATTTTAGGACACCTTCATTTGATGAAAAAATAGGTTTAACACTTCTAACCGGAAGGGCCATGGATGAACTATAAAAAACTAAAATATTCGAATGGATAATATATTGCCTCGGTCGTATTCAACAATTCTAATAAAAATGTGCCTCGAATACTTTTAGTTCGAGATGTCAAGAAATATCAATTCTTTGGTTCATAAATCGAACCGGGATAAACTGAAACCTGGATGCTCGTTATAAAAGAGTCGTTAGCATTTGTAAGATTTTCAGAACGAAGTGATGTTCAATAGATCGTAAGTGAAATTCGATGAAATTTATTAGAACGTTTTCATCTATACTAAGAAAGCGTTTTCAATAGGGACATCCCAATTTAAACTTTTTTATGATCTGTCAGTGTCAAAACGTCATTCAATGTTTACATTTTTATCATGGTGAAGTTTACGAACGAACAACGTTTGGAAATTATTTGGAATTGGAAATCTCTTTCACCCTTACAAGATCAAATTTTTTCAAGAACTGAACGATTGGACTCTACAAAAGTTTGAAGAAAATCCTGCGATGAAACGCCTTTTTGGCTTAATGGCTTTGTCAATAAGCAAAATATGTGTTATTGGACAACAACAAAGCCACTTGTGCTTCAAGAGACTCCATTGCATCCATAAAAAGTGACTGTGTGGTGTGAATTTCATGAAGGCGGAGGTATGATTGGATCGTATTTTTTCTTCGATGAAAATGATTGCCATGTTACGATCAATGGAGTTCGCTGTCGTACCATGTTGAAAGACTATTTTTGACCAGAATTGGATGGACTTGACATCAGTGATATGTGGTTCCAACAGGATGTTGCCACATGCCACACACCTGATCAAACAATTGATCTATTGAAGGGGAAGTTCAGTAATCGTGTAATCTCGAAAAATGCTCCGGTCGAACGGCCACCTCACTCATGCGATTTACGAGTAACGCCGTTGGATTTCTTTTTGTGGAAGTCATTGGTTAATGCCAACAGGCCAACAACGTTAGAGGATCTCAGGAATAATATCGAATGCGAAATTACCAACGTTCCGGCCGATATGTGTGAAAAAGTGATGGAAAATTGAAAATTGGTCATATGAACGAGATCGACTTCCATACACTACACACCTGTATCTCAATTATTGTGTGCTTTATTTAAATACAAAACTGTTATGTCCTTATTGAAAATCCCGAAACGAAACGAATCGTAAGAGTTTTTATGTATGCAAATACTGATGTATTTTGAAACTTTATTTGACTTAAGTTATGGCTATTACCAGGTTTTATATCAAACAAATTCTATACAATAACCTTTAAGATATTCAGGTTTATACTGTGATATTTCACAATTTGCCAAACGTATTGGGTGTTAATTGATTTTTCGTATGTATAGGTAAATTACAATAATAATGACAGACCTGATAAGTAGCAGAAATTGTTCGTTCTCAACCGAAGCCAGATATAATAAACCGAACCTTATAACGTTCAAAGTTTGATTTGATTACCATATTAATTGTTAACCATTAAACATAAAACCAAAAATAGGGAAATAAACAGCAATAAATAGAGACCAAATGAAATGGAATGACAATCAATATGGAAAGATTTGAATACAATACAAGTTCATAGATGGACATGGATGGATTCGACAAAATGGAGCTTTGTACGAAAATCCTCCTTCACAATCCAATAATCGTTGGCCACCATTAACATGTCAACATGCGACCGAATTATCATATTTGGTAATACCTACTATGTAGGTTGTCAATAATTCGATGATAATTAGGGCAAAATTTGTGTTGCTTAGAGATTCTTGAACAACTAACCATGTTGAGGTTAATGTTCGTAGAATTACATGCTTAAAGGCATTCACAGTGGTAGACTTTAGCGTGGTAAACCGAACATAGGACTGCACATATACTCGTACATATATAAAATATAGTAGTCAACTTAATCACACTGCAGTTCTTAGAACAAGAGTAAACCTATTTGTCAGCGTATCAATTATAATAAAAAATTTATTAATGAATATTTTATCCAATTTTAATCGGAATTAGAAAGGAATTTGAGGAATTGTGCTGCAAAGTAAATTCAGAATTCTTAACTAAAAGTGAAATTCACTATTCTGCGCTTCGTTTTTCTTTAAGTGTTCTACTAGAAGTGGCTTCTTCCAAATTACAATACAATCATTTGTTTGAAAAAATCATAACTACTAAGCGCATAAAGGAAATTCCCAGGGCTATGAATTTAGCGAATTTTGAGAAAAATTATGTACAGGGTGTTTTAGAATCTTCTGGTGAAATAGGACTTTATCACCACAGGAGATAAACATAATAGTTGACTTTTAAAATATTCAAAAGTCCATGATCGAAATAATAACAGGGTGTCTAAAAGCTACTCCGAGAAAAACAGTGGTGAATTAAAGTAGACGAACAATTTTTTTAGATTTTTTTAGGTGTATCAGAAGACCGTCCTTTTTTTTGTGGCAAAACAGAGTGCATAATAAAATATATCAGAGATTCATTTCAAGTCAAACAGTAGTAAAAAGTAAACGGACCAAAAATTTAAATAAAAAATAAACAGATTTGTTGGAAACTTTCGTCAACATCCATGGTAATGCCTAATAAACTTATCATTTCTGCAGAGTATTGTGTTCTCCGACCTTTTCGGTGTTCTGATATGCCTTAACGAAGAAATGAGTGGGTACGGTGAGGCAGCAAACATGTTGAAAAGGTCTTCACTCCGCCGCATCCTTGAAACCTTGCATGCACCCTGTCTTCCAATAGGGACTTCCGAACTTTGACAGTTGATAGCGGCCATATTATTGAAGCTACATCTGTTAAATTGGCTGTCATTTATTCAGTCTGTTTTGCCAAAATACCATGGATGGACATAGCGTTTAACAACACGTGCAAATGATAAAATTGTTATATCAAAATGGGTGTTCTGTTCGGACAACATTCCGCGTGCCTCGCCCATTTTACGGTTGCCATAATCGTCCTACCGAGAAGATTATTCGCAGTATGGTGGATAAATTTGAGTCCACTGGTTCAGTAAACGCAACATCTGGCGAAAACATCGCCGCTGTCCGTGAGAGTGTACAGGAGAATCCGAGGCAGTCGAACCCGGCTTTTCGCAGACCACAACTTCGCGAATTTTGCGTCGTGACTTGGGCCTGCACCCGTACAAAACTCAACTGACTCAGGAACTGAAGATAAACGACCATAGACAACGACGTGTGTTCGCCGAATGGGCCCTGGAGCAGTTGGAAACTCACCCTAATTTTCATCGAAAAATCATCTTCAGCGATGAAGAATGTGTACGTCAACAGACAAAATTGTCCAATTTGGGACGATACCAATCCACATGAGATCCAAGACCGTCCAATGAATCCCGAAAAGGTCACTGTTTGATGTGGATTTTGGGCTGGCGGCGTCATCGGTCTATATTTCTTTGAGAACGACGTTGAACGGGCCGTCACCGTCAACGGCGAGCGCTATAGGTTAATGATTACCAACTTCTTTTGGCATAAATTGGATGATATGGACACCTACGATATGTGGTTTCAACAGGACGGCGCTACGTGCCACACAGCTCACGCCACATTGGAAGCGATTCGAGGTCATGGTCATCTCGCGTGGAGGTGATGTGAACTGGCAACCGAGATCGTGTGATTTGACCCCATTAGACTTTTTCTTGTAGAGTTTTCTGAAGTTGCAGGTCTGTGCGAATAAGCCACAGCGGCCCTCAAAGCCAACATAATCCATGCCATCGGCCAAATTCAGCCAAAGTCATGAAAAATTTGACATTTCGGATGTGCGCCACCCAGAGAAGCCGCCGCGGACATTTGAACGATGTTATATTCCATACATAATGGCATCGATAGGCCTTTCAAACGAATACAAAATTTCGATAATATCTCACACACACTTTGTTTTATTCAAAGTTAAAGATAGGAAATGCTTAGTGAAAGACCCTTTATTTTGATATCTATATTCCTTGTAGTCTTTGTTTTTGGATTTCTGAGCTTATTCTGGAAATTGTCCGAGTGGTAACGATTGATGCTCGATTATATTTTGACTATGGACCAACATTTTATTTAGGTGTGAGTTGGTTTTCGGCACATATTTGTTAAGTGGCCTAACCCCTTAAGGCCACTCTAAAAGCCGTAAAAATTGTTTTTTTTTTCTGATTTTATTTTTCAGGAAAAATATAAAATAAATCGAGTTTACAAAGATATATGTCTATTGACTGTAAAACGTAATTTTTATAGAGTAATTTATTTAAAAATGGCGGCTATGTGCAAAATTGAAACAAAGCCGTCATTGTACACGCAAACTGCAATATCCATAGCTATATCCACACGGTTTTACCACTAGAAATGGATTTTAGGGTCCAAGGCCCACACAGTCGAATTAAAACTCATTACAGTCTTGAGTATAACCGCCGATGCATCGAGTAAGAAGATCGTTTCTGGTCAATTATTCGTAGACTGGCTTGATAGTTTCATACACTTCAATTGGAAGAGCTGGCTTATGTTTGTACTCAGCCAAACTATTTGTAGCTTTAGGATTTTGCCATGAGCACCATGATTCCTTCCCGATCGAACAATTGTCGTTTTGCATCATTTATGATCGAGTGTAGCCCATATACTGTTTCTCATATTTTCAACTCAATTACAGTTTCTACGAATGGCTAATCCATAGCAAATAGAGAGTTCCTCTATTAGATTTCCCGTCAATTTGCCCCTTCCACCGACACCTTATGTATTCTTCTTCAAATTACGTAGGCGGGTACCCTTTCGCTTTTGAACGTGATCTATGCACTCATTCTCATAGGGCTTAGTATCAGTAATGCCTTTAAAAGTCTGAAAATCACCGTCACTAATATAATGGGTGTATTTTACCTGGTGCAAAGCTTCGAATCGCTGAAACATCTCAACAACTGCATCGACCTCCATTTTTCCTGCTAATTAATCGTAATTCGCATCGCACTTATCTTTACCATTTTGTGCCCATTCCCTATATTCTTCGGTATCTTCTTTATTCTTCCAGTACAGTATTTTGATTCTACTGCGCAGTCTATAATTTTTGCACTATAATTGACAATAAGAGTCACTAAGCCAAACAAGGACGTAAACCCACGTTTTCTCCACGAACTATAGTCTGCTACCATTATTCCATTTTCTCTTTTTTTCAATAGAAATAGTTGTCTCATTTTTCGCTGTTTTCATCATACTGTTTTTGCAAACTCGTTTACTTGCAGTTGAAATTTTTTTGACAGCCTTATCATAGAAAGAGTGAAACATAAGCCGAGGTAATTCCATGAATGCGCAACACTTTTTTATTCCGTGCAAACCAATTCCAAGTAATCGTTTGTAAATTACAATTCTACGGTTTATTTCATAGCCTTTTTCAATAAATGGACTACTAGGTACGAGTATCTCAGTCTATATACATTTATCACAGGACACTACTATTTTAAATCCCAAGCCGCGCTTACCCCTTTCTCTAAATTTCACTTGCGATTTGCACACTTTACAAACGACAACGTTTGAAATAGCTGAAAAAGCTACAATAAAGTTTAACACACGATAACCAAAACCTGGATTCTCTTCAATATCGTACATATATTCCGATTGATCCAACTTTTCGCGAATTTACTAGCATTCATTTCACTCATTACCTCTAACTAGTGTCGATTCAGCGGTCTTCTTCCAAATATTTTCGGTCTGTTACTCTATGTATGTGTTTCTTTTGCACCTTTTTGACCACAATGCACTTTGTCACTCATTATAGAAACGAACCAACACTGACAAAAAAGTTTGCCAATTATCGATAGAAAACAAACATTGCTCAAATAGCGTCCTTCTCGAATGTTTCACTGTACGAAACTGACTGAAAACGATATTTCTAAAGACGAAACAAGTAATAGTCTGACCACGTGGCACTTAGCTTCAAAAACATCTACCGTATACCTGCTTTAGTCCTCTAAAATACCGTCCCTGGTTTCGGTCATAAGATGCTTGCTTCCTACGTGGCGGTCTATAGAGTTTTCCAATAAGGACTTGACAACTTTTTCTTTTTAAATAAAAAGCAAACCATTTGAGATATTTCAAAAACTTTATTATCGGCTTGAAGTACAATCAAAACATTTATGAATGGAACTCGACTTCGTTCATATGACCACCGCGGGCACGTTTGCAGCGGTTGATGCGTTGGACCCAATTTTCAACGACTCGGCCACACTCGGCCACGAGCTCTTCCAACGTCCTCGGCGTGTTGGCATAAACCAATGACTTAACGTAGCCCCACAGAAAATAGTCAATCGGCGTTAAATCGCACTAACGAGGCGGCCAATCGACTGGCCCATTTCTTTAGATAACACGCTCACCATACTTACTCTTCAATAACTCGATTGTAGCGTGTGCTGTGTGGCTTGTGGCATCATCCTGTTGAAACCAAATGTCGTCAAAGTACATATCTTCCAATTCGGGCCAAAAATAATCGGTGGTCATGGCGCGATAACGCTGACTATTCACAGTAACGTGACGATCGTCATCGTCGACAAAAAAAATTGGCCAAATAACGCCGCCTGCATGCAAACCGCACCAAACAGTTATTTTTTGTGGATGAAGTGGTGATTCATGAAGAACATTGTGGATTTTCACCCGACCAATAACGCATATTTTGCTTATTGACGAACCCATTGAGCCAAAAATGAGCTTCGTCACTGAAGATGATTTTGCGATGAAATTCATCATCTTGGGGCATCTTCTCCAGAACCCAATCCAAGAACGACGTCGCTTCAAATGGTCCATTGGCTTCAATTCTTGAGTCAGCTTGATCTTGTATGGGTGTAGACCAAGATCCTTAAGCAAAATACGCCATAATGTGGTCTGAGCGATGCCCAATTCTTGAGAACGTCGTGGAATTGACTGATTTGGATCGTTTGCTACGGACACCTGAACGGCAGCGATATTTTCGACACTTCGACCAACCCGATGTCTCACTGACACGGCAACATCACACAACGAATATGTAGACTCAAATATTTGCACTAAACTTGTTATTGCCTGTCTACTAGAGCGAGAATTACGACCGAAAATTGGAGTTAACGCTCTTAAAGTTGCAGTCACCGACTCCGAATTTCGGTAGAAAATTTTTATAATTTGCAGACGTTGCTCGTTCCTGTACTTTACCATGATGAAAACTGTTGAGTTTACTGAATAAATTGACAGTGACAGTTTGATGATTGTGCGTTCACAAATTAAATTCAAAGTTGTCAAGTCCCTATTGGAAAACCCTTTACTTGATAAGATCTTTTTTTGTGGAGTAGAAATGTTTTTTTTTATTCTTTTGACTTGCAGTGGACTTGCGACAGACAAACTGTCTTGGTTACGTCAGCTTTCATCTTTTCATGATCCTTATTATACTTTATTGCCAAGATACTAGAAAGATCGTCAGTGGTTATGGTTTCGGTTGCATTTATTAGGTTTTGTTTTTTGGTGAACGTCGAGCACTCAGTTATTAATTTCCTTGGTCTTCCTCTTGATGACTTTGTTAATCACAAGTTTCTTCTGTTCTTTCAGCATCGATATGGAGACAATTTCCCTGTTCTTTTTATGATCATTTTTTTTTTCAATTTCGGAAAACCCTTTAATGGTGTGTAATTATTTTTTTTTTTACCCCGAATCGTAATCCATGAATTGGCATCGTATGGCAATATTTTGAAACAAAACCAATAATAAATGTTTATTACTCATTGCAAGATTGTTTTTCTTTAGATAAATCTCCATCATTATTTAGTGACTTTAAAGAACCGTTCCCTCTGACTCGACTAAAATGAAGAAGACATCGTGCCTCGTGAGACAGTAAATATTGACTAACGTTCCCTTATTTGCAGTCAAGGTTTTATTAGAGTATGGTTCTTGGTGGGACTAATGTAAATATCCATATTGTTGCTATGTATATTTGTATAGGGGGTCATCCAACAAGAGATGCCATTTTAAATCAAGAGATAAAGGCACCATTTTTATAAAAAGTAGTGATTTTCTATTTTAGTCTAAAGAACAAACTATGAGGATCTGCCAAATGTCCGCTTCGGCTCTGTGTATAAATAGTCATTCTTTTGATAAAATTTTTCATGGACATTTTCGCATAATTGCGGCTGTATTTTGCTCTGATATTTTATTTCATTGCATGAGTCGCTGATGGAGCGCTAGAGTACACTTTATCTTTAACATATCCCCGAAGTGAAAAGTCTAATGGTATTAAATCGCACGATCTCGGCGGCCAACTGAAGTCTCCATTTTGAGAAATCACATGTCCTGGAAATTTGTCACACAATAGAGCCATTGCTTCATCGGCTGTGTGGCATGTGGCTGAAAATAAACGTCATCCACACCCATAGCATCAAATCCAGGCAAAAAAAGAAATCAGCCAACATCGTTCGGTAAGGCAATTCACTCACTGAAATGGTCGCACCAGCACCATTTTTAGAAAAAATACCGCCCAATGACACTCCCAGCACAAAAACCGCACCAAACTGTCACTCGTTATAGACGGAGAGGTTGTTCCACTGTATCTCTTGGGTACGTAACGTAGGTACGTTTACGCCTCATCACTTAGAACAATTTTGTGTGTAGGACAAGATATTTATGACAAGTGGTTACGGATAGGCCAAATTTATCTGATCGTCTCGAAATGGACACACCTGTGATTTTAGACACACTCTCAGGTACTGACCTTGCCGAAGGAACCAAGACTTTCAAATTTATCGATTAAGTTCACTATAGCTGTGCGAGAAAGCGCTTGATAGTGACCAAAAGCAATAAGAACTTTACGAAACGTGTCCGCAATATTTTTACCGTTTTTGGAGTAAATTTTCACTATTTCAACAGTGTGTGCGAGTGTGTATTGATCCATATTTAATAACGTCATAGTCATCGTTATGATAGTTGAATGTTGACAATTCAACAATGGCGCGAAATTTAAAGTGACACCTCTTGCTGGATGACATGATAACATGGGGTTCTTCTCTCCCTTCCTCCTTGGCTATTTAGAAACTATATTCCAAATAGAGCAATTAGACATACATTCAAACCTCTGAACAAGCTTCAGAGACAGATGAACACAAAAACAATCTCTATAACGCTATGGAAGCTGATATGTATTCGACAAATGCTTTGATTCAAATTGCGCATTCAACTGACCCATTTATCTCTTAAGCTGCTCCTTATCCGATATTAAACGGGAACCAACTAGAAGCTACAAAAAAAGAGTCTATTACCCAGTTTATCCGACAGCTCAATGTGTGTTGAAGCAATCCGCATTGGTTCAATACCCTTATAAATGCTGGTGTTTATATGAAATTATCCAAAATGAGCGAGAGAAAATTGAGAGAAGTTTAACAAACAGCTGATTGAACTGACACTTGACACTAACACTGATACATTGTTCTAATTTCTTTGTCTTTCCAAATATTTAATTTGCAATCCCACATTTTAAATACACAACTAATACCTGCCCGATGATGAAAGAATGATGAGAGCGCGAGAGAGTACAATGTTTCAATGCAATATGAAAATATTTATACTATATTTCAAAGCGGTTACAAATTTTCAATGCGTTTTATAAGAAGGAATGAACGTATGCGTGTTGAATATTTCAATGCGTTTTGAAGTGGTGTTTATTCGAGCGTATTGAACCAATGCGGACTGCTTCAACGCACATTGAGCTGTCGGATAAACTGGGTATAGGTACCTGCTAAGGGAGTGGTCTGAGCGATGAAATAGAAAAAAAAACAGCATCTATCACACTCTCGACCTAAAAACTCTATCCGAGCAGGCAGAATTTAGAGCATTTAATAAGGACGGACTCACTAGCTTACGCAACGTGGAATTTTTGAACAGGGGTGGACCAGATAGAAGAATGTAGAGGAGAAGCAGGCGCGGATGTGTTAGAAGCGGCACACTGAATTTTCTGTACGTTACCGAACGCTTTGGTGGTTGGGTGCTGCATAAATAGGGTAGGCACTGAGAGGTGTCAACTTAGCGATACCCAGATTTGTAACTGTTTCTACATATCAAATGTGCTTATTATACCCCCAAGTGGTAACCATCGGCTACTAGCCCATGCCCATTCGGACTCATCTTGCCAAACTTATAAGTACGAGTGATGACCAGGTAACAAAAATAGCAGCACTAACTAACTGGGCAGCGGATGAGATCCCCAGATGGATTCAACGGTGAAGTAAAATCTCGGAACAGAACAAATAAGACCTTATCCGGGCTATTCCGTCATATTTGGAGTTCAGGCCGGTAAGGACTTCCGAGATTAAGTCACGGGTCTTGGCACTTGAGCCCTTAATGGATGAACGGCAGTGCTCACATTCCCGAACGGGTTAATGGCTTCGGTCCAACCTACCCCTCTTCCTAAGGGTTCCTATAATGGAACTGGCCCTTCAGGTTGGGGGTTGTGCCGCCGGGGTAATTGCCCGGCCATGGAAAAAAACTTAAGTTACGAAGCAACAACAAGCCTCGGGTACGGACGTATCTACTGTTGACAACCCCTGGAAACGAAACGAGGACAACGAACTTCAGATCTCCACGTGGAATGTTAGGTCCTTTAATAGACCAAGATGTTAACGCCACCCAAAAAATATGATGGGATGGGCCGGACAAAAAGAATACGGCGATTGTTATCGACGTCAAAAGCAGCGCCTATTTGGATGTGGATTTGTTGCTACAGACAAACTTAGGCAAGAAGCCTTGAGTTTCCGGCATTTTAACAAGTACCTCGCAACAATCTGTATTAAGACTAAATTAGCCTTATACGCGCGCACGCACCAGAGCAAAAAGATGACGACATCAAAAATAGCGTATACGAGCTCTTGGACAAGACTTACGAGTAGTGCCAGTGACATTAAAATAATCTTCGGTAACTTTAATGCGAAGCTAGTAAAAGAGTTATCTCCGACAACGAATTCAGGGTAATCGACTTTGCCGAGGGACGAAACTTGTCGTAGATAGCACGCGGTTCCCAGATCTTGATATCCATAAGGGGGTTTGGAGAACTCGTGATCAATCAATCGTTAACCAGATTGACGCAAGGCACTCCTCCAGTATTATGGATGACCGAAAATCAGAAAGGCAAGCTAATATAGGGTTTTCCCAAAAAGGACTTGACAACTTTTTTTTTAAATAAAACGCAAACCATTTGAGATACTTCAAAAACTTTATTATCGGCTTGAAGTACAATCAAAACATTTATGAATGGAACTCGACTTCGTTCATATGGCCACCGCGGGCACGTTTGCAGCGGTTGATTCGTTGGACCCAATTTTCAGCGACTCGGCCACACATTTCGGCCGAAACGGCCGCTATTTCGCATTCAATGTTGGCTCTGAGCTCTTCCAACGTCGTCGGCGTGTTAGCATAAACCAATGACATAACGTAGTCCCACAGAAAATAGTCAAGCGGCGTTAAATCGCACTGACGAGGCGGCCAATCGACTGGCCCATTTCTTTAGAAAACACGCTCACCATACTTACTCTTCAATAAATCGATTGCAGCGTGTGCTGTGTGGCTTGTGGCATCATCCTGTTGAAACCAAATGTCGTCCAAGTACATATCCTCCAATTCGGGCCAAAAATAATCGGTGATCATGGCGCGATAACGCTGACCATTCTCAGCAACGTGACGATCGTTGTCGTCGACGAAAAAATATGGCATGCAAACCGCACCAAACAGTTATTTTTTGTGGATGAAGTGGTGATTCATGAAGCACATGTGGATTTTCACCCGACCAATAACGCATATTTTGCTTATTGACGAACCCATTGTGCCAAAAATGAGCTTCGTCACTGAAGATGATTTTGCGATGAAATTCATCATTTTGGCGCATCTTCTCCAGAACCCAATCGGAGAACGTACGTCGCTTCAAATGGTCCATCGGCTACAATTCTTGAGTCAGCTTGATCTTGTATGGGTGTAAACCAAGATCCTTACGTAAAATACGCCATAATGTGGTCTGAGCGATGCCCAATTCTTGAGAACGCCGTGGAATTAACTGATTTGGATCGTTTGCTACGGACGCCTGAACGGCAGTGATATTTTCGACACTTCGACCGACCCGTTGTCTCACTGACACGGCAACATCACACAACGAATATGTAGACTCAAATTTTTGCACTAAACTTGTTATTGCCTGTCTACTAGGGCAAGAATTACGATCGAAAATTGGAGCTAACGCTCTTAAAGTTACAGTCACCGACTCCGAATTTCGGTAGAAAATTTTTATAATTTGCAGACGTTGGCTCGTTCGTGTACTTTACCATGATGAAAATGTTGAGTTTACTGAATAAATTGACAGTGACAGTTTGATGATTAGTGAAAGAATGCGTTCACAAATTAAATTCAAAGTTGTGAAGTCCCTATTGGAAAACCCTTTATTATGAGGAACTTTGCGTCGGACGACTACAATCGCAAGAGACCGCCAAACCCTTTTCCGATCGCGTAAAGTAGCGTGAGAAGTGCATCATCGAGCGAATATAAAGGTGCTTTTCCTCGAGAAAAACATTCTGAAGTTTTAACGAGAGATGCAAATTAAGTAAAAAAAAAAAACGGGAAGTTATATAGTACAATCACAGTCAGTACTGAAGATATGGAAAAACCGCTTCTACAGACCATCATCAGCGAGGACCATCCATTCTCTGCGGTTATGTGAAAAAAATCTCGCTTTGCTGGAATAAGCTGGTCGGCCTACTTGCAGATATTTTTAAGGCAACAAGAGATAGTCTGGTAGAAAACATGCACCAACTTAAAATACTTCCAAGATTTTGTCGTAGTATGACCGATGAATGACCCTCGTTTGTCTGATCTACAAGAAATGAGCCTCTCTAAGCTTTTATCTTATCGCTCGAAAATTTATCAGTGTGGCTTCCGACCTTGAAAACAAAGCATATGCCATCAACGAGAATAGAGCCATAACATCGACGAATCTGATAGAACGTTACCAAAACGGATATAGTGTGTGATTTTTAACGTAAACCACCTGTCATGGATACTTATTTTTATGGGATGCCCATACATCCATGGGGGCAAGGATACGCCTTGCCATCGCTCTGCCGCCTTCCTGAGATACCAATTCGGAACTGTGTTGCCGGCACAAGTTCCACTCTTGGTTGAGTCGAGGCCGACCTAAAACTTCTTACTGCTCTTAGGGTCGCAGCACCCAGTACTTATTGCAACTCTACATTGGGGCAACCAAAGGAAGGCCCTTCCCGCGACTTTGGGTTTAAATCACGGCCACCATGACGCTCTCACAAGGGGGCCTAGGCCCGGACCGAGATCCGGGGGGCTCCTGACTCCCATGGTACCGTGATTTAAGTTCTGGTAGAGACCACCGGTGGTCCAGCCGCCAACAAGACCTATGACCGGCAACTTGTGACTGATCAAATCGTAGCAACCTTCGGTAGCGTCATCTGAAATTGTTTACGATAAGACCAGTACTTTGCTCTGCCCCCGTTCATTATTAGACAACGTCATTGATGGGCGAAGGCTTGATAATTAGGCGGAGGCCCACCACAACGTACAGATGTCTCATGTTTTTAACGTAAGTACCTGCCATGTGGGCTTAAACTTACGGGATGCCCATACATCCATGGGAGCAAGGATACGCCTTGCCATCGCTCACAATGATAATTCATTTTTGATACCAATTCGGAACTGTGTTGCCGGCACAAGTTCCACCCTTGGTATGAGTCGAGGCCGACCTAAAACCTCTTACTGTTCTTAGGGTCACAGCACCCAGCACTTATTGCAACTCCACATTGAGTCAACCAAAGGAAAACCAAGGAAAACCAAAAGGAAAACCAAGGAAAACCATAGGAAGACTCTTACCCGCGATTTTGGGTTTAAACCACAGCCACCATGACGCTCCCACAAGGGGGCCTACCTCTAACAAGTCAGGCCCGGACCGAGATCCGGGGGGCTCCTGACTCCCATGGTACCGTGATTTAAGTCCTGGTAGGGACTACCGGTGGTCCAGCCGCCAACAAGACCTATGACCGGCAGCTTGTGACTGATCAAATCGTAGCAACCTTCGGTAGCGTCATCTGAAGATGTTTACGATAAGACCAGTACTTTGCTCTGCCCCCGTTCATTATTAGACAACGTCATTAAAGGGCGAAGCCTTGATAATTGGGCGGGGGCCCACCACAACGTACAGCTACAACTTCGAGTTTGGTGAAATTAGATGAAAAATTAAGCTTGTCGCTCTTTCTTTGACCTAAAAAAGCAATTGCGTAATAAAGCTATTTTAGGAACTTGACTCTATAAGGTGTTCCCCATTATCCTACTACTGCTCTGTGGCAAATGTAGACAAGAATATTCTCGGTTGGAATATAATTGCGTCGACGAGCTTTAGAAGATAAAATATAACAGCGAACCTTACGATATGTACCGCAACTTTGACCTGGTCGGAAAAGTGCGCCTAGATGGCTAGAACATGTAGATAATGGCCCGACGAGTTTTCAAAAAAAGAAATGCAATTGTAGAATATCTTCCTTAAATAGAGATGGATAACAATCATGGATTGAGATAGCAAACACCACCTAACCGAATAGGTTTATTAGTTGAGGCAAAGCTGCACCATGGAATGTAGCGCCATCTTAATTAAATGAAAAAAGTCATGTGGGCCCTATAACTTTAACTGGGCATTGCCTAACGTGAAAGAAACATATAATCGAAGAAAGAAGTTGCTTTTAATATTTTTTTCGAATTTCGAAATACGAAGTTAATATAAATACATTCATCTATCACGTGAAGAGATATCCAATGCCATCCTTCTTTTTCAATTGAATTGCTTTATTTATCGCGGTTTGATTAAAACTCTCTGAACGGTAATAATCATGTGCTTTTCAGGAGTGTCACAGACTATAGCGATTAACCTGTCAGTTTATAATTGACACTTTCCTGAGAACTTCATCATAACAGATTAAGCTAAAGCCAAATTGTCATCTTACCACATCATTACAACATTTTTTAAAAGAATCACTTTTATTTATCAGACAAAAACTGACAGTTACAAATTTCTTATTACTGAACTACGTATATCTAGCAATAATCTGTCACTTAATTGTCAAATTTGAAAATGAAAGTGTGCGTACAAAATGTCGCCGATTTTATTTTGTTTATTTATGGAGAAGTATTTGTTAGTTATCTGGTACATATTACGATGCCCACCGTAGTCAATTTCAAATATATGTAGACATTTTCAACAATATCATCTGTGATTTTGAAATCATCCCGCACATTATGTCAATTGCAGCACTAAGACGATTGGATTACTCAATAGACTGTTCCTGCTGTCGCAGCCGCAATGGACTTTAGAGAGAACAAACAAACAAGTCTGCTCGGTGCTTTTTCGTCTGATCTTACAGGTTTTGGCTCTCTATATAGGTGTAAAATACTCTATTGATTGGAGGAAAGCAGAAATAAATATTTGTTGAAATAAATAAAATTATTCTATACCAACTGTATGTACGAGATTTTCTTTACTGCATTTAACAATCCTTAACGACCAGAAGTAAATCGAATGCACCCACGACGAACACGGTGACAACGATGGCATTGATGACAACCATAAAGCCAACGACGACGACGAAAACAACAACAACGATAACAACGCCAAAGATAGAAGTTATTCGGACGGTGTGAAAATATGATCAGAGTATCCATCAATTAAATAAATTAGTGGATAATTTCTTTCATATGCTCGAAATACTTCCCAACAAATATACATACGGGGGGTAGGTAGCGATAGCTCGGCACGCATTTACTTAAATAATTAGCGAGCTGCTAACTATCATTAATGAAGCCATTGTGGCATTCGCATTCACGCCATATTGTCGTATTTATTTACGCGGTTATCTCGTCCTTATCTGCGGCCATACAGAGCTATAGAGTAAAATATTAACACTGAAGTTGAAAAAATTTCTTAGAAATTCAGATTTATATTTTGATAAATTCATACGCGCCGAATTGACATTTGTACTATAGATAAAGGTCTCGAGAGTGCAGAAACTTTGGTCAGGTGCTGCTATGAAAACAATGCGTTAAGCGGGCAAATATTGTGTGATGCCTTGATACGCGTAATTGCAAGAAATACTAGTGTTTGTAGTGAAAAGGGAATGGCACAGTTTGTCTAACTTTATCTGGTATGAATATGCAAAAAACAAAAGAAGTTGAAAACATTTTTTTTTTATGGCTTAAACAGGAGATAGTCACGTGAAAGTTATTACCTACAATAACACCAATGACGTGATTATTTTTTTTGGATAAACGTTAACCTTATCTTATAAATGGGGTGAATATGTTATACATACTCGTATGTATGTTGCCTGTGAGAGAAATTATTTCAAAGAGCTATTAACGCGAACAATGGGTGAACTATTGAGACTTATATTCTGCCTCTCAGTAGTTACTAATTTGTTTTCGAGAAGAATCAAATCGTAGAAAGCTAGATTGCACAAGGAAAATCTGGAGAGAGTCTGACTAATTCTGGGTTTTTTCAGTTCTAGAACTGCAACCCAGTCACGTTGGACGTTGAAAATTGTAGCCTTTGGCTTTGTTATAGAGCATTACATCATTATGGCACTCACACTGCTCGATCATGTATACATATGGTACATAAGGGAATCTATATTATGTAAATCAATAAAGGCAATGACATCGATCATATAGTGAACACGACGCCTTTATTGTTAAGCTTTTCATATTGTTACTAGACGGCCACTGCAATGAAGTATGGAACGACTCGACCGTAATAGCCGATGATATATTACAGATATTATTCCGAAATCCAAGATCAAGCGCGTAGGAACTATGGCTGCGATGTTATTAAACAATATTTTCATAACAGCAAACTACTTCTGGTTTGATGAACAAATAAAAAGAAAAACAAAGGGATAGGCTGTTCACACTGTTCACTCTTCTAATCGCTTGCCTTGATGAAATGTTAAATGTCAGCCGAACTTGCATCGACGAGATTAATAAGATAGCATGGTATCTAGGATCACACAAACTTACTACCAAACCCCCCCCCCCCCCACCCCTTGCGAATTCGATGCCTACTGCGGCTGCAATACGTTGAGTTGATTGGGTTGGAGCAATGATAAAGCGGATACAGTAGTTTGTTATGGCTAAGCTACATCAAAACAGACAAGTGGTTGATCAGGATACAGCCCCTGAAGGCTTGACTCGGGAAGTAGCACGATCTAAAGTCCAACCGTCTCAGAGACAGATAAATGGAGAAGACGGCGTGAAATAGACACACAGGTACAGTCGAATTTTCAAGTGATCAAAGTAAGAACCCTCCAGCAGCAAAAGTACAAAAAAGCAGGTCAGTGGAACTTACACCAACTGAAACCAATCAACTTATGGAAGGTAAAGTTGTATCTTTTCTTTCGTCTCGAACAGGGCTAAAAAGAAACAGTTTCTGGCACTATCTCTGTTAATGCATTTTGTCACACAGAAAGACTCAACAAGGCTGCCGTTTCAGAGAATATTTTGTAAATCGGTCAAAGCAAGGAAACACAAAATCGGTGAGGATTTTAATCCAACACACGATGTCCAGATGGGACTACAAATGGCAATGATCGTAGTTCTGATGGATTGAATTAGGTTGATGCAATCAAATCCACCTAGGGCAAGATCCCCCAGTGGTTTTGTTCGTGCATAAGAACCAAATGAAACCCGTGATGCTATCAGAGAAAGGTGCAGTTCGTATGGACGGAGATTAGACATTTCAGCAAAATCCATCTCCATATAAATAGCGAAACGCCCAAGGGATGGAAGTCCCCTTGCCTATAAGGGTGTGACTATTTCCGCTCATTGCACACTTCTGGAGATTGCCTTTAACAATGGTACTTTAGAAGTCATGTGTAACTCGCTGGTGAACTTGCTTAACAATCGATCGAAGATGTCCTACTTACATACGACTATATCATCAGTTTTGATGAGCACATCCTCTGGTGTCACGACTCTCTAATGCTTGAAGAATTGTATTCACACTGCAGACATAACACAAATCTATAGATTGAGTCAGTGCTGCAGCATGATTGAAACGTCATCGAAGATGACTATATCATGCGATTATAATAATTTCTGAGCAACTGTTTGCAAGAATAGAGAATATATGGAGGCAAGCTACTCAAAAGTTTGGTTATTCTGAATATCATTTTGGATATCATCCTCACCGAGACTTAATGTTCATTAAGGTCATGCGACAAAAAAAACTCCACCATAGCCAAGTCTGATTTAGGGAGAAGGGGAAACGATCTCACACCATTTGAGCTTTGAGCTACATACTCGTACTTCACCATACAAAGAGTTCAAGTCATTTGGCGAACCTCTGGCATCTAGGGAAGAGTTGAAATAGAGATGATGATGAGAAATTCCCAGCGAATCAACAAAAGCATTCGTATTATCCTTCAAAAGATCTGGTTCTTCAAGTTGGGGATTGTGTCGTCATCCACATAAAATTCCACCTGCTGCTGAGCGACGAACGGCCTTCAACATACAATATATTTGTATAATCTGCTGCTGTTCCCATGATGAAAAAACACACTCGAACAATCTGAGTTTTTAGACCTTTTTAGACCACTAACATCCAAAGAGCACAATGGGATGGGCTGAGCAAAAATCAGGACAAACCACTGCAATCTACTATAGCCATCACTATAGAGAAAAGAGTAAACTCCAATTTGGATCAAGATTCCTCTTCAAGGGAAGACACAAGTAATAAATCGTGAGAGCTTCAATCACTTGATTCGCCAACATAAACCCGATCGGACTCACGTCCCAGACAGAAGATGTACGTGTTTGTGAAATTTTATGTTACGAGCTCCATGGCCAAACTTAAAAGCAATGTTCCAAGCACGACGGTCATCAATAGTGATTTTAACAGCAAGTAAGAAAGGGAGGACATCTTTAGCGGCACATTTTGAATATGTAAACTGCATGATATTACCTCCGAAAACATCATGTGACCGGCATGAGCAAAATTTCGTCATAGTGGCATGCGTTTCCCAGATCACAATATCCACAAGGGGACTTGATAATTACTTGATCACTTTTTTCTCATTGCGATCAACGTAAGGCACAGCGCTAGCATTCTGGAAGTGAGAAAAGCCAATACTGACTGGGATCACTACTTGATTGTAAGCTGAAGTGCGTACGAATGCAAATATTCCGGAGTCTAAAATCCTGAACAAGTACTGTAAACAAATTTGATGTCAAACGGCTACAATCGCAAGAATTGTTAGAGCAAATCTGATATTGTCAGAAAGTCAGCAGAGTCTGATCAATTAGGTTTTATCAGGTTTTACCACAACGACATCTCTGGTTTGATGAAGAGTGCTGAAGGACGAAAGCTGCTTGCGAGCTCTATTACTCAAGGAGAAAGAAAGAACATACATCGTCTCCTCGGAAGAAAAAAGAAATGATATTCGGACGGTCTACCATAAAGTGAAAAGAACATCGCAATGGCACAAAATCCTGAACACATGCTGGTGTGATAAGGATGGAAATGTAATAGTAGAGCCACATTCGATATTGCAAGCTGTTTCATGCAGAAAACAACCAACATAAGCAACAACTTCGTCCACCCGACCAAGGACAGGTCTGAATAGCACCTTATCTTAACTAAAGATTAGTAAAACTGATGGAGTAGACGTACTCCTTGTCGAATTATTCAAAGCAGCTGAGATTGCAACACCGATGAATGGAAGCTTAGTATACTTGCTTTGCGGATTATTTCTAACGACTGTCTGTTCTATAGCGTAGGTGAACTAGAAATTGGTCGCCGTAATTCTGAAGTTGTACTCATCACGAGATAGTGGCAGCTGACTACTAGTCTGACTAAGTTCTCGTACAAATTTCAGCGCTATAAAACTGCAAGTAGTTTACTGGTGTCTTAGGTTAGGTTAGGTTGGCGGGTTGATAAGAAATCTGGATCTGGATGAGGTCCATTCTATACGCCATCGCACTTAGGTTTATGTAGACCCATTGCGATGCCCGGGTGGTTGAATTGGAATTAGAATTTGGCAGCCTGGTTGTCAATAAGTATAGTAATATCTTCGTGCGATATTGCCACAAGTTTGGCTGTTCTGCTACAGCCTATATCTCAGCCTGGTAGACACTCCTGTAGTCCGGCAGATTTCGGGGGATAAGATTTCGGCACCGGTTCCTATCTCCATCTTTGATCCATCCGTGGAAATGGATATCGAGTCTTGTACCATCTGGTTCTTGTCCCATTCCTTTCTGCATGGGAAAATGCAAATGAAAGTTGTTTTAAAGTCGGGATGGGGTTTTATATAGTCCCTATTGGAGCATAAGCCTAGCTTATTTGTAAGGATTGAGGTGTTGCCTTTTCGGGTTTGGTTTTCACCCATTAAGCCGGCTCAATCTTCGAGCGCTTTTCGCTGTATATTTGAAGTATATTACCTAGTCCGGCCGTTGGCGTCGTTCTCATAGCATGAGTCGTGCATATATACGCAATCCTCTGTACTTTTCTCATTAAATTTAGGTTGCTAAATTGATTTGTGGATTGCCACTATACTAAGCTACGGTAGGTTAAGATCTGACGATAGCCGTGTACATCCATAAGATAGACTTGGGGTTAAAACCCCATGTCCCCCCAAAATAATACGGATGGATAAAGCGATCGTTGCTTTCTTTACACGTTCTTCGATATGGAGATCCTAACTCAGTTTACTATCTATAATAGTACGATCCCTAGGCATTCAGCACTATTGGATAGTCGAATTTTTTCATATTGGACAAGATGAAGCTGTCTAAGTGGACAAGTCAATTAAATAAACAAAAAAAGCATAATATTAAACTAGCTTTAAGACCAATCGAAATAATTTAAAAATTAAGCCATCTTCTTCTCCCAATCTTAGTAATTAAAATCCTTCTTCGAATAATAATATCTCCTCCGACCCCAACTGGTCCTTTAAAACAGGCATTTTTTTCTCTGAACCTGTTCTCAAATGCTGTCCCGGAAATTCTTTACCATCTTTACCTCCCATCGACATCCACTACCAGTTATAATCCATCACCCCAAAACATTTCACCTGCTCTTATTACCAATACCGAGTGAATTTCGGCCCGCTTCTTCCGCCTAAAGTTAAACTTACTTCTAAGTTTGCTGACCCCCACATCTTCGATCAAAGACCTCGGGGTCGATATGTAATGGCACGTTTAAGAGATTACAGGCTCTTTGAAAGCTTTCGGTTATTCCTTGCATATTTACATGATAACCCCGAATCAGTATGTATTAACCGTGAGACCAAAGGCAACGTGCAAATTTTGATTCAAAAGGAAGGTCTCCCCACCGATCCACAAGCTTCGAATGAAATATGGGCGAATTCGTAAACGTAATAGAGCAGTTGAAACGTCAAAAGCATATGTTTGCATTGCAAGTGTTAAACGTTTATGAACGGATAACTTGCATAATTTTCATTTCTCAATATTTTAAACCACGATTGTTAAACCAAGTTGTGTACTTATTTTAAAAACCTTACTTAATGGTTGCCAAGCTACCAAATACACTAAAAAGAACAAAAAACTTGTGAACGCCAAACATAAATTCAAAGTGAAGTGTGCAACATTCCTCTCGCTTTTGCGTAAAAAAACTGAATCTACTATGTTTTAGAACTGTTTGCTTCGCAGTAATTTTCCGTTGTGCATTTGCGAATCTTTGCACATTTTGCGCAACATATGCATTTACGAATTTAGCCTATATATCCAATATCGTGAAAGCTACAGTATAGTCCCCTACAACTGTGGCTAAGGACTTAGCGGCTTATGTATCCCATATAAACTTATTTTAGCCTCTAACTTATCACGTGACCCTCCCAACACTGTTATAAATACCCGAGTTGGGTCTTAACCCACCCACCCGTAGCCTCAATTGCGCATGTCTCTCCAAAACGTTAGGGTCTTCGTACAAAAACCTCCGAGGTTTTTCTCAATTCGCAAAAGCCCACTTACGATGACGTCTTCGCCCTGACTGAAACAAATCTAACCCCTAACATTAAGAATAATTAACTTTTTGCATCCGACTTCAATGATTTTCGTAATCGCTTTATCCCTTCAAATGATGACACTCCCGGTCACGGTGTACTTTTGGCTCTTCGCACCTGTTACGACACATCAGAATTCCCCATCTCCAACACATCAAATCGAGTGAGTGTTAAACGTACTTTTCCTAAACGTTCCGTCTACATCGTGTGCTGCTATGTATATTACACCCTCACAAACTATATGTCCATATCAGCCTCTTGCCGATGCTGTTGACTTTTTGAGCATGAGCATGTATCCTGAAGAGGATGTTATCGTTGTTGGTGATTTCAATCTTCCACGACTACGATGGGCTGAGCTAGGTGATAATATTCAGCTGGTTCAATTAGTACTACCTCTGACAAGAAAATCTTATTCACCGATCGGCTGCTGGTCTTTATCAGTTAAGTGGTATCCAAAACAACCTAGGAAGAAAGCTAGACTTAATTTTTTCTACTGACACCGAAACTTGACAACTTTCATCCTCCACTGTTCTTATCATTTGTATATGATAGTGTATATTTTAAGACCTATCCCTTGACGCAGCACAAATATAACTTTGGTAAAGCTAACTTTGTTAAACCTTCCGATCTTATCGATAATGTTCATTTTGGATTTATCCATGACAAAACAGTTAATATTGATACTGCTACTTCCAACTTCACCAGTTGTTGAAAAAATAAACCTCCTCAAGGACAACTTTACCTCCCGTCCAGATGGTTCCCCTACTATTGTTCTAAAGAAATGTGTTCACACATTAGCATTGCCCCTCTCTGCTCTTTTCCCTAAACTCATTTATCATTCTCATCCGCAAAAAGGGGTGTAAGGGCGATATCTCTAATTACAGACCCATAGCTAAGCTCTCTTGTATACCACAGCTCTTTGAGAGCATCATTTACAAAACAATGTTCTTCGATTGCAAATCAATTCTCTCCTCTAAGCAAGATGGTTACTTAAAGGGTAGATCTACAACCACAAACCTTACGGAGTTTGTCTCTAACACACTATGTGCCTTGTAAGATAGTACGGATGTGGATACTGTGGATATTGATTTCAGCAAAGCGTTTGACAAAATCTCTCATAAAGTCATACTCATCAAACTAAAAGCGATCGGTTTTCCACTGCAATTTACCTCATAGATTAAGTCTTACTTAGAAGACCAGAAGTATAGTGTCTTTTTCATACTTTCCGTTTCCAACCCAGTCACCACTTAGGACCTTGGATCTTCAATTTAATTATAAACGATATTGTGCTCATCATTCTACACTCTGACCTGGAGAATTACGCAGAAGACATAAGATTCTCTAAGCAAATATCTTGGACTGCTGACTCCCTCTCACTACAAGCTGATCTAAACCACTTCTACACTTGGTGTTAACATAATCTCTTAGAGCTTAACGTGAATAAATGTCAAAAGCTATTACTTTCTCTGGGAAACGTCATCCCCTGGCTTAAAGATCTTATTACATTAACAACGAGCTTGTTTCCACTGTCTCTTTAATTCGTGACCTGGGTGTTATCTGTGACGCTCAACTTAACTTCCGTCCTCACATCAACAACACTAGCTCAGCACTCGGCTTTGTTAAACGTTGGGCGAAGGAGATTTCTAACCTGTACGTCACTAAATCCCTTTACATGACGTTGTGAGACCACTTCTCGAATATGCCAGCCAGATGTGGTCTCCTTACCACCAAGTATTTATATATCCAGAGAATCGAAGTTGTCCAGTGTAGATTCATTCGTTTTGCCTACGTGAATCGTGTAAAGCTGCTTAATTTACTATCCCTTAGCACTCGGCGTGATATTGCAGATATAGTTTTTCTTCATCAGTTGTTATCTGGTAGCATACGAGTAGATTGCCTCATCTGCTCCATCATATCTCCTCGAACACTAATCCTCGTCGTTTAAGACCAATACCCTTATTCCGTCTACCCCATCACCATATTGACTTTGGCCAGCACGAACCTTTAACTAGAATGCTCTGCAAAGTAAACACGTTTGCGAATGTTTTTGACATAAACTGCACCCAATCAACCCTGAGACATACTCTTCATAATTTACCTTAACCCTGACTACCCCACTCTTTTCCTAACCATAGACTTGTTAATTGTTAGCACTTTTTTTTTTTAAGAATTTAACACTCAAGTGGGTATGAATACACTTAAAGTGCCTGAGCACGTGTTAAGTTTTTTGGAAAATGGGGTAGAGAGAGAAAGATGATGGGCTCAGTAGTTACTTCGCTCCATATGGGTGGCATCCAACATATAATGAAGAGACTTAATTCTTAGTGGAGGTTGGCTTGCTGTTGATTTCTAGTCAACTACTCATCTTACTTGATTTTTGTTAACTGAAGAAATTAATATGTCTCTATCTTGGGAATGAATACTGGCGTCTTAAAGTGGCACTATAATGTGAGAGATTGAGAGATTTAAAAAAAAAATCGAGCTATTGGGAAACTCTCCATTTGCAAATTGCTGTAGAGAGAAAATTGATGAGACATGGCTAATGTTTGAGGTTAAAGGTGTACTTTGCTCACATTTTTCAATTTTAACTTTCTTAAACAATAAAAGTGAATGTCCCCCTTTAGAAATTTTTTGGCATTAATCTAATTTTTAATTTTTTTATTTTGATATATAATAGAATTCTTCTGACCCACTGTACTCTACCAACCACAGTCACTCTTTAAGTCAACTGAGAGACCAGCCTGCAATACCCATGGTCAAGTTGTCTGTCAGGTTTGGTTGGTTTCTGTTTCTGTTTCTGTTCCTTTTTTTTGTCTGTTTTTGCTCGGCAATAGGGAGTTCCCTCTCTGGTTTATGTTTAGTTTTAACCTGACTCTTGGTAATTCTTCCAAGCTATTCTCGTACTTTCAAACCTAGTATATCCGCTTTGTCTGCGGTCAACATAAGCTCCTCATTAACCACATTTCTTCGCTGGTTTAACTAATAGTATTATATTTGTATTTGTGGTAAATTTGTCTAAGAGTATGATTGTCAAATTGGAAACAGTTCTAAGAGCGTACCACTACAAACACGCGTCGCACAGCGCATCTCGCCGCCGCTATAGTTTAAACCGCAAATTTCCAGTTCGCTTTTGCCCAAACCCAAACATTAAGTGTCAATAGGAAAAAGAAAGGAAAAAGTGCGTCAAAGCACTTTAATGTTTGTTACGAGTATTGACCGAATTCGACATACACCGTACGACAGTCGACGTTGATCGGTCGTTTCAAATATCGCGTAATCAATTTGCACTTTATATGAGTACGGGTATGTTGTGTATCAACAGGCTGTTTTAGATTATAGGGCTCCGACTGCTCCAAGATAAAGCAAATGGTTTCTTTTGGGGGAAAAAAAAATATTTTCAAGGACACATTCTGGAATGAATATACGGAGGCTGAATTAGAGTATTGTAGCGGTGACGCACAGAAAAAAATTGTTGCCAGTTATTTTCTCTTTGAAAAAAAAAAACACAAATTTTAGATTCTATGAATTGATAGTGGTCACTGGTCAAAGCGTGAAGCTGGACGTTAGGGCAACAAACCAAGAGCTCCATGAAACCGATATTACTGGAAAAAGGAATTAACGGACATATAATAGAATTTATGATGGTCCAGAGGAAAATACATATTCTTATATCCTAACTGTTTTGAGACTCGTGAGAGACTTAATAAGCCAAACATTTATGCGAAAGCATAAGCTTAAGCTTAGGACACTTAGGCACTAAAAACGTCACGATTAAACGATTTATGGATCAGGGTGCTGATTCTGAAGGCCTTACTTGGTAAATTGCAAAGTTTGAATAGGAGGCAGTAGAGGCAGTCCCTGAGGGACAGCCGCCAAAGAGACAGGTGAAATAGACACACGCTGCAAAGAGACTGCAACAGCAGTCGAAGACTTAAAAGCTGAAGACAGCACCCGCCCAGCAGCGACGTTAAAGGGAAAAAGGTCGGCATATTTCACACCAACTAGAGCCGATCAAGCTCTTGAATCTGAAGTTGCCTGGAATTGGTGGACGGAAATTTGATATACGATTTCGTTGAAATTTATTTTTGAGGTTTTTAGGCCAATGAAAAGTTCCACTTCATTTGCAAATTAATGTAAATAAAGTCTTCCCTCCTAGTATTTATCTACTATATTTACTCTGATTAATTTTCAACATTCCATTTCTATTTGAACACAAAATCTCACACAATTCCATATCCATATCGATATCCATACAGGAAGCATGGGTGTGGGAAAAATTCATCTATAGTTTTGAACTTTTGCAGGTTTTTACTATAATACGCTTGGCGTGAAAGACTGAGAACTCATCTCATTGTACAGAAGACAGAATACAGTTGCTACAGTCATAATGATACGATACTAGCTGAAAATATCATAAGTTCGTCATTGCGTCAACTGAAGTCTCCTATGATTCGATACAACGTTGACACTCAACTAACATACGAGTATCTGACTAAGGGTACATCGAATTCCAAGCCGGATGCAAGGACTCGACCTTCAAGATTCAAGAAAAACCTACTTTGAACACTTTTAGAAGGAGCTTGGGAAATCTGTAAAAACTCCGCCTAAGCTCACACAATTCTTGTCTCTTTCGGCGAATTGCATTACGCAAACGTCTCATAACGCCCAAATAATACTCTTGTTTTATTGTCTGGCCTTCTGGCAAAAATTCATGATGCACTACACCGTTGTAATCCATGAAAACCGTGAGTAATGATCCTTTTGATGAATGTGGGATCGGATTCAGCCACGCAAATCATCTCTTTTGCGACTTCAACACGGTCTCTTTTTTGCATGAAATTGAGGTCTTTTGGCACCAACTTTGCTGCTACACGACGGAAACCCAAATCATTAACCAAAATGTCTTGGACTGATCCATAGGCAATGTTCACGTCCTCCGCTATCTCTCTGATGGTTAATTTGCGGTTATTGACCAACATTTCTTTTACTCCATCAATGTTTTCGTCGGTTTTCGATGTCGATGATCTGCCACTGCGTTCATCATCTTCGATTGACTCACGACCACTTTTGAACCGATCGTGCCACTGGTAAACGACCGTTTTCTTTAGAGAATCGTTGCCGAAACACTTTTCCAACATTTCCAACGTCCGTGCACCATTAAATCCGTTTTTTACGCAAAATTTAATACAAGTTCGTTGTTGCAAATTTAAATCCATTTCTAAAATTGTAAAAAATCGCCAACTCACACAGAGATAGATGTACTCTTGGCTACGTAACTTTTGCAAATGTCAAGCTATGACGCTAAGATTTAGAGGGAATGTCAACAACAGATTTACCAACTTAACAAAAAAAAAAAAAAAACAGAACTCAAATCGGAGCAATGGGAGCGCCACACGGTGGTTATTCGGGTGGTTATTACTTTTTGATCAGGGTGGTATGCCGAATATGCTCTTCCGATATATCAATTTCAAAATTCAATTAAAAATGCTTACAATGATGTTAACATAACGAAATTTGCAATCTGAATGAGCAATATATCCAAAATACAAATTTCCATAACGGTTTCAGCATTCAATTGATTTTGTGCATTTTGCATTTTGCAATTTGGAATTTCACCAATTGAGCCGACACCAAAAAAACCACGTCGTTTTCAGTCAAAAAAGAAGGCAATGCTCACGGTTTTCATGGATTCATGCACGGTGTAGTGCATCATGAATTTTTGCCAGAAGGCCAGACAATAAACCAAGAGTATTATTTGGGCGTTATGAGACGTTTGCGTGATGCAATTCGCCGAAAGAGACAAGAATTGTGGGCAGAAAACTAGTGGATTTTGCACCATGATAACGCACCGTCGCACAGTGTCATCATTATTCGTAATTTTTTGACGAAAAATGCAACAAATACCATCCAACAGCCACCGAATTCACCTGATTTAGCTGCCTGTGACTTCTTTCTGTTCAATCGAGTTAAAAAGCCACTACGGGAAACGCGTTTCAGCAGCCGAGAGGAAGTAATGGAAAAATCGCAGGAAGCACTGAAGGACATACCGAAAACCGAATATAAAAAATCTTTCGAGGATTGGATCAAGCGCTGGCATAAGTGTGTTGCAGTCGATGGGGATTACTTTGAAGGGGACAATATAGATTTAGATGAATAAACTTGTATTTTTAATTTTCTGAATAAATTCCGAGATCAAGGTGGTATGTGATATTTTATTGTTTTAGCTCCGGAAAAAACAGAATGGAAGTGAAGTCACTAGATAAATCGAAACGTGCCGGTGCCAGAGTTAGTTTGCAAGGTTTAGAAATGGCAATTTTCACCTAAAGGATGGACCTAGTTTGGATAGACAGAAGAGGTAGACGATGAGCTCCTGAAGTGGACTGTTGAAAGAAATCCCACTGATACGGTAAGGGAATCCGCAATGGAACGCAAAGTAGGCCATATGACCATCATCGACACCTAACAAATATGGGGAAAAGTCTTGAAGTCGCAAAATAATCTTCAGCAAAGAATCGAAGTTTACACTGCGCTTCTGTTGCGTCACAATCAAAAGTTGTTTTTGAACCGGATCGTTACCGGTGATGAAAGATGGATTCTTTACAATAACATTAAACGTTGTCACCAATGACTTGGTCCAGAAGGCAGACCAGCACAACAACCCAGAGATGGACTTCACAGGTTTTACTGTTTATATAGTGGGATTTTGAGGATGCTCTGAACAGCTGTGCAGATTAAAATCGTCCCTAGAGCAGAAACGGTCAGGTCTGGTTAATCGAAAGGGTGTTCTATTCCATCAGGTTAACGCTCGTCCTCATACAGCTAGAAGCACCTGCACACAGTTACAGGAGCTCGGTGGAGAAAAAATGGGCCATACGCCTTATTCCCCAGAAACTTCCTTGATGGACAAAATTTTAGATTTCGAGATGATGTCCAAGAGGCTCTTTTGGTATTTTTATCCGTCAAAGCTGAGTTGCCTGAGAGGTGGGCAGAAGTGTTTTCAAATGAAGGAAATTACATTGACATATATATTTTTGCATTTTGTGCAAATAAATTAAAATTCAAAAATCGAGCAATACTCATGTTACAACCTAATATAAAGGGTGACCAGACAACATTAACGGTGTGAGATATAAAATTGATTCTGGCTTTATTTTGAAGCTACATTCATGCCAATTTGTTGTGAATAGCACATCATTCAAATGGCCCTCGGCTTCGCTGGCAGTGCTTTAAGCCGGTCGGTCAAATTTTTGATGACTCGGTCCAATATGTTGGGCGTTATTCTGGCAATAGCGTGTCAAATGTTGGCCTTGAACTCAACCAAAGTAGTTGGCTTGTTAGCGTAGTCTAAAGACTTGACGTAGCTCCAGAGAAAATAATCGAGTGGTGTCAAATTGCATGATCGCAGCGGCCAATTGATGAACGCACGCCATGATATGACCCAGTCGCCAAATTTCTCCTTCACAGAAAGTCGGTTAACATCGCCCAATCACGGCGTTGTCTGTGGTCGTACGGCTTCAATTCTTCCGTCAGCACAATCTTATACGGATTTAGGCCCAAATCCAACCGCAAAATAAGCCGGCTTGACTCTCCGGCAATGGATCGGCGCCGAATCGACTTTTCTGGGTCTTCTTCGATACTGACCGCTATGGCGGCTACGTTTTCTACATTTCGCACCAATCTCTGTGCGATTGGTGGCTTAAGATCCAAAAGAGTGTACTCACGCACAACCTATTCCATGGTGCGAAGAATTGCCTGCACACTTGCGCCACGATGACGGCCGACCTCACGACCTAGATAATATTTTTTAATAATTTCCGCAAGCGTAAAACGGTGCAACATGAAATGGCAAACCTGACTGAATATTTCGACAGCTGTATGTCATTGGTAACTTTTACAGCTGCTGAAACATAACAATTGGAAAAACGATCATTGTTATCTGGTTACCCTATGGCATATACTCCTACATATATGTAAATGTGTAATCCCATGTTACACAAACAGACAAACTTCTATTGTCCTTCCTATTGCCACATCAAGTTGGGCATTTCTGAAGCTAAAGTACTGAATACTAATCATCAACATTTTTCATCACTGAAGCTTCGTTTCTTCATTTTTGAAAATACAATCGACAAGTTCACGGGAGAATCCGTCTTAGAACTGTTGGCAAAGTACAGAAAGTACACGACACTGAGGGTGGTCAATATCTTCAAAGTCAGCAAGTCAAGTAAGTGATTGAAAAGACCTCTATCATATTGAATACGGTTGTAAGATTGAAGTATCAACGTTTCCTATACCCATTCTATTCCCATTGGCAACAATTCTACTTGTAGATCGAATTAAGCATATTGCTACGCCCAAATTATATAAATACTACCGCATCGCAGGTTACCAGGAACTCAATCCCTGCAACAATACTATTAATGTAAAACTTATAGAAATTGCGTCGTTTATTAATAATAAATTAATCAAAAAACTATCGTACACATAATTAAAATCGTTTTTATTCGTACCTACTTACTCGTATATACTCGTAAAATGTTTACATTTTCTATTTGCAAATAATTAATCATTTAAGTAATTTTAAATTTTGATTTGCTAGCACCATTATTAATTAGGATTTAATAAGAATTATTTAGGAACATGCATTAACAATTTAATCGCTCAATATTGATTAAAATTGAAAATAGGGTCGGCGTCAGGCTGAAAGGCTCAAGTTCAAATTGTCTGCAACAGTGCACATTATCTAATAGCAATCTCGCACTGTAGCATGTTTTTGTTTGAATTTATGGCTTCTGTTCGGTTTGTAAAAGCAGAGGACAAACTGATAAGATAAGATAGTTAGTGTCAACGCTAGGTACTCCTCTCTGAATTAGATGCTAGACACATACATCTACATATCTGGTTAATCAATTAATGGATTGCATTTTGTAAAATTATTACAAAACAATTACTTGTACGAATATGAATAACATATAGAGTATAGGAATACTCTATAAATTTTTTTTTTGTCTCAACAACACTGTTTAGATGATAGGTAACATTTTTTCTGCAACCTAATAAGTGAAAACAACATAAAAGCGTAAGAGGAGAGTACATTTGCGGGCTTAAAATCCAATTCATAAAACGAACTACCAAAGGACGAAGTCTCTCTGATTTCAGAATGTAAATTGGATATTTGCCCAACAAAATTTAACACACCACCTTCTTAGAAAACCTGTATATGACCTGCCATCAATTAAGTGTGAAATGCAAACTTTTTCCCAACACAACGATCGGCGTCAGAAGACAACCGATCGAACTTACGTTCGAACAGTATTTTCACAAAATTATTTACCTCACTCAGTGTTTAAAAATCAAAACGTAATAATACAAAGAATTTATATGCACGTATATATGTAGGTATTATGAAATTGTCTTCATCGTAACTACAATGCTTAAGGAACAACGGTCTTTAACCTTTGTGTACGGAAATTCTCAACTGATGGATCTGACGCATCCTTTATCTTCGCAAAGTCGCTAATGTTATGAAATATATTATGAGGGGAAACTTAGGTGCGCAAGGGTATTGACTCAAACCGATGAAGTTCGGAGGTTGTCGATTTTAATTTTAATTCTTAGCAATTCATATGCAGAATTAATTATTACGAGTTAAGAATTGTTGACTAAATAGCGTGCAAGTTTTAATTCTTTACTCTACTTTGATTCTTTATCTTTTGTGAGTCTCTTGGAAAAAGTGATCTGGCATTGCTTTAACTATACTTAATCGATTGAATATACGAATTCTAGTCATAAATACTGGTACACAATTATAGATGAAGTGTTGAACACATCTATTTTGTGTTAACTGATCTTTGACATGTGACAAATGTATGTACATACAAGTTCTTTCAATAGGGACGTTCGAAATTTGTTAGATTATAGCGGCCATGTTGTTAAAGCAATATCTGTCAAATTTGTTGTAAATTTCATAATTTGCATTGCGAAAAAGTCACTGTTTGGTGCGAATTTTAGTCTGGCGGAATTACCGGCCCGTACTTTTTCCAAAACGAAACTGGCATTGCCATAACCGTCAACGGCGAGCCCTACAGATCGATGATAAGCAATTTTTTGTGGTCTAAACTGGATGATATGGATACCGACAACATGAGGTTCCAACAGGAATTCGCTACGTGCCACACAGCGCATGCCATGATGGACATGCTGCATGAGCGATTTGAGGGCATGGTTATCTCGCGCGGAAGCGACGTAAACTGGCCACCGAGATCGTTCGATTTAACGCCTTTAGACTTCGTCCTTTGGGGCTATCTTAAATGGCAGGTCTATGGCAATAAACCGCAAACAATTGATGCACTCAAAGTCAATGTAAGGAAAGTCATCCAGCAAATTCTGAAAGATTTATGTGACAAAGTCATCGAAAATTGGAAATACGTGCCGCCAAGCAAAGCATCGGTGGACATTTGAGCGATGATATACAATATGTCCGCGATAACGACGCGGATGTCGCTGCTGATATGATTCTACAAACACTATTGCTCTATCCCTCATAGAATGAAGAGTATCAAACCAAAAGCAAAAGGCGTTGCACGACTCGAGCTGTAAAGAGGCTGTCAAGCTTAGAGGAATGTTTTTTCAGTCCTACAAGACCAACTCGACAGAGTAAAACCAAAAAAAGT
The DNA here is from genome assembly GCA_949129095.1 of Volucella bombylans. Lineage (NCBI taxonomy): Eukaryota > Metazoa > Arthropoda > Insecta > Diptera > Syrphidae > Volucella > Volucella bombylans. The sequence continues at coordinate 163,713,052 of OX422141.1, read as the reverse complement.
TCAAACGAGACAGGAATGACTGCATCGCCTTTCCTAAGCGTGTAAAATTCTAATACGACCAAAAACTGAGGCAAAAAATGTCCCAAAGGTAGTAACAATTTTTGGTGGTATGACAAAAACATTAGAATTTCTGCGTCATCCTCCAGCCCAACAGCTGTCAGATCTTTGGACAAGGCCAATCTGCTTGCTACACACTTTGTGGCCAGCTCAACACCTCCTGATTGTGCTTTATCCCCGCATACACTTGAGTGCGTCGAATTTTAATGGAACGAATCCACTTTCGCAAGAGTACCTACTTAAAGATTACTAAAGTACTTAAAGATCTTAATATTGCATGTACTCGTATATACAAATCTACTGGTCCAGGTGTTCTTCCTCGCTGGCTGAACCACTGCGTAAACTTTTTCATCAATCCTATTCTCTAGGACTCTTTCCGAGCAGATGGAAAACAGCATTTGTCCAGTCCGTCCCTTTAAAACGCCAATCTTCCTCTTTCTCCTCCTACAGACCCATTGCACTTAGGTCCCTTCTTTCGAAGGTTAAAGCAAAATCCAAATATCCATCCAATATCCATGAATGGCACTTGCATCGTTGAAACCGAAAAATTTTCCATTCTCGGTATGTGTGTCAATGATAACCTACGTTGGGATTCCAAGACACTGTGTATGTAAGATTCATCTTCAACATCATCGTGGAGTCGGACGCTCTGCAGATTTCTGCAGATTTCTAGGTGTCTGATCTGAGACATTCCATTATGTCCTGTTTCATCGACCAAGACTCTCTTCTTTTATGATCTCACGGCATCATAATTTTGCCTATGAATGGTACTATGTTTTGGTCAATATGGTCAATGTCAATATTTTGTTGTCTTACAGCAGCTATTCTTCGTGTAACTAATTTTGACAAGAGCTTTCTCTCCTTTGGGGGCTTTTCATAAACGAAGCTTTGTTTACTCTAATCTAATTGCTACCACGTGCTTGCTTTTGAAGAGATTTTGGCGTAATTCTCTGTCCATTTGAGTGTAAAAATGCTGCGAGCAGCTCTCGAGCAAAAACTCGCAAGTGGACACAGTCTCGACATTCAAACTTATTGAGAGTTATTTGCAAGTGGACACTTGTTTTGATCACTATCGGAGATTAGCTCGCAGAATTCCAACACAGTTCGTATTTTGCGAGTAGGAGTAGGAAAAGTGGAACCGGAACTGAGTTAGTTTACAGCAGTAAGTGGCCCTATTTTCGGGCTCTACAGTTTTTAATTCCATTTCTAACGTGTTCTCCAACTAAGTCAAATCTTGTAAGTACTTCATTTTTTAATTATTCAATGTGATGTGTCTGTACTGCCACGTAACTTCACATTGTGGCCTCATAAAGTAATTTTTAAAATCGTCCCTAAGATGCTTTTGAGAAACATTATGGTTGCGGATTGTTCCATTTTCAAGATCAAAAAATGTATATGGTGCGCAACTAAATCAATAGATGGCTCTAGTAGTAAGTGCTGGTCGATTGGCGTATGTCACAAGCTTAGACATATGGTAAATAACCCGTTTTGACACAGTAGTGATTTTCTTTTGGCGTCATACACCTTTGGTTGTGTGAAAATATCTGATTTTGTGTTAAATAATCGTTATTTGCGGGAAGTGATGATTTTTTTCTTTCATTCGAAGAAAACGACGGCTGAAGCACATCGAGAGCTCCAAAACGTTTACGGAGATGCTGCTCTAAGTGAAACAAAGTCCCGTGATTGGTTCCGTCGCTTCAAAGACCGTGATTTCGATGTTGAAGACAGTTCGCGTTGAAGAAGTCCAAAATCCTTCGAAGACGCTGAATTGGAGGCATTGCTCGATGAGGGTTCATCCCAAGCAAAAGTAGAGCTTGCTTCAGCATTAGGATTTAAGTTACCCGCCAAGTCATTTCTAAGCGATTGCATGCGAACTTGGTTTCCTTATGATTTGTAGCCAAGGAACGTTGAGCGTCGTTTTTTCCGCATGTGAACAACTGCTCCAGCGCAAAAAAGGAAAGGTTTTCTTCATCGCATCGGGACGGATGATGAAAAACGGATTCATTACAGCAACTCAAAGAGAAGAAAGTCATGGGGACTGCCCGGTCATGCTTCTACGTCGTCGGATCGGCCGAATATTCACGCTGCGAAGGTTATGCTGTGCATTTGGTGGGACCAAGTGGGTATTATTTATTATGAACTGTTGAAACCCAACGAAACCATCACTGGGGAACGGTATCGACTTCAATTGATGCAATTGAGGCAAGCACTGCGCAAAAAACGTCCACAGTACAAGCAGAGGCACGAAAGTGATTCTACAGCATGACAACCTGGAAATGCTCAAACATATTCCCCATATTCCCCACATAATACTTCTTCCGTTCGATGGCTCATGTTCTGGCTAATCAGCAATTCCGCTCATATGAAGACATCAAAAAATGGCTTGATTCGTGGATAGCCTCGAAAGATGAACACTTTTACCGAAACGGTATTCGAGCTCTGCCAGAAAAATGGGAAAAAGTTGTAGCTAGCGATGGGCAATACTTTGAATTATTCATTTGTAACCATTTTTTCACAATAAAGTTGCATTTTCATTAAAAAAAAAAAAAACAGCGATAACTTAGTTGCGTACCTTATATTTTCCAAATTGCTCTCTAATCGCCAGCCCCAATTCAATCAATCGTGAGTTTATGTATGTTCGGAATCAACCATTCCCATGTTTAAGTAGTAAGATTCATTTATCGATAGCAAGAATTTGTGAAGGGTACAGATAGCCATAAACACATCTTTTACTCGATCAGGATTAAGATTTATTGCATTTCTGAGCATCCTAAAATGGTTAGCAATGATTTCAAATGCGTTTTCAACTATTCTTCGTCCTCTACTCAACCGATAGTTGAAAATACGATTTGGCGCTGGTTGATTACGAATCGGATATTGGACTGGCAAGTGGTTTTTGATCAGGCAAAATAATAGTATTTTATGTTAATCCGTCGTGCAAAGAAATATTAAAATATACTCCTCCATCAGAGATGCGCCCATTACATCCAGCATCGATATACATAGTTGGCATCAACAACTGCCATCAAAACGATGCTATGGGATCCTTTATAATTATAATAATGGCTTCCACCATTACAATGCGTTTTTGACCAAACTTCCAATGCAATAAAGAAAATTCCTATGATTTTCAAATTCTTCCGCAATGTCCATTTTGTGGAAATAAAAAAAAAAATTACTAATTCAATCAACAATTAAACTATAATAAATAAAATTATGTATGTGCATAGTTAGATAAAATCCTAAGAGATCTAGTGCACTCAGCGTTGAATATAATAGCAAACTAGACTGACAGAGTTGGACTTAACGTCAATCCGCCCAAAACTGAATTAGTATTATTCACTAGAAAATGTAAAATTCCGATCGCAAACAAGGCACCGGTTTACATCTTATACTCTTACGCACCTCATTACCTACACGGACACCTAGGCGTTAAGGTTCAACTCAATCAACCCCCACCAGCCAATACCTATTGCAGAACAGTACAAAGGGTTCGATTGAGTCAATCTACCCCAAAACTTGTTTGCACCCCCTACCTTCCCGGTCCATCTCGACAGTCAGGCTCGATTGGTTCAGTCACTCTACTTAGCCATTTCTGGCACAATTAAATCTCAGCCACAACTCTTCTGAGATCGGTAAGGTTCCCGAGTACCCGATGATTACTTCCGATCTTTTTGCATGTCGTATCATAATGGACCTACTCTTGCTCTAAGTTTGTCCTGACTCTTACCAGGACAGCCACCTTACCTAACCAAGCTATAGGTAGATAAACATAAATTTATTTAATATGACTGTTCTTTTTTCAGACTAAGGAAATGGATTGTCACGACAAAATTGATGGGTCTACTACCATTACAACTGAGAATACATCTGAATCATTGCAAACCGTGGAAGTCTGAAAGAGTGAGTCCAAAGGAGACTCGAGTCTGATGATGAGGATTCTCTCAAAGCGGCCTTAAGAATTAAAGAAAAGGAACCGACGAATATGACAGTTTTGGAGAATATTGTGATAACCACTTAAATGTGAGCAGCGACATCTAGCAGAAAATGTCGATACTCGAAGACCAGAAGATTTCGATACTGGAATAACAAAGTCTTGACTGGAGACTGGAATCGAATTTTCTAGCAAATTGGAAATTGTATGGGACGCTGGATGGCGAGGATTGTTCTCGAAGTACTCGTATGTCATTCGAGTATAAATACCAGCATCCCAAAGGTATGCAAATCAGTTATAAAGTGAAATTTGAAGTGTTAATTAGGAGAAGTGATTAAGTGGTTTAAGTAAAAGATAAGAAAACTATAAGCGGTTGAGAAATTGGATTGTACTGAGAGAAACAATTAATTAGTGAATTGTAACTGTACTGAATAAAGCGATTTGTATTGAAAAGAATAAGTTGTATTATTTGTACCCACACAAACATTTTACAATATGTTGCTCAAGAATTACACAGTTTATGATTTGATCTCAATAAACGAAAGCTCAAAAGTGATATTCGCAAGGATATAGTACGTATAGCTGATGAAGATGACTCACTTTCAGAATCATCCACGCATATTCATACATCATCTCAAACAAATGATTCGTAAACGAATATTTAGATGCACCATTCAACAATTACGAGTATGAATTTAAAAAGGAACAAGGCCGCGGGAGAGGATCGCAATTGATTTTGCCACTGCCCTTACAGCAGAACTTAACCGAATATTCGAAACTGCAGATATCCCACAAAGCTTCAGGAAATCGATAATATTGTCATTACACAAAAAGGGTGATTATAATAACCCGAGCACCTACAGAGGCATATCATTCCTAAATACCTCAGCTAAGATATTTGGAGTACTGCTGTTTAACAGGCTAACTCAATGGGTCTCAAATAATAAAATTCTACACGAATTTAAGGCCAGCTTTAGAGCAGAATACTCAACTGTGGACCAAGTTTTCACGCTTGTTAATATAGCCGATGTGTACAAGAGAAGAAAGCAGAAGCTTTATGCTTTACTTGTTGGCTTTAGTGCAGACTATGACTCCATAGCACGCGAAACACTATACTATAAAATCTGCAGAATAGGAATTTCGAGTAAAAATATTAACACTATGAAAGCTATGGGAGCAGCACGTCTGAGGAGTTCACGACAACCATGGGAGTTAAGCAAGGATGTATCCTACTCGTAAGTACACTCTTGTTCTTTTTGTTAATCAACGATATAATAGACAATATTAGAGGCGGAGTTGAAATTAGCCGAGTAAATGTCCCTGCATTAATGTACGCAGATGATATTGTCTTTTTAGAAGAGACAGTAAATAGTACGAGTATGCAGCTTATGATAAACAGACAGAAAAGCTACTGTAATACATGGAATCTGTCTGTTAACTTAGGTAAAACAAAGATCATGATATTCAGAAATGGCGCCGGGCTCAAGACTCAAGATATGAAGCTTCGATATATGGACGAGGGCGCATAGAATTAGTTAAATCCTATAAGTATCTAGAAATGTTGATTTCAGCTAACATAAATATGAATAAACGTCTTGAAACCAATTTAAAAGAAGCTAAGAGCGCAATTTGTTCAGTTTGGGAAAAATTTATCAAAAATAAATACATCGAAACAAAAAATCATTCGTGCTACTGCAACAATTATAATATTATATGGAGCTCAAATATGAGGATACAACACATATACCGCGGTCGAAAAATTTGAAAGCTATAGCATAAAAAGAGTTTTTGGGTTGCCAAGTAACACCCCCAATTATATGCTTTACTTAGAAACCGTAATGGCCCCTCTGTTTTTGGAAACACTTAAATTGCATTTCAACTATGTTGAACAAGTAATGCGAATGAAGCAAGGATGGTTACCAAAAGCAATACTTTCCCACATAATCTCAACAAGAGGAGGCCTTGTCCAAGAATGGGAAGAAATAGCACAAAACTGCGGACTTAACCTAAGTTTTTCACCGAACGAAGATTGCATAACCCTAAAACTAAAATTCGGTACTATACTGGAAGAAACAGGTCATCACCTATACGATTTATGTGTTAATGACGCCCAGTCATCACAGCACAGAATGTTATACAGCAAATTGAGTTACAATTTTCAGGAAAAAACTTATTTTTTGAATTGCAATTAGAATTATTAAGTTTGAACTACAAACCACACCGACCTGAACTTCCAATCATTTGTGATCTACATATGTAATCAAACACCCGATTTCACAGTGCAGGCTCATTTCTCGGTTCAACTGAACCTAGGATCGACGTTGAACTTAACTCAAAATATCGCTTTCACAGTCCACATGTGAACTTAGTTCAGTTGAGCCAATAATTAAGCACCATTGCGAACTATAATAAGCTATTGTGAATGAACATGATCTGTCAAACTCAAATTTGTTTTTATTTAAATTTTTTCCACCGTCGCAGTCGCAACTATATTGTACGAGTATTAAATACGTTTTAAATGCAATGAATAATGAGGAAAAAAAACGAAGTGCTAATTTTAGTGTAGCCGAAGTGGATAAATTTGTAGAAATAGTGATAAAACACAGACATGTAATAGAAAACAAAAATACGGACAAAGTTTTTGCAAATGTAAAGGCCGATGTATGGGTGGACATAGAAAAGGAGTTTAACTGTGTCCCGAAGATATTTATCGAACAAGACGTTAGTGTCAAAAAAAAACCTACAAAAATGAAGTATGCAGAAGAAAAAAAAAAGTTTATGCTACAGGAGGTGGGCCTGTACATAGCTCAACTAGGAAGCCAAATTGAGGGGGTCATTTCAGATAAGAATACATATACATTTCAGATCAGAACAACATTGAAAAAGCAATGTGCAGTACACAATCAAAGAATGGGAAGGAAAATGCGCTAAACAATCCGCAGCTAACCATAAACAGTAACCAGCAAGCGAATATCAAATCAGAGAAAGGTGAAAAAATTGTCACAATTGAAGTTCATACGAGTACATGTGTACGTAAATACTGATGTCTTTTATTATTAGGTTTGTATTTACTTGGCCATGAAGTTAATGAACACCCAAGATAAAAACAAAAAGCTTTCAAAAAAACATCAACGGCTGAAAAATGGAAAGATCTAGCTGATAAAAAAAAATAAAATTAACTGGAGATCAATTGCTACACAACAAGGAATTACACCAACTCCAAGTAAAGCACATGGTTGCAGAACACGGGGCCAAAATGAAACTCCTGGGTGCACAGTTGCGTGCATCTATTGGATGCGACCAACTACATAACTAAAAGCAATTGCTCTTTTGAGTTCGTTGTTTGTGTTAAACGGTTAAACCTTTTAATTTAAAACCAAATGAATTTTGTACAAAGTATATATTATACTCGTATATAAGTAGAAACTTTAATGAAATAAAACTTTTAATTTCGACAATAAATAGTATTATTGGTTTTGATTTACAATGTTAAGAAAATATCCATTAATCAATGCGTTTCTTACTACTGTGTTTTCTTCTCCAGTTCCACTGGCTAACTTCAACATTGTTAATATATTCAATGCGGTTCAGCAATAATTCGCCCAAAGGTGGCGGTCCCACATCGCAATTGATACAGCAGATGTTGTGAAGTACTGCTATTGCCACTAGTGCAGTGTTTGATGTCGCAGTTTCAGGCCTGTTGCAAGGACAGTAAATCGTTCAATATAATATCGTATTTCTTCTAACACACAAATAGCTGAATGTTTTGACATCCGGAATCTCCTGAAAAAATCGACATCGTCCCAAATGTTAAAATGATTTGACCGCGCTCGTATAATCTTTTCTCTTCAAATATGTACTACAATGTTGTGATAGTTTTCTGCGTCACTCACATTTTCCTCATCAGAGTTTAAAATGTCCATTTCAAATCAAATATGTTTAGTTTTTTTCTCTAAAAAAAATAAATTCCTCCTTTGGTTGCAATTGAGCAGGAAAATTAGTTTGACATTTCTCATGCACGGTATTGCCAACAGACATTTTTTTTATTACTAATAGGGATTTTCCAAAAGATATTGAAAATAAAATATAAAAAAAAAACGAATGGCAAGTATGTACTCTCTGAACCTACACTTAAACCACCGAAATCGACGGTTCAGGATTAGTCGCAAATTGAACTGAGTTCAGCAGTGTGAAATCCAATTTTATGTTAATCCTGAGTTTATCCTAAGATCGAAGCTTAAGCTCGCACTGTTTAATTGGGCATAGGAGAAAGAGAGGATGTGTTTCACTTTCTCGCTAGATGTCTTATTCTTAGAGAATTTCGTGTGAGGTTTTTTGGATCACAAGTACTAGAGATAAGTTTTTAAATGGAGACCGTGGTTTCGGTGAGCTATATACGAGTAAATATGCTGTAAATGCCCTAGGCTACAGGAGACGCATCTTGGAAGGCGATTTTTAGATAATAAACCAAAAATATCTATTTGTCATGTTATTTTAAAAATTATCTAGGTAACAATAATAATTAAAATGTCAATCTGGTGGACGGCCTTGGCCAAACTTAATAGACTTAAGATAACAAAATGTATCTAAATATTTTTTTTATGAAATAAAGTCAATAAAACTAACAAATGATAGTTCTACGTCATTTTTTTGTTTTTATGTTCAAATATTTATCTTTTAAACTGTTGAAAATTGCTGGGCAGACTTTTCTCACAACTCTTCCTATTGTACATACGGAAATACGAAATAAATGCGGTAAGGATGTCATATGAATCGCCTGCATGTATTATTTTATATATATTTAAAACTGAGCTTTTAGTTTGGCTTCGAATATGATATATGTACATATGAACTGACTTACCAGATGCCAGAAATCTAAGTGTTACCAACACACGCTCATGTACTAGTATGGATTTCCTTAAATTAGAATCCTCTTTAAAAATAGTGAGCCCAACGGTTTCTATTACAATACATACATATTCCATTTAACTAGGGTTCAAACGGCAAAAATCTCGGAATTGTTGAACATCTTCAATGCAACGCTCTCTTCTAAGAGTAGACCCCGCATTGAATTGGCGACGACGATCTATCCATGTTTTAACCCAGCATTTCTTTTTTACTTGTTTTTTTTTTCTTTTTTAATAACAGTGCCAATAATTAAAGCAGAACTCGCGATTACAAAATCTCGAAAATATTACTCTCAAATGGACAGCCACCCGAGAGTAACTCTCGAGAGTTTACTAGCGAAAGTACTCTCAAATGGACAGGCACCTTAAAAGGTGTCAGTGTCAATTGTTGCTTGTCGTTGTTGAGACTTATTTCTAAGTGACCGATTAGACTTTCAAAACGTGTCAAGGTTTAAAAGTGAATAGACCAAAAAGTGTTAGAGATTAAAGGTTCTGGAACTAACAACAGAAAATTGAAAAACAGCTGAAGCTATTATTGGTTGTACAACTTGAAATGTCTGATTTTTCACTTAGTACTCAATTAGAAACTGTCGAGTGAACATCTGTGCAACACAGTGATTTTTTTTTTATAAGGTAAAGTGGTATGTGTGTTTGATGTGTGCGACTTTTAGGGTCCGTTGCAAGTACAGGTATTTTTTTTTTTACGAATTTTTATATCATGCTGTAGACGGTTCAAATTCGTACACTTTTCCTTTACGAGTTCAAACTGTGACATAATGTGTCACAGTTTTGGCAGCCAAAAACATAAATGACGCATTTGAATATAGTGGTGAACGAACGCACCATTCGGCGTTGGTTTGGTAAGTTCCAATCGGGAGATCTAAGCTTCGAAAACGAACCGCGTGGGAAACCGGAAAAGGTAATTGACGACGCCATTTTACGAGAAACGGTGGATGCAGACCCAACAAAAACGGTGCGGGGCATTGCACACAACATGGGAGTATCCCCCATGACAATAAGTCGACACCTATCTCAAATAGGAAAAGTGGGTACCCCATGAATTGAACGAGGCCCAAAAACTACTCACTGAGTCTAAAACACCGAAAAGCACGGTTTTACACCGTATAATCACATGTGATGAAAAGTGGAATTTGTATGACAACCGTAAAAGGACCAATCCAATGCAGTTAAATATTGTGAGGAAATCGACATAATGCATACGAAATTGGCTGAAAAGCAGCCTGCGTTGGCAAATAGGCAGGGCACGATCCTGTTGCATGACAATGCTAGACCCCATACCTCACACGTAGGTAACGGTGCAAAAGCTGCTACAGTTGGGATTCGAAATTCTCCCTCATCCAAAGTACTCTCCTGATATTTCTCCAACGGATTATCACCTTTTCCGCAGTCTGGAGTCATTTTATCGGCAAAAGGTGTTCCGACATCGAGCAGAGGTCATAGAAGCCTTGGAAAACTATTTAGAGTCAAAAAATTAAGCCTTCTATAAAAAAGGAATAATGGACCTTGAATCACGGTGGAAGAAGAATGTTATAGATGTCAATGTCATATTTGACTAAATAAAATTTTATACAAAACAGATATTGACTTTTAATTTTGAACAAAAACCTAATAGTAGATCACAAGTGAATGCCAGATCCAAAGATGATTGGAAAGTTATGTGCTCGGAGTTGAAAACCGCATCCGAAGATCTTTGGATCTGGAAAACTTTCAGAGAAAAATTAAAAATATATCCGCAACGGTATAAAAAGTCAAAATTCTTCTACGTAACAGAGCCCTTTACACACTTGGCAAAGGTATCTAAAGTCAGCATATTACACAACAGGTGAATGGAGAAACGCTTCACAGATTGGGATACTGCTCAGTTTGGTGTGCTATGAGTGGATTCTTAATTTTCGATTTTTCAAAGGAATAATGTACGACAAATATAATATTATGAATATTTTTCAATTCTTTGAATAATTGTTATTCCATAGTTATTGTACAAACTGCAGATCACGTTATTCAAAATGACAGCAATTTGCCCTTTCAGCACGACCAGAACGTCTCAGGCCAACGGTCGATTAAATATTTTCGTGTCAAGTAGATTAGGGTCTGGTCTTTAAAACGGGCAATAGCTAGTAATCTAAAGGTGTAAAATCATAACTGCTAAGTGGCCAATCATTCGGTGTTGTGAAGACAGGAGCATTAATTTTTAGACACTGCTGAATGAAAAACATGATTTGTAAGTTGTTTGAATGTACACGTGTTGTTGGCGGTCATTGCTTGGAAAAGATGCTTGGCAATGCAATGCGTTAAACAGTTGTTTGATAAAGTTTCGTCGAAATTTGTATCCTTGAAAGTCGAATACTATTACTGATGGAGTGTGGCGGGGCTCCTGACTCTTCTCTAACCGTTCTTTATGTACCAACTGCGCAGAGATTCATTTCATTAATTACAATTGTGCGTAAATATCGTTTGTGTGTCCTTTGAATGCATTGTGCCAAAACTTTTTCCACAATGCAGAACATGGATTTTTGCAAAATCTTCAGTTCAGTAATTCTTGACGGTATTCGGAGTTGTTCCAACGTGAAGACGACCGAAGCGTTGGCTGTTTTTTTTGCTATTTCTGTATCCTCGATCAGCTTCAGAGCATCGCACACAAAATTACGAGTCATCGTAGATCTTGTCATTTTCCACATTGCATTTACGAAAGCCAACTACAACACCACGATTTTTGTGTCGCAACATTCCATTATTGTAAAACACTGAAGCCAATATATAGGGTCTTTCAATAATTACGCTCGATTTTTAAATTTAAATAAAACAAGTTGTGTGTGAGATGTCCACTAATTTTATTTATTTTTTTATAATTAGCGAGCGCTCAAGGGGTTGAAATGCTTGCACACAGTGCGAGCGAAGGAAATTTAGGCAAGAAGAAAAGAGAGCTTGACAGAGCATTCCATAAGCGAGTTGAACGGCTTACGAACGAATTACGATATTTTAGAGTACGTCCGAAAGTGGGCTGAGGGTGTACTGATGGGCATTCATAGCAAGACGGATATTACGATTAAAAGTTTGAAGGGGGGCAATGCTACTGGCGATTTCTATGGAGTACTGGTGATGGAAATAGCGATAGATCAGAGAGAGAGACACGAGACATTACGTTCGAGGGTGTCCATTGTCTGAGTGATAGTAGTACCATCTATGAGTTTTATCGCACGGTTTTGAATTCTATCTAGCAGGTGTTAACTATTTTTTTATCAAACTTATATTACGTACATATATGCTAGGTGGGGTGAAAAGTAACCTCTTTGACCGCCAGAATACGCTGCGACTGCAAAAAAGGTTATGGTGCCTTGAAGTCTGTTCATATTTAGGCAGACTTGCCAAATTTCAGTGCGATACTGTCTTTAGTTTTGTTTTGACAGCTGATTGTTGTTAACGTGTTTGGCATCATGTTGAGTATGGACAAAAACGATTTTCGTTCTCTCATAAACATTATTTTTTGAGAGGCAAAACGGCGATGTGAACAAAAGAAAAGTTGGATAAATATTATGGGGCTAAAGCTCCGTCAGATTACACCGTCAAATATTGGTTTCGAGAGTTTCGTGGTGGCCGCAAGTCCACTACCGATCAAGTCCGCAGCGGTAGGCCCTCAGAAAATTCAGCTCACGCGAGGAAATCATCGACGCCACGGAGGAGTATTTTGCAGACTTTTCGGACGGGATCAAGAAGTTGGAAAATCGCTGGAATAAGTGTATCAAGCTAAAAGGGGACTATATTGAACAAAATAAAACATTTAAAAAAAAAAAATTGTTCATTCCCAAGGAGGTTACTAGGAGTACTTAGTATTTCCTTCAGTTTACAGGAGTTTTTTTGGCACCAATCTCGTTCAAAGATTATTGATTTTGGATCTGGCACAAGTAGTTGCAGAAGAAGAAGTCAATATTTATCACAATAGGATTACGGTCTAATGCGGATAATACGATCCCGACTACTGCTGGAATTTTTTTGCAATGATGAAGTACCTATGTAATTGGGATAGTTTAGCATTGCCGAGCTGGAGAAAACTAAGGCTTCCGTCCGGTGATCAATTTTGGACCGGCCTGTGCAAATTTCTGTTGGGAATTCATTTTACATTTCCCTTAGTTTTCGGTCTCTTCCACTTCTAATTCCGCTGTAATTCCAAGTAATCACATAGATAGTTCTATTGCTTATAACTTTCCAATAATATCAAAGCAAAACTTTATATGCATGTAAACGGCAACTTTGACAGTTTGAATTCCAAAGCTGAACAGCATAGTCTTCGTACAAATATTGTGGCTGTAATGTACAAACAAAATTTCGCACCATATTTAGCACATAAGTAACGCTCCCGAAAACAATTTTACTAACCTAAACTGTCAGACACCTGATTTCGAGGGACTTCCTCGCATTTGTTAAATCTTAAAGTTTGTAAAAATCCTACCCGAACCGACTGACTAGTGTTGGTACATTTGTTGAGCTCTTTCCACAAAAAGACCTGGCAGTCCGCTGGCCACAAAATGATCAACTAAATTAATCACATTGCGTATGCCTCAAGCGATGTTCCGAGGAGTCAACATTGGCTAGGAGCATCGCCTTGTTGTACCGAAAGTACGGATGAGGTTACTCCGGACTTCAATACACCAAAGAAACAACAAATCCTCTTATTGGAAGAGAAATATCGAAAAACGCACACAACAAAACAGGAGGCATTTAAGGCAGCGCTGCTGTGAATGATGTAGGCAGTTTGATAATTCTACAAGCGAAGCAGGCGGAAAAAAGAGCTAGAATAAATATATCATATATACTATGAGCACTGAAGAAATCGCCCGATAGATGACGCGTTTACTCACAGTGGTGACTACGGCTGTCAACTTCGAAGCAGTCTTTCGAGCTCTTTTTAACGAAATCCGCAGTTTTTGCCTCGAGTCTTCACCGATTATAAGACGAATTCATTATTGCACGCCAGACACCAAGCGATATTGCGAAAGATGGCCCCATCGGCTGGAAAGTTCGTATATATATTAGATTTTTTCGATTTTCATGAACTTTTTCAAAAAAGGAAGCATGATCACAGGCTGGTACTGCGGTGAACTATTGGACTTATTTGATAAGAAATTGACAGCGTCAAGGCTCCATTTGACAAAGAAATAAGTGCTGTCACTCCGGCCAAATTGTATGAATTACGGCTCGAATTTCTGTAATCGCCCGACCTGACTTCCTGCGATTTTTTTTTTATTCCCAAGCAATAAATGGTGGATCGTAGAAAAACAATTCAGCTCGAACGAGGAGATCAAGACTTTGTCAAATCATATTACTTACATGGTTTGCATAGTCCTAAAAAGAGACTACGTTGAAAAATAAAATAAAAATTTGTGAAAAACTTGCGTTCTCATCCCTAACACGGTTATTTCTTAATCTACCCTCATACATATCTTTTGCCTCAAGATAAGGTTTACTTAAGAGGCGTAGATATTTTCATTCTCTATACCATTTAAAAAAAAAAACTTAACACATGCTTAGGCATTTTAAGTGTATTCATACCCAATTGAGCGTAAATTTCTTAAAAAAAGAAAAGAAAAAAGAACATGTATTCTGCATAGGATGTTGCAATGGCATACTCTGTATATGATATGCCATTTCTTCGTCATCGTTGGAAAGTCGACATAATATATTGTCGTGAGTTATTCTCATAATCATAAGAAATTTTTCGAAGTTACAGTGTCCCGTGTGTATCAGACTTCTTGATAGTTGTACTCGTAGATCTTAATTGGTTCTTTTGAGAGACAGGGTTAAAAAAAAGTTATTGGTCTGGCTGTTATCTTCAGTTACCGCCCAGTAAGGGATTGCCTAACAGATTGTCACAGAGAATATAAATGTTCTTGTTAGTAACAAACATTTTTAGGCTATCTCTGATATACAACTCTTTTACATGTGCTCGTATCTAACCGTGAAATACGGAAGCGCAACTGTCCATGCCTTCGTAGTGGCAAAATTTTGCAGCAAATGAAGCATAGTCTTCCTTCACTGTTTTAGATGTATCGGCGTAGCACACAAATGGATCTTTAAAAAAGGTGGTTCCAGTTCATCCGGTGTAGTCTCGTCTCAGTCATTTTTCCATTAAGCTGATTCCTAGTAGTCCATTATTTACGAACCCTGGATGTACTTGTTTGGAATTGTTTTCATTCGCTGAGATGAGAGTGTAGGCCATATCGCCTTTCTGAGTATGAAGATGAAGGGAGAGGGGGTTTAGTAAAACTTGGATGTGGTTGGCGATATTCTCATTGCGCCCGAAGTTCAAACACAAGCTACCCTTTTCAGTTTATTGAGTCTAGCCTATGTGGATTTGAGTTATGTCTTAGGCCACCAAATGGATGAGCGAAAGATGACTATAAGTCTAACAATTTCTGTGTACATCCACATTATCATTCAAAAGTTTCTCAAGTATATTTATGCTGCACCATAGTGAGATCCCGGCTAAGTCCCAGGTAAGTTTTTAATCCAGAGCTACTTCTAGAAACTTTACTTTCCTTTGAAAATTTGACTAGCTTTACCAAAAAATTTTGATTTTTGTATTATTTTGCAGTTTTCACTTTTAAGTTAAGGTTTCTATTGTATATAATACTATTATACTACTACTGAAACTTTTAACACCAGTTGGCTACGACGTTAAGTGTCCTCGGTTTTGTTTTAACATTTATTTTTAATTAGAATAGAGGCGTAGCATTTAAAATAGATATCGTGGTTACTAGGTATGATCAGAAGTTTATATTCTACGATGGTCAAGATCCCTTCTTGTGGGGAGCCTTTCGCAGCAATAATTGCGGATTTAGTGGTAAAGTGAAGCGAAGTTTTTATTCTCCTATTTGCTTGGATTTTTATTTTTAATCTACACGTATTTTGATGGCAAGAAAGCAGCCTACCACTATTTCCTTACCTCAGAGTGCTTTTCCGATTATAGACGTTAGACGCCTAAATATTGTCTGACTGAAAGAATAAAAAGTCCTTTACCTAAATCATTATTAAATAAAAGGTGTTCTTCTAGAAGTTATAGGTCCCTTTTTTAAGCAATAACAACCGGAATTAAGTTTGCATTAACAACCTTTATTCATTATGAAGAATGGCTATGACATTATATTTTGAATGCCTCAGGCATATGTCTTCATCGGCACTTTTTGACGAAGAGCATGCGTCTGTTTATTTTCTAGCATTTGCGTCTCTATCTCACCAATAACCCATTGAATATTGACTTACAAGGCCTGAATAGTTTGCGGTTCATCACCATATACAAACGACCTTACATAGTGCCACAAGAAGTAGCCAAGTGTTGTTCTCTCAACAAGGTCGCAAAGACCAAAGCTCAATAAAAGGCTCAATTCTGGGAGCACTGCCTTTTATAATATACATTAACGATATGCCAGAAATTATACGTAAATGTAAAGCTGTTCTTTATATAGATGATACACTAATCTCTGCCGAAGAAAAAGATGCCGATGAATGCAGAACAAAGCTACTAGGTGGAATTAACCGAATAACAGAATGGTTACAAATGAATAAGCTGATATTAAATGAACAAAAAACGAACATTTTTAATATAAGCATAAATACTGAAACTTCTATAGAAATAAATAATAATAAATATATCAAGTACCTAGGAATAATCATTAGTAAAAATTTCAAATTTGCTCTACACATGGATTGTACCTGCAAAAATATTGGGAAAAAGATTGCTTTCTTTTTTTCTATTGGCAATTCACTGATGTACTGTCAAAATTTCATGACATTTGGACGAACAAAAGTCAAGTTATTGCGTCTGAAATGACAGTATATTTGTGTCATCGGTACAAAAACGAGCATCGTCCAAAAATTGCTCAGAATTTAACATGAGAAGGATATCATCAAGGAGGCCAAAAAGAACTTAAACTTCCTTTATAAAAGTGTTAATGGTGATGAAACGTAGAGTTTCCAATATGATCCAGAAACCAAGCGCCAAAGTGCCAAATGGAAGGCACCAGACGAGCCAAAACCCAAAAAATCTTGTTTGAAGAAGTCAAATGTGTAAACAATGATGATTTGCTTTTACGATTCCATGGGCATTGTCCACAGAGAGTACGTTCCATCCGGCCAAGCAGTTAATGAACAATTATATTTTGGTGTTTTAAAACGTTTGCACTATATTGCGCAAAAGGAAATTGGTGTTTGTTGCATGAGGTTGCGCATCTCATCGATCGACTCTTGTGACCGATTTTTTTGGCTAAAAATTGCATTTTAACTGTCAATCACTCTCCGTATTTGCTTGATTTGGCATCAAGCGACTTTTACCTTTTCGGAAAAATGCATTTGTCGATGAAAGAAAAGCGTTTTATGGACGTAGAATCCATCCAAAAGGCTTGTACCGACATTCTGAAGGACATCCCGTCCGGCGATCTAAAACACTCTTTGTGGACGTAGAATCCATCCAAGGCTTGTACCGACATTCTGAAGGACATCCCGGCCGACGATCTAAAACACTCATTCGACATGCTCTTAGACCGTAAAAATTGTTGAATTGAGTCGGAAGGGGACTATTTTGAATAAAATAAACCGGTTTTGTTGACAAACTTTTTGTTGTTGTTATTTTTAAAAAATCCCGTTTACTTTGGAACGCACATTGTACAATACTATTATTAAACCTCATTTTGAATATTTCTCAACAGTTTTATACACATACTGCACCCACACTCAGATATAAAGACTTCAAAAATTTCAGAATAAAGCAATGAAAAGCACATTAGGATGCACGAGCATACGATTGGAACTCAACACACTGATAGCAGTCTTCAAAATGAAGCAAGGTGCTACACCAGATAGCAGAGGTGCAATAAGATACGAGTACGTATTGAGTAGCTGTAATGAGTTCAGAGTTTATCATCAGCTTACTATAGCCGCTCAAAACGCATTTATATACATTTATATCATTCATGGCAAGGACATATAAAAAAAGAACCAAAACAATTTTAGATTATTCAAAATAAAATAAAATAAGTAAAAGGTATTAATTTTGTTAACACGATTATTCAATAAAATTTGAGGTGGACCTAAACTGCTAAGGAACCCAGTCCACGAACTCCCGTCCCAAGAGATGATCTGGTAGCTTTAGTTCTTGTCAAGTTCTTTAGCCAAAATCTTTTCGAAAAGTTTTCTATAATAGATAGTGGAGGTGCGAAGCGATTGATCGGGAAATTGCTGAGTTACCCACAACTTGGATTGGGCCAGCAGCGCAACAATCAAGTTCGTAGCGAAATGCTTGCCCTACCTCCCAGTGGTGGTACCTTGAGTAAACCCTTACTCATGCAAACTAAAATAGCAATGGCATGCCCGAACAGTGGCATTATACTGGCCTACGACGTCATAGGACGGAGGAATTAAAAAGATGTGACGAATCAACTAATGACCTCGGACTCACTGTTGACGACACTTGCAAGCGTTTAAAAGGCAACGACCTTGGGATCTGCACGTGGAATGTTGGAATTTTAGAAGGCCAGGAAGTGCAGTGGGATGCTTTGGACATAAGGAGGATGAAAAACTGTAATCTATGAATTACACATATATGTATATGCTATAGTGGATGTGGATGTGGATTTTCCTTTTGCGGCAGACTTAGGCAAAAAATCTTGATCTTCCGACAAATGTATTACAATCCGTGTCAAGGCTAAATTCGCTATGATAAGCTTAATATCCGCTCATGACCGTGCGGAAGACAAGGACGACGCCACCAAAGAATGTTTCTACGAGCTCCTCGACAATATCGGAAGTATCTTCTAAATCGTCTTTGGTAGGACAGTTAGTAAGCATATCCTATACGACACCACGTATGGCAACGGACTTAGACTTATTATAACATCACTATAGCATATAGCATTCCTCGTCTCAATACACACAAAGTGACATGTCTCCGGATCAAACACTAAATCAAATTAATCATTTTGTGATAGACGTGAGGCATGATTCCAGTATTGTGAATGTCCGAACGTTTCGGGCAGCCAATATCGACTCGGATCACCACCTTGTTGCAGCCACAACATAGGTGGCCGTGGTGTAGTGGTAGTAGCTAACGCTTCTCACTCGGAGGGTCCAGGTTCGAATCCTGACCATGGCAAGTCAGTTTTTCATTGTGTAATTGGAACTCAGACAGAAAAATTCTGCGTGTGAAGGCATAACACTGACACGTAGATTTGGCTGTTGTAGAGTTTCAAGCACAGAAAAGAAAAATACTGTGATATACCTCGAATCACTCTGAGTGAAGAAAAACTCTCCGTCCTATTCGGACTCCCACCCCTGGAGAGCAAACATAGAAACCAAACACACCTGAGTTTCAAACCACTACAAAAACAATTTTCCTTTCTCCTCCTTCTATCTTTCCGCCCGCGCCATGGCAACAGTAAAAGGGTATCTAACCCCTCAGGCGCGCGTAAATTATAAAATAAAAATAAAAAAAAATAGAAGAACTACTGTGACAAGATATAATAGAATCCAATGCAATCGCAAGAGACCGCCAGAATCTTCGCCGAACGCGTATCCCGACATCCCTCAGCAATACTTATATCGCCAGCATCAAGTTGCACATCGCCGCAACTGATGTGATGAGTTTCACCCGACCTCCATCAAAAACCCGTGGTTTGATGAAGAATGTCGGCAAGCACATGCAGCTAAACAAGAATCGTACAAAGCAACTCTACAAGGGGAGCCGCTCGTGAACTCTACGAGCAGAAGAGACTGCGAGAACATCGGCTTCTCCAGAAGAAGTAAAAAGAGCACGAGAGGCTAAGATTCTACCATACTTCAGGAATAACGTTTTACCAACAGGTAAAAAGAAGATCCGCATAGAAGCATATACAAATGAAGAAGGAAACCCTGTAGTAGTCACAGTCGGTGCTGAGAAATGGAACAATTTTTTTCTGTAGACTTTATAACGGCGAAGAAGCCCAACATCTCGCCGTCAGACAGAATAGACCATCCAACTTAGACGATGATTGCAAAAACTTCCGTTGATTTGTCCAAAATGAATTAAAGATAGCAATATCTGAACTGAAGTCCAACAAAGCAGCCGAAGCTGATAGCTTACCGGCCGAGGTATTAAAAGCTGCTGGGGAACATACACCAACTCATTTCTCCGATCTGATCAGAAGTGATATATGAATACATCTGAAACTTTTTGCCAACAATCTGTTAGGTACCAAATCACTGTGATTTCAGACCAGGAAAATTCACAAGTTCGACCAAATCTTCACACTCCGGCAGATCCTAGAAAAAACTCAAGAAGTCCAAATTGACATTCACCATCTATTCATCATCATTCAACAAGACAGGACACAAAACATCGACAAATTGGACAGTCCGTCACAATCGACAACTATAACTTTGAGGTGGTAAGGGACTTTGTCTACCTTGGTTCTGCTATAAATTCTGCCAACTACACCTCAGCAGAAATAAAACGAAGAATCACTATTGCTAATCACTGTTTCTTTTGGCTAAGAAGACAATTGTGTAGTAAGACTCTATCCCGAAAAACTAGGGAGAATCTATATAAAAACTTGACCATCCCTGTCTTACTTTATGGCACTGTTGCCTAGACTCTATCGCAAGCGGATGAAGATACCCTCAGTCGTTTCGAGAAAAAAATCCTCTAAAAAATATTAAGTCCCGTTTGAGTTTACGGGCTTTCGAAGAGCTGTATGCGAGCTGTACAGCGAAATCGATCTAGTCAGAGACGGCTAGGACGGACGGCTCTACGAGCCAATGGACACCAAAATTCCGGCCATAGAATTTAGCCCGGAGGGACAACGCAGTAGAGGAAGACCTCACAGCAACTGTAACACCACCTAAGCAAGTAAGTAAGAGGAACAAAGCCTCAATTCTTATGATCGACATCGAATTGAACATTTTCTTTCATAGTGAGCACGGTTTCGCCTGTAAGCACATTTCATTGACGCGTTGTTCGCTTTGTATCATGTAGAGTATATATGACACAAACTTAATCCATAAACCGAAGAATAGCGCGCTCAGTTGGTCGAGTACTAGGACCAAACAAATCACGTAATCTTCTATACTTTCACATGTGTTTACATGGTAGGGAAGCATTCTTCTGTTGTAAGAATGTATTTTCAAACTTTCAAAGCTTTAGGAGATCAATCAGTAAAACAAAACACGACTTATTATATGGCCATAAGAATTCCCAATTTGTTCCCAATTTTTGGTTTTTTATAAATGGGATATAGCACTTATATACCTATTTACTTTGGAAGCTTTATGCTGTAGACTATTGAAATATTATCGACAACAAAGGACTAAGAAGAAATTTTGACAGCAATATTGAAACTAAAGGCCTATTGCTCGTAGGTTGTTGCTTTCGCATAATTTTCTTCTTCTAGAGAAAGAATTTCTTTCTTTTTCCCATTATGGAATGAAGAAGAAATGGGAAAAATTCCAGAGTGTACCAATATTTTGACTGATTTTCTTCAAACAAGATTGTAATTTAGTCCCTAAGAGCTAGTTATGATGATAAGAATGGTAATAAACAATTAGACCGCTGCGTTAACTATTTTATTTCCAATAGTTCGCTCCTTATGTTTGAAAATCAAAAATACCCATTCAGGGCACAAAAAAAACACTGTCGGTTGCCAGATCAACTGATAATGGTTTTCTTAACATAAAAGCGGTGTATCCCATGTAACTTTCATGAGTAAATAAATATCTCAAATTGTATACAACCTACACTGTGATACACTGTACGTGCGTCGATGGACGTTGCCCATTCCCACTGAAACTGAAGGACAAACCATCGTTCATCAGCACTCGATTGCCGGCAAAAGAAATTAAAATCACCACCAAAAGTGCGACGCCGGTAATACATCGGACGAGGGGGGATATAGACTTAAATAATGATATGCTCGCAGAGCTCAGCTCCAGTCACGAGTTGAACAAGAAACAGTAACAACAATGAGAGAATTCATAAAAGGGAGTAACAAGATCATGCAGTGAAAAAAAAAAGGAAAATAAAAGAAAAACGGACAAAAATAAAGAAAGCACAAACAACTCACCTTCGTCTTGGTAACAATATTCGAAGCTAATTTAACTACAGCAAAATTCCCTTTGCCAATTGTCTTTTCTAGCTCGTAGTATCCAACTCTCAGTAGCTTGTCCACGGAGATTTTCGAAGTCGACGGGACCTTGTAGTTCATAGCCATGATGGTTGGGTGTCAATTGTGTGGTTGGTTTTTCGTTTTGGTTTCGAATTCGCCTCTATCTCCGTATTGGATGCTGGATGTTGCTGCTGTTGATGATCCAGTTGAGTCTTGGATGTGATTCTACTGATTCTAGTAATTCTACAGGAATCGTTCGTTCTTGCGAGCTGTGATGGTAGCGAATGTGATGTGCGTCTGCTCTCAAGGTAGTCGCAAAGGATACAAACAATGTTCGCTGGCAGGCTGCATTGGCGATGGTGAATACAAAACAAAAGCGACAGGGTGGAGTTGGTCTAGGGACATGTAGGGCTGGTAGGTTTAAAAATTCGCCAAAGTACGAACGGACTGATTTTTTTTACTTTTTCTTCGTAATTGGTTTGGTTTGTTTTTATTAATTTCTTTATCACACAGCCAGAAGGGACATTAAAGACATCACAGTGGAGCTCTCAGAATCAGAATCGGAATTGGAAGGGAGACCTTGTTTGTTTCTTATTTGTGGCCTCGAATAGAAGGGGATGACAGCGAGGAAAACACGACCACAACGATGACGGTGATGACGACAACGACAACGACAACGACAACAACGAAAACGAGAACGAAAACGGTTCGCGACTACATATACGAGTAGCTAATAACCACGAGTGAGCCAATGGATCGGAGTAAGGAAAAAAATAAAAAAAGAGTAATAACTTTTACTTCAGTGGCTCCTTTTTTGGTGTTTTTCTCTTCTCTCTCACTTGGGTTTCCACGGAAAATTATTATTATTAATTTTCCTCTTTTAATTTTCGTTGGTAAGTTTTTTTTTTGAAAATTTAATGATCTGTGTCACTACGACGTCTACCAACGAACACCGAACCGAACAACAACAACGAGGACGACGACGACGATGATGATGATAAAGGCGAATAAGACTCTCACTAGACGAACGGACGGGGAGAATTTTCTCTTTTCACTTTCCAATTACAGATACAACGCACACCGAAAAAATAAAAACAAGAAAATGAATACAACGAATGACAAAACAAAAAAGGCAAAAAAAAAACTTGAAAAGACAGCAAGGTGAGCTGTTTAACTTGGTAGTATCAGAACTGCTGGATGCCACCTCCTCTCCACCTACTTTTTGGTTTTTTTTTCTGTTGCTATTTCTTTGGAGTCTCAAGCTTATTGCTCGAGCTGATGTTTATGTGGTTTGTTCTCTGCTCCGTCGTTCATGTGCGTCGACTGCGATTCTCGCTCGCTCAATTCGATTCTAGTTGGCGAAAAAAAAAAACACAGACACTTGACTTGACTTGACCAAAGTCACTGACAGCAAAATCTGGGATAGAAAATTTCAAAAATAAGAAAAAAAAATTTAAAAACTTTTCACTAGGGCACCACTTTTGAGTTCGTATTGAACGCTCAAAATTTTCTTCACCTGCTTTTGACGTGTTTTCAAATTGTTCTTCCCTTTTTTATTCTCGTTTTACACTCTGGTTTTGATTTTTATTTCATTAAAAACTCGCTCCTCAACTTACGCCTGCCTGCCTGCCCTTCGCAAAACTATTTGTTCGAATAATCAATTCCGCAAAACACACGGGCGCTGCTGTGCTGAATTGTTACTGCTGATTTTGGCCTTTTCTCCAGTCCCATCTTGCGGTTCCGATTCATTTTTTTTTTCTTTTAATTTTCTAGATTTTGATTTTTCAATTAACTCGAAAGGGGATAACACGATAAATCTATTGTAGTAGTCAACACGAAACGGAGGAAAATTTATGAATTATTATCTCTGATTGGAATTCGTTTTTCGCTATTTTTCTTTTTTTTTGTTCTGTTCGTCGTTCTGTCACTTCTCGTTTCCTTGTCAAATCTAAGCGAACTGAGCGAGTGAGCAAAGTGATTGATCCAAAAGCTAGCAGCAAAGCACGGGAAGAAGATAAAAAACAACAGAAGGAAGGAATGAATAAAAAAAATCGTATTCGTAAAACCACTACGCGAAGAGAATTCACTGAATAAGAATACGTCGACCTGCCCGAGTGTTCTCCTTTTTCCGCTGCTTTATGCGACGAAGGTGTGGGTGAAATGGATGGTGGATGGCAAATGATTGCAGAAAGTGGTTGGACTGTTTACTCTGAGCGAATAGCTGTCAGTGAGTTGTGTTGACAGCTATGGAGATTCGGTTAGGAAATGAGCGAAAAGAGGGGCCAACAACAAAATTTGTGTCTTGCGTTTAATGGTGCGCACCGTTCGTCGTTGTCGTCCTCGTTGTCGCTTTGACGTCATTGAATGGGAAAAATCTCATTTGTGAAATTACCTGTAATTTAGAGGGTTGTTGTTGTTTTTGTCATTGTTGTTGGTATCGTTACCGTTACCGTTACTGTTACGTGACATTTATACCGATAATGAAAAATCTGGCTGGAGTGGAGCCCTGATGAATGCGTGTGCGTGGGAGCATTTTCGAATGAATGAGGATTGTGAGTATTTCGTAATCGAGATCAGAATGAACGGATGGATGGTAGCTGTAGGATAGAATAACGAGAAAATGTGAGAATTCTGGAATGACTTAATAAGACTGCAAAAGAGAGTTTTTAAATTCGATGGGTCGAATCATTTGCTGCATATCAATGGGCGATTGAGCACTTTCTTTGTGCGGAATTTCGGGGCATACTCTCTGGCGGAGTATGAAAGAGATTTCTGAGAAATGTAGGTGATAAGCCAAGAGTGGTACATATTAGTCGCTTCGAATCATTGGTGAGATAAGTTATATCTGGGAAAGAGATTCACAAGCTAACGTTGTTAAGGAGATTATCCCTCTCCGCCAATTAGTTCGTAAGCCCTTTAAAGGCTCGCAGATGAAACGCAGAACTACAATATACAATATGTATGCTTAAAAGTTCATACTTTGACGATATCGTATAGTTTTCAAAATTGCCTATAACTCCTTTACCGCCACCTTAAGGTGGTTGGGTGTTGTACGATTTGGGTAAGCATTGAGCAGCGTCAATCCGCCTAATTGCGCTACTGTGACTATGCTGCAATTGTCATTATTTTACCTCGTCGTGGTAGTCGTCGAGTAGTAATGCTTTCCAAATTTTCGTAACTTGCCAAACTTAGAAGTGGGAGTATTGAGCAGATAACACAACACCACCCTGCGTACAATGTTGCACTCTCAGAAAGGGGACGCACTATTTTTCTGTCAGAAGAGAGCACTCAAGCAGAGCACTAGTCCATTGTACTCCTTCTATATTGCTTTTACTGAAGTCGCAGACCTCTTACGGACGTCGGGAAGGATTCGTTTGCTCTGCCGGCAACTTGGAGAGTTATGCCATCTGCAAATATGCTCATATGAAACCCAACTGTCAACGGAAGCCCAAACAGGGGATTCAGGCGGTCGTAGTGAAGGTTAAAGTACTGAAAGACTCTCCTCTGAGCCTTGCCTAGTTCATCGGCAATCTCATGCTTAGTCCAAAGAAATTTTTTATGAAAGATGACACCCAAATTCCTAGTTTCGTTGGAGAAACCTTGAATGATGCCTTGAATTACTAAATGAGTCGGAACAGTCAAATTCCTTTTTCTCGTAAAGAGATTAACCTCAGTTTTGAGAGGATTGATGGAAAGTCCATTTCTATTCCACAAATCATCGACCACGTATAGGGCTGCCTGAGCTTTAGTGCAGATATTCTCTAGAGACGATCCAACAGACAGTACAGCTACATAATCCGCGCATGCTTGTGTATAGACGTCAGAACTATTGAGAGCGTTAAGCAGTGAGTCGACCAACATGCACCATAGCAGAGGAAAAAGAATGCCGCCTTACGGTCAACCCTTGTTTACGCCCGCCACCACATATTGGCCGCAGCCAGCATTCGTAAACAGTGTTCTATTCAAAAGCATTGCTTTTATTCACAAAACTAGTGATTCGTCTACACCGTGTTTTCTGGCCGAGTTACACATGCTGTCGGAAGCACCCTCAACATCGAACAACACAAAGCGTATTCCTTCTTGTCGAGTGCGCCTTCAGTTCTGAATCCTAGATTCTAAAGCGCACTCTCGCTGGATCTTCCGCATTGGTAGACGTGGTGCATCGCTGACAGAGGATGCATTCGCAAGGCGATTTTGCGTACATGGATCTCGACCATTCTCTCGATGCTTTTCATCATTAAGGAAGTCAGATTTATAGGCCTGAAACTCTTGGCGAGCGAGTAGTCCTCCTTTCCGATTTTCGGTATAAAGTCCACTGTCACTGTTCATCAGTGTTTCGGTATGTATGCTACTGCCAGGCTATAAGTGAAGATTCTCTTCAGAGTTATCAGCAGCTGGTCTATACATTTTTGTAACATAACTGGGTAAATACCAGCGACTTGAAGCCATCAACGGAAACATCACAACCGATGAGATATATCACCTACGGCGTGTTGTGTTGTTCAGCTCGCTACCGGCTTCATTAATAGGGACTAGCTCCGATTAGGCTACCTGGGAAGTGAGACGGAGAGTCTCTGTTTTCGACTCAGTATAGGTACCGTCAGACTTTCTAAGTGGTTCCAGCCTGGTTGATCTTCCCCTTTATTGGACTTTGACCAGCCTACTAGTTTCACCGATAGTTTCGATCTCTTCGCAAAAAGCTTTGTAATAGGCGCTCTTCGAAATCCGAGTAAGCCTCTTGAAATCTTTTTGCTTCGATCTGTAAAGTTTCCAGTCTTGTTGCTTAGATGTTTTCTGGATTCTTTACGAAGACACAGCAGGTCTGCGTTTCACAAAGGAACCTGCGATCTGTAGGATTGCTTACTAGGTGGACATACCAGTTCGAAACACTTATTGAGGGTGCCGTTCGGGTTCTGAACAGCTTCCTCTAGCTCTTGTTTTGTCCTGAGCTTAGGGGAAGCACTATTGTACTTGTTGAGCTCCTCCCTAAATCGTGTCCAGTTGGTTTTATGCGGATTCCTCCTATTCAACAAGGTCGAGATCTCATATCCGATTCTGAATTCGATGTATCTACAGTTTGACAGATAGATCTCCGATAGCACTTTCCAGCCAGTAATCTCCTTAGCGTACCTGTCGGATAAAGTTAAGTCGATTGCTTGCTGTCTTACTCTCGTAACAAAAATTGGCTGAGAGTCAACATTGTTGATAGCCAGGTCAGAAGTATGAAGTCCAGGAGATGATTACCTCTCACGGTGCAATTGCTACTGCCCCAAAAAGTGTTCTGAGCATATGATAAGTCCTCCAGTGGTGGCGGCAGTAATGCATCATAGGGAAAAAGTGCCATTCTCCATTCGTTGCGTGACTTATGCCTGCAGTAACTAAATCTTGGTTACAAAATTGCACAAATTTAGGTGGTGAGAAACCACAGATGCATTTGTTCCACATCCATGGTTCCTGCATGGATATTATAAGGGGTTTTGTATTCAACATGGAAAACCTTCTACATAGGGATGCAGTAGCAGACTTGGAATGTTGTAGGTTGATTTGAGTATATCCAGATGGGTACTGGGATGGTCGTCTCCTACCCGCACTTATTTAGAAACAAAGTGGAAATTAACCCTTTCAAGGTGCAGATAGGGACGTCAGCCCCGACAGAAGCTTTGTCTAAGCTCACGACAAGAGAAGAGCCCTCCTTGTTTTCCCGATTCTTTCTCTCACTGTGAGAGTAGATTTTACACTTTTCAGGTCCAGGGTTCTGAGTTGGCCCAGAACCCAGAGTATAGCGCGTCAATTTTGGTAGCATGAAAACCAGAAAAGTCTTAGTTTCCAGGGGTGGATTTTTCGGCACAGATTTGTTTAGCCATTCAAAAGTTTGCTGCGTGGAGCACTCCACTCTAAGAGTTTCGTTTTCCAAAACGTATTAAAGTTTTGAGATTGGAAGATATAAAGTTTGACACACAAAACGATTTAATCTTAAGAAAGGCGTATGTCAGGCTTATGAGTAATGGAAATCAAGATTATTATTCAAAATATTTGGATCGTGTGTAACAATTTTCATGTAATAATGGTTGCATATATTATGGCAACAGAGCAGTCATTCCTGAAAGTTTATAGCATAATGTGTTACAATTATTACATGATACACATGTCCGAATAACAAGAATGAAAATGCTTGCAAGAACTTATGTATAGTGCCGAGACATATAGCAGAATTCGTAAAATCTTGTCGAATATGTGACCAAACACAGAATTTTACAAAATTGACTACAGAATCAAAGTATCAATTTGAAAAGGTTCATATCGAACCCGTAACTGGTTTTCTGTTTTTGGTTTCCCATCACAATTACTTTTCGGAACATAGACATGGATGTCAGTCTTGTGAGTTCTTTAATTTTTGTCACGGTAATGGGATAAAAGCTATAAAGAGTCCACCATACATACCATCCACAGTCCAATGGACTTGCGGAAAGAGCAGTGCAAACAGTTAAGAACGATTTTATTTTTTTTTTTTATTGAGACTAAACCGATTAAAGACATTAGTTTTAAAATTAATAATTTTTTGCTTAGATGCAGATATACTCCTACAGTGTCTATTAATCAAGCTAATCGAATGCCGCGAAGGGAGTATAACGTAGCGCTCCGCTTGTGCATAGACATGCTGTTCTTTGGACTCTGCTTAGTTTGCTGCAGTTGACTGCATTGTATGAGGCTATCCACCAGACAACAACCTCGTAGGTGAGTATCGGTCTTATGACCGTTTTATTAGCCAGTTCCAAAAATGGAACCCAATAGTAAAGGTATTGGGCACGGCAAGCTAGTGGAACGAGACATAGAAAATATCTCTAGAAATAAGGAATACAAGACACGGTCTTTACCCAAGTTCTAGAAACAAAGGAATTGTGCTTTTGGATCCGTTGCAACATTGTTGTCGCTATGTGTTTATTAATTCACCTTGCACAGTGTGGGAAAATAAAATTGTCCTCTTGTTATTGAGAAGAGAAAATTGATATTCTCTTGTTCTCTATGGGTTACATAACCAGTACTACAATATGTAGTATTTTATCAAAGTCCTTGCCTCACTTCTATTGTAGAATGTGATAGAGACTGCAGCAAGGCCTTTGATAAAATCGCACATAAGTTAATTCGTGCATTTGGTCTAGCGTACTGGAAACAGACGTAATAAGGTTGGTTGTTGTTAATCTGCCCTTAAGAAATACATGTTGGTTCGGTGCGAAGATAGATTTGCAATGAAAGAACACTACGTCATAAATAATATTTTCCAAGGGGTGCAGGATAGCTTAGTTGGTTATATCATGTTTACGAGTATTTCCTTTTCCAGAGACGAAAGAAAGCAGTGAAGGTAATTGCGACTGGTTCAATAGGATTATTGACAGGAGAAAAATCTGGTATTATTTTAATAGACATTAGAAATATTTACGAGCAGTTATTCAAGTAACGGAGGTATCCGGGATACATGTCTTTAGTTTGCACCGAAAACGATCCACTAAGGAAATTAGTGAGAAACATAGTTGACGATGATTGTTGGATCAGTTGACGGCATGTGTTTGTTGGAGTGTACCATAAATGTTGTACTCATTGTGTTGTATTGGGTTGGACGTGTACCACATGAAATGTCCGATTTTCGCTCAGTCGGAAATAAGAAGTTGTCGAGTGAACATCTGTGCCAGAACGTTAAGTTTTATTTTTTTTTTATAAAACAAAGCGGTACGTTTGCTTGACGTGTAATAATTGTAGGGTTCGTTAAAAATAGCGTTATTTTTTCTTAGGAATTATTTACAATGCTGTCGTCTTCCTTTACGAATTTAAAATGGGACACAATGCGTCATTGGTAATGAAAAACATTAATGACGCATTTGAGGATGTAGCGATAAAAGAACGTACTATACGACGTTGGTTTGGAAACGTCCTTTCGGGAGATTCGCAATGGTGGATGCGGACAAACGAAATCAGTGCGGGCGATTGCACAAAGCATTGTAGTATCCCCAATGACAATAAGTCGACACCTTTCTCTCATAGGAAGGGTAAAGAAACTCGATAAGTTGGTACCCTATGAACTAAACGAATCCCAAAAACTACGGCGCCTGGAAATCTGCGCATCGCTAAGAGTAATTGCGGCAAATGTGGCCCACCCTTAACATTTTTTTTAAATAAAATCATAAATTTAAGTCTAATTCTTTTTTTTTCTAACAGTCTTACAAATTATTTTTATTTCAGTCTTTAGAAACTTTAATTTAAAAAAAACAAATATAACAAAAATTTAAAATCAAAAACTTAAAGGATCTTCATAATTCAGTTTTGAAAAAATTACTGCTAATATAGCTTACCTGGTGTTAAATATGGACAAGCTTCGCTTCTCTTATCTTCAGAGAATGCAGTAGATGCATTTAACATCTACCTGATTACTTCTATCGGAACTAGGGTCGGAACCATCGTCTGGAATGAAATTACTGTCATGACTTTCTGATGAAGAAGGCTGTTCTTTACGAATGTGTTTATATTTGTTCAGTATGATCTGTTCGGCACCCAAAAGTTTAAGTTTAAGATGCATTAAAATTATTACATTAAAATACGTGTGATGATATTTCTACCTTCTTCTTTAATGCGTCTTTTGTTATCATATCCTTTTTAGATCCTAGTTTCTTTTCCCTCTCATCCTTTAATTTAACGGATTTTTCCAGAGACATTTTATAAGAATTTTCCTCGTTTTGGTCCACGATTCGAAGTTTTTTTTAATCCGGACAGGAATAGGAGAAATTTCATGTGGGGTAAAAAAGGTCGTTGATCGATTTAAAAAAATAGTTTCCGAGGCCTGCGATTCCGATTCATCTGGATGTTTTAATTGTTCAATATTTAAGTCTGTTTCAGCAAAAGTTGGAGGTTTGGATTTCATTATTTCCGATATAGATCTTATTCCAGCTGAAGTCGATGGTACATTTTGATCTGGCTCTATCTCCACGATTCACATAGTTTGGTAGGCGCAAGATTTTCCACATTAGATTGAGATCCTGTTGTATCAACTTCTTTTGCCGCTAAAAAATCGTGGTCTTGAAAGATATTTCTATCAAATGGGCATATTCCTGTCGACGAAAAACCATTAACAGTTTAAGTCTTAATTTCCAGTTTGTCTTAATTTAATTTCGTCGAATTTCCTCAGTCAAGTACTTTTATAAGAGTCCCATGAAGGTATTGTCAAGCGGCTGTATTTTATGGTTCGAAAGCAGAGGAATCGATAGAATGTGCACATGATTTGTTCCACAAGCTCTATGTTCCTGGTGTGGCTTGTATGCCCATCCATTATAAGCAGCACCGATGATGATAAAGATAGTTTTACTGATTCCAAAAAGTGTTTGAACCACTTTGTAAATAAGTTAGTTTGCGTCCATCTGGATAGATGATTTACATATATGGCGCACCTTTCATTAACTGGGGGTTGTCTCTCTTCCTCGGGAAGATGAACATAAGAGGAACAAGTGAACCTACTGCACTAAGCACAATGTTGAAATTATCAAAGAACCTCTTTCAACTGAAGTTAATGCTCCAACTTGTTTTCGACCTTTCAACGCAAGGTCGATGGTCGGTGGTCAAGGTCGATGGGACAACAAAAATGCCCGTTACATCCACGTTATATATATTATTTCGAGCGAAATGGTACCTGTTTATAAGCAATTCCAGGTTGTCAAAAAAATAGCAACGTTTTCCTTCAAAAATCCGGAACGACAACGATGGATGTTGTCGAAGGAACAAACGAACCCAGTCTCTGACTGCAACTTTCTTGACAATAGGAAATGGATTTGGAATCCCGTTTTTAATAACAAGCTGGAAAGCTAACCTCATGTCATTTTTTGTTAGGCCAAATAGTTTCTTTTTTTTCTTAAATTTCTAAACAGTAATCCACTAGGGACTCTTCTAATTCTGGTGGAAATATAGTCTTTCTCCCTAATTTGCCACTTACTACTTCTTCTTTTTTTGCCACCAATCACGTCAGTATGGTTTTCGGACGCCTTCAAAGATCCTATTATTTTGTTGTTTATTGCCAATATGACTTTCATCATATCCTCCTTCCGCCAAGTCTTCCGTGGTTTTTGACTTTGCTTAGACATTTTAGTCTTCAAAATAAAAAATAATAAAAGTTCAATCGAGAAAACGTGTCAAATATGGCCATATTACCAACACATAGGCCACATTAAACACACTGTGAATTTTTCACTCATTTCAACACACTTCATAAATTTTTTTTAAATTATAATATCATACAAATTAAGAAAATATTTAACACTATCTAATTTTAGAAAAAAGTTACCAATTTAACACAAAATTTAATGTAAAAAACCTTAAGAAAACTTACCAAAAAATTACAACGAAGGCAAAGAAAACAAAATGCCCCGTTTATCTTCCACACCTGTCGCGCCACACTCACCACGAAAGACTGAGGCTAAACCGGTTTGAACGTGTTCGCAATAAAAAAAATGTTATGTAGCTGTGGGTTTTGGTTTGGGAAATACAGTGGTAGGCCATATCACACACGTGGGCCACATATGCCGCACTTTCTCTACATTTAGAAACCAAACCGAACCGTTTTTGCACCGGTGGTCACCTGTGATGAAAATTCGATACTGTATGATAATCGTAAAAGATCTGGGGAGTGGTTGTATGCAGATGAAAAACCAAAAGACATCCACAAGCCCGATCTTCACTCAAAAAAGGTTATGGTGACAATTTGGTGGACAGGACAAACGATAAACGCTATCAAATTTTGTGAGGAAATCGACAATTGTCTGAAAAGAAACCTGCGTTGGTCAATAGGCACGGTCCGATCCTTTTGCATGACAATGCTAGACCATATACCTAACAAGTAACGGTGCAAAAACGGTTACAGTTGGGATTTGAAATTCTTCCGCATCCACCGTGCTCTCCTGATATTTCCCCAACACTTCTACGAAAAAGGAATACTTGACCTTGTATCACGTTGGAAGAATGTCATAGATGCCAACGGATTCCATTTTGATTGAATAAAAATTTGCGGAAAAATAATGTTGGCTTTTAAATTTTTTCTATAAAATCGGACATTTCATGTGGTAGAACCCAATATCAAATGTAATGAAAAGAGTTGCACGGTTCTGGACAGCCGTTGCGAGAAGACCGCACCACAGGCTCGATTATAATTTGAACAGTTCTGTGTAGTCACTATTATCAGAAATGGGATAAATTATCCAGTGTCTAAAGAATTTAAATAAATAAAGACAAGTTTGTTAAAAACTTGTGTCAGTGAGTGTAACAAAAAAATAATAAATAAATAAATAATAAAACGTCCCATCCTCTTACTATGCTGTTGGTGTCAAATTTTGCTTTTGCATTGCGTTAAAGAAAAAAAAAGAAGAAAACAACAAAAGCAAAAACTAAAGCTGTTGTGTATTTTTGTATTTGGTAAATTCATTTCAATTTATTATTATTAAATATCATCCAAAATGCCTGGCCCACAAGACAACACTGAGAATCAAAACAAGGAACATCATGGTGAGCAATTATTGATAACGGTTGATGTCATCAATCTAATTTTAAAGGCTACGCAGCGCCAAGAAAAGGAAGATTCTGTACGTTTTCCTTACTTTGACACTGATCACTCCAGAGGAGTAGACATTAATAAATGGTGCGCAGACATCAACGCAAGAGCGGTTAGAGACAAAATGACAGACTTTGACATAATTCCTAGGGTCAGGGCGGCTTTAATGTGTAAGGGTAGGGTTTGGTATGATAAAAATGGTTACCAAATTTATACCTGGTCCAGGTCTCCAGTGCTTCGAATATAATTGAGTTGCTCAGAAGCGTCGCCAATAGTAGAAAGCGCAACGTTTCCTTCTTATTCTGACTACCAAAAAGTTCCCGGAATAACCACCGTGTGGCGCTCTCATTGTTCCGATTTGAATTCTGTTTTTTTTTGTTAAGTTGGTAAGTCTGTTGTTGACGTTCCCTCTAAATCTTAGCGTCATAGTTTGACATTTGCAAAAGTTATGTAGCCAAGAGTACATCTATCTCTGTGTGTGTTGGCGATTTTTTACAATTTTAGAAATGGATTTAAATTTGCAACAACGAACTTGTATTCAATTTTGCGTATAAAATGGATTTAATGGTGCACGAACGGTGGAAATATTGGAAAAGTGTTTCGGCAACGATTCTCTAAAGAAAACGGTCGTTTACCAGTGGCACGAGCGGTTCAAAAGTGGTCGTGAGTCAATCGAAGATGATGAACGCAGTGGCAGACAATCGACATCGAAAACCGACGAAAACATTGATGGAGTAAAAGATATGTTGGTCAATAAGCGCAAATTTACCATTAGAGAGATAGCGGAGGACGTGAACATTGCCTATGGATCCGTCCAAGACATTTTGGTAAATGATTTGGGTTTCCGTCGTGTAGCAGCAAAGATGTTGCCAAAAGACCTCAATTTCATGCAAAAAAGAGACCGTGTTGAAGTCGCAAAAGAGATGATTTGGGAGGCTGAATCCGATCCCACATTCATCAAAAGGATCATTACTCACGGTTTTCATGGATTACAATGGTGTTGTGCATCATGCATTTTTGCTAGAAGGCCAGACAGTAAACAAAGAGTATTATTTGGGCGTTATGAGGCGTTTGCGTGAAGCAATTCGCCGAAAGAAACCAGAATTGTGGACAGAAAACTCGTGGATTTTGCACCATGTTAACGCACCGTCGCACAGTGCTATCATTATTCCTAATTTTTTGACGAAAAATGCAACAAATACCATCCAACAGCCACCGAATTTACCTGATTTGGCTGCCTGTGACTTCTTTCTGTTCAATCGAGTTAAAAAACCACTACGGGAAACGCGTTTCAGCAGCCGAGAGGAAGTAATGGAAAAATCGCAGGAAGCACTGAAGGACATACCGAAAACCGAATATAAAAAATCAAGCGCTGGCATAAGTGTGTTGCAGTCGATGGAGATTACTTTGAAGGGGACAATATAGATTTAGATGAATAAACTTGTATTTTTAATTTTCTTCAATACATTCCTCGAATCCTTTTTGATCAAGGTGGTATGTCATGGAGAAGGTGGCTCAAATAAATACTCGTAGGTTGAATTTTGATTTGACTGAGGAGACAGTCGTTAAAATTGTAATAGGACGTATTTCTGATATCAGATGATTTTTGTGATGCCGAAAACAATACATAACCTGACAGAATACCTTTCTTCTATCCGTGAGCGTCAGCGTAGAAAATTTAGAGAACTCCAATTAACAAGAAGAACGGAATCTAGTTCAGTTCCCAACAAACGCCCACGTCTCGACAATGATAGGCGTTGGCGTGGTTTGACTGGTCATTTGAAAGTTGACTATCCAAAATTATCTGTTTTGCACTGAATGTGTTGTCAAGGGAACCAAGGACAAGGAAGGTTATTGAGAATTGTTCATTTTGTAAAAAGAAAGGGCATAGTGAAGATCGTGTTGAACCAAACAGCAAACAGAGCGTAAAAACGTTAGCAATTTTGAAAAGAAGGGAATACCAAAAAATAGAACAAGAGTATCGATTGCAGGTAATAAATACAATTGTCTCCTGGACGCCGGATCAGACTGTTCACTAATCCGAGCAGATATTGTGGACGAATTTCCATTTGAGAAGATAAAAAAACTATAAAATCAATGCGAAAGCCTGTTCCGAACTAGTGGCAGTCCAGATATCTCTTTATATAATAGACTCCATATATATTGAGTGGGAGGTATTAGTTGGACGTGATATACTTGAAGATAAGTCGTTAGAGATACGAAAACAAAAAAAAAAACACTGCTGACGTCCCTGAGCAGGGAATATCTTCTGAAGAGCAGTTCAAGCTAGATTTGCTAATAAATGGATATTCAGAGTTCGTTGTAAGTGGAATGCCAACGAAGGAGGTTAAAACGGATTCCTTGGAAATTTGTCTGACACAAGACGCCATTATCAATTATCGCCCTTACCACATGGCTGGAAAGGAATGTTGTGAAGGAGATAGTACTGAGCTAAAGGCGCAAAACACTTCATTCGTTAGAGTAGTTCACCATTCGCCAGCCCCATTATATTAGTGAAAAAGAAGATGGTTAGCATATATCGAGTGTAGATAACAGGTCCCTAAACAGAATCACGATCAAAGATCGCTACCCCCATGGCTCGTATCAATGACCAACTAGATCAGATGTCAAGAAATAGGTTTTTCACATCCTTGTTTATGGCTTCCGGTTTTCACCATATGCCCACAGCAGAGAACTCAGTCAAGAAAACAGCGTTTGTCACACCTGATGGGCAATATGAGTACCTGAGGATGCCATTTGGTTTGGCCGTTTTTCAACGAGCCATTAATAAGGCTTTAGGGAGCCTAAAAGATACTATATATATGCTTAGTTTGTTTGGATGATGTATTGGTGCCTTTAAAGTCTGTTAAGGAGGGTATAGAAAGACTTAAAATGATTCTCACTAAACATCGAGAAATGCAACCAAATTGGAATACCCAATTGGTATCTCTTTCGATGGTATACGACCAGGTAAATCTAAAATCAGTTCACATCAAAATTTTTCTAGTCCATCGAATGTAAACGAAATAAAGCAGTTCGCGGTGATCACACCACGTGGCAACAGCAAGTCGACCGTATTTATTACTTTGACTAGCTTCGACCTGCTATTATGAATAATATCTGGATAAAGTGATTAATTTATCACACTGTCTAGACAATTTAGTCATTATATATACTGACCATTCATTATGTACAATACGATTGCTAACTGTTGATGAAACTTGGATCCACTATTAAACACCAGAGAACAGAATGATTGCCCGGCAATGGACTGAAGCCGGAACGAGTGCTCCGAAGTAGCCGAGGGAGGCTCGATGGGTCGGAAAGGTTATGGCGTCGGTTTTCTGGGATTGTCAGGGCATACTCTTCGTGGACTACCTCGAAAAAGGAAAAACCATTAACAGCGAGTATTACTGTGCATTATTGGAGCGATTGAAGGCCGAAATCGCTGCAAAAAAAATTTTGTTTTTGCAAGACAATGCGCCGGCGCACAAGAGCATCGCAACCACGGCTAAAATCAATGACTTACGGCTCCAATTGCTCCAATCGCATCCACCGTATTCGCCCAATTTGGCTCCCTCGGACTATTATCTCTTCCCAAACCTCAAAAGATGGCTCATCAATAAAAAATTCAGCTCACGCGAGGAAATTATCGACGCCACGGAGGAGTATTTTGCAGACCTTCCGGAAAATTACTTTTCGGATGGGATCAAGAAGTTGGAAAATCGCTGGAATAAGTGTATCAAACTAAAAGGAGACTATATTGAATAAAATAAAAAAAACATTTAAAAAAAAATTTGTTCATTCCCAAAGAGGCTACTTTTCACCCCACCTAGTAACTATTTAATCACAATGACTGTAAAATATATATATTGGAGAATTGGAGGCTAAACGGATAGCTATCAGAATTTTTTTTCATATTAATAAAACGAAAGAATCCTTTAGGGTCAGAGATGAGGGCAGATTGCATTTGGGAGTGGTGTCTGTTAGAGCGAAATTCATAAAATTGGGCGTAGTGGTAGTGACCTTATAGGTAATTTCGGTAGTCAAATTCAGAACCGGATTTAATGTATTCGGGTCATAGTTTATTTTTCTTTTTGTAAAATGAACGTAGTTCTTTGGCATACCAAGAAGGAAAATGAAGGAATCTCCATATAAAAATTTCTTTGATACTTAAGGTACACACTATACATCTTCATATATTAAATATATTTGTAATACCAAGATTTGAAAATAAAAATAAAATTTCCGAAAACTCTTAAGTCATTATGATTTCAAAATATATTTGGGTAGCAATTATAACTAATTGATTGAAAAAGGCCGTAAACACTGAGAATCAAATCGAACCTTTGTCAATTTCTAAATTTAGTTAAATCCTCATATTTTCATCAATGGCAAAACCAAAGGAAAATGACAATTCTTTGAGAGGAAAAATTATGAATGGAGTCACATGGATGCGATCGTATGGTATTGATTGCTTGAACTTTATATTCTCCTTTTCTTGTTTCTTTTTGCTAGCCTCCTAAAAACACCGGCCATAAATGTAGATATACATATCTGTGCTCCCAAATGCGCATGTCCTTCGGAAAAGTAGTTATCCATGTTCATTCATGAAAAACTGGAAAAACCAGGACAAGTGCCAAAGGAGGGATACAAGGCTGAGCGAAATCTAATCCCGTCAACAGTCACGGGCTTTTTTGTGGTTTTCCTTATGATTCAGGCAATGAGTGCGTCATTTTCGTTGAAAAACCCCTCCTTGAGTGTTCCAATGACGTAGCAGGAAGTACGAGTACTATCACGGGTTAGATGAAGTACAAGAATATTCTTATGTATTATACGAGTATATGAGAGCTTCCGGGAGTTTTATGTACTCTGTGAAAACTTTAATCCAAGAATCGGGTGGTTGAGTAAAATTGAGCTGGGGGTACTACTTCTGGTGGAAGGTTTCATTCAGAGCTAATTTTCCGATACTAAAGATGTTGTGATTGGGATTAATGAAGAATGAACTTTAAAGTGATGTCAACTTTTCCCTGTATCTGCTTGTCTCTGTATGTGCGTTTATTTCGACGTGTATGCGAGCACTTTCCCCCTATACACTTTATGAGAGCAGTGATACTTTTTGACGAGAGAAGTGAGCATTTTTCCTGAAATTCAATAGGAACTTGTATTCAAGTGAAACCTAATTTCATCAGCTATGGCTTAGCAAAACATAGTTGCATCAGTACCCGAGGGATGCTTCGGAAGAAAGATTCCTGTGGCTCGTGGCTCTTTTGGTGGAAGCATGAATATTCTTCAGACAGCACCTTTTTTGTACATTCGCTGATTGTACATATTTTAGCCACCTTAATCAGTGTACCGACTGTCTTTCAGAATCATCATAAAAAATGGCGTGATAGCATATTTAAAGCCGGTCTAGCCAATCTCAATTGATGAAGAGTATCTCACCGAGGTGTAAGTTTTTGAAATATTTTCTATTTTTCTGTTTGAAAAGGGCACTCAGGCAAACAATTAGTCCGTTGTATTCATTCCATGTCCATTTTATTGAAACTTTTCGGTCCTACAGCACCAGCACCCACCATATCAGTAGATGCAATTTGATGCGAGTATAGGTTGGATACTCGTAGAGGAATCTTTTTTCTTTTTTTCAAAGAATTTAACAATCAAGAGGGTGTGATTACTTTTAAAATGCCGGAAAACGTGTTAAGTTTTTCGAAAAATTGGATAGAGAGAGAGAGAGAGAAAGATGTTTGGGCTCAGTGGTTATTTCGCTCCATGGGTGACATCCAACATTTAATGAGACTAAGTTATTATATAGTGTAAATTGACTTGGTGTTGCATTTAGGCAACCATTCATCTCACGAGATTTTAGTTGCTTGAAAAAAACCCTTCCGAGTAAGGATGGTATTGAACCACGAACCGTCCAATTGGGAAGCCAATACACTACCACTTGAGCCACGACCACGCGAGCTAGCTTAAAAGCGGTAAGTAGATTCACTGGGGTAATAGGGGTAAGATTGACTCTGTGATACAGATGCTGATAGGTTACTTTCTCCACCGATTCTTCACAATATACGAGGGCGGGTCAATAAGTCCGTGACTTTTGGAATAAAACACAGATTTTTTGATAAAAAAATAATTTTATTTTTCAACGTAGTCTCCCTTGAGCTCTATACACTTTGTCCAACGCTTCTCCAATTTTTTTATCCCTTCCAAAAAAAATGATTTGTCGAGGTCCTCAAAATAGGCCTTTGTTTGCGAGATGACTTCATCATTGGAGTCAAATCTTTTTCCACCAAGCCATTTCTTCAGGTTTGGGAACAAGAAGTAGTCGCTCGGAGCCAAATCTGGAGAATAGGGTGGATGAGGGAGCAATTCATAGCCCAATTCATGGATTTTTGCCATGGCAACTGCACATGTGTGCACCCTTGCATTGTCTTGGTGGAAAAGAACTTTTTTCTTGGCCAAATGAGGTCGGTTTTTTTTCAAATCGTCATTGAATCGGTCCAATAAGTTGGCATAATATTCCCCATTGATTGTTCTTCCCTTTTGAAGGTAGTCAATGTGGATTATCCCGCGTGCATCCCAAAAAACAGTCGCCATAACTTTATTGGCTGACAAACCCACCTTGGCCTTCTTTGGCGCCGATTCACCCTTAGAAACCCACTGTTTTGACTGTTGTTTGTTCTCTGGTGTGTTGTGATGGATCCATGTTTCGTCCACGGTTACAAAACGCCGCAAAAACTCCTCCATATTGCGATTAAACAACGCCAAACCTTCCTGTGAAGTTGTTACACGATTGCGTTTGTGGTCGACTGTGAGCAAACGCGGCACCCATCTTGCGGAAAGCTTTCTCATGCCCAAGTGATCATTCAAAATTGAAACCACTGAGCCATGCGAGATCCCTACGGCTTCCACAATCTCTCGCACTTTCAATCTTCGGTCGGCCAACACCATATCGTGATTTTTTTCGATTGTTTCGGGTGTAGAGACCTCAACTAGGCGTCCAGGACGTTCGGCATCTTCAGTGCTTGTACGGCCACAACGAAATTCAGTAAACCACTTTTTTACCATTGAAATCGATGGTGCAGAGTCCCCATAGTATTTATCAACCTTAGCCTTGGTCTCGGTAATGGTTTTTTTTCGCAAGAAATAATGCTTAATAAGCACACGAAATTCACTTTTTTCCATTTTCTCCTCAAATTAGTGAGTAGTCTGATAAAAATAGCTGTCAAACACAAACTAACTGACGCAGCAAGTTTAAATTTTGACAGGAGTCAACTGACAGATGCCTGTTGACAGGAGCAGTGTTGCTGTTTCAGTAAAGAGGTCAGAAATTCAAAAAGTCACGGACTTATTGACCCGCCCTCGTACAATACATAGTTCATTGCCATCAGAATTGCGTATCTCTCAGATTTGAAAACAGGCGTACGTTTTCGTACCGAGAAGTGAAATCTAACGTTGTCGTTAAAATGACCTGAGCACTGGGATCGTAGCTACTGTGGCAGCAACTAGAGTTTAATTGCATCAGAATATATGTCTATAAGACCAGAGTCAAAAAGCAGTAGGAGCTACCGTGTGTGTTGTATCCAAAGGGAAGAGAACTTTGAGGTTGTTGCCCACTATATGCATATTAAGGATAGGGAGATTCATCGGTGCGTCTAGATATCAGGTGTGGTAGGGAATTTTAATTTAGTGGGGGTTAACACCCCTATTTATTTCGCTTAATGCAAGCTTAAGCTAACTTAAAAACTAACAAGAGTAAGGGTTAGGAAGTAAGGGAATGGTGGAGGAGATCAAATTTAAGACGAGAAGTGCTCAGGTTAAAATCAAAAAGGTTGAGGTTTGAGTTGACATTACGGAGCATGAGGGAGATTGGTTCGTTAGATCCATAAGAGGTGCGGTGGGTTGGGATATAGAAGAGACGACTTTCGAACATTTCAAGTATGTGAGAAAGCTTAGCAATGGGACTTCATTCTTTGATCCCTTTTTGTGAACCGGGGTTATGAAAGAGGTCTTCCAAACTTGGGGGAATTCCCCTTGTTTGTGGGACAGATAAAAGAGGGAGGAAAGTGGGTGCGAAAGATTGGAGGCACACTTTTTGAGAAATATTGCTGGGAGCCCATCTGGACCGGATACAAATTCATCATTGAGATTTTGTAACTTTTCTTCTATAAGGGTGGGATCAAAAGGTTGAGAGAGAGAGGGGCCAATTGAGAAATTGGGAAGGTACTTGAAATATATGGAGTCGGGTACGAAGAGGTTGTCTGAAAATGATTGTTTAAAAAAGTTTGCAAAATAGTTGGCAATAATATGAGGGTCAGTCGATGATATATTATCGAACGAGAGAGAGGGGGGATAACCTTCTGATTTTCTTTTATAGTTGACGAATTGATAAAATGTCTTAGGATCGTTGATAAGGTTCGTCTGCGCTGTGTCGAGAAAGCGCTGATAGAGGCAGTTATAGAGCTGGGTGAATTGCAGGTAAGTTCCAAGATAGTTAGAGTAGTCTGCCCATAATTTGTTTCTTCTGTTTCGTAAAGAGCGAAGTCTTCTGTTGTACCATGGAGGGGAAATAGGTGATGTTTTATGCCGTTAAAAGGGGACGTAGAGGGAAATGGAATTAAATATTTCACTGTAGAAAATGGAGACAGCATCAGATAAGGATAGGTTGGCAAAATCAAAACAACATTTGCTAAGGTAGGTATTGATTTTGAGAAAATTAGCTTTATGGAAGTTGTAAGAAGAGATGGTAGTTAAAGAAGTGGGCTGGGATGGAGAGTTATGGAAAAATGATAGAAGAAGAGGGGTTTGAAAGTTGTCGACGGTTGATAGGATAAAGGGGCACAACGTTACTGTGGAGTTAATAGGATCACTAGTGAAAATAAGATCTAGTTGCCTACCGATAGAATTAGGGACGCCACTTACTTGGCCCAGGCTTGAGTCAGTTATGCTATCAATGAAAAGACATTCCTTGGATAAACTGGCGTTTGACGCGGTAAAAAATAAGTGATCATCCGATGGAATCCACTTTAGCAGGGGCAGATTAAAGTCACCAAAGATGAGGATGTCGTCGATGGAATCACTTAGTTCAATTAGTTGGTCAATTGCTTTAGTAGCAAGGCTGTAGGATTTAATAGGTTGAGCTGGGAGAATGTAGCAACACATAACGTAAAGGTACCTGTTGGAAAGTGTTATTTTAATTGAAACAAAGTCAAGTTTAACAGAAGAAGAGATAGCGATGAGAGAAGACTTGAGGTTATTGTGAATGGCAAGTAGGACACCTCTACATGGAGAACCAACTTTAGGGATGACAGGATCATTAAACATAGGGAGAGAGTGATCGTCATCTCGGAAAACATTATAAAAAGATAGAAATAGCTCCTTGCTCTTTATGTCGGGGATCAGATTGGTTTCTGTAAGAGCATAGACGTCGAAAGAG
Source organism: Volucella bombylans (assembly GCA_949129095.1). Lineage (NCBI taxonomy): Eukaryota > Metazoa > Arthropoda > Insecta > Diptera > Syrphidae > Volucella > Volucella bombylans. The sequence continues at coordinate 163,669,989 of OX422141.1, read as the reverse complement.
AGACTGTGTGATTTAGACAAGACAGCACGAGTTTTAGAGCGCAAGCCTCTTACGTTTTGGTATTAAAATGTTAATTCAATTAACATTGAATTAATTATTGATAAAAGCAAAGATAACTTATCATTAACGACAATTTTTAATTTTAATAAATTAAAAATACCCTGAATTTTATTGTATTGTATTTGAATTTTGTTAGTTACCTAGATTAAAAAAAATTAATTAGAAGTAATACATGTATGAATTTTAGTTACTGTTACAGTACAGTAAAGCTTAAGATATGAATTATTGAAGAGCCAAAATGGAGTTTAAACATGTAAAAGCTTTCCTAATAATCAAACCATGTACCATGTACATATATGTACAAACAAACGAACATATGTAAAAACCTTAGGTTTTTACCCAATTTTGGTATAGAGGAAGCAGCAGTGGTAGTCTCGATCAGTCGATTTGATACTCAGTTTGAGTTCGGCGGTACACTACTCCCTTCTGAATTGAATTCGCTAAATATATCCCTTTTTTTTTTTTTTTTTTATAATTTACGCGCGCCTAAGGGGTTAGATACCCTTTTACTGTTGCCAGGGCGCGGGCGGAAAGGTAGAAAGGAGGAGAAAGGAAAATTGTTTTGTAGTGGTTTGAAACTCAGGTGTGTTTGGTTTCGGTATTTGCTCTCCAGGGGGTGGGAGTCCGAATAGGACGGAGAGTTTTTTCTTCACTCAGAGTGGAAGGTTATAATTCGCAGTAATTATTTGTGCTTGAAACTCTACAACAACCAAATCTACGTGTCAGTGTTATGCCTTCACACGCAGAATTTTTCTGTCTGAGTTCCAATTACACAACTGAAAAACTTGAAAGACTTGTTCATGGGCAGGTTTCGAACCTAGACCCCTCCGAGTGAGAAGCGATTGCTAGTACCACTACACCACGGCCACCCCGTGTTGTGCCCTTCACTCCTTGTTGTGCCCTTCACTCATCATGTATTGCGATTGTATGACAGCATACGCTCGGCCAAGTGACCACTGTATTCAAAGTCAGAGTTACCAATGCTTTTTCGGAATTGAGTGTAATTGATTTCATTTGATAAAATTTATAATAAAATCGAGGAAAAAATACAACGTCTTTGAATTAGAACCCCCAAACTCCGATAGAGACTCCGGTACTGTTACAATTATCCAATTTTGTTTTGGCAACTGTAAGCTGTGTTTTAAAAGGTGAGTCTACCTCAACAACCTCACAATTGCGAGTAGGTTTTCTGGAGTTTTCATCAAAAACTAATTTTTCTTCGAGGTTTCAAGAACTAAAAAATGTATGGTTTCCCATTCTGTTTTCGATTGAGATTACGAGAGTTTTCCCGAAAACTCGGTTTTCGATGCGGTGTGCAAACGGTATCAGTCGCCCAAAAATACTTTTATAGTGATAGAGATGTCTTAGCGGAAGGATTTCTAATTTCTGAATTAAAACCAAACTACCATGGAAACGTGCGTACAACATGTTCTTGCGATACAAGCAACGAGCTAATTTTATTGAGAGACGTTCGATCCCAACAAGTTAGACCATATTGAATTTTTTAGGGCCAATATAGGTATGCTACACATAATATTCTTTGTGAATGATGCAAACTTAATTTATAAATTTGTCTGGAGCATGACAGTATTCGTGTGGTCGAACCGGTTCAGGTTATCCAATATAACTCCAAGATATTTAAGGTTCCCCCGTGTGATGGGTTGAAAAAAATCGATTTTTGTTTTGCATAAATTGATTCCTTAACATACCACCTTGACCAAAAAGTTCCCGGAATGTATTCAGAAAATTAAAAATACAAGTTTATTCATCTAAATCTATATTTTCCCCTTCAAACTAAACCCCATCGACTGCAACACACTTATGCCAGCGCTTGATCCAATCCTCGAAACATTTTTTATATTCGGTTTTCATTATCATTATCAAATCATTAATCAAAATGTCGTGGACGGATCCATAGGCAATGTTCACGTCCTCCGCTATCTCTCTGATGGTAAATTTGCGGTTATTGACCAACATTTCTTTTACTCCATCAATGTTTTCGTCGGTTTTCGATGTCGATGGTCTGCCACTGCGTTCATCATCTTCGATTGACTCACGACCACTTTTGAACCGCTCGTGCCACTGGTAAACGACCGTTTTCTTTAGAGAATCGTTGCCGAAACACTTTTCCAATATTTCCACCGTTCGTGCACCATTAAATCCATTTTTTAAGCAAAATTTAATACAAGTTCGTTGTTGCAAATTTAAATCCATTTCTAAAATTGGAAAAAAATGCCAACACACACAGAGATAGATGTACTCTTGGCTAAGTAACTTTTGCAAATGTCAAGCTATGGTGCTAAGATTTAGAGAGAATGTCAACAACAGATTTACCAACTTAACAGAACTCAAATCGGAACAATGGGAGCGCTACACGGGAACTTTTTGATCAAGGTGGTAAGCAGAATATGCTGGTGAAGTGATTTTTTTAAAATTTGAAGTCGTTATAAAGATACAGCAGTTAGAAGAAGCAGACGTTCGGAGCGCTGAGTTGAGTAGTAGGAGGCCGGGCCTATTGTGACGTGTCGGCTTGATACCTGAGACCCTACTTGTTTTGCCAAACTTCACAACCCAGATTGATGGTAAATTAAGATTTTCATAGTTTTAACCGTACTTGAAACATGTAGGTACTAAGAGTAACCTAAAATTATCCTAAAATTCGAAGTATTTCAATTTTTTTGTAACGAAAACATAAAACATGATGTTGATGTTGATTTTAAATAAAAAGGCAGACAGTTTTGTTGGACACAAGTATATTTTATTTTATCAGAGAATGCTGCGTGGTAATTCAAAAAAAGTAACGCTTGATGAGGATGACAGAAGAAAACAAAACAGAACCAACTTCACAACATGTACAGAATTCAATGCTTCAATTTAAATGTATAGGCATTGCCATATTCAAAACCCCCTCTCAATGTTATACATTTAAAAAATATCTTAAATTAATATCTAAACAGACATTAATATTACAAAAATCTTTAGTCTTTAAGTGCATCTCCTACACAACATTGTTTAAGAAACTTTATAATTAACTCCTTAGATAACGATTTCGTTAACATGTCTGCTGGTTGATTACATGTACTGATATACTTAATACAAATTTTGTTATTTTTAATTAAATCCTTAACAAAATGATATCTGATATCTACATGTTTTAAACGTTTTACAGATTCTGTGCTGGCATTTATAATTGCTGACTGATTATCACAAAACAAATTTACTGGATATGTTTTTTTGGAAGTCAAAATCACACAACAAATTTACAAGCCAACATGCTTCACTAGCAGCCATACTCATTGAAATATATTCGGCTTCTGTCGAGGATAGGCTTACAGATGATTGTTTCTTTGAGCACCATACAATTAAACAATTCGCAAAAGTAAATAAATAACCTGAAGTTGACTTTCTATCTCTTTGATCTCCTCCCCAGTCAGCGTCGCAGAAACCTTCCAGTATTTTATCATTACATTTATAAATCAATTTATAGTCAATAGTATACTTTAGATAACGTAAAACTCTTTTAAGCGCACCCAATAACACATTATTTGCACATTTCTGATATCTGCTTAACATAGAAACAGCAAAACATAGGTCTGGCCTAGTGCCCGAAACAGCATACATTAAACAGCCAATTATTTGCCTACAAATTTCTTCAATGTTTTTATCATATTTAACATCAGAATGAAATATCTTAGCATTGAAATTTAGATCCATAGGTGTCAACATTGGTTTACAATTTTCCATATCAAATCTCTTAAGTACATTTTCTAAGTAATTCCTCTGTGATAATATAGTTACGATACCTTTATGCAAATCTTGTTTAACATTTATTCGTAAGAAATCTGAAATTAATCCTAAGTCCTTCATTTTAAATTCTTTACTTAATACAGTTTTTTAGTTTTACTATCCAATGTTCATTTGTACCAAAGATTAACAAATCGTCAACGTATATTAATACAAACATTTTATCAGCACCTTTATACCTTTTATATAAACATGAGTCACATTTTGACCTTTCAAAGCCCTCTTTAGTTATTACAGAGTTAAATTTAGTATTCCAACACTTAGGTGAACTTTTTAACCCGTTTGTTCAAGTTAACAATGTTATTATTTCCTGAATAGGCACCTTCTGGTAAAGAAACATACACATCTTTTATTTCTCCATATAATAAAGCCCCCGTTACATCCATTTGGGTTATAGGTAAATTTAACTTTGTCGCTACTGCTACAAATAATCTAAACGAGGACAACTTTGCAACTGGAACGTAAACATCATTAAAATCAAATTTATCCTGTTGCTCGAAGCCTCTAGCACCTAACCTAGCTTTATACTCTTTAGTATTATTTACATTTTTAATCTTAAAAACCCATTTGCTACTGATTGTTTTGGTAACTGGTACAGTACAAAAGTCCCACGTGTTGTTATCTTTTAATGTCTGTAATTCCCTTGCAATAGCTTCACTCCACTTACTAGCATCACTTCTTTTCATAGCCTCACTATATGTAACTGGTTCACACTCACCTTTGTCCGTATGCACATTGTTACATTGGTAGAAATTCGTCTGCTTTCTTAGACGTTTGCTTCTTTCTTCTCTAGGTGGACTGGTTTCTTCCAATAGACATTCTTGTAAGTACTCACTGTCACTGTCGCACACTGATCCATCCTCTTCAACACTGCTTGTATGTGTCTCCTCTGTCGTTTCATCAAATCCATTAGTTAACTTGCTCATATCTGTCTCCGGGCTTCCATCTTGTTCGAACTCCTCTTCCAGATCCAATAGCATCATAAATTCTTTTTCCCCGCCTTTCTTAACTTGAAGTATCTCTTCAGCATCTTGATTTAAGAAAACAACATCCCTCTTTGTCTCCACCGTATTCGCTTGTGAGAAATAAATTCTATATACTTTTACATTTTTTTCGTAGCCAACCATCAACCCCTTTTCACCTTTCTTGTCCCATTTCTTTCTTTTTTCCTTTGGAATGTGAACAAACACTTTCGTACCAAATGTTCTTAACTGCTGAATGTCAAAATTTTTATTTGTCCATACTTCAAATGGTGACCTTCCATTTTCATGACTCTTCCCAGTTCTATTCAAGACAAATACCGCCGTATTAATTGCTTCTGCCCACAGCTTCTTTGGTAAGTTCCCTCCGTGTAACATTGTCCTTGCCGCTTCCACCAAAGTTCTATTTTCCCTTTCAGCCTTCCCGTTCTGTTCTGGGGTATAAGGTACTGTTGTTTGGTGTGTAATACCTCGCTTTGAAAACATTTCCTTCACTTCTTTGTTTACAAAATCCAAACCATTGTCACTTCTAAAGATTTTCACTTTGTTTTCAGTTATGTTTTCGGACTTATTTAAGAAATTTTCAATGCAATATTTGATCTCATCTTTGGTTTTGACAAAGTACAAACTCCTGAAGTTAGAATAGTCGTCATTGAGTATGACAAAATATTTCGACCCGCCAATAGATGCTTCTTCCATTTGGCCACAAGTATCAGCATGAATTAGCTCACAAGTCTTTGTAATCACATATTCACTCTTGCTGAATGGCAATCGATGTATTTTTCCAACCAAACAACTTTGACACTCAGGCTTAGAAGTTTGTTTCACAGCAATATTGTTTTTCCGCAGAATATTTTTCACATAAGCGAAGTTTTGATGCGCCAGTCTTTTGTTCCACTCATTCAAATCGTTCTGCACTAGTTTTGCAGTGCTTGCAATATCGTACGTACGTTTATAAAGCAAATCCAAATAATAAAAATTACCAATTCGATTTGCCACTGCACAAACTTTATTGCATTTATAGAATTTGCATGAACTATCATCTGTTGTCATGATGTAACCTTTATCTGTGACGCGATTGACTGAGAACAGATTAGTTTTCAATTCTGGAACATACAACACATTGTCTATGACTGTATCAATCCATTCGATCCCGTTTGATACTCGAACCTCTATCTGTCCGCAACCTATGGCACTAATAACTGCGCCATTGCCGACGATGACTGATTTTTGCATATTGTTTGAGAGTGATGTAAACAATGCTTGATCTCGACACATGTGTTCACTGGCACCGGAGTCCATTAACCACTTTGAAGTATGCAATTCAGTGTTCGATACTATGAATGCATTGCTTTTCGTTTTATTTTCCACAACTTTCCACAAGACTTTCCACAAGAGAAACATTTATTATTATTTACGTTTTCCTCCCTAGTTTTATTACTATCGCAATTACTTTGATAATGTCCGCTTTTGCCACACTTAAAGCATTTTACAAATCTTTTATTCTTTGCGATGAACGCAGATGAAGATGAATTTTGCTAGGACTCCTCGTTCTTTCCTTTCACCCTCTCTTCTTCAATTAATAATCTGGCTACTAAGTTGTCAATGGTTTGCTTATCGTCAGGTGCCGATTCCCACGCCGAAACAAAATGCTTGTATTCATCAGGTAATGACATTAACACTTTTGTAATAACAAATCTGTCAGAGATTTCTTCGCCCATCTGTTTTAACTGATTCGGCATTTCTTGGATCTTAGATAAGAAAACTGACATATCCACGCTTTTCTCATATTTATACTGAAAGAATCTTTGCTGTACTATATGCACACTAGTCTCAGTCTTCTGGTCATATACACTTTGTAGTTTTCTCCACATTTCAGCAGAACTCGTGCATGTGTCATCTTGTGTCATCCGTGTAACCAGCAGCGTCTGCGCCTTGGCATCTTTAACTTCCCATGCAGGTATTTCAGCGGCATCTTCGGACTTAACACACTTTCCCTCCACAACATCCAGCCAGCCGTTTCCTCTCAAGAACACCGTGGTTTGAAATTTCCAGATATTCCAATTTCTTGAACCCTCCAGCCTGATAACGTCAGTATTATTTTTATTAATATCTATCTTCCTCGTTCACAAACCAGAACGCGTTTTCCTTCTGAATTATCTTTAGCTTCTGCTGAATTTTGTGTCTGGGCCCATAACCTGATGTTGATGTTGATTTTAAATAAAAAGCCAGACAGTTTTGTTGGACACAAGTATATTTTATTTTATCAAAGAATGCTGCGTAGTAATTCAAAATAGTAACGCTTGATGAGGATGACAGAAGAAAACAAAAACAAAACAGAACCAACTTCACAACATGTACAGAATTCAATGCTTCAATTTAAATGTATAGGCATTGCCATATTCAACAAAACAAATCATGAAATTTGAAAAAAAAAATTTCAAAAGTCTGTCAAAAACTCAATTTTCAATATTTTCAAATGATTCTAGACCACTCGATGCACTCTCTTCAGAGAGTTCCTTGCCCTCTGCGAACTCCAACAACAGAGCCTTATCCCGGGAGAATAGTTGCGTGACGTACATTACTTTATTATTTCCGATGATTTCTTCGTTGAAAACTCAACATCTAAAATCTAGGAAAACATGTATGCGACAAACTTTTCTTAAGGCAACCTTATACCATTGAGTAGGTAAAAAAATAACCTTTTATTTGAATAAAAAAATTAACAAATAACAGATGAGGATATATTAACAACGATTGCTCACCTGTTTACACTTGGCAACTTCATAGTTGTACTGAAAAACATGTAGGCTATATTTTTCCAATTCCTTATGTCATATTCTCTCAGCTAATGCTTGATTCTTATGAATAACAAATGGGGGAGGTTAATCAAAAAAATTTAATTATAATTTATTTTATTTAACAGCATTGGTATGCATTTAGCTAGGAAACTCCTTTTTTTTTTTTTTTTTTTTTTAAGTATTATCTACCAGATAATAATCTCTTTCACCATTGAATAACAGATGAGGTATATATTTCTTATGCAGGATCTCGCACTATCTGCTAGATGTTTGAAAAGTGGTTCACGTTTAGTGTCTGTTGTCTGTGAAGGCCAGCAGCACTACTGCAATGATATCTGTGCTTTATTGAGGGAAGAAAGACAGGTTAAGTTCGGAAAGGAAAAGAGTACAACCACATATGCTATAGTTTACATAGATATTGAACGCCGAAGTTAAAAATTTAACCAGTTTTTAGTTGCCTGTTTTTACTTCGAACTTCAAGTTCTGAACAATTTGTATGAACAAAATGTATTATAAAACCGAAGTCAATTCTTGGGATCGTATGTGTTGTATTGTGTGTACACCCGACGAGCAGGCATGCCCCGCGCCGTACAGATGTGTCTGTGGTTTCTGTTTTCAACCCTTATCTTCATACATAAAACAACCACAGTTCACGGAGCTGCGCGGCGCGCTCGCTGGCTGTGTAGTTGCTTTACCTCATTCGCCGTCGACTCTCGAGTCGAGAGTCTCGATCGATTTGGATGTTTATTTATGTGATTGAACAATTTTTCTTTGTACATTTTGTCAACGGTACTTTTTCAGGGATATAATATTTTGCAGTTTATTTTTCGATAGCAATGGATGACAAGAGATTATCTGGAGTTTCTTGTTCTGTTTGTAGGAAAACTAAAAAGAATTACCCTGACTTGAAAATTGTTTAACGTCCTTCTAGGGAAAAAAATGAAATTTTAAATAATTTGTGGATGAAGGCATTTTTTTTAAAAATGAAGGCAAATACTTTGTTTGTAGAGATCATTTTTGTCCCGAGTTTGTAAGAAAAAAATATCTTAAGGCGGATGCTGTTCCTTTCTTAAATTTAAATTTTGATTTGGATTTAAACTTGAATTTAGAAGATCTGAAGTCTCATTTAACTAAACGAAGAAGAACGTCGAGCAGTTGCAGCATTTCGTGTGCAAGGTGCGATCAGTGTGCAAACTGCCATAAAAAATTTTAATAAAAATAAAATATCTACGACGTCTCAAATCGAAAGGCTCAATATTTCAGACCATTCAAAAACATTTTGTAAAATGCTTCTGAAAGAATCAAAGACTACAAAATACAACAGCCACGAAAAAGAACTTTCCCAAAATATATAATATAGATCAGAAAGCGCCTATAAATTTTTGAGAGATAGACTTGGCTTTAAACTTCCTCACATTTCCTCTATCTGTAAATGGGCTCCTGTAAAAGGATTACAACCAGGATATGATATTTTACTGGATATCTTGCTTTTAAAATGCTTTTAATCAACAAATGTTTAAATTGTTCCAAACTATTTTTAAGAACTGATGAAAAAATAGCATGTCCTTCGGAATTTTTCATCTTTGCAAAAAATTATTCTCAAAGAAATGACTTTGGAAGTCTCAAGGCACCAACTAATGATTTTTTTAACGTTTGTAAAGTTCACTTCAAAGTACGAGTATTTAATAGAATTTTCAGAGAACGTCCACAAGAAATAAATAAAGAGAGACAATGGCCTTGGAATGCATACGGATAACAAATACTAGAGATCCGAAATGGTTTGATAAAAAAAAGTCCTTGCTATGAGCATCGCAAGGACCTTCTATACTTTGCTATCCACGTTATATTACGGAAGCATTGTTCGTGGAAGGTAGAAAAAAACATAGCATCCAAAAATCAAAAAATTCAAATTTTATCTGGAAATAAATGTAAAACAACTATTCAATAAACACAACATTAAAGAGAGCGCATTCTGCTTTGACCTTCCCACGGTTCTCAAATATAATGTTTATTATCAGTCAAATTTGATTTAAAAAAATTACATTGCGAAAAACGGAAAACTTTTATCCAACAAACAGAACACGCAACTTGATAATACAAAACAATTAAGAGTAACATCATGCCTGAGTATGATTAGTTCGATCGAACTGGGAAGTACGGGTACGTCCCATTGAATAGAAAAATGGTTAGATTTTTTCCTTCGGCGTGCAATATCTATGTAGCCTATAGCATCTGTGTAGGACTAAGATAAAAGCATAGCTATGACAACTGGATTACAACTGTGTTTTATTAATTTTCGAGCGGCCCCTTATATACTCGTATATAAGCCATAGATGATACATAAAAGTGGTAATACATAATTTGGTAGCGAGAGTTACAACAGTTTTTATTTCTCTTTCTCTTTTAATTATTAATGTGTGTGTGTTATCTGTGATACAACATATTTTCTCTTCTTGTCAGGTAAGAAAAGTTACAATTAGATGTAGTTACCCAAGTGGTGAGTTCTCCGGAGACGCTATTGTAACCAAGTCATAGCTCATGGATAAAGGCGATGTGCTCGCCACTTTCGGTGAGGTGGATGGTGAATTTTTATGTCGTAACCCCGGTTTGTGTTGGATTTTACGAAATGGTTGGTTCCAATGAATCAGAAAAAAGATCATCCACTTTCTTAAGGAAATACTTCTCACTCTAAAAGGAATAGAAATATCCCTTGCTTTTAATAGGGGAATGGATTCGGTTGTTAAGGAGAGGGCGGCAGACCAATTGAATGACAGCTCTTCTCTGCCAGTTGCCTTGTTATGGTTTACGAAGGAGAGATCGGGAGGAAGATTACAATAGTAAACCATGAGCTTGTAGTTTTGATGTCCTTATATCTTCATAATTATCTCAGAATTACAATAGAAGGCTCAGGTGGGGCGTAAGACTTAACCTTATGTACATATATGAGGGTTTTATCCATATCATAGCTTAGCACATAACAAAACCTCACAAAGACCGCTGATGGCAGTTCCGAATAAGAACGAGTATACCAAATTTGACTGTTTTATGTTATCTGCTTACCCTGAAGGTCCAGGATATGTACTTCGGCAATGAGAGATGCGTTGGACCTTTACCATATGGTCCGCGTGATGCAGGAAGATTTCTCTTCTCTGTGCTCGCTTGGCAGGATCGAGCAGACACTGATATCATCGCAAAGACTGAGGTTGAGCAGATGCTCTTCAACCTAAAAAAATCTTATCAGTATTTGTTGTCAACATCAATGAGGGGTTCCGGGTTGCTTGGTTGAGGCTTGGCTAGAGAGAGTTTCTAATTTGGAATTGAAACGAAAGTTTGGTAGCCCGACAAGCTATGAAAAGGGCAGTGGATCACGCAGCTATATATTCTCATTCAGTTTAAACCGCCACTTTGCTCCATAATTTTGAATTGTTACTTCGCTTCTTCCACTTTAATCAATCCAATAAACTAATTTCTCATCCAAAAATTATTATAGGTGGCCAGCCTTTTTATTGTTGACATTGTGTAATTCCATCAACTCTCTCCGGGAAGACATAAATATTCATCTCCAGTCATCCACATCCAATTTCCATTTTCAATCTGCAACATACAATCATCCACTCTCAAAGCAGAACGAGCCCATGCTTGACGTTATATTCGATAAAACCAAAGAGCTTAGTGACGAACTCATTACGAATAGTACAATGTTGAATGATTTGGAAAACCTCATTGAAACAGTATGTCACAAAATCGAGTGTCTTCCAACCCATCCCCCGCCGCACAGCAAATCTATTGACAATACTTGAATTTTGAAATATTGTGAAATATGTATTCTATCTGTCCTTACGTACCCTTTTTTTGGTATAAAACATCATTTACTTCTCCTCCCTGGTATAGGGCTTTCCAATAAGGACTTGACAACTTTTTTTTAAAATAAAACGCAAACCATTTAAGATATTTCAAAAACTTTATTATCGGCTTGAAGTACAATCAAAACATTTATGAATGGAACTCGACTTCGTTCATATGGCCACCGCGGGCACGTTTGCAGCGGTCGATTCGTTGGACCCAATTTTCAACGACTCGGCCACACATTTCGGGCGAAACGGCCGCTATTTCGCGTTCAATGTTGGCTCTGAGCTCTTCTAACGTCGTCGGCGTGTTGGCATAAACCAATAACTTAACGTAGCCCCACAGAAAATAGTCACGCGGCGTTAAATCGTACGAACGAGGCGGCCAATCGACTGGCCCATTTCTTGAGATAACACGCTCACCATACTTACTCTTCAATAAATCGATTGTAGCGTGTGCTGTGTAGCTTGTGGCACCATCCTGTTGAAACCACATGTCGTCAAAGTCCATATCTTCCAATTCGGGCCAAAAATATTCGGTGATCATGGCGCGATAACGCTGACCATTCACAGTAACATGACGATGGTTATCGTCGACGAAAAAATATGGCCCAATAAAGCTGCCGGCATGCAAACCGCACCAAACAGTTAGTTTTTGTGGATGAAGTGGTGATTCATGAAGCACATGTGGATTTTCACCCGACCAATAACGCATATTTTGTTAATTGACGAACCCATTGAGCCAAAAATGAGCTTCGTGACTGAAGATGATTTTGCGATGAAATTCATCATCTTGGCGCATCTTCTCCAGAACCCAATCGGAGAACGTACGTCGCTTCAAATGGTCCATCGGCTTCAATTCTTGAGTCAGCTTGATCTTGTATGGGAGTAAACCAAGATCCTTACGCAAAATACGCCATAATGTGGTCTGAGCGATGCCCAATTCTTGAGAACGCCGTGGAATTGACTGATTTGGATCGTTTGCTACGGACACATGAACGACAGCGATATTTTCGACACTTCGACCAATCCGTTGTCTCACTGACACGGCAACGTCACACAACGAATATGTAGACTCAAATTTTTGCACTAAACTTGTTATTGCCTGTCTACTAGGGCGAGAATTACGACCGAAAATTGGAGTTAACGCTCTTAAAGTTGCAGTCACTGATTCCGAATTTCGGTAGAAATTTTTTATAATTTGCAGACGTTGCTCGTTAGTGTACTTTACCATGATGAAAATGTTGAGTTTACTGAATAAATTGACAGTGACAGTTTGATGATTAATGAAAGAGTGCGTTCACAAATTAAATTCAAAGTTGTCAAGTCCCTATTGGAAAACCCTTACGATAGGACCAAACTTATCAACGACCCTAAGATATTTTATCAACTCGTCAACTACAAAAGAAAATCAGACTGTTACCCCATCAGACTGTGTGGGCCATCGGCCGGCCTACATACTACTGCCAACTATTTTGCAACCTTTTTTGACTATAAACGATCTTGAGAAGATTATTAAATACTGATCCCTATCCATTTACGCCGATGACACTAAGCTATTTTTTTACCCCAAGACTCTGTTCTCCCTCAAGAAGACCTCGATAGGTTTTCTACTTGTGTCTTCAAATGTAAGTCTATGACTTTGTCACGTAAGTCCAATTTAATTTATTTTCTTCATGGCCAACCTGCAACCTAGGTTCAATCCCTTCGCGACCTTGGAATTTTATACGATAGGAGAGTTAAACTTCCGTTCGCATATTGATGAGATAATCCTTAAAGCCAACTCATCACTTGGTTTTATCAAACGATGGTCTAAAGAATTTTGCAACCCTCATGTGACAAGGTCACTTTACATTACCCTTGTCTGGGCCCTTCTTGAATATACCTGCCAAGTGTGGTCCTCCTTTCCGCTAGTTCATATATCCCGAATCGAGAACATTCAACGTCGTTTCCTTCGATTTGCCCTTCGAGCACTACCTTGAGATGACCCTTTTATTTCACCTCCCTATTTCACTTCTTAACCTGAATACCCTTGAAAAACGCAGAGAGGTAGCTGACATTCTCTTCACTCAACGACTGCTCTCTGGTTCTGTGGATTGCACCTCCCTTTACAATTCCATTTATTCAATTGTTCAATAATTTACGCTGTCCTCGTCTCTTCTATATTCCAACCCACCGCACCTCTTATGGTTCTAACGAACCAATCTCCTGCATGCTCCGTAAGGTCAACTCAAATCTCCCCGTTTTTGTCTTTAACCTGTGCACTTCTCGTCTCAAACTTGATCTCCTACACCATTCTCTAACCCTTAATTTTTGTTAGTTTTTAAGTTGGATTAATCTTGTATCAAACCAAATAAATGGGGGCGTCAGAACTCACCAAATTAAATTAAATTAAAAAATATGCGGACAAGGCGCCTAATAATTAAAGCCATCGTACATGACTGAGCTGATTTTAAAGCTGTAACCTCTTCGAAGCCTCGGCACAATCCAAATTACATCTTGATGCCGATGAGAACTGTTGGACACCCCTTTCATTTCCCGATCATACCTCCGCACCTTACTGTTTTTCCAAATGTCATCCCTTAATTTCTTTCCCTTTTCATTCTTTTTTCTGTTATTTAATGCGAAGACGCAGTTTTCTTTTGTTATATTAATAATCAACAATAAAAGCGTAATCGTTATTGTTCTATATGAATTCTTTGGCGTTTTTTTTTCTAACACCATTTTTTTCCATCAACGTGCTCTACAGGCGATGGGTCCAGATAGTTTAATTTAAAACGAAGTAAAACTTGAATTTTGCGATACCACGTGTTTTTGTACATACTCGTTGTTCAGGTGAAATACCAATACGTATGCTGAAATCCTACTTTAATATTAACATGGAATAATAGATGGCACTCTGCTAACGTCTCATGTAAACTCCCCAAAATATCCCCAAAAAATCCCCTATTTCCGGTTTTTAACTTAAGCTCAGTGGCTTAACTAAGCACTCGGCTTCCGTTCTGCCCTTTCTATTCCTGACTCTCATAGAGGTAAGACTCTCTAAATAAAAATATTGTTCACCGCTAAACACTTGTTTTTTTTCTTGTTCCGACTTCTTTCTTCCTTTGATTTCCGATAAACCTGATCCTCCAATTGCGCCCGGCAATTGGCGTCCCCCGAATTACGACGAAGAAACCAGCGAATTTCCTCCGAAACCAACATCTATCAAGCTACCCTGCAACCCCCCCTAACCACTCGTAATACATATGCATAATGGCACAAGCAAATAATTCGATTTCACCCAGACCTGAGAAGTTGACTAAAGACAAGTACGATACATGGTGTCTTCAGGTGGATGCATTACTCGTTAAAAATGACACATGGGACTATGTAACTGATGGGGCAAAGATGCAGAAGGCATTGCCCTCCTGCAACGTGAAGATAAGAAAGCAAAAGCTAATCTTGTTTTGTCTATCAGTCCATCGGAGCTCAAAAAATACGTGGATGTGAAACTTCTCAAGATATTTGGAAGAAACTCGAATCCATATATGCGTCGTCATTTCAGAAGATGAATGAAGGTGCCGATATCAGTGAACATATAAACAAATTCTTTGAAGCTGTCGATAGACTCGAAGCAATGGATGTTAAAATTCACAAGGATTTGTTAAGCACAATGCTTTTGTACAGTTTGCCAGAATCTTTTGAAAATTTTTCGTTGCGCTATTGGAACACAAGATATTTCACCCGATGCTGGAGGCTGAAAGTAAAAATACTTGAAGAAGCGGAGGCCCGTAAGCAAAAATCTAAGAAGTCTGAATCTGGAGCGATGGTTGCAAAAACAAATTGTACTTCGAAATTCGCCAGTAAAGTAATTGCTGGAAAGAAAACGTTCCTATTTCGGTGCTGCACGTGCAACAAACTTGAACATAAGGCTGCTGATTGTTGTGTAAAACGGCAACGTCTTAAACGTGGTGACTGTGTAAAAGATTCTTTTCACGTTACGTCAGATGGTCATGAATACGTCACTAGTACGGAGCCCATAGACTTACAGCAAAGCTTGTGTCTAGACAGTGGCTGCACATCCCACTTGTGTCGTGAAGAAGAAAACTTTGCAACGGTAACAACACCGGTTAGACTCCGTGCAGTCGTTGGAGTCGAATCTAGGTTAGTAAATTTCTAAAATACACTATAAGTTGCTGATATGCGCACAAACCTTCTTTCAGTTGCCAAAATAACTGACAAGTATTGCGAAGTAGTCTTTAAGCGTCATAGTGCGCTCGTCCGTGACAAGGAAGGCAACGTCAAATTTCAATTGGTGATTTTTACTATCTTCGAAAAGTACTGGAGTCTGCTCGGGTTGTTGAGTCAATGGACCAGAAGAAAAAGTCTAATATTCAGATATGGCATGAACGATTAGGTCACCTAATCACCCAGGTCACCCAGGGTTTTGCTAAATATGGTGAAAAACAAGGCTTTGATAGGAATTACTTTAAAAGGCAATAATCAATTACTTCCATGTACTGTTTGCTTAAAGGGAAAGTTGTCAGTAAAACCATTTTTTAATAGAAGTAAGAGAAGTAATAAACTTTTAATGATTGTTCACTCGGATATCTGTGGGCCAATGAGGACTCAATCAAATGGTGGAGGAAAATACTTCGTCACCTTCATAGATAATTTGTCGCGCTGGTGAGGCGTATATAATAAAAAATAAAAACGATGTGTATCAAACGTTCCTTAATTATAAAAACCTGGTCGAAAACCAAACCGGACAGAGAATCAAAGCATTGCAGACAGAAAATGGAATCACAAGGAATCAAAAGAAGATTATCAGCGCCATACACACCTCAACAGAAAGGTGTAAGTGAGAGAAAGAATCATACTTGAGAAACCGTTGTGCGTCAAGAAGTCTTGGTGGCAAATCCCTAATTTAAAGCATCTTCAAATATTCGGTAGCAGTGCATTCGTTAAGAATAAAGAACAAAATATTGTAAAGATAAATTTGGAGCAAAATTTCTATTATGTTACAAGGGATGTAAGTTTCATTGATGTTTCTAAGCATATTCCAGTGAAACAAGGTTTGGGGTTCTCGATTTGCTGGCAACTTTTGTTTTTAACTCAGAATTACGATAAGTTTCAAGTAAACTCTACAGGGGCATAACTGTGCTGAAGGGAAAAATGCAATTATAGGTGAAGTTAAAAGCCTAATCAAGAATGATACCCGAAAACAGATGTGCCGGCAAGCAGAACAAAAACAGGTTGGACGCGCATTCAACGTGACCTGAAAGGAGTCGATGAATGAAGATAAAGTCTGCTGCATCTCTGCGATCTTCAAGGGTGTTTAAGTTGATAAGGTTGAGACGGTTTTGATAGGGGGGCAGATTAAAAGGATCGTCCCAGGGTTTACCTCGAAGAGCAAATCTCGAGATATGAACACGAATTTATGGGGACCATACTTGACTGGCGTACTCTAGGAGGGGGCGAACAAAGGTAATATAGAGGGACCTGGTCACGTATGGGTTGGTGAATTCTTTGGACCACCGTTTTACAAAACCTAGTGCAGAGTTGGCTTTGAGGATTATCTCATCCATATGTAAACGGAAGTTGAGCTCGCTATCACACAAAATGCCGAGGTCACGTAGAGATTGTACGGAGGAGATAGGTTGGTTATGGAGAAGATAGAGTCGGGGAGGAGATTGGTTCCGCTTATGTGAGAAGGTGATGGATTGGCATTTGGCGATGTTAAGTTCCAACGAATTTTTGAGGCACCAGATCGAAAAACTATCAAGATCTTGTTGAAGGAGGAAAGAGTCATGGGGAGAGGAAATGGTTTTGAAAAATTTGGTATCGTCGGCGTAAAGGGAGACAGACGAGTGTTTGATGATCATATCGAGATCATTTATGGTTAATATAAAAAGAAGGGGACCGAGATGGCTGCCTTGTGGAACTCCGGAGGTGGCCAAAAATGGAGCGGAGTGGGCTGACCTAAAACGAATACTGTAAAAACGGTTTTCGAGATAAGAGGATATCCATTTTAACAGTTTAAAGATGATTTATTTTAATTTAAAGATGATTAACCGATGAGAGATTTTATCGAAGGCTTTGCTAAAATCGGTTGAACTACATTGACTTCATTGCCATTCTCTAGGGCAGACAGGGCAAAGGATACGAATTCAACGAGATGGTGGTTAACCTACCCTTTAGGAAGCCATGTTGTCTAGGGGAAATAAGTGATTTGCATTGGAAGCTTAGAGCTTCATACAAAATACTTTCGAAGAGTTTGGGTATAGTACTAACAAACAAAGGTGATTCAGATGGTGTTGTAACCAGAAGAAAGGCTCGCCTTGTAGCACAAGGATTTACTCAACAACCATGCATAGATTACACAAAAACATTTGCCCCAGTAGCTCGACTTGAGGCGATACGTCTCATGCTGGCCATCGCTGCAAGATATCAGCTCAAAGTCCATAAAGTCGATATTACCTCGGCATATTTCAATGGAGTATTAAATGAAGAAATCTACATGAAGCCTTCTCCGTTATTTGAAGATACTCGTACTTTAATAGAAATTCTTCAAAATGAACCTATAGACAGCCTCGTCGCTAAAAATGCTGAAACCATGTTTCAATCGTTTCGCGAAGGGAAACAGGTATGTTACCTTAATAAGGCTTTTTATTGCATGAAATAAGCCGGGCGTCAATGGAATCAAAGATTTGACCGTAAGTTACAGCAAATGGGACTTAAAGCGACTAACGCAGATCCATGCATGCACGTTGCGTGGAAGAATAACAAAATGTTGATTCCTTCTATTTATGTAGATGATGTTCTTATTTGCTCCGAGGATTTAAACTGGATTAATTAAATTAACAGTGATTTCATGATAGAATTTGAAGTATTATAAAAGATCGTGGAAAGCGAAATATTGCCCAGGGATTCGAAATTACGCAAGACTCAAAAGGCACATCTATAATATAAGTCAAAAGGGATATATTCAAAACCTGTTACAGAGATTTAATATGGAGTACGACAAATCGCTTACTATTCCAATGCAACCAGATTCAAAGTTTGTCAGGGACGACAAGAAGTGCGGGCAAGAAAAACGCCCATATAAAGAGTTGGTTGGTGGGTTGCTATATGGTGCTATTTGTTCTCTACCGGATATTTCCCATGCTACAAGTGTTCTTGCTCAATTCAACAGTTGCTTTACCGATGCTCATTGGGGTGCTGCGAAGCGTGTATTATGATACCTTAAAGGAACAATAGACTATGGATAGCGGTATACATTAAATTACAATATGGACATAGAGGGATTCGTTGATTCTGATTGGGGAAAGTTCGTGATCAACCGAAGATCGTACACTGGTTACGCATTCAAGTTTTCAAATGCAATCATTAGTTGGAAATCACAAAAACAAAAAATTGTGGATCTATCTTCAACCGACGCCGGATACATGGGTGTATCGGAAACCATCAAGGAAGCCATCCATCTGAAGCCAGACTCCATGCTGTGAATCATGTCTTCATCAAAGGACCACACATATACTATAGATATCCGCCCTCACTTCATTTGGCATATTTTATCCGAGGAGGACATTAAACTTGAATATTTACCAACGGAAGAAATGCCTGCCGACGTTCTTACTAAGGCGCTAGCTGGCCCGAGCGCTATCATTGCTTATCAGGACTTGGAGTCATCAAGATATGAGGATCATCTCACTGAGGGGACGTGTTGGACATCCCTGTCATTTCACGATCGTCCATACCTCCGCACTTCACTGTTTTTCCAAAAGTCATTCCTTTCTTTATTTTTTTTTTTCTCTTATTAATGCGAAGACGCAGTTTTCTTTTGTTATATTAATAATCAACAATAAAAGCGTAATCTTCCGCTTTTTTTTTTCTAAGAGCAGTTTTTCATCAACGTGCTCAACACGTTACACAGGGAAAGTACAAAGTGAGAGTGTGGTATGACTACATTTTCAGTTTTTGATGACCTGATTAAGGTGACCTATTTAAGCCACTACACAATGGCGAGGTGGGCAATCATCATGAACGACAAGCAAGTACTCGTATATAAGTTCTTATATCTGCCAAACCAAAAGGGTGGTTCATATTCATTCATTTTTACCATACTAGAGCCTGTAAAAAAGGCTTTAAAAAGTATTCCGTAGCACCGTCACTTTAAGACACAAAAGGAAAAAGAGCGAAGGTTTGCGTCGCTGTTGCTACTGACGCCTTCCGCTACTCTCGATTACAGTACCTTTAAGGCAGGTTTCGGTTTCCATCCCAAGCACCGTAACTCACACAATCTACAATGTTATGCACCATATACAATTATTCTTGATTTCCCTTTCTTTTTCCGTAGAAGATAAGACTAATTTAACACTCAGTGGACCATAGAAGTGAGTAATTCGACAAATAACCCAACACCAGATTAGCGGTGTAAGCTCTCAATCAGCTCTTCTAATCAAAAGTCACTTAGTCTCAATCGTACTTTTTGCAGATCATGCATCAATCTCCTCCAATTTTTTGTTGCACTAAAAAAATTAAGACATTTTGATTTATCCCAGCACAGCTTCTCTCTAATTTAATTTCCGGTTATTTTGGATGTTGCTTCCATGGAACCATTTGTTTGTTGTTATTGTTGTCGGAACTGTGACCCTACGTTCAATGATACGTCGAACGATCGGAAGTTGTTTCCCTTGTTTCCGTGTACCGGTACCGAATGCGATTACTTTAAAACGGAAGCATATTATTACTATTCCCAACAATTACTGTACGTGTTCCCATTGGAGTTTTGGGATTGGCGCGAACAGAATCACCACGATCGAGATCACCGCCACACCAGTAATCCATGATCGGCACGATTTACGTCAGGCGTTTTATGAAGGTGTAAAAATCTATTTACAACAATTATACTCGTATTATGACAGATGGCTGGGTTGTAAAATCGCTCGAAATGATCCATAGGACTTATTGGGACCGAAATAGAAGGTCACGAATTTTCATGGAGATTCCCCGAGGTCATTCTTACGGGTATAATATGATCAATCGTACGATAATCGTTCTCATCCACATGTGTGAACTGTGAATATCCTTTGGAGGGAATCCCCGGTTTTTTTCTGGACTTGCTTAGAATCCGAGTTGGCGCATTGCTTCCTCAGTATTTCATGGTAAAGCAGCAGGTGGCTTATGTCAACAAGAATGCACGGGATGAAACGATCACGCTGATTTGTTATGTGCAGCGCATCCGTGCGCTACATGTGTTTTATTTTTATTATTATTTTCGTCGTCTTTATGAAGAGTATATTGGTGTTGGAATAGAGGTAGGCTTGCAGGCTCACATCCTTCATAAAGTTTGTCTACCTGTTGTCGAGGAGTGACGAGCCATGCCTTCTTTTGAATGTGAAGGAATTGCTTGAGGCGGACAGAATACGCAGTACACGGATGCGGGCATTTCGTTGGATTTCCTTTTGAGGTTTGTGTGTGATTTTTTTGTTTCATTGTTTTGTTTTGTGAAGTCATGACATGTCCTGTGATTTAGGAACAAAGAAAAGGAAATTATTCCGTTTAATCGGTTTTGTGATGGTTGGTAGTTATATGTATATATGCTGATTGTTGGTTGCGTTTCCGTTTTCTCCTTTGGTGTGGGTACAGCAGTTGAATTTGGCGGTAGGCATATAAGGCAATAAAGAACAGGCAATAGATGTAGCTGATGTTTAAACATATGTGTAGACATATATTCTGGCGAAAGATAATGAAACAGAATTCGAGAAAGGGATTTCCGCACAATTATCCTTTAAGAAGGATCAACGCCAAATATACGAAGATTTCGAAATTGTAGATACCCATAGGAACTATATACATACGAGTGCATTGTAGTTGTGCGCTGGGAAAATCCTCGTATTCGTTTGGGCTGGAAATTGGAGTATGGAATAGTAATTGAAAGGAAATAAATTAGAGGCGATTAAAGTTGAAGAGGATTGGCAAAGTTTTTCAGATTAAACGTTTAGTCCTTTCTTAGGTTTCTCTCGATGATTAACTCGCATAAAAGAGCGATGCTATGGTGTACATAGATTCACACATATGCACATTTGTATGTATGTATTTACATAATGATGGACAGTAATGTACATCCATATGTACGTACAATATGTACATAAATGATATCACTAAAAAAAAATTATAACTCAGAGAGGCTCAGGCAGTTCAGATAAAGGTTCAGTTTTTTTTTCAGTTTATGTGCATTTTTATTTATACACCTTACTCGTAAATTACCTCTCAAACACCCGAATCTTTTCCAATAAACTTGCTCTCACGTTGAATCAAACGGGACATCTAAATACAAGCATAGGCCTGATAAGGACCATGTAGCAGATCACCATCACTCTAGCATCGAGTTGGCTGTTATAAAACAGTCTCTTTGTGAGGGCAAAAACACCTTTAGCTTTTGTCATTTTTGTCTAAATACAGAAACTGATCTAGCCAGATCCCAGGGTATCTGACTACATATCGGCAAGCAAGTGACTGCCCATTCTGCCCCACGATTGAGAACTTTCGCCAATTCTTTCTGTTATCCCTAGAGGCCCCAGACAAAGGCGTCCTAAACAGAATGGTTTCCGACTTCTGAAAGTTGATTTTCAACCTCCAGCCATCGCAATATCGCTTAATTTTATCGAAGTTATGCTGCAAAAGTATATTAATGACCTCAATCTTTAGACCTGATCTGTACGCAATTATGTCGTCTACGTACGCTATGGCATGGTGAAGTGAACCGATCAGATCACTCGTGTATATGTTGAACAGGATCGGCGAATTTACCGCACCTTGTTGCAAACCGTTCTTAATGTTAAATGTTCCAGCAGAAGTCACATCGCCATTCTTCACGATGAACTGTCTACTGGAGAGCATATCAAAAAGAATATACAGCAGTGGTTTACTAATGCCCAACCTGTCCAGCTTGAAAAAGACTCTCTCTAACCATCGATGGCTTTCTCCAAGTCAATTAGACAGGCACCAGTACATTGGTTCTTGCCTTTGTTCCATTGGATATCTGAAACCAGTTTAGATGCAGCATGAATGATATCATGCCCCGCCTTCAAACCGAATTGATTATCCGGAACTATATGTTTGTCCTCAACCCAGTTAGTCAGGGCTCTACCGATCACCTTCTCGAAAACCTTACTAATGTTTGGAAGAAGACTGAACGAGCGGAGATTCGCCGGATTGGAAGTGTCTTTATCCCTTTTGGGGATGGGATTTACCACCGCAGTTTTTCAATGCGCTGGATAATGTGCATTATTCGTTGCATTATTAAACAGGGTCGTATAAATGTTCACCGCTTCTAGAGGGAGATGTCGAAGCACAATATTCGGTATTTCATCGGTTCCCACTGATTTCTTACTTCTAAGTGATTCGAAGATCGTTTGGAGCTCTTCCTTCGAAATGAAGGGGGGTAGTACCCTATCGTTGGTGATGACATTATTTGCCATATTCTCGTCACTGAACTGGGTGAAACCCGAGCTCTCGAATCGCCAATTCATAATTTCATTTCGAAGGTAGGAATTGTGCACAAGAACTCGATTCTCCAGATCGTGGCTCGGGCCAATGATAACATTCGCCTTGTACACTTCCTGGAAAGACGCTCCTATAGCTTCCACCTGCTCCTGCGGATCCTCGTTCACAAAGAAGTTGTCATCATCAACATTTGGATCTATGCCTACTGCTACAAGTATTTGTTCGTTGTTCGTCGTTCGCCGTTCGGTCGATTTTAAGACATGGAAGGTCGTTCTGATTATTTCTCCGAAATATTTTATTTATTTGCGGGAACATATTCGGATTGCTGGTGTTTATATCCCGAATTTTATTGTTCCATTACAAACTTACAGATGCTCGGTAATTTTCCTTTATTAATGACACTTTGACATTATTAATGACACTTCAGTGTCACGATATGTCTGTCAGTAAACTGTCTGTACAAGGTTTTTAGTCTTGACAGCAGTCCACTTTTATGTCGGTGCAGTGCGTCAATAGTTGCGTTGCGGAATAAGTATTCTTCGTCAGTGTGTTGGTACCGAGGTATCTTTTTGTCCATTGTTCGTTTGATTGTCTCGTCCATTAGTCTTAGATACCTGTCAATCTCCTCGTTTGACAGATTTCTGTTGGATGGTGGGTAGAGCGAAATCGCTCTACTATAATTTTAGGAATGCCTTTGAACAAACTCATCGAATTCCGCAATTTCGTTGGAAACAGTTATGACAGCTGAGACCGCAATGGTTACTGTTATACACGAAAGTCCGTAGACAGTTTGTAGTTTGTTGGTTAGTACATGTCAGTTGTATTCGTGAGTCGAACAGCAGGAGATCTAAATAGGACTCGCGTTTGGGAAATGACGGGCTATCCGTCGCTTTAAGCCCGAGTCGTTACATTATACTGTGCTGACCTCATCAATTGAATAGTAGGTCCCCTCTAGTATTTGGTGTATTATTTCCCCAATCGCTATGTTTGGCGTTAAAATCTCCGCCGATAATAAAATAGTTGTCTTCCAATTCCAGCCTCAGAAATCGAAAAAGTGTCTCGAGCTCTGAGATAAATAAGGTGGATTGAGTAGCCTTCGGCGCATAGACAGACACCATGTACAACCGCTTTCCACTACGGAGGGGGATATACACGATGGATGCTTCCAGCACCTGGAACCTACGTACTACACGACTGTATACTCTTTTAAAACGTATACCTTTTCGTACGAAAATCGCAACGCCTCCTCCCTGAATGGAGTTGGGTCGGTTTCTCCGTTCTATTTCATATCTTCCGGCCCTAATTTTGTGTCTTTTGGTAAGCTTAGTTTCGGTAACCAAAAGCACATCGGGGGCTTGGTCATTAAGCAACTTAAATAGTGCGGCTCGTCGCTCGAGCCTAATCAGTGAATTCACATTCACAGCAAGGACCTTCAGGGTTTGCTCCGCCACGTACGTACCCATTGCGGCAAAAGGTGCGTTAGGCCAGGCAGCAGCGCGTATACTTGATCCACCCGCGCGGTCTGTTCAGTTAAGTGACGTTGTAGCTGAGCCATCTGCCCCTGGATAGAGAGCAAGATAGCTAGCATGTCAGGTACTGGCTCCGGTGCTCTAGGCGCTGGGGCCTGAGAAGCAACCTTCGCTTGCTGTACCGTATTTCCCCTACCTGCCGCCATTTGGGCGTAGGTAACATGGGGAGTAACGGCTGGAGTTTGCAAATGCACGGGTGGACGTTTAACTTCCACTTTCAGCTGCCGGGCCAGATTTATTCTTTTGATGTACTGGAATTTGGGACAACCCCGAAAAATTGCGGGGTGCCCCGTTTTCCTACATAAGGCACAAGAGAGTTGGTTTTTTTCAGACGCTCCGTCCTTGCCCAGAGCGCATTCCTCGGACTTGTGGTTCTTTCCGCACTTCACGCATCGAGGCTGCATTTCGCAGTTCGACGCGGCGTGCCCGAACCTTTGGCAGCGAACACATTGTAAAATGTTTTCGCTCCTCTTTAAATTTTCCCACTGTACAACTTTGATACTCCTTAGACCATCCAGATTGCTGTCGGGACTTAGCTTAACCAGGAAAACGGTAGTTTCCGCTTCTCCCTTTTAGCTCTAGCCGTGACAAATGGCTTGACCCCCACGAATTTGAGCCCTTCGCACTCTTTCTCTTTCAGCAGTGCAAGGAGCTCCTCCGGATCAGTCGACGGTTCTAACCCCCTCAGCAGCATTGTTTGCAGCTTCTCCCCTTTCGGGGTGTAGAAGAAGAACTCCGTCGTCGAGTCCTTCAATAGACTTTTAATTTTGTGGTAGCGCTCCACTGTGTTACAGCCTATCTACACTTAATCTTTTTATAAAAAAATTACAGCCTATGGCCGACATGGGGATGGTGTCTTTTAATTCCAATTTGTAAGTACTAATTGGAGGTACTTTCTGTCTGTTGACTTTCTGGTGTTGTTGTTGTTTCTGGTGTTGCTGCTGTTGTTGTTGCTGATTTTGCTGCTGCTGCTGTTTTTGGGACTTGTGCTGTTGATGCTGTTGTTGTTGCTGCGCTTGTGATTTTTGTTGTTGTATATTTTGCATTTGTTGTGTATGTGCTTGTTTTTTCGTTGGCACTTGTGCCGGTTTTTGTTGTTGTAGCGGATTCTGTTCGCTATTTGTGGGCTGTTGCTGAGAGCTCAGGAGTTGTTGTTGCTCCATCTGCCTTCTCGCCACTTGCTTGGCTTTAATGCCAAGTACTTGCTGTTGCAGCTCTTTAATGGTGCTGTTAATTGCATGCACTTCTTCTTCTTCATCTTCAGACTCCGTGGCCGCCAGAGATTGGAAAGCATTCTCACCCCCACCATCAGACATGTATAGATATTGTTCGTTGTCTGACTCAGCTGCCGCCTTTGTTGTCGTTGTCGTCTCCACTTCCCTTCCTCTACCAGGCAACTTTTCAGGAGCTGTCAGGGTGGGGCGCTTTAGAGGATTTGGATTTGGAGTTGTCGCCTTCTCTTTCTTGTCACATTTTCCGGTGACAACTTCCCATCTGTTGGTCCTGCTATTGGAATAGCGGGCCGCTTATTGTCTCTCATTGGCTGATTCACTTTCAATTTACTAATGTACTCGTATATATAATAATAGTCTTTTTGATTAAAATTTTAAAAATAAAAAATCGATGACACTTTACGGGAATCGATATATATACAATATTTTAGTTTAAGTAGGTTAAATAGGTTAAGATTTATTTATATTTAGATAATTTGTAAGTTTTAGTTTTAAATTTTTATAAAAAAAACTTCATATACTAAGTTTTTTCACTTAACAAAATTGTTTTCTTAGTTTTAGTTTAAATAAATATGGAAAAAAAAATTATAACTGCACGAAACGTCGAAAGACATATTTTAAGTATTAGGTTTAAGTAGTAAGTTAGCATAAGATATATTTTAAGTTAATTAAGCTAATTTTTAAGCGTTTTTTTGTCTAGCGTGTAAGAGTTAATTTAATTAATGAATGAAAATGAAAATGCATTGAAAATGAAAAATGAAATGAATACTGTTTGTTGAATTCGATAGACGTAATGAACCTCACGTCCCCATAGTAACGTTCTGCTTGTACGCTGCTGACCGTACGTTACTGATTGTACACAAGCCGTTGTCGTTGTACGTTAGGATTCCAGTTCAGTTTACTATCTAAAATAAGACATTGCACCATAAATGCACCATATACCTAGTACCTATACCATATATATTGACTCAATACGCTTTAAGCTGTCATATAAACTAGGTAATAAACTGCCACAATGTTAGCTTATTGAGTGCGTATTGAAGGAGCTCCTCTAAGGTATAGGGGTGTTTTCCTGGGACGTCCATAACGATGTCCTCTGTAAAAGCAATCACTTTGTAACGTTCTGCTTCTGGGCATGTCAGTAGTTTGCAGGAGAGTAGACAACATACCAACTGAGATATGTATGCACGTACGAGTATCTACCATAACGATTAACATTATATAAGTTAACACCAAATAAGTTGCTGAACTAGACAATTTGCTGCATTCCCACAATCGATTTCCACCCAGACGGAATTCCAAGATGTAGGTGCAATCGAGCACACAGTGACCATTGCACTTTATTTATCAAATTGCTGACAACTGCTTAATTATGGTTATAAATATATATATGTATGTGGAGTAAGGTAGTTAGTTTAGGCTTAAGAATTTAACTGAATAAAGAAAAGGCAATTTTGTTTTTAAGTGTCGCGGCTTATTATTTATTAACGTATACTCCTAATCAGGGACGATACCGCCAAAAATGCTGCGAAATGTCTAGGTTTCCTCAAACGATGTAAGAAATACTTTACCCCCTCTGATCTGGCCTCAATACGAGTATATAAGGCATTCATCCGGCCAAACTTGGAGTACAATGCCCACATCTGGTCAGGTGCTCCTAAAACATCTCTGCACCTGCTAGATAGGATTCAAAATCGTGCGATAAAGCTTATTGATGATACTAATATCAGTCAGTCAATTGATACCCTCGAATACCGACGTAATGTCTCCTATCTCACTTTGTTTTATCGCTATTTCCACCACCAGTGCTCCACTGAAATCGCCAGTAGCATTCCGCCCATTCAAACTTTCAACCGTAACACCCATCTCGCTATGAATGCTTATTAGTATACCCTCAAGCCCATTTTCGGACGTACTCTAAAATATCGTGATTTGTTTCCAGCTCGCTTATGGAATGCCCTGCCGATCGCTGTATTTCCTGGTCGTTATAACTTGCAAACATTTAAAAGCAATGTACATCGGTACCTCTCTTTTCTTCCTCCCTAAATTTCCTTTGCCCGCGCTGTGAGCAATCACCTTAAGGGTATACAAACCCCTTGGGCGCGCGCGCATTATAAAAAAAAGGGAGGGGGTGGATTTTCACTGAATTGCCGTATAGGTTTAGCATCCGTATTAAAAAAATAATAGTGTGATGTTATGCATAATCAATGATTTTTCATGAAACAATTTAAAAATATTGGAAATTATAATGTTGACGAAATATAAGACAATAATTATCAGTCATCCCGGAGCTTTCGCCTAAGCAGGTCACTTAACGTGTCTCTCGCCCTGGTTTATCTGGACTTACAAAAAAGTGTATAGACCAAAAAAAAAACACTAAAAAAAGTACATAAATAAATAAATAAAAAAAAATTCCAAACGCGTAAGATCCCCTCATGAAGGGGACATTCCTTTTTCCTCGGATAAAAGATATCGTATGACAATGGAAACTGCAAGTTCTTGTAAGGACTCCATAACGAATTACTGGATTCCACTACAATGCCATCCGGACAGTGATATTGATGATATGGATGATGTAATCGTGCCCAGTGTGTCATCCAAAAAAGTGTTTAGGACCCCCATCAAACTATTGCAGAAATCAAGTGACTACGTGCATAATATGTTTATGGCCTTGAAGATCACTGATTATTATATTAAAAAAATATCAATCGGTGTTAAAATCGTGTGTGACTCCATTGTGACGTATAATGCAATAATCTGCCAATTGAAGGAGGAAAAATGTCAATTTCTTTCACATGACATTAAAGGTATTAGTGTTTTTAACGTCATTCTCCACGGCATGGACGATATGGAAACACAATTACTTATAAAAGTACTTATAAAACTTAGTCTTAAATGTACTGATATAAAAAAAGTAAAAAGATATAAAAAAAGCAGAAGAGATAAATTCTCTTTGTATGGAAATGATAACGAAATTATCAGTATGCAAAAATAAAATTGACTAATTCAATGTTATCGATAAATAATATGTTAACTAGAAATCTAAGAATTATAATTGGAATACGCCGGAAAATTGTCGATTATTTTTTTTTTTAACAGTAGCAACATTGCCTTGGTCACTGAAACCATGTTACAAAATGATCTCAAACTATCCACACCTAACATAAATGCTATCGATACGATAGAATAAATAGACGAGTTGGTGGTGTTGCCATTTTAATTAAGAGATCAATCCAACATTCGCATTTACCTGTAGTGAGAACGTACTACGTAGAAAACATCGGTATTGAAATAAATTTAAGTAACCAGCAGCAGTTAAAAGTATTTTGTGTATATTTCCCAGGCGGCCGCGTTTCTAATGACAAAAGAATTGCCGTCAAAAATGATTTTCGCAGGTTATTCTCCTTGAACGGAAAAGTACTTTTTGGAGGGCTAACTCCTGGGGAAATATTCTGTCTGATTTATGTGTTAACCTACCAAGTCAAGTTTACCCAAGATTTGAAAAAGCGAACTGGGCACGTTTCAGATCTTAGATCAATAATATATTTCGAGGTACAATTGACAACGTAAAATCTATTTCCCGTAAAGAAAATGTCAATGCTATTTTAAAACAGTTTTCGGGAATCATATTATATGCTGCTGAAAATAGTATTTCAAGGAAATCTATAAGTGAAGTTAATATTAAACTTCTCCCCTATATTTTAGATCTAATAAAAATAAGAAACTTTTACCGAAAAAACTGGCAGAGATATCGGGACCCTCTTTACAGACATGCGGTATCAAATATCAATAAGATCATTGCCCTAGGAATATCACAGGCTCGCAATAACAACTGGAACAGAAAACTGAACTCGTTAGAAAAAAATGCTAGACCTTTATGGAACATTATGAAGGTAATAAAAAATAGAAAAAAGGTAGTTACCATTTTTTAAAGATACTATTAGCACCTATATTTCGGATGTGAACAAAGAAAATGCCCTTGCACTGAACTTTACGAGAAACAGCAACATCTCCAGATTTATTGGTAATGCTAATACAGATAATATTGTGAACAGTACAGTTCAAGAGTATTTCTTAAATAGAAGCGCACCAATATCTTCTGTAAATTTCGCATCAGAGAAAGATATTCAATTTATAGTCAATGATTTAAAAACAAGAAAAACAGGCGGTATTGACTGCATACTTAATATCTATATAAAGCAGTTGCCCAAATCTGGAATAAAATATTTAACTTTCCTCATAAATGCCTGCCTGAAGGTAGGGTATTTTCCAGAAGCTTAGAAATTACCCAAAATTGTTCCGGTGCGTAAAGCTGGTAAGCCACCTGAAAGTGTAGAAATTTATAGGCCAATAAGTTTGCTTTGTAGTCTAAGCAAAATATTAGAAAAAGTTATTATTATTAAAGTTACTAAAACATATCTGTGAAAATAATATTTATCCTAAAGAACAATTTGACTTCAGGCAACATCATAACACTTCACATCAACTAGTTAGAATTTGTAACTTTGTGAAAGCAAATCGCTCCGTAGGTAAATCAACTGGAATGCTTTTACTAGATATCGAAGAAGCATTTGATACTGTCTGGCACGATGGTCTTATTTACAAAATGATACAATTTAATTTTCCGTCCCATATTTGTAAGTTAGTTCAAAGTTTCTTATCTAGTCGTTGTTTTAAGGTCTATGTTAATAGTGGTGTCTCAAACTTAATAATTTTTGATTTTGGTGTTCCTCAAGGTTCTGTGTTAGGCCCAATTTTGTATAATATCTACACGTCCGATTTTCCTGTTTTGCACGATTGCCATGTAGCCATTTTTGCTGATGATACTGCAGTATTTTCGTCACATTAGTTTGCTTTCAACATTGAAATCAATCTCAATAATGCGATGGAAGTATTAAAAAAGTTTTACACAAATTGGAAAATAAAATTGGTTAACATTTTTGTTAATTTATTTATTTATTTCTATCTACTTATTTATACTTATTTATTTATTTATTTATTTATAGATTACATATTTACTTATTTGTTTATTAAATTATTTACTTGTTTACGTATTTCTTTATTTAGTTATTTATTTATTTTTGTTTTTTTATTTTTTTTTTTCTTATGGAAGGTTTTTGTTGTATTTTCCTTCTAATGATTCTTTCTTGTTAATAAATTTCTGTATTCAAATGTTTCAACAACTATTTCAGTGGCAATATACTTTGTATTATCAAACCCCTGTATTATTAAATGTGCGGTAACAACCCTAATGTAAAAATTCTTATACGAAATAAAAATTAAATCTAATCTACGACAACAGTTATTATTACAGCGATGTATTTATATATACTAAATTTAGTAATACAATATAATAAATTAAAGAATTATTGTAATTATTTATAATAAAATATTAATGCTACGTTACTATATATAAATAATACATACAATTTTAAAACTTTATTTAGAGATTTACTTACTTAACTTAGCGATTTTTGAAATAAAAACTAAACCGTACAATAATAAAAAATATTTACTCCGTCTCGGACGAGCGCTGAGGACTGAATGAATAAGAACAGTGTTACTTTAAGAAAACCTACCACCGGCAGCTCTTACATTTTTTCTCTTAATTTTATGCTTACAATTCGGCCGTCCTGGCAAACAATCGTCCCGATTGACCCCAAATTGCTCACTAAACTTTATATATGGTTTCAAGTTAGCCACTTCCCATATCCCTGTATAAGGTATCTGACTCAATTGGAATCCTTCCACATTCTTCAATAAGTACCTATCGTTTGGGTACCTGGTCCCTTGAACTTGGGAATTATCTTCTGGCATACTCCTGGTTGACTAACGAAGTTCTTCACCATAACATACTCTCCTACCCTATACTCCTTTTATCCTTCATTTGTTTATTATAATTTTGATTTTTTACAATTCTTTCGGCTGCCTTTCTTTATATACCTACTAAATCCCTATCTTCCTCATTCTTATTTATCTCTTCCAATTTTTCTCTCAGCTGATCTATTATCTCTCTCCTTTCTATAATTCCAAAGAGCAATTGGCTTGCACATGCCCCAGTACTTATATGAATAGTGTTATTCATAGCAAATTCAATCTTGGGCAAGATCTTGTCCAACGTAAATTCCAATCCGCAATTAGTCATCTTTGCAAGCATGGGAGCCAAGCTTTTATTTACACGTTCCACCTGTCGATTAGCTTGTGGCGAGGCCGTAGCGATTTTAACATGTTGTATGTTATTATCTTTTAAAAATTCCTCAAAAGCCATAGAGGTAAACGCACTTCCTCGGTCCGACACCATTATCTTGGGCCTGCAGTAAGCACAGAAATAATCCTTTAGACAAGTTAGAACCTCATTTGTACCAGTGGAGCGTACCGCATATACTCGTAGCTTCGTGAACTTCGAAAAGGCATCTATGACCAAGAAGACACACTTCTTCTTTGACGCTTTAAGAGTTACTGGACCGAAATGATCCACATGGACCGTATCGAAGGGCACATCGCCTTTAGGTATATTATGTAAAAGCCCCTCGTGCTTACCAGCCTTCGCCGAGAACACTATTCTTTTTTCTTTTTTTTTTTATAATTTACGCGCGCCTAAGGGGTTAGATACCCTTTTACTGTTGCCAGGGCGCGGGCGGAAAGATAAAAGGAGGAGAAAGGAAAATTGTTCTTGTAGTGGTTTGAAACTCAGGTGTGTTTGGTTTCTATGTTTGCTCTCCTGGGGTGGGAGTCCGAATAGGACGGAGAGTTTTTCTTCACTCAGAGTGATTCGAGGTATATCACAGTATTTTTTCTTTTCTGTTCTTGAAACTCTACAACAGCCAAATCTACGTGTCAGTGTTATGCCTTCGCACGCAGAATTTTTCTGTCTGAGTTCCAATTACACAATGAAAAAATGACTTGCCATGGGCAGGATTCGAACCTGGATCCTCCGAGTGAGAAGCGTTTGCTACTTTCACTACACCACGGCCACCCCATTTCATGCATTTCAGACAATTACTAATATAGCCCTGAATTTTTTTTCTCATTTTAGGAAACAAATACGATTTCAATACAGCATTTAACACTTTCTCGCTTCCTACATGCCCCATTTCGTCATGATATTTGTGCAATATACTCCTTTCCATGCTATTAGATACAAAAAAGAGAATGTTCTCTCCAGTTTTCCTATATACCAAATCATTTCGCAACTCATACATACTATCTTCCTCTATTTGCAATCGTTCTCTAATCTTTTGTATATCTTCATCTCTACGAGTATTTTGGCAAATCGACAAGGTTTGTTCAAAAGTATTATCTTCAAGTACTAATATATTCGTGATGCGGCTAAGTGCATCTACATGTTGCACTTTACTACCATTTCTATGTTCCAAAACATAATCGTAGTTCTGTAACTCAAGAGCCCATCTAGCAATTCTAGGATTTATTTCTTTCTTGTCGAGTGTAAGCGTCAGAGAATTACAATTGGAGTACCGAGTCGACCACCGTCGAGTGCACAGCTCCAAGAGTGCACTCGCAATATTGTTGTGTGCTGTGCAGCAAAAAAAAAAAAAAAAAAAAATAAAGCGCGCGTGCAAAAAAATAAAAAAACATAAATATATAAAAAACAAAAAGAAGTGCAGTGCAGTGACAGTGAATATCACACAGTGCGGGTATCCCACCTCACCCGCTCCTCGACGAAGTACTGTTGCTTGCACTCAGTCACTGCCGTTACTGTATTTACCATACGGTACGGGCAGTGGCTGAGTGTATGTAACAACTGATGATGAACAACGGTAAGCCAACGTCAGAATTTCCACTTCGCAGCCTTGCTTAGTATCGTCGGTGTTTGTGTTTTCTGTGTTTGTCTGTGATTATGACTAGGGAATTCAGGGTAGACGTAGCCAATATACGCGGGCTAAAAAGCAATCACTTTTCTGCGTACGTCCACGTCTGTAAGTACAGACCAGCTGTTTTGGCACTTAGTGAAACACAGGCAGATCCCCGCCCACACCTCTCAGATCATTCTGATCTGAAGCTACCTGGCTACGAACTAGTGCCATTATTCTTCTCTCACCGCGGTCTCGCCATTTATGTGCGTAGTGATGTAGCTTACCAAACTCCACCACAATGTGATCCATGTTCCAATCCGGAATTCAACTTCATGTGGTTAAAATTCCATCTCCGTAAGCAAATTATACACTACTGCTTTATTTATAGAAGCCCCAAACTGGACAGCAATTCAACCTTTAACGAGTTTGATGCGCTGTCTGACTCCATTCAAAGAATTGTATCCCTGTATCCTCATACTGAAATCGTTATTACGGGCGACTTCAATATACACAATTCTGGGTGGCTTCAACATTCTGGACAGACAACACCCGAAGGACGGTGTGTTGAGATCTTCGCTACGGAAAACAACCTAACGCAGCTTGTAAATGAGCCCACGCGAATACCAGACGTTGAAAGTCATACCGCCAACACCCTGGACTTGTTTTTAACTTCTCACCCTGATAAGTACACCATTGATGTGCCCTCTAGGCTCGTCGGACCATTGTGTCATATCAGCTAATTTCTCGTACACCGACCACACAGTTAGAGAAAAAATTCCTAAAAGAACCGAATGAAAATACGAGAAAGCCAACTGGAGCGGTCTTAACAGCTTCTTTAGGAATTTTAACTGGTCGTTATGCTTCCTCGATAACGACGTGGATGCCGCTGCTGATATGATTACAGACACCATTCTCTTTGGAATGAGATACTTTATTCCTCATCGGATGAAGAGTATCAAACCAAAAGAAAAGGCATGGTACACTCGAGCTGTAAAGAGGCCGTCAGGTTTAGAGAAATGTTTTTTCGGTCCTACAAGACCAACCCGACAGAGGAAAACCGAAAAAAGTTCAAACGAGCCAGAAATGACTGCAACGCCTTTCTTAAGCGTGTGAAATTCCTATACGACCAAAAACTGAGGCAAAAAATACTGCAATGTCCCAAAGGCAGTAAAAATTTTTGGTCGTTCGTCAAAAACATTAGAAATTCCGCCTCATCCTCTATCCCAACGCTCATTTACAATGACATTCCAGCTGTCAGCTCTTTGGATAAGGCCAATCTGCTTGCTGCACACTTTGCGGCCAGCTCAACACTCCCAGATTGTGCTTTGTCTCCGCCTACACTTGAGTGCGTCGAATCTTCAATGGGACGAATCTACTTTCGCACTCGTGTAGTAGCAAGAGTACTTAAAGATCTCAACATACATAAATCCGCTGGTCCAGATGGTATATCTCCCCTTCTTCTGAAGAGGTGTTCTTCCTCGCTGGCAAAACCACTGCGTAAGCTTTTTCATCAATCCTACACTTTAGGACTCTTCCCGAGCAGATGGAAAACAGCATTTGTCCAGCCCGTCCCTAAAAAAGGCAAATCATCTTCTCTCTCCTCCTACAGACCCATTGCACTTACGTCCCTTCTTTCCAAGGTCATGGAAACACTGATAAATCGTCAGCTCATGAAATATCTCGAAACACGAAAACTTCTCAATGACCGGCAGTACGGTTTTCGTAGCAACAGGTCCACTGGTGATATGATGGCATGTCTCACCGAAAAGTGGAACCAAAGCGTACTTCAATCTGGCGAAAGCAAGATAGTTGCACTTGATATTTCTAAGGCATTTGACAGAGTTTGGCATCAGGCTCTTTTGTCGAAAATGCGTGCATTTGGGATCGACGACTCTCTTCTTCAATGGATTAGAAATTACCTTTCGGAACGTTCAATTCAAGTTGTTTTGGACGGTTTCAAGTCTGATATTCACAAAATAAATGCTGGTGTGCCCCAGGGCTCTGTTCTGTCACCGACACTCTTTTTAATTTTCATTAACGATCTCTTGTCTGCTACTTCTAATCCAATATATTCCTTTGCTGATGACAGTACTCTCTGCTTTTCATATTCGTTCCCGGACTCACGGCCCTGCTCTTCGGCTGTAGTACGAGAACGGCAGCGTATGCTAAGCTCATTAAATTCCGATATCAACAGCATAACCAATTGGGGAACTATCAATAGAGTGGAATTTAATGCTTCCAAAACACAATGCTGTGTGGTGTCTTTAAAGCGAAATTTAAACACCCAGCCATTATCTAATAATGGCACTTGCATCGTCGAAACCGAAAAACTTTCCATTCTCGGTATGTGTGTCAATGACAACTTACGTTGGAATGACCACATATTTGATGTCGCCAAAAATGCTGCGAAATGTCTAGGTTTCCTCAAGCGATGTAAGAAATATTTTACTCCCTCTGATCTGGCCTCAATATATAAGGCATTCATCCGGCCAAAATTGGAGTACAACTCCCACATCTGGTCAGGTGCTCCTAAAACATCTCTGCACCTGCTAGATAGGATTCAAAACCGTGCGATAAAACTTATTGACGATACTAATATCAGTTAATCAATGGACACCCTCGAACACCGACGAAATGTCTCGTGTCTCACTTTGTTTTATCGCTACTTCCACCACCAGTGCTCCACTGAAATCGCCAGTAGCATTCCGCCCATTCAAACTTTCAACCGTAACACCCGTCTCGCTATGAATGCTCATCAGTATACCCTCAAGCCCATTTTCGGACGTACTCTAAAATATCGTGATTCGTTCCTAAGCCGTACAACTCGCTTATGGAATGCCCTGCCGATCTCTGTATTTCTTGGTCGTTATAACTTGCAAACATTTAAAAACAATGTATATCGGTACCTCTCTTTTCTTCCTCCCTAAATTTCCTTTGCCCGCGCTGTGTACAATCACTTTAAGGGTACTCAAACCCCTTGAGCGCGCGCTCATTATAAAAAAAAAAAAAAAAAAAAAAAAAAAAAATCGGTGATAATTTTAAACTTTAGACCGTGCAGATAAATTCTACATCGCTTAAGTGCATTAATAATCGCTAAGGTTTCCAGCTCAAAGCTGTGATATTTGGATTCACAATTTGTCGTTCGTTTTGAAAAATAGAAAATTGGATGGAACTTCCCATCGGTTTTCTTCTGTAGGAGCATTGCTCCGTATCCTACCGAACTAGCGTCGCAGTGAAGTTCTGTCTCATCTCGTGGATCATAAATAGCTAATATTGTTGACTCAATCAATTTTTGTTGCAAACTTTCAAATGCTCTAATCTCATTTGCTTCGAACTTAAATGTAGTGTTCTTAGTAATTAGTTTATACAATGGATCAGCTAACAAAGAAAATCGTTTTATAAATCTTTTGAAGTACGAACATAAACCTAAAAATCTATGCACTTCCTTAGCACTCCGCGGTATAGGAAAATTCTTGACAGACTCAATTCCTTTGTCGTCAGGTCGTATCTTTTCTTTTGATATCGTACATCCTAAATACCGAATTTCTGACTGTAAAAATCGACATTTATCAAGTCGTAGCTCCAGTTTATTCCCAACCAATTTTTCAAAAACTTCTCCTAATATATTTAAATGTTCCTCAACCGTCTCTGAGGCTATCATGATATCGTCTAAATAGATTGCGATTTTTCCTGCTCGAATGAGATCTTCATACACCTCGTTAATGAATCGTTGGAAAGTCGAAGGAGCATTCCTAAGCCCGAACGGCTTCTTTAAAAATTCATACTGCCCCAATGGAGTCACGAATGAGGTGTATTTGACCGATTCTTCTTCCATTTTTACATGGTAAAAAGCACTTTTCAAATCTAAGAGTGAAAAAATCTTTTTATTGGCCAGCCTATCAAGTAGATCGTCAATCAATGGTAACGGATAGTTATCGTTCAAAGTCATTTTATTCAGGGTTCGATAATCGACACATAATCGAATATCGCCAGTCTTTTTCCTAACTAACACTATAGGAGATGCATATTCTGACTTACTAGTTCTAATTACTTTTGATTGTATCAATTCATCTAAAATAGTCTGTACCTTTGACTTTTCTAAATACGATAACCTCCTAGGGGGGCAATGGAAAAGCTTTTCATTCGTCAATATAACTTTCATTTGAAAATCAGTTTCAGGTCGCTCGGGACGTTTGCAGTACATACATTTTTTTACCATTTCATTAAACTTTCTTTTTGCTTTCAAATTAAATTCATTATTATTAGATACATCTATTTTATTTTTATTTTCTTCTATTTTAATATTCATTAGATTATGGCACTCATTTTGGTATAACTGTTTGTTTTTATCTATCTTTCTTGTTTCAAAGTTTCTTTATTTCTATTCAATTTTAAATTTGCTAGTTTTAGGAAATCTCTACCAAGTACAACTGCAAACTGCATAGTGTCATTATTTACTACATATATTTTCAACTTTATTTCATCTTCTTCAAAATAAACAGAACCTTTAACATAACCATTAATTCTTAGAGAACTTTTAATAATTCCGACAATATTAATATTACATTTTGATTCAAGTGGAATAATAAAATTCTTAGGGATAAACTGCTCTCTTATTATACTGACTGGGCTGCCGGTGTCTAAAAGTGTACCTAATAATATTTTATATATTACATCATTTCCTTTAAAATTAAAATTTAGATTTCTTACGTGGTCATCCTCGTCATCAACATGGTGGTCAAAGTGATGAACTACCTCTTTATTTCGTTTAGAACATCCAGCAGCAAGGTGGCCCATCTCGGCACATACAAAACATGCTCCTGGTGGTCGTTTTGCTTTATGACATTCTGTAGCAATATGTCCAAGTAAATTGCAATTGAAACACCTAACCGGTTTGGACTCCTGTCCCACTGCAGCTGATACTCCCCGTGACATCGATGACATTGAAACTGCAACTTTACTGGAAACCGCTTTAATTTTTGGCAGCTCGATTTTACTGAATGCCTCTGCCAGTTGTAGTCTATTGTTAAAGCACTGCATTCGTGCCTATGAACGTAAGTGACTGTCTGGGATTCCATCGATGAGGTTTTCTAACAGCTCCTCCTCTTCTATGGACAATCTATTCGATATGATATGAAATATGATATGAAATTAAAATGCGGGCACTTCTGTCATCCAGGTTATATGCCGCGATTAAATTGTTTAATTGTGTTTCCCAGTGAGAAAAACATTCTCCATCAAAATCAGACAATAATTCTTTCACCCCATTGTTAAAATAGTCGTTACCTTTTAAATTTTGACTGTCGTTTGATGTTCCTCTTCTAAAAGCTTCATTTTCCCTCTTCAATAAATTATTCTCCCTCATTTGAAGCTCAATCGGTTTCTTTAGTATTTTCAGCTCTCTCTTCATCAATAGCAACTCCTTTTCCATGGCGATCATGGGTGCTCGTGGTGAGTTTCCATTGTCATCAGACTTCTCCTCATCAGAACTCTCCTCATTTTCTCTTTCATTATTTTCTCTGTCATCATTTCTATCATTATGTGGCCGTTCATTTGTGCTTCGTTCATCAGCGCGTTCATTTGTTGTTCTTTCTTCAGCTCGATCGTTATTCTTTTAGTTTTTCCGCGTGCTATCTTTGTCCTTTCCTCGTACCACAGATAATAAATCTATACAGATGTCTCATTCATATGGGAAGTTTTGTCCTATGAAAATTAAATCGAACTAAAAAAAAAAAGCTTTTTCAAAAAGCTGCAAGTTCTTACAAAGAGCAGAAAAATCATTTTATTTCTTTTCGCTTTTTGCTCTTGCCACTTGTCACTCACTCATGCAAAGTCGTTTATCATGCAAAAACAATACGTGAACGAAAGAAATAAATAAAAAAAAACATACGTTGACGTTGCCCAGCATAACCGGCTTACTTGGGTTTATGTACGTGTGCTTGTTATTTTGTTTGTAACATGTTATGCAATGTAAATTAAATGGGGGTAGGAATATAATTTTGAAGATCATGAGATCGACGGTCAGTGATGTGGACGTGCTGGAGGGGGTGGGTATGACGTTGCACCACACTATAAAAGTGGTTGATATTTGAAGCACGAGGTGTTAAGGGCTAATACATGTTATGGGGTTGAAGATATATGTACGTACATATGTACATGAGCGCTAGACCAATTTCCCGATTTTAATTTTGTGCTCAGGACATTAAGTACCTACAAAATTTAATAAATTTCCAAGCATTGAGCAACATCGAACTTATTCGGAAAATGTATGTATGTATATGTTATTTACGAGTACATATTTGCTCCCTTTTCTTTCAAGTTATTTAAAAGGGAGTTTTTAAAACTGTACGCAAAATATTTGTATGTATAGATCGAAAATCTTTAATTCCGAGACTCGGGGACAACGCAGTAATGTACGGCCGAATATATGGGAGTTCGAACAAGTGGAATGGGATCTCAACCAACTTGGAGTGCAGCACCGCTGGAAACAGCTGGCGAAAGATCGCGCCATGTGGAAAGGCTTGTTGGTTGTGGTGCTGGTCCACCCCGGACGGTAGCGCCACCTAATTAAGTAAGGAAAATATTGTAAAATGTTTGTGTGGGTACAAATGATAGAACTTATTCTTTTCAATACAAATCCCTTTATTCAGTACAGTTACAATTCACTATTTAATTCTTTCTCTCAGTACAATTCAATTTCTCAACCACATATACTTTTCTTATCTTTTACTTAAACCACTTAATCACTTCTTCTAATTAACACTTCAAATTCAACTTTGGAACTGATTTGCATACCTTTGGGATGCTGGTATTTATACTCGAATGACATACTTCGAGAACAATCCTCGCCACCCAGCGTCCCATACAATTTCCAATTTGTTAGAAAATTCGATTCTATTCTCCAGTCGATGACTTTGCTAATCCAGTATCGAAACCTTCGAGTCTTCGAGTTTCGACATTTTCTGCTAGATGTCGCTGCTCACATTTGAGTGGTTATCACATTGCTCCCTCCCTACAGTTGTTCGTCCCGAACAACTTCGTCATTCAGCATCCCGTTGAAATGACACATTCTATCCAAATGGACCACTTTCAATTTTCCTCGATCCCCACGCTGGATCCGGTAGACAACGTCATTAATGCGGGTTATCACCTTGTATGGACCTTCCCAGTCCTGTTGCAATTTTGGTGATTTGCCTTTCTTACGCTGAGGATTATACAGCCAAACCAGATCTCCTTCGTTGAAACCGGAAGATTTCGCCTTGATATCGTACCTAGTTTTCATGCGGCTGCTTGCTAGCTTCATCTTTTCTCTGGTGTCTTCATGCAATTTACGAATCCTGCTGCGTAAGTCATTCACGTACTCGTTCACCTCTTTGGGCTCCGTCGGTGGGGATCCGAATTTTGCTTCACTTGGCAACCGAATTGTTTGACCAAATAAGATCTCGGATGGTGTGTGCCCTGTTGAGCTATGGACCGCGTTTCGGTAGGCCATTAAGAAGAGGGGTATGTTGTTGACTATCTGTTCGGCTACGGTCTTAGCCTCTTGATTTGGGATGGCAAACACTTCCGGCCACTTACTGAAGTAATCCATGACTACGAGAGTATATCGGTTTCCATTAAAGGTTTCGGGAAACGGCCCAGCGATGTCGATGGCTATTCGTTCGAAAGGTGCTCCGACATTGTATTGTTGCATTTGTCCATGTGGCTTTACTTTTGGGCCCTTGGTAGCCGCACATCTTATGCACTTTTTGCACCAATTCTCGACATCTTGTTTAGCGCTTAGCCAAT
Organism: Volucella bombylans; assembly: GCA_949129095.1. Taxonomy (NCBI): domain Eukaryota; kingdom Metazoa; phylum Arthropoda; class Insecta; order Diptera; family Syrphidae; genus Volucella; species Volucella bombylans. Next base: position 163,628,643 of record OX422141.1, on the reverse strand, counting down.
AGAAACGTTCCCTTACCTTTTCCAACGTCTTATTTATTCCCAAATGGCCTCCTGAGATTCCGTCATGTATTTCATGGAGCACTTGGTTGACTCTGGACCGTGGCACAATTAGCTGCATACGAGATGTTGTCCCATCTGCACTTTCCCATTTCCTCTTCAGCAATCCATCTTGCACAAAAAGCGAGTCCCACTGTGCCCAGTATGTCTTCAGAGTTTGGCTCCGATCTGATATCTGCTGCCAGCTTGGTCTTTCCTCGTGCTCTTTCCAGGCCAATATTGGTTCGATGTCATTGTCTGCCTGTTGGGAGGAACGGATTTCGTCTATACTCCAACCCTCTATTGGCTCAGTCCTGATCATTTGGATAGCTGCCTGTTCTTTTGCTTCTTTACGATTGCAGTGTTCGCATTTTACTCCGCATGGTCGACGAGAGAGAGCATCAGCATTTGAGTGGAGTGTTCCCTTGCGGTGTTGCACTTCAAAGTCGTAACCCTGCAACTGCTCGATCCATCTTGCAACTTGGCCTTCAGGGTTCTTAAATTGGAGTAGCCATTTCAGAGTGGTCGTGCGTGGTCTGTCCGGAGAATGAACTTTTGTCCGTAGAGGTACTTATGGAAATGCTTCGTAGCCAGAATTAAAGCCAGAAGCTCGCGCCGGGTTACACAGTAGTTCCGTTCAGGTCTGGAGAGTACTTTGCTGTAATATGCGACCACTTTCTCTTGACCGTCATGAACTTGGGAGATCACAGCTCCGACCCCAACATTGCTAGCGTCTGCGTCCACGATGAACATTTTTCCAGGCGTCGGGTAACCCAAGATGGGGGCATTGCACAGCTGTCGCTTCAGTTCTTGAAATGCTTTTTCGCATTCTCCAGACCACCTGAACTGTCGGCCTTTTTCCGTAAGTTGATGCAGGCTCTTTGCAATGCCAGCAAAATCCTTTACGAACCTTCTGTAATACGTGGCGAGGCCCAAGAAGCTTCTCAGTTGGTGTTTATCTTTTGGAGAAGGCCAACTTTTCACGGCTTCGATTTTGTCAGGATCCGTTCTTACTCCTTCCGCTGATATAATGTGACCCAGATATTTTACTTCCGGACGAAACAAGGCACACTTTTCTGGGTTGAGCTTTAAATGAGCACTTCGTAGCCTCTCAAACACTTCTTTTAGATTTTCGCGGTGCTCCTCGTACGTCTTACCTATGACGATAACGTCGTCCAAATATACTAGGCAGGTTTTCCAGGTGAGTCCTTGCAATGTTCGTTCCATTAGTCGCTCGAAGGTGGCCGGAGCGTTGCACAGTCCAAACGGCATCACTGCAAACTGCCAAAGACCGCTTCCTGTAGTGAAGGCAGTTTTCTCACGATCCGCACGATTTATCTCTACCTGCCAGTAACCGCTCTTCAAGTCAAGTGTTGAAAACCATTTCGCTCCAGAAAGCATATCCAAAGTGTCATCGATTCTCGGAAGTGGGTAGCTGTCCTTTTTAGTGACATCATTGAGACGTCGGTAGTCTACACAAAATCTCGTGCTGCCATCTTTCTTCTTCACGAGGACCACTGGAGATGCCCACGGACTTTGCGATTCTTGAATCACTCCCTCAGCTTTCATCTTCGACATCATTTCGGCAACTTCTGTTTGCTTTGCCAATGGAAGACGCCTTGCAGGTTGACGGATTGGTCGAGCGTCTCCGGTGTCAATGTGGTGTTGAACAATATGCGTACGGCCATATTCTCCGTCTTGTGTAGCAAATATATCAGCGTACTCACCGATTAGTTTTTCTGCCAGGATTCGCTGATCTTCGTCCAGATTACAGAGGCTGAGAATTTTGTTCTTGATTTTTATGCTCTGAACTGTTGTGACCGGTTTTGCACCCTTTTTTTCCGTTGTAGTCGATATAGCCTCAACAGGTACACATTTTCCCACTATCTCCCCCTTTTTCACCTTTACACTGAATGTCTTTGGATTTAGAATCCTTACAGGCACCATGTTGTTCTTTGGCTCCACTAAGGTCTTTCCCACCATGAAGTCTCTTTTCTTTTCTGGCTCCATCAAATAGAATCGGTGGCTACCAGGACCACCTTCCACTTTTGCCCACAAAATTGCTTCTGACGAAGGCTCTAGACTCTGATTGCTGCAGATAACGACATTTGAGACTGTGGTATTGGCGTTTCCGTATATCATTGGTATCTCCATGTTTCCGTATTTCAGGGTTTGTGCCCCCAAGTCGACTACAAGTCCATGTTCTCTCATGAAGTCTGTACCAATGATGCACTCGTCACATATGTCAGCTACCAGAAACGCGTGAGTGAATGTTATTCCGGCCAGTTGGATTTTTATGCGGACTTCACCATATACCTTAATCGTTGCTCCTGTAGCTGTTCGCAAGCTGCAACTGCTAGTGTTATGCAGCCAAGACTTCTGCACAAGATTCCTCCTGATGATTGAGGCCGTGGCACCGGTGTCTATTGTTGCCATCCATTTTTCTTTTCCACTGACTACTTCTAATAGAAGGCTTTCGCTGCATCGTTTTGCCAGCGAGACTTGGGTGATGGTCCTGGGGCCGTCGACTCCTGCTACCAACTTCTGCCCCGCGAAGTTGGTGCTTAAGCATTTCCCGACTGATGATTTCGGGAAGGTTGACCGGCTTCTTGATAGCTGTTTCTGCGGGTTTCTTCCTCTATTTGCTTGTCACCACAGTGAGGGCAGTCTTTTCGTCGCACCGGTTCTTTACACTGCCTTTGAAGGTGTCCTATTTTATTGCAATTCCAGCAGCGCATTATTCGTCTATCCCGTCGAGTATCTCGTTCCTCGGCACTAATTCTTGTGCAGGAGCATTCGACAGATGCTACTTCCCTGACGAAATGTGTTCCCCTGGAAGCCTGATTGGCTGCTTCCATCGCCAGAGCGAAGGCAAGTGCTTCAGCAAGGGTTCTTTTCCCGGCCATCCTTACTGCTGACTGTAGCTTCGAATCTGCAATTCCCCTGATAAATGCATCTTTTGCCATTTCGTCGATAATTTCCTGGCCTGCGGTGGGGTATGACAGATGTGCCAGTCTACTCACGTCTGCTTGGAGCTGCTGAAGTGTTTCTCCTCGTTGCTGCGTTCGGCTTTGTAATTGGACCTTGTAGACCTCCTGCATGTGGCTATCCCCAAACCGTTTCTCGATAGCCTGTACTAAAGTCACATAATCTTTGTGCTTTTCGATATCTACTGTTTGCAACAATTCTGCTGCAGGACCGTGCAAGGCCATTGTTAGGGCAAAGCACTTTTCCTCATTGTCCCAGTCGTTTGCACAGGCAGCCATTTCAAACTGCTTCTTATAAGTAGACCATGAGGTCTGGCCATCGAATGAGGGAGGCTTCAAATCTTTTCTCCTTGGACCGCTTAAAGAACATTCTCGCAGTTTCTGTTTTCGCACTGTGTCGAGCTCTTTTGCCAGTTGCTGAACTTTGCTGTCCATTTCCTCGAATTTTTCGCCAACATTCTTCTCTATTCTATCAAATTTGTCATCAACGTTCTTCTCTATTCTTTCAAATTTGTCATCGATTTCTTCGAATTTTTGCTGGAGGATGTTCTTTTGTTCTTCCAGATTATTCTTTTGTTCATCCATTTTCTGTTGAAGACCGTGCAGATTGTTGGTTTGTTCGTCCAATTTTTGTTCCAGACTGTTCTGGAGAATGTTCTTCTGTTCTTCCATATTTTTCTTTTGTTCGTCCAGCTTTTGTTCGAGGCTATTCTTTTGTTCTTCCAGATTTTTCTTTTGTTCGTCGAGACTGTTCTTCTGTTCGTCCATTTTTTTGTTTTGTTCGTCCATTTTTAATAAGAGGAGTTGCATCATTGCAGCCATGTCATTGCCGGTACTTGTCTGTTCATCCTCGTCAACATCAAAGGAATATGCATCAGGATCATGTCCCTCGTTATTCAAAGCCTCCTGAAGTCGAAGCACCAGGTCACTTTTTCCTCCACTGGCGCTGAGGCTTCTCTTGTTCAACTCGGATTTGAGTTGGACGAGGGTCAACTGCAATAGTTTTCGACCCATTCTAGCTTTTTCAAATAGTCAGAAAACATTTTTTTTTTTTTTTTTTACACACAATAAGTCCTATCCCACTTCTGACACCAATGTAAAATGTTTGTGTGGGTACAAATGATAGAACTTATTCTTTTCAATACAAATCCCTTTATTCAGTACAGTTACAATTCACTATTTAATTCTTTCTCTCAGTACAATTCAATTTCTCAACCACATATACTTTTCTTATCTTTTACTTAAACCACTTAATCACTTCTTCTAATTAACACTTCAAATTCAACTTTGGAACTGATTTGCATACCTTTGGGATGCTGGTATTTATACTCGAATGACATACTTCGAGAACAATCCTCGCCACCCAGCGTCCCATACAATTTCCAATTTGCTAGAAAATTCGATTCTATTCTCCAGTCGATGACTTTGCTAATCCAGTATCGAAACCTTCGAGTCTTCGAGTTTCGACATTTTCTGCTAGATGTCGCTGCTCACATTTGAGTGGTTATCACAATATTGTCAATATTTTTCCGACACCCATGAATGAGCCATATTTTAACTAGCAAAATCAATGTTCCTTGGAGTAGAGACTTTGGATCCAATTTGTTAAACCAGACTGAAGTAGCACCGGTTGCCTAGGCTTATTCTGGTGGTAATCTTCGACAAGGTATCATTTGTTCAGTTTGCATTAACCCAGAGGAAGAGGAACTCCTCTAAAGCAATGAGTGTTTACAGTGACAAATTGTACGATTTGGTAGACGACGGGGTTATCTTTGCTCGACAAAATGTATTTTACAATGGCGGCAGATTTTGGCCATCCTGAAGTGTCTATATCAATGACGTGTCCCAAAAGTCCTGACCTGGCCCCGTGCTACTTTTTTTTATTCCCCAAACTCAAAACGTACTTTAAGAGTAAGGAACGCACGATAGAAAATGTAGGTAGAAAAATGTAAAAAGCTACGACCAAGGCTTTGAAGGCGATGTTAGAAATTGCCTTCCAGCATTGCTATGAAGAGTGGCAGCACCGTTGGGATCCTACTTTGAAGGTGACAATTCATTTTATGTTTGATACATGTATTTATAAAAAATTATTCTCATTACTTTTGGGACACACCACGTATATATTCCAATATATGTACATAGTATTATCTGTATACGAGTATATACCTGTATAATAATTGATCACTGCTCTTGGCCTATTTGACATTTTTATTGTTGTTCAGATATACCTAGATGTGTTTACCTACTTTTCAGCTTTTAGAAATATGTAGATATGTAGGTAGTTTGTGATTAACCTAAAAATCTTATTAGTTATAATAGGAGCAAAACAGCTCAAATTGTATTACGAAAATCAATACATATATATGTAACTACATAATATGCATATAAAGGGTCCGCCATCTAACGTTTTTTTTTCAACTAGTGCTTATTTTATGAATGGTAACACTTAGCTCATGTCTGATTTGACAGATAATTAGGTTTATCCTTCCGCTGAACGAATATGGTTGTGTATATGCTTGAACAACCCTTTGCTAAGTGGGCCTGCGATCGACTTAGAGAAGATGCCGATTTTACCAAAAAAATCATCTTTTCGCAAACATTGAAAAGCCGATACACCCAAAACGAGTCACTGTTTGGTGCGGATTTTGGTCCAGAGGCATAATTGGGCCATTTTTCTTCGAAAATGAGCAAGGAGTGGCCGTTACAGTCAATGGCGATCGTTATCGGGCCATGTTGAACGAATTTTTGTTCACAAAAATGGAAGAGGAGGATATTGGCAACATTTGGTTTCAACAAGACGGCGCTACGTGCCACACGCCGAAGCTACACTCGATGTTTTGCGCCCTGTTTTTGAAGATCGCATTATCAGCCGCAGAGCTGATGTCGTTTGGCCACCTCGGAGCTGCGATTTGACACCGTTGGACAATTATTTGTGGGGTGCCGTAAAAGATAAGTGTTACGCCGACAAGCCAGAGACAATTGACGCTTTAAAGGACAATATTCGTGAAGCCATTGGTGAAATACAGCTGCACACAATCGATAATGTGCTTAAAAATTGGACCGATCGTGTAGGCTACTGCATGACCAGCCGAGGCAGCCATTTGAATGAAATTATTTTCCATTATTAACCGGAAGGATAAAACTAATTATCTGTCAAATCAGACATGAGCTAAGTGTTACCATTCACGAAATAAGCACTAGTTGAAAAAAAAAACCTTAGGACCGTTTATATATACATATATATAAATATATGTTTGCTAGTTGTTTTATATAAAAATTTAGTGGATATATGTACATATATATATCAAGTAATACATATATGGGTAAAATATATTGAAATAAAAATAGATACCTATTTTATAGATTAACCTGTGCACTTTAATTATCACTTCAATTCAATTCAATTACTTTTTATTTACATGCACTGCATATTAATAACACGAATAATATTTTGCTCGTCAAACTTCAATTACAAAATGTAAAGAAATATTCGACTTTCCCCGCCTTTGAATTATGTTCTTTCTTACATACACACCCATACGCTCAAACAAAATACCAATTCATGAAAAATTACATAATTTCCTATTGCAGTCGAATGAAAACAAATAGCAAAGACTTCATACCCCTTCCCGCAAACCCTTGCACTTTTTTTTTCATATTCCTTTTGCCACTGCCCGCAACTTGTGGTGAGAGAAAAAAAAAATCTCTCAGTAAACAAAGCAAGAAAGAGCGAAAATAGCTTTATATTACTCCGAAAGCTCGTGTCGGCTGGACGAGTGTCGGCTAGCCGACAAAAAGTGAACCATTTTTTTCTACAGGGATGAGACATCTGTATAGATTTATTATCTGTGCTCGTACCATCATTGCTTGTGTATCATCAACACTGTCTGCATACATGCTCTCTTCATCAGATTCATTATCGTCGTCGTCTGTCAATTGTTTCTGCTTAGAGTGTTTCTTCTTATTTCCCGTTGTCTTTTGCTTTAAATGTTCTAACCAGGACTTCAACTGCGTAGCAGTGTAGATCTTAAGAGCCCTGTAAACGCTAAAACCTGGTACTAGTAAACATGGTACCACTAAAACCTGCAGACGCTGAGACCAATTCACTCCAACATAATAGAACACATCTCTCCACAAAGATGGTAGGCTGTGAAAACACTCGAAAAATTCTCTCCAAGCATCAGAATTTGGAATATTTTCCATTTTTTCCCGATTATTTTGTGTGTTCGCACGACGAAATTCACTGATAAAATAGCTTGCTCGAGTAAATGTTGAGAGATGAGAGCGCAGACACTGAAACATAGTATCAGCAACACAAAACTCCGCCCACAAACATCGACAAAAATCAAACCAGTTTTGATTTTAGTGAGACCAAATTCTGATGTTGGTGAGACCAACTGGTACGCGTACCAGCCCGCAGACGATCAACATCAGCTAAAACTTGGTTGGTGGTACCATGTTTACTAGTACCATGTTTTAGCGTCTACAGGGCGCTTTATATCTCTCAATATCTGTATCCATTGTCGATCTTGAGTGTGTGTGTTTTATGTACTCAACAGTAGACACTCGAGAAATTACCGTTTTATACACTCGTATCGTTTGGAGTTTATTTAATTATTTTTTCGCGATGGGGTGGATCTTTATCCCACTTCTGATATTTTAAAACTTTATTTAGAGATTTACTTACTTTACTTAGCGATTTTTGAAATAAAAACTCAACCGTACAATAATAAAAATATTTACTCCGTCTCGGACGAGCGCTGAGGACTGAATGAATAAAAACAGTGTTACTTTAAGAAAACCTACCACCGGCAGCTCTTACATTTTTTCTCTTAATTTTATGCTTACACAATTTAGACTATTCCATGTTAGATTTTAATTCGGCGGTGTTTTAGTAAAGACCCCTTCTTCGACGACCTCACTAAGATGAATTTCGTCAACATTATCTATCTAAGAATAAAGCAGAATCAATGCATTCAAGTGATCATCAATTTAAAACTAGTTTTAATTTATTAAATGAACGTTAACAAGAAGCTGACGTCACAGTAGCAGTCAAAATGAAACAAACATGTTTGTGCACTTAGCGAATTACACTTTTCAACTTAAATACCACTTTCGTAATATCTTCGAAATTTGTACACTTTGTACATGAATCAAGAAGAATTCGCAACTCAGAAAGCAAACAATCTGAATCTTCTTTCAAAAGAAAATAGGGGCTCCAATTTCACAATGGATTCCACTTCACACTTCACTTACTTACTTGACTTATCCGTACTTCACAGCTGAGCTTAGTATCGTCGTTGTTTGTGTTTGACTTTTTTTATAATGACTAGGGAATTTAGAATGGATATACCAAATATGCACGGGCTTAAAAGTAACTACTTTTCTGCGTATGTCCACGTCTGTAAACAGACCAGCTGTTTTGGCACTTAGTGAAACACAGGTAGATCCCCACCCATACCTCTCAGATCACTCTGATCTGAAGCTTTCTGGCTACGAACTAGTGCCATTATTCTTCTCTCATCGCGGTCGTAGCTTACCAAACTCCACCACAATGTAGTCCATGTTCCGACCCGGAATTCAATTTCATGTGGTTAAAATTCCATTTCCGTAAGAAAATTATCCACTAGTGTTATTGGTTCATGATTAATATTTAAAGTTGGGGGATGATTGTTAAAAAATTCAAGCATTTTGGTTTGGAAGCAATTCAAGCAATCGGTTTGGAATTTGGGAGTCGGTGGGGAGTAGATGTTTTGGCGTCCGAGGCAAATACTGGTTATGATTTGAAAGTGATCACTTCTTTTCCAGCTTGAGTAAGGTAACAATTGAAAACAGATGAGGGATAAATCAACGTGAGTTAAGGTACTCGTACCATGAGTAGTGAAATGAGTTGAGCTGCCATCATTTAATAAGGATAAATCGGTGTTGGATAGAAAGGATTTAACTTATTTCCCTCTTGCGCTTAACGCAGGAGATCCCCATAGAGGACTCCGCGAGTTGAAATCTCCTGTCACTACAATTGGTGAGCGTAGTGTCCCTATTATATTTTCCAGATCTATGGCAGAGAATGGTTGTGTTGGATGGATGTAGAGGGATACGATATTAAGATTAATTTCAACGGTTATTGCGGAAATATTAGCATTTACCATATTCGACGAACTTCATGGGGGATAGGTTTGTGGACCAGAGGGGAGGTGCCATACTTTGACATTGTACTAGATGGAAAGTTATGAAAATATGCTTCGTATTGTTTTGGAGCTTTGAATGTAGTGTTGGCCAGTACATGAGTTTCTTGAAGGGGAATTATGTGCGGATTGTTTTCTTTAATTAAGATATCAAGCTCGTGGTAATTGTTAATGCATCCGTTAAGGTTTGATTGCAGAAGCCTAAGGAGGGAGCTTGTGGACTTGAGAGACTTTTTTGTAGTATAATTTAAGCTATACTGCGAGAAATCAGAAGATGGTGAGATTGTTGGTTGATTGTGTTGACTCTATCGCACAGAAGTCGAATTATTCAAACTCAACGGGGAGTCCGAATACTTCGATCTTCGAACGACAGCGTCCGTATTTGGAGTTCCGATAGTTGGATTAGATTTCGTCATCTTCATTATCATCGACATCATCATCATTTTCGGATATTTTATTGTATCATATTGTGCGTTAATGTTGTCGATTGACATTGGTGTGGGTATAGTACTTAAGAGAGTTTCATTTGTTTTCTATTGTGTGTTTAAGATAAGAGAAGAATTTTGAGAAATTAGGTTTGAATTGGTTGAGATTTCGTTTGATTTTATTCGTGTTTGTGTTGTGTATTTACATTTCAAAAAGTATGTTGAGAGTTGTCTGAAGTTGTGTTGCTATTAAATAAGTTTGATGTGGTGGCGGAAGGACAATTGGTGTCTTGGATGTTTGAAGAGTGAGGTTTGATTGTTGCAGATATGGTAGGATGATCGTTGTACATTGTTTGGTGTGCTGATGAAGAGGGAGTAGCGGGTTTCGAGTTCGACCACTGTAGTGTTATTGGTGTTGGAGAATTTAAATTCGGAGATGTTGTGTATGATATTTTTTTTCGTGAAGGAACTGCATTTTGTCAATATAAATACTTTTTGCTGCTGTCATGCTACATTTTTTTATTGCTTTAATTTTGAGCGTTTGCAAAGTGTAGAGGTTGCAGGGTGATCTTCTGCACAATTGGCGCAAGAAATGCGTGCGCAATTTTTGAAACGCATCGGGTTGGGGAAATATTCTTGGACTTTAATATTATACCATACTACGTTAGTAGATGTAGGAGAGCGGAAGAGATCGAGAGTGAAGAGAATGAGGCCAATCGGGAGTTCAGTTATTATTTTTCTTGATTTTTTTTTCTACTTCATTTGAATTTGAATTTTCATTTGACTTATTATTTGAAATCACTTTTTGTAAATCTATAATTGATCCTTCATTATTAAACAAGGCGCGTACATGGTGCCTTTTGCGGAATTTAATTGATCATGCAGAGAAACTTTAATCGGACAAAGATTTGAGATGGTTTTTTTTGACAAGAATCTATTAGCAACTTGTGATTTTACGAAGATCAATAAATTCCCATCTCGGAGTTGGGTAATATATTCATAAGATGTACATACTTATGCCATCTATCGCCTTTTTTAGTAGTACTGAAAGAAGTGAGTTTTTTATCCGGGTCTGCAGGAGATATACATATAGTAGTTATAAATTTGGGATTTTTATTGAATTAAGGTGAGTGGGGGGATCTAAGGCAGTTTCTATAGGTGAGTATGTATTTTTTTTTCTTTTTCTTTTTTGACTGATCGGAGTATTGATTGAATTCATCAAACCGATTGCCTGCCAGCGTGGTTGGCCCAGGGGCCATGGTTAAATTGTTTACCACTTTGCTTATCACGCACTTAACGCACAATTACGAGTACTATATATTGAAAGAGGAAAAATCTTCACGCGGAAACGTAAGAGGGAAGCAACACCAACTTTCAAAGAGCAAAGAGAAAAACGATCGAAGCAATGTTATCGGCTCGGGGGATAGTCGGTGACTGTATTTATAAGTTTAAAAACCTATATCTAAGGAAAATCCAAACTCACTTCTTATTTAACATTTTGTTCCGAGTTAATTTTTGAAAATATCTCGTTTTAGTCATAATAACCGATTTTTGTTTTAATTGCTCAAATTAATAAATGTAGGTTCTTGATTTGCCGACTCTTGGCACACACACACAGCAGGCAGCCGAATGCTGGTCATTATCGCTGATAAATAGTCCACAGCAGTATTCCTTACAAGTTGTCAGCATTTTCGAAGGTTTCTACTATATTTGGGTTCTGAATACTTGGATTGTTATCCTGGTAAGCCTGCAGTACAGGGTTAGCCTGAGCCTCAACTACTTAATAATACAGAGATGACGAGGGCTTGCATTATTTACTCGTAGTCCCTGAGACAGCTGCAGAACAAAACGCCCCCAACAATGTTGAGTGACGAGTTTATTCTCTCCAAAAATTCGATTTACAATTTATAGTATTTGACAGAAATTACGTATTATTAAATACGTAATCTGAGGGAAGGATGCGACTAGCGGCTACGAGTGAATTTTACCAAAAAAAAGGGCGAATTCAATTTAATTCAGACATGAAATTGCATAATGTGGGAGAGTGCGTTCCAATAACTTCTCTTAGCTAGCAATGTTCGAATTGGAATCCGGCTTCAACCCATCGCCGAGAAAGTACAACAATAGTGGGTCTTACATATGCATACATATGTATGTGTAGAGTCTTCTTAGTGTTTCTTGACAAGATCTTATTACTCAATAGCCTTTCAGACAGAAACAGCGATTGGCAAGTTTTGCTCTTGGTTTGATTTCTGGTGAGGTGTCATGATCAGAGTTAATAGCGGAGACGAGGTAGAAAAAACCATAGCTTTCTTAAAGCTATAGCTCTTTTAAAGTCAAATAATTTTGCTTTCATCTTTACTGGACCACCAGTATGGTAGACCATATGGCCTCAAAAAAGCCTCCAGTGGGTCTTCGACTATGAAAAGCCCGTCGCCTGAATCGATGTAGCTGTTAAGCATTGAGAGCAATCTATTTTTGTAAGCGTAAGGTGGGTCGCTTTATGAAGTTCTATACTTGTCAGTCTGATTGTCGTCTCAGCGTTTTACCCGATAGATAGTTCACTCCATTGGTTGCTTAATGATGTTGTCTTTTTCTCCTAAATATCTGTCGGTGTCGTCGTAGTTGGATTTCTGTTATTTGGAGGATCAATTCCACTCAATCGTAAGCTACGCTTTAAAATTCTGGAGAGACTTTTAGCTCATTTAACGAATGCGTACTCTTATATACATAACATCTATTCGAGTCGCTTTTTCACTTAGTTGTTTCTGGAAATGATCGATGATGTTTTTATGTTTTTTACTGTCATCGCGAATTTATCCTATCCCGTTGCAAACTAAATCCGCGACTTTTGAAAGCTGTTTTCCCTTCGATGATATGTTCTAAGCCTACAATTTTTTCTCAGTTCCTGGAATTTAGAACATCCCCTTAAATTACCTGAGTTGCTGCATAGCACATAAAACGGTTGACTGTTATCCCCTGCTCTATCATATAATTGTCTATAGCATGAATGAATTAACATAGATACGAAGGAACCTCTGGGAGTGCATATATTGAAGTACACAATCTGCTCTCTTTAATTTTTCTTAAGCTACAGTTTAAGGCAGGCATCCATCTTGTAATCTCCATAACAAAAATGAAGGACCCACTGCAGTAAAAGGCCTTAACGGCTCACACAAAAAAAACTGTCTCCTAAGATGATGTTAAACTACACAGATAGGTATTTCTGTCAATTACCTATGCTTATACGAGTATGTACTTAATTCCGAATTTGGACGTAAAAGCAGGACAACGGAGCTCTCTTAGCAACCGCCAGATCGACACTACGACCGACCGTATATTCATTTGTATGTACATATATACATATGTACAATGTAGGCACGAGTACATGTAACCCTGAGTTATGTTATTTCCATCTCCTTCAGAATGTTCTCAGAATTCAGAAGAAATCATTGTGATCCATTGAAGGCTACTGAACAAACCTCAAAGTCCATAAACATTAATACTCATACACCACATCCTTTCTTCATTTTTGAAACTTAAATTCGCACTCCTAACCAGATTTCCTTTCCAATCCCGGATGTTCATTCATCTCCAAGCAGCATGTCGTGTCGGCTGCAACAAAGCGAACTTTAAAGTCACTCACCGTGAGTTCAGAGTTCAGAGTACAGAGATCTGTGATCCTTTTTCAATTCGAATTTAATTGCTATCGTGCTGTGAATGTTTAAGTTAAGTTTCCTTGTTCTTATTATCAGGATTAATAGCGGAACATTAGGCAAAAAAAAATAGTAATAATAATACGAAAAGGAAATCCGTTCTGAGTTCTCGTTCCCAATTTTCAATGAATGGATCACGTACGAATCTGTACGGATGCCTTGTCATCGATTTTTCTCACTTGCTGTGTGCGCTATTGCTTGTTGGACAGTGTAAACTTCCCTTTTCCATTTTCAGGGACTCTATGCATTCTTTTGTCAGGGGAAGGAATTAGTGTCATGTGGTGTGTGCAGCAGTATGGTGAATACGGATACCACCATCCATATTTCGATTGATCTGCACAGCATCCCGTTGTACAGAAAGGAAATAGGAAAACAAAAAAAAATCTGAAATGCAAGGACGAACAATGTAGACTCAAATATTTGTTCTATTCTGAATGCTGAGGAGGCTTTACTCTATAGAACGCTATGGATGTGTGTAAATGATTTTCCTTTTTTTTCTTTTTTTTTTTGTATAATGTACGAGTATATAGAATTGCCTACCATTGACTTCATTGTGCAAGTTGACTGACTTCCTCTTGCTGAGTGTAAATTATCATTTTGTGGAATAAGGGGGAAGGAAACACACACAAGGGTATTTAAGTTTTGCACCCAACCCATTTTACTCGTATGGTGATGGCCAACGGAAGTGGGTTTTGTTTGATCAGCTAGCATATGTCGATTCACGATTCTCAAGTCGAAGTTGTAGCCTTAGCACACGCTCGATTTGCAATTAGAGAAGAACAAATGCTATCCGTCGATGTCGAATTGTTTACTTTTCACAGATGAAAATGTAGAATTAAAAATGTAAAAATAAATTCGCGTCCAGAAGTACAATATTTGTTCGAAACAAAACAAATATACAGGGGGGTTGTCTGCTTATACAAGTACATACAATGGATATTCTGGATTAAAAAATTTTATTGGAATTTTTTCGGAGTAGATAGCGTCGTGGACCCCCTATAATTCGTTATTTTGACTGGTACTAAGTCGCACCCCACTACAACTTTTGACCCCTGGCGTTAAGACTAACACAACTGAGTATCGCGGAAGAGTGCTGGAAGGTGAATCAAAGCCTTGGGCACATACAAAATTCGGGTTGACATCATTCACGATCGTGCAAGTTTCTGCACCGTCTCACTAAACCAAGGTGAACCAAGAATGGCTGAAAAACAATATTCTGCGCTTCGTTCAAACAATGGCTCGCGAATTCACCAGACCTAAATCCGTTGGCCTGATGTGTTTGGAGTGTGTTGGAGGCTAGGGTCAGCACCAAAAATATGAAAATGCGAACGCTCTGAAAGCAGCTCTTCTCCCGAAGTGGCTGAAAATACCAGAAGTCTATCTATAGCGTCCAAGTCGTTTATGGACCGAATCGATGCCTTTATCTAGGTAAAAGATGGCCATTTTGAGAAATGAATTCTGTTATTAATTAAATTTCTGTTCTATTCAAAGTATAAACTTATTTTAAATTGCTTACATTTCAATCGCCTCATGATGTAATAAGCTAACTTGGATTTCGAAAGTATCTCATATAGGGACTTTTGCGAAAATACTCTCGGAGAAACCAGACTGGTTAAAGTCATCTAAACGGACAAACCAGCCAGTTGGATACAACTAAAAAAAAAATTATAAAATCTAAACTGAGCCGAAAGAAGAGATTATGTTGCTCTCATGCTGATGGTAGAAACTCACTTCTCGCTTCAAAACAAGCCCTTTTACTAAAGCTACAAATGAGTTGTTTTGCACTACATGTCGTGCTGTCTATCAATTATGAAGAGGTAATTAAATACGCTATTGTGTCCTTTGATGGCTGCGAATCGCCTGACACCGATGACATACATCCAGTTTTGCAACGTAAATGTAAATAGCTTCTGCAACTCTTAACAGAACTTGAACTGCTCCCCTGGTACTAGCAGTCAGAGTATCATTTATACCGAAGTCGGAAAGATGATTACATCATCGCCAAGAGTATCAGAGCAATCAGACTGAATTCCCTCATGTTGAAAAGCATGAAAAGCAAAACCGCTTTGCGAAGGTATTCTTTGCTTTCAAAATCTGCAGAATTGAAGGTGGACTCGACAAAAAGGATTAGGTATTTTCTTTGACATTGAGTTTGCTTTGGCAATGTTAATAACATCACGTGTAATTCGAAATTGCGGAATTGGAGGAGTTTGTCCAAAGATATTCTTACAACTACAGTAAAACTCGATGGACACACTTCTCCGCAACTTTGAAAAGAGCGCTCTCCTCGAACACGCTCCACTCACCGTCCAATAGGATTTTGTCAAACGAGGAGATCGACAATTACCTAAAACAAATGGACGAGACAATTAAACAAACTATGGACACTACAATACCGCGGTATCGACCTACGACTAACGAAGACCTGTTCCGCAATCCTACTATTGACGCACTGCACCGACAGAAAAGTAGACTTCTGACAAGACTTAAAAACTTGTACAGACAGTTAACTGATAGACAAGACCCGGAAATGAAGTCATCAATTAAAAATCTTCAAACGTTAATAAAAGAGAATTACAGAATCTCTGTAAGTTTATATTGGAACAACACGGTTCGGGCTGTAAACACCAGCAACCCGAATATTTTTCCGCAAATAAATAGACTATTTCGGAGAAAAAATCAAAGCGACCTTCAGTGTCTTCAAATAGCCCGGGCAACAGACAACGAACGGTTACTGACAATAGCAGGAATTGATCCAAATGAAGCCGCTGACGATGACGACTTCTTTGTGATCGAGGATCCGCAGGAGAAGGTTGAGACCATAGGGGCGGCTTTCCAGGAACTATACAAGGCCATTGATATCATTGGCCCTAATTATGACCTGGACAATCGCGTCTTGGTGCACGACTTCTGCATTCGAAATGAAATGGGGAACTGGCGATCCGAGGGCTCTGGTTTCACCCGGTTCAACGACGAAAATATGGCCAATAATGTCATTGTTAGAGAGGGTGACCTACCCCCATTCATTTCGAAGGAAGAACTCCATCTTCGACACAATCAGGGCTAAGAAATCAGTGGGGACCGATGGTATTCCCAACATCGTGCTTCGACATCTTCCTCTAGAAGCGGTGGACATTTACACCACCTTGTTTAATAATGCAATGAATAATGCACATTATCCAGCGCATTGGAAAACGGCGGTGGTTCAACCTATCACCAAAAAGGGAAAGGATATATCCAATCCGGCGAATCTCCGGTCGATAAGTCTCCTTCCGAATATCAGTAAGGTTTTTGAAAAAGTAATCAATAGAGCTCTGTCTAGGTGGGTTGAGGACAAACATATAGTTCCGGATAATCAATTCGGTTTTAAGGCGGGACATGATATCTCACATGCCGCGTCTAAACTGGTGTCCGATATCCAATGGAATAAAGGCAAAAAACAATGTACTGGTGCCTGCCTTGTTGACTTGGAGAAGGCCTTCGACACCGTATGGTTAGAGGGTCTTTTCTATAAGCTGACTAGGCTGGGGATCAGTAAACCACTCTTGTACATTCTTTATAACATGCTAACCAACAAACAGTTCATCGTGAAAAATGGTGATGTGACTTCTGTTGCAATATTTCAAATTATAAATGGTCTTCAGCAAGGCGCGGTCAATTGGCCGATCCTGTTCAACATTTTTACAAGCGACTTGATAGGTTCACCTCCCCATACTATTGCGTACTCAGACGATTTGATAGCGTACAGAACAGGTAAAAAAATCGAGGTCATTAATACTCTCTTGCAGCGTGACTTCGATAAGATAAGACGATTTTGCGATGACTGGAAGTTGAAAATCAACTTTCAGAAGTCGGAAACCATTCTCTTTAGGACGCCGTTGTCTGGAGCCTCTAGGGATACCAGAAAAAATTGGCGAAAGTTCTCTATCATTGGACAACACGGACAACCTCTTGCCTGTCGAAATGTAGTCAGATACCTTGGAATCTGGCTAGATCAGTTTCTGTATTTTGGCAAAAATGTAGATGCTGCTCTGGCCGGAGCTAAAGGTGCTTTTGCCCTTACAAAGAGACTGTTTTATAGCAGCCAACTCGATGCGAGAGTAAAGGTAATCTGCCACATGGCCCTTATCAGGGCCATTCTGGTATTTGGTTGTCCCGTGTGGTTCAATGTACGAGCAAGCTTAATGGAAAAGATTCGGGTGTTTGGGAGGGCTTGCCTTCGCTTGTACAGAACACCAGAATCGGAGTACAAGAAATTTTATCCCAATGAGGTCCTTTGGGACACGAGGATACGAGTGGACAACTTCGTAATTAAGCTGACTCGAAGGCACATTGCAAGAGCAATGACCTCGACGAATAACCTGATATCTGGGGCTTACTACCCCAATTACCTTTACCACGAGAGTGTGCGCTCTGACGGCTTCGTTCCACCGGAAGCATTCCTCTACATGGATCAGATAGGGTTGATCCAGGATAGATCAGCGGTGCCGTTAATCTTCCATGTCGCTCGGACAGCTGGGGACAGGCGACTCAACTACAACAGAGACGTCGCACACGGCAGTGTGGATCGCCTCAGGTACAGTAGGGCGGTGATAAGAGGGATGTCGTTCGGCAGCACCAGCATTTCTGGTGGTTGAATGATGGAGAAGATGCTTCGTCGTCGTTTCCGTCAATTACGGACCAGCCTTACTAATGAGGCAGAGCTGACCAATCTGTTTTCTCTTGTAAATAGCGATGGCCAGCTTACATAGGTTTAGGTTAGCATTTAAGAAACATATACAATATACATATATCAGTGTACAGAAAGTGTATACAAAGATGTATACTGATATATGTACCCGTATATGATTGTGTATAATGTCTATGTGTGTATTGTGCATTTAGGTTAGGTAGGCTAAGGTTTATTTTAAGTTAGATACTAAGTTTTTATAAAAAATAAAAAAAAAATGTCCATATGCTAAGTGTTTGTAAACAAATTTTTTTCTTAGCCTTAAGTATAGAAAATAACTATTCCTAAATAAAATGTAAATGAAGTCGAAAGACATAGATATAAATATTCAGACTAGCTTAGAGTGCCTGTGTGGGGCCAGTAAGTTAGCATAAGATTGTTACGTAATTGTAAGCTAGCATTTAAGCATTTTTCTTTAGAATGTAAGAGTTAGTGTTAAGAAAATAAAATGCATTTAAAACTGAAAAAATCATGTGTAATTCGACCATACAACACGGCGAAAACGAGTCATTAGTTTAGTGGATTAAGGCAATGCTAGCTGTGGATAATATGTAATGGCGGGGAACAATAGTGGCTTCCCGCAGGGCAGAACGCCTCCTACTAGGGTGTATGCTAGTCGACTCACTGCTTACGCCTATACGAGTACTCAGGTATACGCAGGTGATATAGACGTACTTTCTGTCGGATCACGCCTTACGGGTATTTGCTCTAGAGAGTATGCCGTTCTAAGCGTGGTTTGCGGATTAGAGCAATAGACATCGACTTTCAGTCATTCTTCTCAAAACGAAGGTTGTTCTCTTCATGAAAAGGAGTAAGCTGACTCGTCTGATTCATCTAGTGCCGTTTTCCAATCAAATTCGGTAAAAGTCCTCGGTAACAAACTTCTTAGTAATTTCCTCAAAGGAATTATCGGCCCTTTGATAGTTTAAATGAGCTTTCGGCAAGACATGTGGCTTGTAGCTCCTTTGGAGCTACACCCCTCCGACAAGACCAATTATATATTATATCATATATATTATATTATATCCTATATTACACTCAGCTGCAGGGCGATTTTTCCTAGCACACCTGGCGCTACTTTAGACGCACTGGTAAATTTCCATCCCCTTTATATTCATATATTAGGATACACTCTTTAAGTCATCTTTCGTTTAAAAAGAGGTTACTAGAGTTTTTATGACGTTACGTGCCGATTTTCGCTTGACTCCGGTCTAATGAAGACGCCATCAGAACTGTTGCTGCGAAAGCATGAAATCTTCTTCCCCAAATCTTCTCTTTAGCCAAAAATTTTAGCCAGGAATAGAATGTAATCGGATCTTCATGGATAGCTTTAGAAAAGATCTAGGATCCAGCGCTGGTATCTTTTTGGAGGATAGCTTTAAGGAAAACTTGTGTCTGTCTTTCAAGCAGAGATGATTATGAACTATAATATTTTGTAAAGAATCGATGTAGGTGGCGACGTATTTGTGTATTTGTAGCTATAGCCGAGGTGCAATTAAGACCTTGCAAAATGCTCTCACTATATCCAATCTAGTTCGAGGATACAAAGCTTCTCTGAACGCCTCAATTCACTGAACGTTGTTTGGGTACCAGTTCCGTAATGCGATAACGTGAAATGAGATTAGGAGTGAACTTGCTGGAAAGGCCCAGTAGAGAAGACCTGAGCTAGGACTTCCTACGTCCTTTGTTAGTTTTGCAGATAACATGACCCTCCGACCGATAAACCAAGTAAATCATTCTCGACGCTTCTGAAAGGTTCGTCATTGCTTGTATGAATATCCGGGTTATACTCCCGATGGCACTAGATAATGGATATTGATACTGTAGGCGTTTACCACCCATCTTTCTACGAAAAAGTAAGAAAAATCATTTAAAGGAAAATACAAGAAATACATATAATAGACTAGTATTGTACTTTGTGTGTACCGTCAGAAACACAAAAAAGGGCAAACTCTGTAGAATTCGGTCGGAAAAAAATTTGCTTAGTAAATGGAATAAATTTATTGTTTACCCAGTCATCAAGAATGAAAACATTCCCAACATGGAATCGTCGATTCTAAAACCGCATATGACTGGACGGGAAGCAGATGTTGCTTTGTCTGAATAATAATTAACTTCTGACTACACCACCCTTTCGCCAGACAATGACAAATCTCCGAAAAAGTATCTCATACCCTCGACGTTTTAAATTGGCAAAAGGCTGAAGTCTGTACACACTAAGAGTAACAAAATGAACAGAACGGTGAATGGGGGGACTATAATCCTTGGTCCACTCTGTACTGATGCGCCATCAATTATTATTATTTTATTTGAAGGCCGAACTTATGAGCTACGTCCTGCGATTATCGATTTTGGTTTTGAAATCATCAAATACCTTTAGTACACTGAAGAGTTACTAATAGATAAATTATAGTTGAGTCCATAAGAATCGCCCTTGAATCGACATCGGTGCGGACATGTGGAGGTATAAATCTGATGGCTATCATATGCTACTTTTTATCTCCGTTACGTCATTGATTTTTAGCAGCGTCCTAACAGACGCGTGGTAGGACAGATTGGACTGGAATTTAACCAAGCAGCACAGTATCCATAGTATCTAATCCAAAGTGTCAGATTGTTTCAGTTTCAGTTTAAATGCATTTTTATTTATATACTTCATTTACTCTTATATGCTAGACAAAAAATGCTTAAAAATTAGCTTAAATAACTTACAAATAAACTTATTCTAACTTACTGGCCCCATGCGGGCGCTCTAAGCTAAACCTAACACTTAAACTATGTCTTTCGACGCATCTTACAGTCTAATTTTATATTTTACATTACATTACTAAATACTATATAGAACTAAGAAAATAAATTTTAAGTAAAAACTTAGTAAATGGACTGTTTTTTTTTTATATTATAAAAACTTAAAACTAAAAACTTATAGACTACCTAAAAATAAATCTTAATCTACTTAACATACTTACATCTAATACATACACATACATACATATACATATATATTCATAATACCTATATACTTAATATATAAGTATATGCATACATATATATTTTGTTTTTTTTTTAATTTTTATTAATTTTTTTTTTGTTCTTACGAGTATATATTTTTTTCCTAAAACTAACTTAATCCTACCTAAAACTATGTAAGCCGGCCATGGCTAAAAAAAAATTAGGCTGACCCACTTTGCCTCAGATGAAGCTATCTATCACTGGAGGCATTCGACGACGAAGCATCCTCCCCTTCAACTAGCCACTAAAATTGCTGGTGCTGCCGAGCAACATCCCTCATGTCGCGACTCCCTACCGACCTACTGAACCGGAGACGCTCCGCACTGCCGTGTGCGACGTCTCTGTCGTAGTTAAGTCGCCTGTCCGCAGCTGTTCGAGCGACGTGAAAGATTAGCGGCACCGCCAATCTGTCCTGGATCAGACCTTTACTATCTATATAGAGGAACGCTTCTGGAGGAACAAAGCCGTCAAAGCGAACTCTCTCGTGATACATATAATTGGGGTAATAAGCCCCAGAGATCAGGTTGTTCGATGAGGTCATTGCTCTTGCAAGGTGCCTTCGAGTTAACTTAATGACGAAATTGTCCACTCTTATTAGGTTAGCCCTATTGTACAAGACCTCATTGGGATAAAATTTTATGTACTCAGACTCTGGTGTTCTGTATAAGCGAAGACAAGTCCTAAGACAAGCCCTCTCAAACACCCTAATCTTTTCCAATAAACTTGCTCTCACGTTGAACCAGACGGGACATCCAAATACTAGCATGGGCCTAATAAGGGCCATGTAGCAGATCACCTTCACCCTCGCATCGAGTTGGCTGTTATAAAACAGTCTCTTTGTAAGGGCAAAAGCACCTTTGGCTCTGGCCAGAGCAACCCCTATATTTTTGTTAAAATACAGAAATTG
The DNA here is from genome assembly GCA_949129095.1 of Volucella bombylans. Lineage (NCBI taxonomy): Eukaryota > Metazoa > Arthropoda > Insecta > Diptera > Syrphidae > Volucella > Volucella bombylans. The sequence continues at coordinate 163,606,646 of OX422141.1, read as the reverse complement.
ATCTAGCCAGATCCCAAGGTATCTGACTACATTTCGACAAGCAAGTGGCTGCCCGTGCTGCCCCACGATCGAGAACTTTCGCCAATTCTTTCTGGTATCCCTAGAGGCCCCAGACAAAGGCGTCCTAAACAAAATGGTTTCCGACTTCTGAAAATTGATTTTCAACTTCCAGTCATCGCAATATCGCTTAATTTTGTCGAAGTCACGCTGCAAAAGTATATTAATGACCTCAACCTTTGGACCTGATCTGTACGCGATTATGTCGTCTGCGTACGCTATGGCATGGTGAAGTGAACCTATCAGATCACTCGTGTAAATGTTGAATAGGATCGGCGAATTTACCGCACCTTGTTGTAGACCGTTTTTAATGTTAAATGTTCCAGCAGAAGTCACATCGCCATTCTTCACGATGAATTGTCTACTGAAAAGCATATGAAAAAAAGTCTACTGAGAGCATATCAAAAAGAATATACAGCAGTGGCTTACTAATGCCCAACCTGTCCAGCTTGAAAAAGAGTCCTTCTAACCATACGGTATCGAAGGCCTTCTCCAAGTCAATCAGGCAGGCACCAGTGCACTGTTTCTTGCCTTTGTTCCATTGGATATTGGAAACCAGTTTAGACGCAGCATGAATGATATCATGCCCCGCCTTGAAACCGAATTGATTATCCGGAACTATATGTTTGTCCTCAACCCACTTAGTCAGGACTCTATTGATCACCTTCTCAAAAACCTTACTGATGTTTGGAAGAAGACTAATCGAGCGGAGATTCGCCGGATTGGAAGTGTCTTTATCCCGTTTGGTGATGGGATGTACCACCGCAGTTTTCCAATGCGCTGGATAATGTACATTATTCATTACATTATTAAACAGGGTGATATAAATGTTCACCGCTTCTAGAGGGAGATGTCGAAGCACAATATTCGGTATTTCATCGGTTCCCACTGATTTCTTACTTCTAAGTGTTTCGAAGATCGTTTGGAGCTCTTCCTTCGAAATGAACGGGGGTAGTACCGTATCGTTGGTGATGACATTATTTATTTGCCATATTCTCGTCACTGAACCCGAGCTCTCGAATCGCCAATTCACAATTTCATTTCGAAGGCAGAAATTGTGCACAAGGACTCGATTCTCCAGATCGTGGTTCGGGCCAATGATAACATTCGCCTTGTACACTTCTTGGAAAGTCGCTCCTATAGCCTCTACCTGCTCCTGCGGATCCTCGATCACAAAGAAGTTGTCATCATCAACAGCCTCATTTGGATCTATGCCTGCTGCTACAAGTATTTGTTCGTTGTTCGTTGTTCGTCGCTCGGGCGATTTTAAGACATGGAAGGTCGTTTTGATTATTTCTCCGAAATATTTTATATATTTGCGGGAACATATTCGGGTTGCTGGTGTTTACAGCCCGAATTTTATTGTTCCAATACAAACTTACGGAATTTCTGTAATTTTCCTTTATTAATGTTTGGAGGTTTTTAATCGACGACTTCAGTGTCATGATCTCCGGGTTATGTCAGTCAGTAAACTGTCTGTACAAGGTTTTTAGTCTTGACAGCAGTCCAATTTTATGTCGGTGCAGTGCGTCAATAGTTGCGTTGCGGAATAAGTTTTCTTCGTCAGTGTGTTGGTACCGAGGTATCGTTTTGTCCATTGTTCGTTTGATTGTCTCGTCCATTAGTCTTACATACCTGTCAATCTCCTCGTTTGACAGATTTCTGTTGGACGGTGGGTAGAGCGAATTCGAGGAGAGTGCTCTAGTCAGTGTTCTGGTGAAGTGTGTCCAACGCACCCTACTATAATTGTAGGAATGCCTTTGAACAAACTCATCCAATTCCGCAATTTCGTTGGGAACAGTTATTTCGGTGCTGAAACTGCAATGGTCACTGTCATACACGAAAGTGCGTAGACAGTTTGTAGTTTGTTGGTTAGTGCATGTCAGTTGTATTCGTGAGTCGAACAGCAGAAGATCCAAATAAAACCCGTGTCTGGGAAATGACGGACTATCCGTCGCCTTAAGCCCGAGTCGATACATCACACAGTGCTGACCCCACCAATTGAATAGTAGGTTCCCTCTAGTATTTGGTGTATTATTTCCCCAATCGCTATGTTTGGCGTTGAAATCTCCGCCGATAATAAAATAGTTGTCTTCCAATTCCAGTCTCAGAAATCGAAAAAGTGTTTTGAGCCCTGAGATAAATAAGGTGGATTGAGTAGCCCTCGGCGCATAGACAGACACCATGTACAACCGCTTTCCACTACGGAGGGGGATGTACACGATGGATGCTTCCAGCACCTGGAACCTACGTACTACACGACTGTATACTCTTTTAAAACGTATACCTTTTCGTACGAAAATCGCAACGCCTCCTCCCTGAATGGAGTTGGGTCGGTTTCTCCGTTCTATTTCATATCTTCCGGCCCTCATTTTGTGTCTTTTGGTAAGCTTAGTTTCGGTAACCAAAAGCACATCGGGGGCTTGGTCATTAAGCAACTTAAATAGTGCGGCTCGTCGCTCGAGCCTAATCAGTGAATTCACATTCACAGCAAGGTCCTTCAGGGTTTGCTCCGCCACGTACTTACCCATTGCGGCAAAAGGTGCGTTAGGCCAGGCAGCAGCGCGTATACTTGATCCACCCGCGCGGTCTGTTCAGTTAAGTGACGTTGTAGCTGAGCCATCTGCCCCTGGATAGAGAGCAAGATAGCTAGCATGTCAGGTACTGGCTCCGGTGCTCTAGGCGCTGGGGCCTGAGAAGCAACCTTCGCTTGCTGTACCGTATTTCCCCTACCTGCCGCTATTTGGGCGTAGATAACATGAGGAGTAACGGCTGGAGTTTGTGAATGCACGGGTGGACGTTTAACTTCCACTTTCTGCTGCCGGGCCAGATTTATTCTTTTAATGTACTGGAATTTGGGACAACCCCGATAATTTGCGGTGTGTCCCGTGTTCCGTCCTTACCCAGAGCGCATTCCTGGGACTTGTGGTTCTTTCCGCACTTCACGCATCGAGGCTGCATTTCGCATTTCGACGCGGCGTGCCCGAACCTTTGGCAGCGAACACATTGTAAAATGTTTTCGCTCCTCTTTAATTTCTCCCAGTGTACAACCTGTTAGTCCAGGACTTTGATGCCTCTTAGACCATCCAATTTGCTGTTGGGACTTAGCTGAACCAGGAAGAACGGTAATTTCCGCTTCTCCCTTTTAGCTCTAGCCGTGACAAATGGCTTGCCCCCCACGAATTTGAGCCCTTCGAACTCCTTCTCTTTCAGCAGTGCAAGGAGCTCCTCCGGATCAGTCGACGATTCCAACCCCCTCAGCAGCATTGTTTGCAGCTTCACCCCTTTCGGGGTGTAGGAGAAGAACTCCGTCGTCGAATCCTTCAGTAAATTTTTTATTTTATGATAGCGCTCCACTGTGTTACAGTGGATCGCATGCCTATCTAGTGATAATCTTTTTATGAAAAAGTTGTTGCCTATGGCCGACTTACACAGTTCAATCGTCTCTTTGAGTTCCATTTAGTAAGTGTTGATAGGTGGAACCCTTGTTTTAGATGTCTTGTGTTGTTGTTGTTGTGGTTGCTGTTGTTGTTGTTGCTGGCTCTTCTGCTGCTGCTGTTGTTGTTGTTCTTTTTGTTGGTGTGGTGACCGCTGATTTTTTTTTTGAGATTGCATAAGTTTATGCGGCTGTTGCTGTGGCTGTTGAGAATCAAGCAGTTCTCCTAGCTGCTCCTTCTCCCTCCTTGCTATTTGCTTAGCTTTAATAGCTAGCACTCTTTGCTGGAGAAGTTTTATGTTGCTTTGTATTACCTCCACCTCCTCCTCTTCGTCATCTGACTCAGAGGCCGCCAGAGATGCAAACATATTGTTATTTTGCTGCTGCCCTTGTTAATTTTCTTGGCGCTCCTTCCCTCGCTCCGCCAGGCAGCTCTTCTGTTGATGCTGACAGGGAAGGGCGCTTCATTACGTCAGGAGTTGGCTTCAGTGTCCTCCTCCTCTTCATCTTTGGCTCTGGCTGGCTTGACGAGCTCGAAGCTTCGCCTGAGTTTTCCGCTGGTCCCGCTTAGCGGACCGCTCACCGGAATGCATCGCGTGATATTTGCTCACTTTTTATTTTTAATTTTTAAATTAAAAGAAAAAAAAAAAAAAAAAAAACAGAACAACTTTTCGCCCCACGTAGAGTGGACTCCAACCCACGACCTGTGCTTTGTCAACCGATCACACTGCTACTGCGCCAATTGGAGCCTAATGAAATTTCGCAAATGTCTTACTTATTCGTTTTAACACTTTTTATCACTTGCAAGCCGAGTCACGTCTACACTCTACTGAGGTCTATGAACGACTGAAAAGTGTCAGATTGGGTTCAATTAAGATGATGTTTGACTGTACTGCCGTTTTTAACTATTACACATTAGATGATAGTTATAACACAGATCTAAATAATGATCTAAACAAATATTGTACTCGTAAGTAGTATAGAGAGTAGTACAATCAGAGAAGTACAATCATATTGATTTGAGGTCAAATATTCCATGACTTTTAGTACCCTTAACCTAAAGGTATACATTTTCAAGTTGCTATACCCTTCCGCTGTTAATCTACCTTTGCCTTATAAACCGGACTTTGTTAGGCTATTTTGCAAGTTTAAGAATATTTTTCGGGCTTTCAACAAACTCTAGAAGAGTGCTTCAAAAATAAAACAAAGAAATCTTTGAAAGAACTGAGGAGTAAATTTGCTTTCCCACACACGTTTAATTCAACTTACGAGTAAATGAAAATCCGGATTCTATTTTATAATAAATTTCATCCCCATAGCTAAAAGATCTTAAGGATCCGCGTTAAAAATTTGTATATGTGACACTTGTACCTACACCTCATCTCATGAATATTTATTTTGTATATTTTTATTTTTTATTTTTGCCCAGATAACGATCTCAACGGAATGTTTCTGTCTCGAGGCGATGCATCGTGACAAATGACATGTTTTTGCATATCTTTTGCAAAAACACGTTTCGCAACCATACCCTGAAGTTCAACGCAATAATTTATAGCCTATGCTGATTTATAAAAATATAATTTGTAAACTGGTTTCCTATAAGAGGTTGGCGATTCGATTTTATATGTAACATACATACATATATGTATGTATCTCGGATTAGCCTTGTTTGCTCGCTCAGATACATTAAGTAGATGAATGAGTATAATTTTCGCTACATTTCAGTTCCAATATACTATGGCTATAGCATTGTAGTATTGGAAAAAAAACCGAAATTTATCACAGCCAGTAAATTTGAAACTAAGATTAAGATATGAAAATTTAAGTATTCTTAATTTCATTAGCAATTAATTAAAATGAATATACCTATATGAATGTATAAACATACATACTCGTCTTCGTTAGATTGATTTTTAAACAGGTTAAATACTTTAATATTTGTAAAACTTTTTCATACTAAATGAAAATGAGAAAAACCAGACTATGATCTGAAATGCATGGCAAATGAATAGACATACAATTGTTAATATTATTTTTTTGTAATTTATTTTTGTTAATTGTTTTAACGTAAACCTATCTAATGCCAGAGCGGACATTATTATTACTCATATTCTCATGACCCAATGTTAAAGCTGCAAGCGTGGAAAGAGAGAAGGTCATGGCAGACAATTTTTAAGAAAAAACGCTAGTAAATCCGTTTTGATTGATGTGGATGCCGCCAAATTGTACAGACTTTGCCTGTGCAAAGGATGGATGTACTCAATCATGTGCATATTATATGACTTGTGAACATGATAGCATCTTATACGCCACACGATTGCATAGTTCCCTGCCAATAAACCTCTTCAGGTAGCGCTGTATTTGACTGCTGCCTCCAATTGCGCACTCCAAGATAGATGAGGTCCCCATTTATTTGGGAAAGCCACCGCGAACGAACTTTTGTCTACTCTGGTATCATTCTTTCCTTAATTAGGGATCCTCTGTTGATGACCCTGGCAAACAATTAAAGGACAACGAACTCCGAATCTGCAAATTGCAGAATCCTTTACAGACTGCGTGCAGCCGAACAACCAGCGGAGATCCTCGACCGCCATCCAAAAAGTGCGATGGAAAGAACCGTATAAAAAGAGGATGAAGAACTGTGATATCTGCTATGGAATAGTCGCAGCCTCTTTTCGGATCCTGAATCGCCGTAAGAGGATGACTTAGGTAACAAGTCTTGAGCTTCAGACATAATGGCGAACGTCTGACGACGATTCGCATAAAAGGAAAATTTGCCATCATAAGACTCAAAAACGCCCACGCTCCGACAGAGGAGAAAGACGACCTTACCAAGAACTGCTTCTACGAGCCCCTTGAGAAACCCTATGTATAGCGTGAAAATCGGTTTAAATACCAACTAGTAAAGGGTCCGCCATCTAACGTTTTTTTTTCTTCAACTAGTGCTTATTTCGTGAATGGTAACACTTAGCTTATGTCTGATTACACAGCGCGGGCAAAGGAAATTTAGGGAGGAAGAAAAGAGAGGTACCGATGTACATTGTTTTTAAATATTTGCAAGTTATAACGACCAGGAAATACAGAGATCGGCAGGGCATTCCATAAGCGAGTTGTACGGCTTAGGAACGAATCACGATATTTTAGAGTACTTCCGAAAATGGGCTTGAGGGTATACTGATGAGCATTCATAGCGAGACGGGTGTTACGGTTGAAAGTTTGAATGGGCGGAATGCTACTGGCGATTTCAGTGGAGCACTGGTGGTGGAAATAGCGATAAAACAAAGTGAGACACGAGACATTTCGTCGGTGTTCGAAGGTGTCCATTGATTGATTGACGATACTAATCGTCAATAAGTTTTATCGCACGGTTTTGAATCCTATCTAGCAGGTGCAGAGATGTTTTAGGAGCACCTGACCAGATGTGGGAGTTGTACTCCAATTTTGGGCGGATGAATGCCTTATATATTGAGGCCAGATCAGAGGGGGTAAAATATTTCTTACATCGCTTGAGGAAACCTAGACATTTCGCAGCATTTTTGGCGACATCAAATATGTGGTCATTCCAACGTAAGTTGTCATTGACACACATATCGAGAATGGAAAGTTTTTCGGTTTCGACGATGCAAGTGCCATTCATAGATAATGGCTGGGTGTTTAAATTTCGCTTTAAAGACAGCAGACAGCATTGTGTTTTGGAAGCATTAAATTCCACTTTATTGATAGTTCCCCAATTGGTTATGCTGTTGATATCGGAATTTAATGAGCTTAGCATACGCTGCCGTTCTCGTACTACAGCCGAAGAGCAGGGCCGTGAGTCCGGGAACGAATATGAAAAGCAGAGATTACTGTCATCAACAAAGGAATATATTGGATTAGAAGTAGTAGACAAGAGATCGTTAATGAAAATTAAAAAGAGTGTCGGTGACAGAACAGAGCCCTGGGGCACACCAGCATTTATTTTGTGAATATCAGACTTGAAACCGTCCAAGACAACTTGAATTGAACGTTCCGAAAGGTAATTTCTAATCCCTTGAAGAAGAGAGTCGTCGATCCCAAATGCACGCATTTTCGACAAAAGAGCCTGATGCCAAACTCTGTCAAATGCCTTAGAAATATCAAGTGCAACTATCTTGCTTTCGCCAGATTGATGTACGCTTTGGTTCCACTTTTCGGTGAGACATGCCATCATATCACCAGTGGATCTGTTGCTACGAAAACCGTACTGCCGGTCATTGAGAAGTTTTCGTGTTTCGAGATATTTCATGAGCTGACGATTTATCAGTGTTTCCATGACCTTGGAAAGAAGGGACGTAAGTGCAATGGGTCTGTAGGAGGAGAGAGAAGATGATTCGCCTTTTTTAGGGACGGTCTGGACAAATGCTGTTTTCCATCTGCTCGGGAAGAGTCCTAAAGTGTAGGATTGATGAAAAAGCTTATGCAGTGGTTTTGCCAGCGAGGACGAACACCTCTTCAGAAGAAGGGGAGATATACCATCTGGACCAGCGGATTTATGTATGTTGAGATCTCTAAGTACTCTTGCTACTACACGAGTGCGAAAGTAGATTCGTCCCATTGAAGATTCGACGCACTCAAGTGTAGGCGGAGACAAAGCACAATCTGGGAGTGTTGAGCTGGCCGCAAAGTGTGCAGCAAGCAGATTGGCCTTATCCAAAGAGCTGACAGCTGGAATGTCATTGTAAATGAGCGTTGGGATGGAGGATGAGGCAGAATTTCTAATGTTTTTGACGAACGACCAAAAATTTTTACTGCCTTTGGGACATTGCAGTATTTTTTGTCTCAGTTTTTGGTCGTATAGGAATTTCACACGCTTAAGAAAGGCGTTGCAGTCATTTCTGGCTCGTTTGAACTTTTTTCGGTTTCCCTCTGTCGGGTTGGTCTTGTAGGACCGAAAAAACATTTTTCTAACCCTGACGGCCTCTTTACAGCTCGAGTCGTACCATGCCTTTTCTTTTGGTTTGATACTCTTCATCCGATGAGGAATAAAGGATCTCATTCCAAAGAGAATGGTGTCTGTAATCATATCAGCAGCGGCATCCACGTCGTTATCGAGGAAGCATAACGACCAGTTAAAATTCCTAAAAAAGCTGTTAAGACCGCTCCAGTTGGCTTTCTCGTATTGCCATACGGTTCTTTTAGGAATTTTTTCTCTAACTGTGTGGTCGGTGTACGAGAAATTAGCTGATATGACACAATGGTCCGACGAGCCTAGAGGGCACATCAATGGTGTACTTATCAGGGTGAGAAGTTAAAAACAAGTCCAGGGTGTTGGCGGTATGACTATCAACGTCTGGTATTCGCGTGGGCTCATTTACAAGCTGCGTTAGGTTGTTTTCCGTAGCGAAGATCTCAACACACCGTCCTTCGGGTGTTGTCTGTCCAGAATGTTGAAGCCACCCAGAATTGTGTATATTGAAGTCGCCCGTAATAACGATTTCAGTATGAGGATACAGGGATACAATTCTTTGAATGGAGTCAGACAGCGCATCAAACTCGTTAAAGGTTGAATTGCTGTCCAGTTTGGGGCTTCTATAAATAAAGCAGTAGTGTATAGTTTGCTTACAGAGATGGAATTTTAACCACATGAAGTTGAATTCCGGATTGGAACATGGATCACATTGTGGTGGAGTTTGGTAAGCTACATCACTACGCACATAAATGGCGAGACCGCGGTGAGAGAAGAATAATGGCACTAGTTCGTAGCCAGGTAGCTTCAGATCAGAATGATCTGAGAGGTGTGGGCGGGGATCTACCTGTGTTTCACTAAGTGCCAAAACAGCTGGTCTGTACTTACAGACGTGGACGTACGCAGAAAAGTGATTACTTTTTAGCCCGCGTACATTGGCTACGTCTACCCTGAATTCCCTAGTCATAATCACAGACAAACACAGAAAACACAAACACCGACGATACTAAGCAAGGCTGCGAAGTGGAAATTCTGACGTTGGTTTACCGAATCAAATTATTGTAGGTGTTATGCCCTTACAACAATATGAAACAGTGCACCAACAAAATTTTCACTCACAATCAGTTGTTACATACACTCAGCCACTGCCCGTACCGTATGGTAAATACAGTAACGGCAGTGACTGAGTGCAAGCAACAGTACTTCGACTAGGAGCGGGTGAGGTGGGATACCCACACTGTGTGATATTTTGCTTATCAGTCACTGCACTGCACTTTTTTTTTTTTTTTTTTTTGCTGCACAGCACACAACAATATTGAATATTGCGAGTGCACTCTTGGAGCTGTGCACTCGACGGTGGTCGACTCGGTACTCATCTCCTAGCCTCTCCGTATTAAAAGCTATAATGAACCCCAACCACAGAACTGATCTAATCGACAGAATTAGAGATTTTCTTATAAGTCTTCACATCCGTCTGAAAATTATGTGGATTCCCAGCCATGTTGGGATTATGGGTAACGAATATACAGATGCTGCAGCTAACCTCGCCAGAAACAGCCCTGTCGTTCTCTTCAACTACCTCAATAAGTTTGACATATCTAAAGACATTGTGAGCAAAATAAATGAACAACGACTTGACGAATCATATGGACATCACTACTCCACAGTCAACACAAATAGAACCACACCAAACTACAAAACGGTAACAATATCATTCATATCTCCTTTTATCCGTTTGAGACTAGGTCACATAAGCATGACCCACCAGCACCGTTTAAAAAAGGAAAACGCTCCGACCTGCCCTCTCTGCAACTCACCATATGAAATCGATCACCTTCTTGGCTTAGCTAATTGCCCAACAAGAGGTCAATTGAACAAATTCATCAAAACAAACATTACTCCATATGAAATACTTCGTGATATTTCAACAGAAAATATAAACCGTATACTAGATTATACTAAATCATGTAAATTAAATGTATAAACTGCTCATTAATTTAAGTTAACAGTTAGTTTGTAACTAGTTGCTAATTAATAAATAATAATAATAATAATAATAATAAATACCAACCTAGGCAAGGAGGGCGTTTTTCCTAATACAGATGGGTATTAAACAGGCTGACTGCTGATCAACAAATAGTCAACCAAATTATTCATATTGCGATCGACGTAAGGCACTCCCCCAGTTTTATTTAATGTTCGAACGCTCCGGACCATTATCTTCTTATAGCCAAGTTACGGAAGCGGATGCGTAACAGCTCGAAGCCAGCGAACCATTGTAAGAAATTTTAACGTCGGACACTTACAATAGCAAGACACCCTCAGAGCCTTTTCCGATTGAGTTTTCCTTAACTTCTTCAGGAGTCCGATGCAACCAGCATAAAAGTAAAAGACCAGTGGCATCACTGCCAAAGAGCAATTTCTCTGAATGTACTAGTTTTCAACCCGTCCCAACAATGAAACCCCTGGTTCACAGACGAATGCTTACAGTTAAAACAAGGAATGGTCAGAGCGTCCGGCTCTGCAGAACAGAATGAGAGCGCGTCACGAGCTCTATGATGAACATAGGCTCCTCAGAAGAAAACAGGAAAGAGCACGAGAAACGCTCCATCGACGCTGAGATACTACCAGAAGAAGCTGTAAAAACCAAACAGAAATCCGCAAGGATGGAGAAGGAATCCTAATAGCAGAGCCACGGTCGCAAGTGGCTCATTTAGGCAAAATTGCTTAAATAATTAAATTTTCGGGTGGGTGTATAATGCAAAATTTTTAAATTCATTGGATAAACAAATGTATGGAGTTTAGATAATTGCAAACATTATTTCTTTTGGAGCAATAGTTTCGCTTATAGAGACTCTATAAAGATGAGTAACTTTTAAGATCACCTAAAAATCTATTTTTTTTTTTAGGTTTGAGTGTTAAAACTTGGCAAGGCATCTCAAAAAATCATTTCATTTTGATTTTGTGTGATATACCTGTTCATTTGTGAAATAAAAAATGGACGCAGTTTTTTTGTATAGTTATTTTAAAATTATTTAATTTCATGTTTTTTGAAACACTATTTTCGGCGCACTTTTTGGACTTAAGGTCGAGTTTAAAAAAACGATTCGAAAGAGTCCGACCTATACATGTATATATATATGTATTCACTTGCATTTGTAAATATATATGTATGTATGTACTTAAAAACTCAGGTGCGTCAACATGCATCCCTTTGATGCTAGAAAAATTTGATTTGAAGAGGTCAGCCTAATTAATTTCTCTCTCTCTATCTATCTCTCTCTCTCTCTCTCTTTCTCTCAAACACACACATTGAAGAAGTGCAGCGCTGTTCAAAATTATAAACTCAAACCCAAATTATCATTTTTCTTATTATTATTATTATTATTATTATTATTATTATTATTATTATTATTTTCAAGGGCGACAAATGAATTTTTAAGTCCGGGATTTTCCGCCGGCGTACTATTTGCCCATGTGGCGTTTTTGTCAACAGCACGCGGTGTACCGAGTTCCCATGTGGTCCACCATCTAGGTACTTACCGCGCCCCCACACTGCTTGATTTCGGTGATCTAGTGGGAACCGATGCTTTCAATGTGGCAAAGTAATGAACGAGTAATGAACATTTATTATTGGTTTTGATCCAAAATATTGTCATACGAGTACGATTCGTACATAAATTTCATCAAGAAGAAGGACAAGGAAATCAATAACTGAGTGCTCGACGATCACCAAAAAACAAAACCTAATAAATGCTACCGAAACCACAACCACTCAAGATTTTCTATTGCCTTAGCAATAAAGTATAATAAGGATCATGAAAAGATGAAACCTGATGTAACCAAGGAAGTCTCAAATGAATAAATGAAAGCATTTCTACTCCAGGATACTATCAGATTTTGAGAAGTTCTCTGAGAAAACACGACGTAGATGTTCTTCCATCCTATAAGATTATAAGAATTGCCAAAAAAGAGGCAGTTCCAGGAAATTACGAAATCACGGAAATATCAGCTATAGTGAAACTTCAAGACAAGATAGATCATACTGCAAGACGGCTTTTAGGAAGCAAAAGTGAGGGTATAATAATTACACTTCCAAGAATTTTTACATTACAAAGAAAGTGGGGCTGTGATGGATCATCTCGGCAAGGTACCGACAAGCAAAAAGTAAACACACCAGATGGTGAAATAGATGCGAACATGTTTATGGCCTCAGTTGCTCCACTGAGGGCTAAAAGTTTAAATGGTGAACATTGGAGGAACCCGCGTCCATCATCAGTTCGTTTTTGACAACCCATAATATTCCAATATGGAAACGACACTGGAGAACTCATAAAAAGTACTCGTACATTCAACGAAGTACATAAAGGTCAAATTGCTTCACCCTACTATATACACATATATAAAGTTTATGACGAAATAGGAGTAGTTGTTAACCACAAGTTCTTGCTAACTATGATTGACAGAAAAGTTATGAATGAAATAACATATACAAAGTCAACGCGATCATGTCCCATATGCAAAGGACACAAAAACACTTCAACAATCAGGATGAATCAAATGATGATAAGCTTAACTATGAATATAGAATCTATCCATTACATGCAAGAATCAGCTGCATTGTATTTATTATGAAACTTGCATACACACTTTGACAAGACGGAAAGGATATTGATGAGTCCATCCAGATGAAGAGATCCAAAAGTATTTTCGCGATGAAATTGGGCTCGATGTGGATAGACCAAATCAAAGATTTGGAAATATCGATGATAAAAATATTTCGAAGAAATTTTTTCAAGAATTAAAGGCAACAGCTCATATAACTGGGGTCATTAGAGAGGTAATAACGAGACTTCAAGTATTTTTTTTAATATTTTGAATTGCGGGGAAAAGGTCAACACTGTCCAGTTTAGGGAGTATTCCAGGAAAACAACAAACTTACTAAAGGAAAAATATTACGAAAACCAATTTGGGGGTGGCCGTGGTGTAGTGGTACTAGCAATCGCTTCTCACTCGGAGGGTCAAGGTTCGAATCCTAGCCATTGATAAGTTTTTAAAGTTCGTCATTTGTATAATTGGAACTCAGACAGAAAAATTCAGCGTGTGAAGGCATAACACTGACACGTAGATTTGGCTGTTATAGAGTTTTTATCACAAAAAAATAGTGTGAATTATAACCTTCGAATCACTCTGAGTGAAGAAAGAAAACTCTCCGTCCTATTCGGACTCCCACCCCTAGAGATCGAATATCGAAATCAAATACATCTGAGTTTCAAGCCACTACAAAAAAAAAAAAAAAATTCCTTTCTCCTCTTTCTACCTTTCCGCCCGCCCCCAGGCAAGACAACAGTAAAAGGGTATCTAACCCCTTATGCGCGTAAATTATAAAAAAAAAGTCACATCTAAATACAATTTTAGCTCATAATCAAAATATAATTCAGTATCAATCGTTACCACTTGGAGAATTGTCAGAAGAAGCTCAGGAAACCAAAAATAAAGGCTGCAAGAAATATAGATATCAAAATACGTGCACGGTTTCAAGGACGAGGCAGAATGAAGGCCTTTTCAACGTGCTTGCAGGCTCATCGGAGCCACGCATGTCTTCGTTAAGGCATGTGAGAACCGAAAAAGATCTCAAAGAATGATTGACTGAAATATTTTATTATGCACTCTGATGTGCCACAAAATAAAAACAAATGCTCTTTTGATACACCTAAAATAAAACATTTATAAAACGGTTCATTTACTTTAATTCAACACTGTTTTGCTCGGACCAGCTTTTATTCACGCTGTTGTTATGGACTTGTGAATATTTCTAAAGTAAAATGTTATGTGGTGAGAAAGTCCTACATATTTCAGTACAAGATTCTAAAACACCCTGTAAAGTATTTTCCTCAAAATTCACTACTTTTATATCTCTGAGAATTTCCTTTAAGCGGAAAAAAAAACTGTTAGGATACCTTTATTCGTATAAGAGTTATGATTTTTGGAAGCAAACAATTTAAAATGAGGCACTGTGTTTCGGTGCTGAGAATCTGGAAAGATTATTTCTGCAGACTATTAAACGGTGATGACAAGTATAATCCCATCTTCAGGCAGAATGAACCATTCATCCTGGATGAAGACAGACAACATTTCCGTCCACCCGGCCAATTTCCAGCGATTTCCAAGCTTAAGTTCATCAAATTCTCTGAACTCTATGGCTAACTGCTGAGCTATTTAAAGCAGCAGGTATGCAGTATACATCACTTCATCTCCAAAACTCCAAAATCTGGATCGACAAATTAAACCTCTACATTGTTCATTCGATCCTAAAGAAGGGAGGTTCCCTGAACTGTGTCAACTGCAGCGGAAGAGGTCCGCTCAACATTTAGGTCAGGAAAGTCCACCGTATATTAAATTTTCACATTGGGCAGACCTTGGAAAAATGTCAACAGAGAATGCACGCTGCTACATCAAAAGGTTAGTAAAGACAAAATCGAAACAGGGTCAACATCTTTCATAAGACTATTCAGTTGACATAATGGGAAGAACACAGCGAGCTGTCAATGGGGCGTATGCGACTATTGAAGCAGAAACGGCTAAGATGGTTTTATCGGTCAGTGAAGGCAGAATAGAGTATATATTGTCAACAAAAATGGTCACACAACATCGACGCCTACTACTTAGATAAGCCCCTAAAACTTTGAGGTAGTAAGGGAATTTATCTACCTCGGCTCCGCTATTAACTCAAACACCGACACCAGCAGGAAGTCATGCGAAGAATCACTCTTGCTAATCGCTGCTTCTTTGAGCTCAGAATACAATTGAATAGTAAAACTCTTTCTCGAGCAACCAAAACGACATTCTATAAGCCACTGACCATTCTGATCCTGCTCTATGGCAGAGAAGCGTGGACACTGACGATGGCTGATGAAAATGCTCCCGAACGCTTCTAGGGATAAGTTCTTCGGGTATTTTTCGGTCTCATTGCTATCAATGGAGAATGGAGCACATGTTGGAACTGCAAACTGTGAGTCCTGTACAGCGATGACTACCTCGCCAGAAAAGCTCAGATAACCCAGCTTTTATGACTACGTTATTTTAAGCGCATGAAGACCAGCGTGCCAGACTGGAAAGTTTTCAACCAAACTAGAGGTACAACGCTTTAGAGGACAACCTCATCTCAGGTAGAGGCGGCTGGTAAAAGACTGCTGGAGGGGCATGTTAAATAGATCGCAGAGGCGTGGTGGACAGGATTTTGTGTATCCCTCCTTGTTGAGAGAATACTTTTGTGCTTTGTTCTCATACAAAGCTTAACCAACATTAGCTGCTTCCGTTCCAATACTTGAAATCTAACTAGTGACATAGTGACAGAATAAGGCTTCCTCCTTGCACACATTTTTGAAAATTTTTGAAACCATATTACATCGCATCGCCTTATCTAGGCAATTTTTTGATATCTAAAGTCTCGGTTATATGGCTCCAGACCTTTGGGGAACGATGTTTCCCCATTATCATTCTAGATGATCTCATAAGGTTGCCACGAATGCTAAAACTACTCGTAATTATGCATCATATGCGACTTCCAGATCGATTTAGAAATGGTGTGTATCGACTTATCCGGCTTAAAACCGTTCTGATAGGGTTCAGTCAAACAGTTGACAAATGGTTTCAGACGTTCACATAATACAGAAGGCAAAATCTTGTACAAGGTGTTAAACGACGGATTCATCTATATAGTCTCATTTCTTGAATCGGACAACCGACGTTGAGGTTCCATTCATCAGGTATATTTTCCTATGACCAAATAATGGATATGACTTGGTGTACGCTTGCTACCAAGCTATCTTGTGTTACTAAGAAAAAATACAGCAAATGATAAAATTTTGATATTGCTCTGTTAACTCAATGTTGTTTCTCTTTTGTTTCCCTGACAGCAACATTTTGGATCATTTTGGTAGTATAACATTCTGCCGAATTGGTTTATCTACTCGTATATCTATATAAGAGCTGTCAGCTCTTTAGACAAGGCCAATCTGCTTGCTGCACACTTTGCGGCCAGTTCAACACTCCCAGATTGAGCTTTGTCTCCGCCTACACTTGAGTGCGTTGAACCTTCAATGGGACGAATCTACGAATACTTTCGCATTCGTGTAGTAGCAAGTGTACTTAAAGATCTCAACATACATAAGCCGCTGGTCCAGATGGTTTTCGTAGTCCACTGCTGATTTGATGGTAGGTCTCGCGGAAATCTGGCGAAAGCAAGATAGTTGCACTTGATATTTCTAAGGCATTTGACAGAGTTTGGCATCACGCTCTGTTGTCCAGAATGCGTGCATTTTGAAAGTTCAATTCAAGCTGTCTTGGATGGTTTCAAGTCTGATATTCACAAAATAAATGCTGGTGTGCCCCAGGACTCCGTTCTGTCTCCGACACTCTTTTTAATTTTCATCAACGCTACATCTAATACAATACAATACTTTCTGCTTTTCATATTCGTTCCCTGACTCCCGTCCCTGATCATCGGCCGTAGAACGGGAACGACAGCGTATGTTAAGCTCATTAAATTCTGATATAAACAGCATAACGAATTGGGGAACCACTAACAGAGTAGAATTTAATGCTTCCAAAACACAATGCTGTCTGCTGTCGTTAAAGCGAAATTTAAACACCCAGCCATTATCCATGAATGGCACTTGTATCGTCGAAACCGATAAACTTTCCATTCTCGGTATGTGTGTCAGTGACAGCTTACGTTGGAATGACCACATATTCGATGTCGTCAAAAATGCTGCGAAATGTCTAGGTTTGCTCAAGCGATATGAGAAATACTTCACACCCTCTGATCTGGACTCAATATATAAGGCATTTATCCGCCTGAAATTGGAGTACAATGCCCATATCTGGTCGGGTGCTCTCAAAACATCTCTGCACCTACTAGATAGGATTCAAACCCGTGCGATAAAACTCATAAGTGATACCAATATCACTCAAACAATGGACACCCTCGAACACTGTCGTAATGTCTTGTGTCTCACTCTGTTATATCGCTATTTCCACTACCAGTGCTCCATAGAAATCGCTAGTAGCATTCCGCCCCATCAAACTTTTAACCGTAACACCCGTATCGCTATGAATGCTCATCAGTATACCCTCAAGCCCACTTGCGGACATATTCTAAGATATCGTGATTCGTTCCTAAGCCGTATAACTCGCTTATGGAATGCCCTGCCTAACTCTTTATTCCCTAGTCAGTATAACCTTAAAACATTTAAAACCAGTGTTCACCGGTACCTCTCTTTCTATCCTCCCTGATTTTCCTTCGCACATTTTAAGGGCACATACATAAATCCCTTAAGCGCGATCATATTATAAAAAAAAAATCCTCAGCAAAAACTGTGACTCTGCTTTTCATTATTCTTCCTCATCTTAACAGGTTTCTGTTCTAGTCTTGTTAGCCGTCGCATTCCTTATACCTTTTGGAGTAGCACCTCTGCATTTGCACGATCATTCCGTTGTTATTCTCTTTCTTTGCGAAGTCGATGTATTGTAAAGGGTTTTCCAATAGTGACTTGACAATTCTGAATTTAATTTGTGGACGCACTCTTTCACTAATCATCAAACTGTCACTGTCAATTTATTCAGTAAACAACATTTTCATCATGGTAAAGTACACGAACGAGCAACGTTTGCAAATTATAAAAATTTTCTACCGAAATTCGGAGTCGGTGACTGCAACTTTAAGAGAGTTAGCTCCAATTTTCGGTAGTAATTCTCGCCCTAGTAGACAGGCAATAACAAGTTTAGTGCAAAAATTTGAGTCTACATATTCGTTGTGTGATGTTGCCGTGTCAGTGAGACAACGGGTTGGTCGAAGTATCGAAAATATCGCTGCCGTTCAGGAATCCGTAGTAAACAATCCAAATCAGTCAATTCCACAGCGTTCTCAAGAATTAGGCATCGCTCATACCACATTATGGCATATTTTGGGTAAGGATCTTGGTTTACACCCATACAAGATCAAGCTGACTCAAGAATTGAAGCCGATGGACCATTTGAAGCGACGTACGTTCTCCGATTTGGTTCTGAAGAAGATGCGCCAAGACGATGAATTTCATCGCAAAATCATCTTCAGTGACGAAACTCATTTTTGGCTGAATGGGTTCGTCAATAAGCAAAATATGCGTTATTGGTCGGGTGAAAATCCACATGTGCTTCATGAATCACCACCATCCACAAAAAATAACTGTTTGGTGCGGTTTGCATGCCGGCGGCGTTATTGTTATATTTATTATTATTATATTTTTCGTCGACGATAACGATCGTCACGTTACTGTGAATGGTCAGCGTTATCGCGCCATGATGACCGATTATTTTTGGCCCGAGTTGGAAGATATGAACTTGGACGACATGTGGTTTCAACAGGATGGTGCCACAAGCCACACAGCACGCGCTACAATCGATTTATTGAAGAGTAAGTATGGTGAGCGTGTTATCTCAAGACTTGGGCCTGTCGATTGGCCGCCTCGTTCGTGCGATTTAACACCGCTTGACTATTTTCTGTGGGGCTACGTTAAGTTATTGGTTTATGCCAACATGCCGACGACGTTGGCCGAGCTCAGAGCCAACATTGAACGCGAGATAGCGGGCGCTTCGGCCGAAATGTGTGGCCGAGTCGTTGAAAATTGGGTCCAACGAATCGACCGCTGCAAACGTGCCCGCGGTGGCCATATGAACGAAGTCGAGTTACATTCATAAATATTTCGATTGTACTTCAAGCCGATAATAAAGTTTTTGAAATATCTCAAATGGTTTCCGTTTTATTTAAAAAAAAAAGTGGTCAAGTCCTTATTGGAAAACCCCTTCACTTTCAATCTTCATTAAAGCAGAGGTAGTCAGGTGAAACCCAGCGCGTTAGTAGCCCCATTTCTGACTGCTTTCTTGTATCTCGTTATCAGCACTTAACTTGCATTAAGTAAAGGCGTCAACGAGAAGTTAGGAGATACGTAGTTGTAAAAGGTTCTGGCGACACTGGTGGGTCAGAAGTTACCGGACAATGATCAGTGATCATACTCCTATCTTTTTAAAATATGGAGAATATTGATTCGGACGATATGTGGTCACATCATAGTAGTATTATACTACGTGTTATACTGCCAATGAAACCATTGACTTACGAGTGGGGCTATGTACAGCCCTTGGTGTATCCTGATAAACTGCAAACTATTGAGGCCTTGGGATGGGATAGAGCTCCGAATGCTTGAAACTGTAGTCCAAAGTTGAATCACCAAGATGCGCTTCGTTAAGAATGCCTAAAGTCGTGTTTTTCATATTCATAATTCTTCTTAATGAATAAGTGTATTTGATTCAACCTTAATTCCTGTCGCGCCTGTTTAATAATAAAGTTGTTTAGCTCTAAATAAGCACACTTTATATAAGTATTTCGATTTACATTTAAAATGGATCATTTCTGCTAAGATCGTTTCACTTCTTCAGAACTTTTCATCAATACACGAATACGAGTAGGTTCCATCAATGCGATCAGTTTTCTTGAATGTCGTTCATCAGACGAAACATTTTTAGATACAAATATCATTGAATTTTATTTTCTCTTCCATCAAACATTTGTGACATCTATCATTCTCTGTTATCCAACAAATGTCCATGATCACCCTATCCCAATCCAACCAGCACATGTGAATTCGATCCGTATTTCAATTTCGTTTTCCAAATTTAGAGAGTGTTGATTGTTTTATGAATGACGATGATGTACGAGAGTTTATAATACGTTGAGCAATGATAGCTGGAACCGGGACTGTAGGATGAGCCAACATTAGCTCGATTAAAATTTATTAACTTCAAGGGTGGCGGAAATTGATTAATGATCAACGGATGGTAAGCACATGTGGTGGAGCAAGAAAGAGTACTAGCATTTCAACAATACAATTTTTTAAAAGGGTTGGGTTGAGTGAAAGTAGATTTAATTAGTTTTTTTTCCCCCTCGTTTTCTTAAGTAATAGCAATTCAGATTAATCTGTAATAAAAAGTTGACAGCTCGAGAGTATGGCGTCATATAGGGCGGAAATTAGGAACCAACTTCAATTATGGGTGGCGACGGACTTTCTGGGTGGCAAGCACTTGAAAATTGTTGTTCTTAATATTTGATTTGAAAATTTATTGTTAGATGCGGGCATCATTTGGATTTTTGAAGGCAACGATCTTCTTGGTTTTATGGGAACTGGGCTCTTAGGACATCACACTAGCCGAGCTCAAGCGGGATGGTCTATGCATAATGGGCATCATAAAACTGAATAGAGAGATATATTAGGTAAAAAACAAGTTCGCACTTTCATCAGTACTCTGGAGCACTGCTTTAGTGCAATTTAGAATCCTGTGTATGGCATATACTCGTACCATATGTTTAGAAGAACAAAGCAATTTCTTAAAGGGGTAAGCAGTTTAATCAACAGAGGCAACTAGATCTCCACGATCCTTCCGAAGCAAGTGTTCTTTTTTTTATATAAATAACTGGCGCGCACAGGGGATTTCATGTACCCTTAAGATGTTTGCACATAGTGTGTGCGAGGGAGGGGAAAAAAGAGTGTGTTGGTTTTGAATGTTTACAAGCTATACTGGCTAGGAAATAAAGAGCTCGCCAGGGCATTCCATAAACGAGCTCTACGGATTGAGAAACTTTCACGATATCTCAGTGTACGTTCGAAGGTGGGCTAGAAGATGTTGTGATGAGCATTCATACCGATACAGGTGTTACGGTTAAAAACATGAAGGGGCGGAATGCTACCGGCAATTTCAGTGGAACATTGGTGGTGAAAATAGCGATACAACAAGGTGAGACAGGAGACATTACGCCGGTGTTCGAGGGTGTCGAATGACTGTGTAATACTGGCATTAATTATGAGTTTTATCGCACGATTTTGGATCCTATCTAGCAAGTGCAGAAATGTTTTGGGAGCACCCGACCAGATGTGGGCATTGTACTCCAGTTTTGGGCGGATAAACGCCTTATAAAGGGTTTTCCAGTAGGGACTTGACAATTTGAATTTAATTTGTGGACGCACTCTTTCACTAATCATCAAACTGTCACTGTCAATTTATCCAGTAAACTCAACATTTTCATCATGGTACGAGTAAAGTACACGAACGAGCAACGTCTGCAAATTATAAAAATTTTCTACCGAAATTCGGAGTCGGTGACTGCAACTTTAAGAGAGTTAACTCTAATTTTCGGTCGTAATTCTCGCCCTAGTAGACAGGCAATAACAAGTTTAGTGCAAAAATTTGAGTCTACATATTCGTTGTGTAATGTTGCCGTGTCAGTGAGACAACGGGTTGGTCGAAGTATCGAAAATATCGCTGCCGTTCAGGAATCCGTAGCAAACAATCCAAATCAGCCAATTCCACGGCGTTCTCAAGAATTAGGCATCGCTCATACCACATTATGGCATATTTTGCGTAAGGATCTTGGTTTACACCCATACAAGATCAAGCTGACTCAAGAATTGAAGCCGATGGACCATTTGAAGCGACTTACGTTCTCCGAATGGGTTCTGGAGAAGATGCGCCAAGATGATGAATTTCATCGAAAATCATCTTCAGTGACGAAGCACATTTTTGGCTCAATGGGTTCGTCAATAAGCAAAATATGCATTATTGGTCGGGTGAAAATCCACATGCGCTTCATGATTCACCACCATCCACAAAAAATAACTGTTGCGGTGCGGTTTGCATGCCGGCGGCGTTATTGGGCCATATTTTTTCGTCGACGATAACGATCGTCACGTTACTGTGAATGGTCAGCGTTATCGCGCTATGTCACCGATTATTTCTGGCATGAATTGGAAGATATGGACTTGGACGACATGTGGTTTCAACAGGATGGTGCCACAAGCCACACAGCATACGCTACAATCGATTTATTGAAGAGTAAGTATGGTGAGCGTGTTATCTCAAGACATGGGCCAGTCGATTGGCCGCCTCGTTCGTGCGATTTAACGCCGCTTGACTATTTAAGTCATTGGTTTATGCCAACACGCCGGCGATGTTGGAAGAGCTCAGAGCCAACATTGAACGCGAAATAGCGGCCGTTTCGGGCGAGTCGTTGAAAATTGAGTCCATCGAATCGACCGCTGCGAACGTGCCCGCGGTGGCCATATGAACGAAGTCGAGTTCCATTCATAAATGTTTTGATTGTACTTTAAGTCGATAATAAAGTTTTTGAAATATCTCAAATAGTTTGCGTTTTAATTAAAACAAAGTTGTCAAGTCCTTATTGGAAAACCCTATATATTGAAGCCAGATCGGAGGAGGTGAAATATTTCTCACAAGGCTTGAGGAAAGCTAGACATTTCGCAGCATATATGGCGACATCGAATATGTGGTCATTCCAACGTAAGTTGTCATTGACACACATACCGAGGATGGAAAGTTTTTCGGTTTCGACGATGGAAGTGCCATTCATGGATAATGGCTGGGTGTTTAAATTTCGCTTTAACGACAGCAGACATCATTGTGTTTTGGAAGCATCCACTCTGTTGATAGTTCCCCAATTTTTTATGCTGTTAATATCGGAATTTATTGAGCTTAACATACGCTGCCGTTCCCGTTCTACAGCCTAAGAGCAGGACCGTGAGTCCTGAGAATATATTGGATTAGAAGTAACAGATGTAGGGGGGTGGGTGGAAGGTGCGGACTCACAAGAAAAACAATTTGTTATCACGTCAAGTGTTATCTTTATTTGACTGACTGTTAGAGACATGCTCACTACTATTTATGGGGTTTTTTCGGGTCGATCACCTGATCAGATGGTCTAAACATGATTTTTTGTACATAGTCGCCGTTAGCGAACTGCACGTGTGAAATGTACTCTGAAGCAGGGTGTTCCAAATAGTTGAGTTTTAATTATTGTTTTCTTCATCTACACAGACAAGATATCGTTGATGAAAATTAAAAAGAGTGTTGGAGACAGATCGGAGCCCTGGGGCACACCAGAATTTATTTTGTGAGTATCAGACTTGAAACCATCTACGACAACTTGAATTGAAGGTTTCGAAAGGTAGTTTCTAATCCATCGAGGAAGAGAGTCGTCGACCCCAAATGCACGCATTTTCGACAAAAGAGTCTGATACCAAACTCTGTCAAATGCCTTAGAAATACCAAGTGCAACTATCTTGCTTTCACCAGATTGACGTACACTTTGGTTCCACTTTTCGGTGAGGCATGCCATCAAATCACCAGTGGACCTGTTGCTACGAAAACCGTACTACCGGTCATTGAGAAGTTTTTGTATTTCGAGATATTTCATGAGCTGTCGATTTATCAGCGTTTCCATGACCTTGGAAAGAAGGGACGTATGTGAGTGCAGTGGGCCTATAGGAGGAGAGAGAAGAAGATTCGCCTTTTTTAGGAACGGGCTGGACAAATACTGTTTTCCATCTGCTCGGAAAGAGTCCTAAAGATTAGTATCGATGGGAAAAGCTTACGCAGTGGTTTTATCAGGGTGGACGAACACCTTTTCAGAAGGAGATATACCATCTGGACTAGCGGATTTATGTATGTTGAGACTTTTAAATACTCCTGCTACTACACGAGTGCGAAAACTTGATACGTGCGCAACAGTTAGGGCCATTTGATCAACACATGTATACATATGTAGGAAGTGTCCGATAAATCATAATCGTTAGGACGTTATAGTTGCTTTTGGTATCATTGCATTGGCACTCAGTGCACGAGTCAGGTTCATAATGACTTCTGCAGACCTTGCACGGACGACGAAGAGACTGTTTATGTGTTACTCTCCGAAATAAGATTTCGAATTTCGGGAACATATTCTTCACATAGCTAGGGCTTACGCAGTATTGAACTAAGGAACTTCCTCGAATTCATAGCCATATCTGGGTAGTTTCGATCTGGGGTTCCTTCTTCATAAGTTCATTAGATCAATACTGCCTTCATATGGGCAAAAATGAGCAGTGGCTTTTTGTAATATGGCAAACATATTCCTTCCTAACTACCTATCTAAAACAGAAGATAGATTTTTTCACCAATGAAATAATAAAGTAAAGAAAATCGTTTCTGTTTCTGCAGCTGCTCGTGTAATCCTTCGCCCACGTATTTTTTAACACTTCTGGAAAATTTTGTTAGCTGTGATGTTTTTCATTCTCCTTTTGGGTTGTATAGCACATTTCACAGCTGTAAAAGTAAACTTCCTACATCGCATGATATGAGTGACAACACCCTTATGTAAATAGGTTTAAAGCTTCCCCCTCGAAAATCGATTTATTGACAGTTTTTTCCCCTCCTCCTTATTTTACTTAATAATCCGGACGTAGAAACATTTGTATCTACTCGTACGTATGTTAAAGTATAATACTCGTACTTATCACTAAAGTGTTAATAAAAATAAAGTGCGAGTAGCCTCAAAACAGATACACCCTCGCTCTGAAACATACAAAAATCTATAAAATAAAAATATTCGTAAATCCAAAATTATGTTAGATATCGAAGTGCATTCCAGACGACAACGACCGACCCCGATGACGACAACAAAAAAAGACTCCCAGGCTTCATCCGTCGTTGACATATGTACGAGTACGAGTATGAGTCATTGAACTCAGAAGAAACAAACAGAAAAAGGAAAGGGAAGTTCAGAGGACACAGCCCATAATGGAATGGTAATACTCGTACGCGTATCTTAAAAACGTGTGTACAAATGTTTCCCTTCACATCAGCCCCTATACGCGATTAACAGGATAAGAGTCGACATGTAGGTCGCGTAGAATTCGATAGAAATAACATCCGGCACACGCCCATGTTTGTCATGGTTTCACTTTCGAAGACGTTCGTCAATGCAGTATTATACAGCACAACACAGTCTGACTTTGAGTCTTGCCGTTTTGAATAGGCAAATACGGATCCGCTGGCTAAATACTACCCTTAACGACCAGCCGTGTGCCGAGCGTCGCCTGGCACCATAAAAATGTTCTTGAAATTCTATTTTCGTTATGGATACTGAAATTTTGAAACACGGGCTGAGGGATGAGGAACAAACAAACGAATGTCAATATGAATGCCCGTTGGGCAGTGATGTCCTCTGAAATTCGATACCATAAAGGATATTCATTTTTGTCACGCTTTTACAAATGTAAATTTCGGGAAATTTAAAAAGGGTCCGCTGATTGATTTCTGATGTTTGTATTCGTTCTTCAGTGAATGGGGTGAGTCTTTCTAGTAAGCGATAGAAGAGTTTTCTGAGAATTTGATAAAAAAAATCACGGCTACGGAACTAAGAAAAGGCATCAACAAGTTTCCGGGCTCGTAGAAAGCAGCAGCTTCCGATAAATCTTGGTTTTACTAAATGCCTCTGGAGCTGAACATCTAATATCTCTACTAGAAAGTCCTGCTCCCCATGATGTAAGTTAACACCAAACAATATTTGCATTAGACAGGAAACACGCGCAGACGAATTCGACACGCGCTGCCGTGGCATGTCAGCAACTTTCGACCAACATCAAACTCAACGCAACGTTCCCACGATCGATTCATGGGAAGTATCAAAATGCAGTTGCAGCAGTTATTTAGTATTTAAGTTAGTGTTAAGTCATTTATGTGGTTTAGTTGATTTAAAAGGGCAGAACTGCTGCACAGTAAATAAATATTTTTTTATGTTAAATAAATTTAATTAATTTCAATTTGTATCTGTGAGGATAATCTGGTCTTCTGGGCCACAAAACACAACAAGTTTGTAGGCCAACGATTTCCAACCGTAAAAAATGAAGTCTCATCCTCAGATACTGGCTGATAATAATCTGTTTGGTGACATTTGACTCTTGGTGAAGGACAATGCTAGGGTTCTGGAATTATAGGTTTAGATTCTGTCACGTTAAGGCCTGACACATAGTGCTTGTGTTATTACTGCGCCGCGCGGCTAGTAGCATTATTATATGCTCGAAACCTAGGATTCTAATCAATTCGGATTCCCAGAACGCAAGATTACTCCAACTAGAGTGAGCATTCATGAGAATGATTGGCACCGTAGTGCTACCTCCAATTAAGTACAAGTCGACATCATGATCATTATGTGGGAGCTTAATGCAAAAATACAATACCACTCTCTAGCACATGGAAGTTATATTAATAGCATCAGACACCGAAACAACTTATGCTATACCAACCACCTAGTCATTAGATATACGTTCTTCTTACCAAAATACTTGCTCCAAGGTAAACTATACAGAGATGTCCGAAACCAACGCAAAGCCGACATCGGAATATCTCGAGACTATCACTTTATAGTAACCTCTTTTTATCCTCGTACTGCATCCGACGGCAGCAATCGGATTTATACGCAAATAGCACCCAGGTATAATACGGATCAGCATTGCCGAAGCAAATATCTGGCACATTGAAAGGCTTTAAGAAAACCTTTTGCAAATTGCAGCAGCCCCAGCAATAGAGTGATGCGCACCTGAAGCTCAGTACCGTGTGAAAAGTAAATTCAGCGCAGATCAAGCGTAACCATGCAGATGTGTTACTG
Organism: Volucella bombylans; assembly: GCA_949129095.1. Lineage (NCBI taxonomy): Eukaryota > Metazoa > Arthropoda > Insecta > Diptera > Syrphidae > Volucella > Volucella bombylans. The sequence goes on along the minus strand of OX422141.1, from coordinate 163,579,694 downwards.
CTCAAACAGCTACTATAATACAATAGAAGCGAGGCAAGACAGTCTATGGGCCGTTGCTATAAATAATACATAAAGAAAAGTTCAGATGAAAATTTTGCAACACAGGTTAAAGAAGTGCAGTGGTTCCAAGATTCCCGGATCTATGGAGCTCCAAGTAGCACAAAGATTGTCGTCCCAATTAGAGCCCTCAAGAATTAAAGTGGATCGGCTGCCCGATACAATAGAAAGGGAGACGTAGCGCAGGTCCCTTCTGTGGATTTCCTCAGATGCTTCATTTTGGAAGTATGCAATGCTTGGGAAAGCATTGGGGACTGGGTCTACTCCATGTGCAGAATCGAGAACTAAAAGCCGATACATGGAGAGTCCTTAAGACGATAAACCTGCACCACAGTAAGGCAACAGCGGCCTGTCTGGTGATGTACTCCACGTTACAGCCGTACTCATACAAGAGCCCTCGATCAATAAGGACAACAAAATCTAGGGTCTCAGGCTGGAAAATTGCGAGTTGTTCTACAAGACGGAAGATAAGATCAGGACCTGCATCCTTATCATAAACCAAATAGAGGCATTTCTTTCGAATAATTACAGCTCAGGAGGTCTGACAGCTGTAACCTGCGAAAGGGAGTGTGGCAAATCACTCTGTCTCATCTCGGCCTACTTTCCCTATGACTCCGAGGTAGAAATCTCCGAGAAGCTAAAGGATTTGGTAAGGCAGAAAAATTGGATATTGGTACTGGGCTGTGACGCAAACGCCCATCATACACAATGGGGAAGCGGTGATATCAACTCAAGAGGTGAGTGTTTGTACGATTTCATTTTATCTTCCAACCTCAATACGAGTATTTGTAACAGAGGGAATTCACCCACTTTTGTGGTGAAAGATAGTCAGGAGGTGATATATATCATTCTTGCTACAAATACAGAAGGGTTCGAAATAAGGGAATGGAGAGTTGTCGACGAAGCGTCATTGTTGAATCACCGATAGTTTTTTTTTTCAGTTTTAAAGCATTTTATTTTCTTAATCATTAACTCTTACATACTAACAAAAAATGCTTAAATGCTAGCTTAAAATTACTTAACAATCTTATACTAACTTACTGGCCCCACACAGGCACTCTAAGCTACTCTAAATTCTTATAACTATGTCTTTCGACTTTATTTACATTTTATTTATAAATATTTATTTTGTATACTTAAAGCTAAGAAAAAACAATTTGTAAATAAAAAACTTAGTATATGGACATTTTTTTTATTTTTTATAAAAACTTAATATCTAACTTAAAATAAACCTTAGCATACCTAACCTAAATGCACAATACACACATAAACACTCATAGACATTATACACAATCATATACATATATCAGTATACACCTTTGTATACACTGATATATGTATATGTTTTTTAAATGCTAACCTAAACCTATGTAAGCTGGCCATCGCTATTCACAAGCAAATAGCTTGGTCAGCTCTGCCTCATTAGTGAGGCTGGTCCGTAATTGATGGAAACGACGACGGAACATCTTCTCCATCATTCAACCACCAGAAATGCTGGTGCCGCCGAACGACATCCCACTTATCGCGATTCCCCACCGCCCTACTAAGCCTGAGGCGATCTACAATGCCGTGTGCGACGTCTCTGCTGTAGTTAAGTAGCCTGTCCCCAGCTGTCCGAGCGACATGGAAGATTAACGGGACCGCTGATTTATCCTGGATCAACCCTATCCAATCAAGGTAGAGGAATGCTTCCGGTGGAAGCCGTCAAAACGCACATTCTCGTGGTAAAGGTAATTAGGGTAGTAAGCCCCAGATATCAGGTTATTCGTCGAGGTCATTGCTCTTGCAATGTGCCTTCGAGTCAGCTTAATTACGAAGTTGTCCGCTCTTATTAGGTTCGCCCTGTTGTAAAGGACCTCATTAGGATAAAATTTCTTGTACTCCGATTCTGGTGTTCTGTACAAGCGAAGGCTAGTCCTCTCAAATACCCGAATCTTTTCCATTAAGCTTGCTCGTACATTGAACCACACGGGACAACCAAATACCAGAATGGCCCTGATAAGGGCCATGTAGCAGATTACCTTTACTCTCGCATCGAGTTGGCTGCTATAAAACAGTCTCTTTGTAAGGGCAAAAGCACCTTTAGCTCTGGCCAGAGCAGCATCTACATTTTTGCCAAAATACAGAAACTGATCTAGCCAGATTCCAAGGTATCTGACTACATTTCGACAGGCAAGAGGTTGTCCGTGTTGTCCAATGATAGAGAACTTTCGCCAATTTTTTCTGGTATCCCTAGAGGCTCCAGACAACGGCGTCCTAAAGAGAATGGTTTCCGACTTCTGAAAGTTGATTTTCAACTTCCAGTCATCGCAAAATCGTCTTATCTTATCGAAGTCACGCTGCAAGAGAGTATTAATGACCTCGATTTTTTTACCTGTTCTGTACGCTATCAAATCGTCTGAGTACGCAATAGTATGGGGAGGTGAACCTATCAAGTCGCTTGTAAAAATGTTGAACAGGATCGGCCAATTGACCGCGCCTTGCTGAAGACCATTTATAATTTGAAATATTGCAACAGAAGTCACATCACCATTTTTCACGATGAACTGTTTGTTGGTTAGCATGTTATAAAGAATGTACAAGAGTGGTTTACTGATCCCCAGCCTAGTCAGCTTATAGAAAAGACCCTCTAACCATACGGTGTCGAAGGCCTTCTCCAAGTCAACAAGGCAGGCACCAGTACATTGTTTTTTGCCTTTATTCCATTGGATATCGGACACCAGTTTAGACGCGGCATGTGAGATATCATGTCCCGCCTTAAAACCGAATTGATTATCCGGAACTATATGTTTGTCCTCAACCCACCTAGACAGAGCTCTATTGATTACTTTTTCAAAAACCTTACTGATATTCGGAAGGAGACTTATCGACCGGAGATTCGCCGGATTCGATATATCCTTTCCCTTTTTGGTGATAGGTTGAACCACCGCCGTTTTCCAATGCGCTGGATAATGTGCATTATTCATTGCATTATTAAACAGGGTGGTGTAAATGTCCACCGCTTCTAGAGGATGTCGAAGCATGATGTTGGGAATACCATCGGTCCCCACTGATTTCTTAGCCCTGATTGTGTCGAAGATGGAGTTCTTCCTTCGAAATGAATGGGGGTAGGTCACCCTCTCTGGCAATGACATTATTGGCCATATTTTCGTCGTTGAACCGGGTGAAACCAGAGCCCTCGGATCGCCAGTTCCCCATTTCATTTCGAATGCAGAAGTCGTGCACCAAGACGCGATTGTCCAGGTCATAATTAGGGCCAATGATATCAATGGCCTTGTATAGTTCCTGGAAAGCCGCCCCTATGGTCTCAACCTTCTCCTGCGGATCCTCGATCACAAAGAAGTCGTCATCGTCAGCGGCTTCATTTGGATCAATACCTGCTATTGTCAGTAACCGTTCGTTGTCTGTTGTCCGGGCTATTTTAATACACTGAAGGCCGTTTTGATTTTTTCTCCGAAATAGTTTATTTATTTGCGGAAACATATTCGGGTTGCTGGTGTTTACAGCCCGAACCTTGTTGTTCCAGTGCAAACTTACAGAAATTCTGTAATTCTCCTTTATTAGCGTTTGGATATTTTTAATCGACGACTTCAGTGTCATAATCTCCGGATCTTGTCGGTCAGTTAACTGTCTGTACAAGTTTTTAAGTCTTGTCAGAAGTCTACTTTTCTGTCGGTGCAGTGCGTCAATAGTAGGATTGCGGAACAGGTCTTCGTTAGTTGTACGTCGATACCGCGGTATTGTAGTGTCCATAGTTTGTATAATTGTCTCGTCCATTTGTTTTAAGTAATTGTCGATCCCCTCGTTTGACAAATTCCTATTGGACGGTGGGTGGAGCGTGTTCGAGGAGAGTGCTCTTGTCAAGGTTGCGGAGAAGCGTGTCCATCGAGTCTTACTGTAGTTGTAAGAATATCTTTGGACAAACTGCTCCAATTGCGCAATTTCGTTGGGAACTGTAATTTCGGTGCTAAAACCGCAATGGTCGCTGTCATACACGAATGTACGCAGACAGTTTAATGTTTGTAAATTCGTACCTGTCAGTCGTATGCGTTCGTCGTACAGCTGTAGATCCAAATAAGACCCGACTCTGGGAAACGACGGGTTATCCATCGCTTTAAGACCTATTCTGTACATGACACCGTGCTGACCCCACCAATCGAGTAGTAGGTTCACTCTAGTATTTGGCAAATTATTTCCCCAATCTCTATGTCTAGCGTTGAAATCCCCGCCGATTATAAAATAATTCTCCCCCGATTCCAGCCTCAGAAGTCGAAAAAGCGTGTCGAGCTCTGTAATGAATAGGGTGGATTGTGAAGCCTCAGGTGCATAAACAGAGGCCAAGTACAGCCGCTTTCCACTGCAGAGCGGTATGTAAATGACGACTGCCTCCAACACCCGGAACCTGCTCAACACTCCCTTGTACACTCTGTGAAATTTTATACCTTCTTTAATGAAGATCGCGACACCGCCTCCACGTTTGGATCTGGGCCGATTTCTTCTTCTAACAATATAATTATTGTACTCCAGTTTGTGCTTATTGGTTAGCTTGGTTTCGCTAGCGAAAAGCACATCAGAAGTTTGGTCTTGTAGCAATTTAAACATCGCGGCTCTTCGTTCGATCCTAATCAGTGAATTAACATTCACCGCAAGGACCTTCAAAGTTTGCTCCACCATGTGCGTACCATTACGACAAGTGGTGTGTTAGGCCCGGCAGCAGCGAGTAGATCTGGTCCACCCGCTTGGCCTATTCTTGCACCTGCTTTTGCAGCTGAGCCATCTGCCCTTGGATTGCGAGTAACATGGCCAGCATGTTAGATGCAGCTTCCGTTGTTCTCGGCATTGGCGCCTGAGAAGCAACAGCCGCTTGCTGTACCGTAGCCCCCCTACCTGACGCCATTTGGGCGTAGGAAATTTGGGACGTGACGGCTGGTGTTTGAAACCTAACAGGTGAACGTTTGACCTCCACCTTCTGCTGCGGATCCAGTTTTGCTTTCTTAATGTCAGCGAACTTAGGACAACCCCGATAGTTTGCGGTGTGTTCCACGTTTCCCACACCCAGAGCACACTCCTCGGAACTGTGGTTCTTTGCGCACTTCACGCATCGAGGCTGCATTTGGCAGTTCGACGCGGCGTGCCCGAGCCCTCTGGCAGCGAACGCATTGTATAATGCCTTCGCTCCTTTTTAGTTTTTTCCCAGTGAACCACCTGGTAGTCTAGGACATTGATACTCCTTAGACTATCCAGACGGCTTTCGGGACTGAGCTGTACCAGGAAGAATGTCAGACTCCGTTTCTCCCGCCTGGGTCTATCTGTGGTAAATGGCTTTACCCCCACAAACTTGAGCCCTTCGCACTCCTTCTCTTTGATCAGTGCCAGGATCTCCTCAGGATCAGAAGACGGTTCCAACACCTTCAGCATCATCGATTGCCGCTTTTCACACTTCGGTGTGAATGAGTAGTGCTCCGTCGTCGTTTCTTTTAGGAGCTCTTTCACTTTCGCGTAGCCCTCCACTGTATTACAGTGGATGGCATGGCGATCGTTCCCCAATCTCTTAATATTAAAGTTATTACCAATGACCGACTTACACAGGTCCTTGGTTGCATTTACCTCTAGTTTATAGGTGTTGATAGGAGGCACCTTCTCCTTCTTCTTCTTCTGCTGCTGTTGTTGCTGCTGCTGCTGTTGTTGTTGCTGCTGCTGCTGGTGTTGTTGCTGCTGCTGCTGTTTTTTCAGCTGCTGTGGTTTCAGCTGTTGTTGTTTTTGTAGCTGTTGCTGTTGTTTTTGCTGCAGCTGTTTTGTTTGCTGCTGTTGTTGTTTCTGCTGCTGCTGGTTTTGTTTTGCTGTAGTTGTTATTTCTGCTCTTGTGGCTTTTGATGTTGGGAGCTCTCTACTTCTAGTTGCTCCCTCTGCCTACGTTTGCCTTTGCTTAATAGCAAGCACTTTCTCTGTCAGCTTATGTATACTGATGTTGGTGTCATTTATTTGTTCATCCTCATCTTCCGATTCGGATGACACTAGAGAGGCAAAGTTGTTATTGCCCCCCTCATAACGGACCTCATCTGCTGTTTCGACGGCATTTATTCTTTTTTTTCTTAGGTTAGGAGGGGTTTTCAAACTCCTCCTCCTTTTAATGACTTTAGCGGCACTGGCAACACTATTACTGCCTTTTTCAACTCCCGTTATGGGAAGAGCGGAGTGCTCTCCATCATCCATCACGTTATTTGTCAATTATTTTTTTTTTTTATAATTTACGCGCGCCTAAGGGGTTAGATACCCTTTTACTGTTGCCAGGGCGCGGGCGGAGAGGTAGGAGAAGGAGAAAGGAAAATTGTTTTGTAGTGGTTTGAAACTCAGTTGTATTTGGTTTTGATATTAGCTCTCCAGGGGTGGAAGTCCGAAGTAGGACGGAGAGTTTTTTCTTCACTCAGAGTGATTCGAAGTTATAATTCGCACTAGTTTTTTGTGGTTGAAACTCTACAACAGCCAAATCTACGTGTCAGTGTTATGCCTTCACACGCAGAATTTGTCTGTCTGAGTTCCAATTACACAACTGAAAAACTGACTTGTCATGGGCAGGATTCGAACCTTGGACCCTCAGAGTGAGAAGCGATTGCTAGTACCACTACACCACTGTGTTTTTATCACACTTTGTGTAGAAAACGAAAAAAAAAAAAAAAGTTCCAAGTTTGACCCTGGGGCGGATCGAACCCGTAAACCCGTATCCCACGCTTCGATTGCCGACGCCGCTAACCAATGGGCTACCGAGTGAATTAAGAAATTCACAACTAATTATGTTTAAAACTAAACTGAATCACTTGTGAAAAAGCCGAACCACGTCAACACGTCTATCCTCTGTCGAGGTCTATGAACGACTGAATCACTGATAGATACGCTTCAAGGTGAACTTTCAGAACAGGGTATGTAGTTTTCAAAGAAATTCTAGGAAGACTGATTGGGTCAAATACACAGAGGTGATAAATATACACCTGGATATCCAATCAATCACTTGCGATAATATTGTTAACTTCGATAGGGTATAAGAAAATATTAACAAAGCACTAAAGCAATACCGCACAAAATAAATGTTAACTTGTATAGTAAAATAGTAATATAGTAAATACACGCCTTCACTTGAGTGCGTCGAATCGTCAATGGGACGAATCCACTTTCCCACTCATGTGGTAGCAATAGTACTCAAAGATCTTAACATACACAAATCCGCTGGTCCAGATTGTACATACATATATTTCCCCTTCTTCTGAAGAGGTGTTATTCCACCCTGGTGAAACCACTGCGTAAGCTTTTCCCATCGATCCTAATCTTTAGGACTCTTTCCGAGCAGATGGAAAACAGCATTTGTCCAGCCCGTCCCTAAAAAAAGGCGAATCTTCTTCACTCTCCTCCTACAGGCCCATTCCACTTACATACGTTCCTTCTTTCCAAGGTCAGGGAAACGCTGATAAATCGTCAGCTCATGAAATATCTCGAAACACGAAAACTTCTTAATGACCGGCAGTTCGGTTTTCGTAGCAGGAAGCCCACTGATGATTTGATGGCATGTCTCACCGAAAAGTGGAACCAAAGTGTACATCAATCTGACGAAAGCAAGATGGTTGCACTTGATATTGCTAAGGCATTTGACAGAGTTTTGCATCAGACTCTTTTGTGGTCGATGAATCTCTCACTCAGTGGATTAGAAACTGCCTTGCGGAACGTCCAATTCAGGTTGTCTTGGATGGTTTCAAGTCTGATATCCACAAAATAAATGCCGGTGTTCCCCAGGGCTCCGCTTTGTTCTGTACTCTCTGCTTTTCATATTCATTCTCGGACTCATGTCCATGTTCTTCGGCTATAGAACGGGAACGGTAGCGTATGCTAAGCTCATTAAATTTCGATATAAACAGCATCACCAATTGGGGAGTAATCAACAGACTCAACAGAGTCTGTCTGAGTCCGTTTATAGATCAACGTTCTGAAGTCTATGGCTTCAGAACATTACTCTTGAACTGCAGGTCCTTCCCTTAACTTGGACGTAGAGGCCTTAATATGCATGCCATTACTAAGAAGGTCTGAGAAGCTCGAAAATAATTTGCCCATATCCGAATCTTGAAATTTAGAATTTGTATGAACATTCTCTTGTTGAAAACTTGAATGTTAGTTAATTGTTGCAATTTAACACCCGGATTCAACTCATTCGCTCTTAGGACGGCTCAGAGTTTCTTTTCAAACACGTGAAAAAACACTGTGAGGTTCTTCGATAATTGTTCATGCATATCACAGATGTACTTAGATCATCGTTTATCATTAAATCACAGAATAAATATTTTTTTTGTGAAACTAAATACCGTGTTTGGTAGCCCGTGAGCTGATCAGTCATATGCCGCGGCTGGTTGTAATATTTATTTTTATTGCTTGATTAAATAAAGAAAAACATTTCCACATACTAACTACGAACTTGAGTTGCATCACGTTATGAGTTACTGATAAAATAAAAGTGGCCTTGCAGTGCAACCAATAGGTAGGTTTATGAGTACATACGAGTATAAGCAACCGAATAAATCACATTCAGATTTTATCTCTACGTTTTTTTGTTCTATGGGCTACCATATCAATATATTTGCCAAACGAAGATCGATCACCTGTGATTATTAATATCTCTATTGGGATTTACTATGATTTTCTGGAAGGGAATACTAGTTCCTTTTCCTACATACCACAGCCTTAAAACGCAAGTGATTTTAGACGGAGAAATTCTATCAGGAAACGACGTGATTTACGTGCTCTAATAGATAGATAGTCTCTGGGGCCGGATTTTTCATTTCAAATTATGCTTCAGAAAACGCTGACAGTAATTAAGTAGGACTAGATTGACAGAAATGTGAAAACTCTGTCCCAAACTGGACTATATCTCCATCTTAGAGAGCGATGCCATGTCTCCTGATTCTTAGTTAAGACCATTAAGATCCTCCTGCATGAGAAGCGAGTGTGGAGGATTCAATGACTCGCAAACGTGTATTCAAACGTCAGAGCAGTGGAAATAGCACATAGTAATGTGAAGGGGTTTTTAGAAGCTAGTCTCCAACATAAGTAATTCGGACGTACTAGGTTTTTAACGACATAAAAAGTAAGGTCAGCCCTGAAAGTTTTTAAAATAGAACAAGGCATTACTAATTGGATGTGCGAAATGCCCGACGCAACTGTCCTTACGCTAAGTTTTTGTAAACAAATTTTTTCTTAGCCTTAAGTATAGAAAATAAGTATTTATAAATAAAATGTAAATGCAGTCGAAAGACATAGATATAAGTATTCAGAGTAGCTTAGAGTGACTGTGTGGGGCCAGTAAGTTAGTATAAGATTGTTAAGTAATTTTAAGCTAGCATTTAAGCATTTTTTGTTAGTACGTAAGAGTTAGTGATTAAGAAAATAAAATGCATTTAAAACTAAAACTAATGCCCGACGCAAGAAAAACTACTCCCTTATTGGGAATCGGTAGCAGAAAGTGTTCCATTCCACAAAGGTTTGTACGAGTAGTTATAGAGGACAGTATGTTTAAGGAACTGAACAAAACAGGGAGCTATTTTTATGACATTATTACGATTGCTCAGATTTCGTCAATAGAGATTATTTATTATTAACACTAATAACACTATAAATTAAAATCTATTATTAATTCAATTTGTATGTGCTATCAACGGTTTTCGCTCCGTCTGTATATAGGACCAGCTCAGGTTTCAAGGTGGTGAGAATCGTGTGTATTTCGTAAATCCCTTAAATTGAACCTAAGCCAATAGGCCTACCCAATTATCACGGTTTTTTTGGTTAACTACCAGCACTTCAAGTTGTTTGAGATCTACCTCCACTTCTGCTCGCCACCTACTGCGTTGTCTGAATGAAAGACTGTTTGGACTTCAGCATTGGTGTTCATTCGCTTTCCACGTTCTAGAAATTTAAGACGACTAATTTGCACTTAGAGTTTGCTATTAAATTCCCTCCTTGTATATACTGATATATGTATATGTTTCTTAGATGCTAACCTAAACCTATGTAAGCTGGCCATCGCTATTCAAAAGCAAATAGCTTGGTCAGCTCTGCCTCATTAGTGAGGCTGGTCCGTAATTGATGGAAACGACGACGGAACATCTTCTCCATCATTCAACCACCAGAAATGCTGGTGCTGCCGAACGACATCCCTCTTATCGCGATTCCACACCGCCCTACTGAACCACACTGCCATGTGCGACGTCTCTGCTGTAGTTGAGTAGCCTGTCCCCAGCTGTCCGAGCGACATGGAAGATTAACGGGACCGCTGATCTATCCTGGATCAACCCTATCCGATCAAGGTAGAGGAATGCTTCCGGTGGAAGCCGTCAGAACGCACATTCTCGTGGTAAAGGTAATTAGGGTAGTAAGCCCCAGATATCAGGTTATTCGTCGAGGTCATTGTTAATTAGTCAGCTTAATTACGAAGTTGTCCACTCGTATTAGGTTCGCCCTGTTGTAAAGGACCTCATTAGAATAAAATTGTTTGTACTCCGACTCTGGTGTTCTGTACAAGCGAAGGCAAGCCCTCTCAAACACCCGAATCTTTTCCATTAAGCTTGCTCGTACATTGAACCACACGGGACAACCAAATACCAGCATGGGCCTGATAAGGGCCATGTAGCAGATTACCTTTACCCTCGCATCGAGTTGGCTGCTATAAAACAGTCTCTGTGTAAGGGCAAAAGCACCTTTAGCTCTGGCCAGAGCAGCATCCACATTTTTGTCAAAATACAGAAACTGATCTAGCCAGATCCCAAGGTGTTGTCCAATGATCGAGAACTTTCGCCAATTTTTTTCTGGTATCCCTAGAGGCTCCAGACAACGGCGTCCTAAAGAGAATGGTTTCCGACTTCTGAAAGTTGATTTTCAACTCCTAGTCATCGCAAAATCGTCTTATCTTATCGAAGTCACGCTGCAAGAGAGTATTAATGACCTCGATTTTTTTACCTGTTCTGTACGCTATCAAATCGTCTGCGTACGCAATAGTATGGGGAAGTGAGCCTATCAAGTCGCTTGTATAAATGTTAAATAGGATCGGCGAATTGACCGCGCCTTTCTGAAGACCATTTTTAATTTGAAATATTCCAACAGAAGTCACATCACCTTTTTTCACGATGAACTGTCTGTTTGTTAGCATGTTATAAAGAATGTACAAGAGTGGTTTACTGATGCCCAGCCTAGTCAGCTTATAGAAAAGACCCTCTTACCATACGGTGTCGAAGGCCTTCTCCAAGTCAACAAGGCAGGCACCAGTGCATTGTTTTTTGCCTTTGGATATCGGACACCAGTTTAGAGGTGGCATCAGGCATGTGAGATATCATGTCCCGCCTTAAAACCGAATTGATTATCCGGAACTATATGTTTGTCCTCAACCCACCTAGACAGAGCTCTATTTATTACTTTTACAGACACCTTACTGATATTCGGAAGGAGACTTATCGACCGGAGATTCGCCGGATTGGATATATCCTTTCCCTTTTTAGGGAAGCGTTTTCAATGCGCTGGGTAATGTGCATTATTCATTGCATTATTAAACAGGGTGGTGTAAATGTCCACCGCTTCTAGAGGAAGATGTCGAAGCACGATGTTCGGAATACCTTCGGTCCCCACTGATTTCTTAACTCTGATTGTGTCGAAGATCTCATGGAGTCCTTCCTTCGAAATGGCAATGACATTATTTGCCATATTTTCGTCGCTAAACCGCGTGAAGCCAGAGCCCTTGGTTCACCAATTCTGTACTTCATTTCGAGTGTAGGAGTTGTGCACCAAGACGCGATTGTCCAGCTCGTAATTAGGGCCAATGATATCAGTGGCCTTGTATAGTTCCTGGAAAGTCACCCCTATGGCCTCAACCTTCTCCTGTGGATCCTCGATCACAAAGAAGTCGTGATCGTCAGCGGCTTCATTTGGATCAATAACTGCAATTGTCAGTAACCGTTCGTTGTCTGTTGTCCGGGCTATTTTAAGACACTGAAGGTCGTTTTGACTTGTTCCCCGAAATAGTTTATTTATTTGCGGAAACATATTCGGGTTGCTGGTGTTTACAGCCCGAACCTTGTTGTTCCAATATAAACTTACAGAAATTCTGTAATTCTCTTTTATTAACGTTTGAAGATTTTTAATTGATGACTTCAGTGTCCTAATCTCCGGGTCTTGTCTGTCAGTTAACTGTCTGTACAAGTTTTTAAGTCTTGACAGCAGCCTACTTTTCTGTCGGTATAGTGCATGATTAGTAGGCCAATCCACCTTCATCTTTGTATTCGAATGCCTATAGGTCTCTGACCAGTTCTCTCATGGACCTCGGAAGTGCAATTTGGCCAGAAAAGTGGCTATATATAGAGAGGGGGTATTTTTCAGGTCCTGAAGCCATTTAATAGCACGGTTTCAACATTTAACTGGCATAGCCCCAGCTTGATCTGTGATCTAGTGTTTTGGAAAACATGTCAAGCGCAGACTTTGCCCTACTTATTCGGTTGATTAGAATCCACTGCACTCTCATTATTTCTCAAAACCGATAATTTCAACACGCTGGTTGTCTTCGAATGCTAAAGACACTTGCTTCCTTTTTAACCCTAGTCGCCATTTGGTCATATCCTATGGGAAAGCAAAACTTGAAGTTTTGGTGTAAGAACCCAACGAATTTCTCTGTTTCCTGTCAATAGCAGTGCGAATCGCATTCCTTATCAGCAATAAAATCAACATTACGAAAAGGAGACAACCTTGTGCCATGCCGCGCCGCACCGACATCTTCCTTTAAGCAAAACGTGACATTTGGATCCGTGGATTATTGTTTTTCAAAAGCTTTCTGTAACACCAAGCCTGATTAATTCTCGGTTGATGCTTTCGAATAGCGTTTGTTAAACAACAGGTGCAATGGAGTTTGATAATCCGAAAACTGCAGATGTATCGCAAGGCATTAATATGGTCGTCGTGGAAGATTACTGTCAAAAATTGACTTACCAAGTGTGGCGTGTGGCCTCAAGGTTATCCTTTATTTGCTCCAAGATTATTTCAGTTGTTGTTTTGCCAAGTTTTCGCATTCTACGAGTATATATAAAACTTCCATTTTTAGTAAGTTGGACGATAATTTCTCTATTGACGTATAAACGATAATAAAACACGTTCTTCTAGTGAGTGCGTCATTAGTACTGAAGATGTCTTTTCATGGTATACCATCAAGTCATACCACATTGTTGTGTTTCAGTGCTTTTATTAATTAAGTGATTGTTAGGGTGCGAATATGGACAATAGTTTTTAGTTCGTTACTTTTCGTCCTGAGTTCCTTGAAAACCCAGTTAAGGACCGAAGTGTTATGTTTTCTTCAACAGAGTTGGCTCTCGTCCGAGACAAGCAAATAACTTATCAAGGCTTTCAGTAGATGGATGTTGTCTAGATCTACTACCGCTCAACTCCTGTGTGATTCTGTAGACGGTTCTGCTGTTATAGCCATTTGCAGCTGCTTCTGGTTCTGCAGCTATTGTCACGCCATATGGCTGATTGTTTCCACTCCTTGCAAAAGATACATATTTCCTTAATCTTAGGCGCACAGAAGTGTTCTTTGGAAACAACTTCAACATTTTCCGTAGATCTGGCAGGTGACATTCATTGCTGATACAAAGCAAATCGCTGGATTGATTGTATTTAAAAATACAGATTTCCATAAATTTCAATAAATCTAGGAAAAATTACCAAGAAGGTAATAACCAAACATTTTTTGAAATTCGCAACCATTTAGAGTTTTCAGACCAAGTTTAATGAACGGTTAGCGGCTTTAACACTTAAGATACTATGTATGACATAAATAGACAAACCCTCAATAATGACTTACTTATTGTTGTTCCGTTGTCGCTCTAGCACTCATTTCCAATATAAATATGTATATAAAATCTCATCATTAGCAATACTATTGTACATACTCGTAAGAAAAAAACCTCAATTATCCTTAATCCGGAAACGGAAACAATCTATTTCAACTTAAACAAATCCATACCGACGAAAAATAACTGACATTTGTCTAAATGAATGAGCATTACTTCACCATCCATAAATGTATGTATTTGTAGTACAAAAATTGAAAAAATTAATGATCGTAATTAGTGAAATCCGAAATAGCCAAAAACTCATTTTATGGCGGACATCCTTTTCAAGGGATACGAATATGTACTCGTATAATACCTACGGAAGCTCGCGTACTTCAAAGTAAAACATTTCATGACCTGTTGTATAATTACAGAGAGTAGTTTGTCTCCACTTGGAACGAATTTCTCGGGAACTAAGTGGTTGGCATGTGGACCCAAGACGACAAAAATCAATCAGTCTTATCTTAATTGAGAATCAAACTCAGACTCGAAGATCATCAGGATAGTAAACCAAACAAGGATGAGTGTGTCATTGAAAAATTGCTGAAATACCCGGGTATCTGCATCTTGTTGGTATCGTATCACATTTCTCCAATGAATCTTTGGTTAATCTTCCATTTCAGTTCAGAAGTTCAACAGAAAATGGACACTATGCACAGGATAAGAGGAGTCTACTGCCATAAAACCAAATGTAACCAATTCGATAATGAGTGCAGAGAAAATGAAAATCAATATCAATCAGGATTCAGGATGCACCACATGTATGCAGCTGCTGGGTGTTCATTTTCAAAAATCTCTTATTCAGATACAATTAAAGTACTCTCTCTCACTCTGTCTGGATTGGCCTTTGTTGGCTCCTGATAAGAGGTCCTTAATTATGGGTTGCGTCAACGACTACACACTTGACGATGAATTGCATTTTCAAAATATCGTAATTTAATTTAGGAACTATTGTAATTTCCTAATCGATAAGACGAGACTGAATTCCAGTGGAACATGTACTCATACACCTTGCTTGGGCTAGTCAGGCAGCTGAAATTGAAAGTTGAAACTGTAATTGAGTTTCCGATTCCATGTTCCATTGAAATTCAAATTCATTCGTTCATAATCCGTTCCTAAATTGTTGCATACAAGTATTGCAGCTGCAGCCTATAGTCTTCTCTAAGTCACGAATCGTTGATTTCCTGTTTTCCCAATCGAAGTACAAACTCTGGCTGAATAGTTAATACAGCGGTCGGTCATATGATAATAGGAATCCTTAAGCTCCTTAAAAGGATTCACTTTCGATTCATTTACGGCAGTAGGGATGCAACAAACAATAAACAGAGTGATTTTTGTGTTTACGAGTATTCTTTGAATAGGCGAGGATTGAACATTTTTGAGATGCAAAATTCGCCCGATAAGTGCTGGAACCTGGATCAATCCTTGTACAGAGGATGTTTACTTAGGATTTGGTTTGGTTTCCTATTCACATCTAGAAAATGATTGACATTTTTTGTTGTTATTATTATTTTTCTTGTGAATCTACATTTTGCATGCGATCGTGATGGCAACAATGGATTTGTTTCTTCCTGTTTGATGGTAATCAGGTAGTACTAGGTGTACATAGGGGTAGGAGTAGTCATGTGATGTTTATTTTATTCGTGAATTGAAAGGAAACTCAGTTTATTTTTCATTTTAACAAATTACCTGAATAGATTGTTTTTCTTTCATTTTGGTCCATTTGCTTATCGTTAGATACATTTCGAACTGTTGGGTAATTGGAAATCATAATAAGTGCACGTTCGACAGGATTTGTTAATCAGTTAGGGTTTGTATTATAGATCT
Organism: Volucella bombylans; assembly: GCA_949129095.1. NCBI lineage: Eukaryota > Metazoa > Arthropoda > Insecta > Diptera > Syrphidae > Volucella > Volucella bombylans. Next base: position 163,563,909 of record OX422141.1, on the reverse strand, counting down.
TTTTTTCTGCTGAAATGTTTAAATACATAGCTATGTAAGTACATATGTTAGAATATAAGGTCAACGAAAAAAAACCAACAATCACATGGATTTTCCATAGTTTTGTTCTGTTTTTCGTAAATTTTCGCATTTCGCGAACATACATACATACGAGTATGTATGTACCTATTGTTGGAAAAGGAATACTATTTGAACGATAATTTTTCGACAAAATCCAGCAATGACAAATAATAAAAAAAATACGAGCAAGTCCAACGATGGACAAAGTTAGCTAATCGAAACGAAAATGCCAAAGTTCTTACAATTTTATTACCGTCTTCTATTGTGGCCTAAATCCAGCAGCACTATAAACGGGATAGCGGATGGATTCCCCAGAGGCAATCGACGGTGAAGTATTGTAAAATCCAAGAACAAAATAAATAAGACTTTATCCGGGCTATTCCGACATATTTGGAGCTCAGACCGTTAAGGATTTCCAAGACTGAATCAGGGTTTTGAAAAAGAGATAGTGGCGGATGAGCCCTCAATGAACCAACGGTAGCGCTCACATCCCCGAACAGGTTACTGATTTCCGTCTAACCGACCCCTCGCCCTAGAGGTATCTATAATGGAACTGGCTCTCCAGGTTGGTGATTATGTCGCCGGGGTACCTACCCGGCCATGAAAAGAAAACTAAGTTATGAAGCAACAACAAGCCTCGGATACGGACAGATCTACTTTTTACAACCCTCAGATCTGCACGTGGAATGTTAGGTATTTTAATAGGCCACGTGTAGACGAACAATTAATCGAACGGATTTGTTGGTAAGGGCAAGGAGTCTTGAGTTTCCGGTATTTAAACAAACTCTGCATTACAATCCGTATTAAGGCTAACTTTTCCAACATTAGACTCATATGCGCCCAAACCCGTACAAAGGAGAAAGATGACGACACCAAAGATAGCTTCTACAAACTCTTGGACAAGACCTACGAGCAGTGCCCTAGCTAGATAGGAAGAGAGACCATTTTCGGTAGTACTGTCGGAAGGTATAGCCTGCATTACACCACCTCCGATAACGGGTTCAGGCTAAACGACATTGAGGCGGGGCGAAACATTGTGGTTCCGCACGCAGTTCCCGCATCATATTCACAGAACTGGAGAACTCCTGATCAATCAACCAGCAACCAGCAACAGCACTCCTCCAGTTATTGATGCCCGAACATTCTGAGGGGCCAAAGCGCGCGGGCGAAGAAATTGAGAGATGCTACTCCAGGAATTAGATTCAGAAGTTTTACCAGAAGGTAAAATCTGACGGATAAAAACCTCGAACCCAAACCTGCAGCAGTCGATGCTGAGGATTTGGAAAGTCCGCCATCGACTAAATATTGACATTACGGCAGATCTTGGAGAAAACCCAAGATCAATTTTAAGGCCTCGTATGACAGCATCCATAGAGATGAACTATACAGAGCAATGTCTAGATTTGGTATCCCTGCAAAGTGATGACGATGGAGAATGCACCCTGCTCCATCAAGGTCGGTAAACAACTCACCGAGACCTTTGATTTGTTTGACATTTGATTTGGACAAGGCGGTTCGCTGTCATGCGATTTCTTTAACATCATTCTAGAAGGAATACTGCAAAACTCACACGCCAACATAAGAGGCACAATCTTTCAAAAGTCGGTCTTATTACTGGCATATAGTGTAATCGGAAGAATACAATGTGATGTCAATGGCGGTTTCGTGAGTATTGAGACGGAAGCGGCGAAGATGGTTTTAACGGTCAAAGAGGACAAGACCAAGTATATTCTGTCAACCAGAAAGGACACTCAACACCGACGTCTAGAACAAAACGCCAACCTCAACAGATATAACTTTTAGGTAGTTAAGGACTTTGTCTACCAACGCTGCGATCAAACGAAGAATTACTCTTGGAAATCACAGCTTCTTTGAGCTACGAAGGCAATTGACTAGCAAAGTCCCGTATATAGAACCTTAATAATCCCAGTCCTGCTCTATGATGCAGAGGCATGGACTTTATCAAAAATGGATGGCTGCTTTGAGAGGAAAATTCTTCGGGTGATTTTCGGTTCCGTCTGCATAGACGGTGTATGTAGAAGGAGATACGAACACAACGACGAACTGTACACCGTGTAGAATGACGTCGACTTAGCCAGAAGGGCGAAGGTCCAACGACTGAGGTCTCTAGGTCATGTAGAGCGGATGGACAGCAATGCTCCGGTCCGAAGTGTCATTCTGGAGGACGACAACGTTAGATTTCACTCCACGTTAGGATAACATACATACGTCTGTCTTCCAAGTGGAAATACATATATGCGAAATCCTGATGGCAACGAACTATATTGTGAGGAATTGGTGGAGAGGGCAAAGCCTTTGCATCTGTAACGACAGTTCAGCTGAATACACTGAGTCTTGTTTAAGTCCCAGGTCACAATTTGTTCACGGGATATGAAATTGCTGATGAATTTGCTCAGGAGAGTTTTTCGGACCTGAACTTGATTTAGACTGGCTGCGTTCTCGACTAGAGTTGGCATTGATAGTTGGGCTTCATATGAGCATAACTGCAGATAACATGACTCTGACGATTGGCGGTCGACCAAAAAAAGTGCTTCCCGACGTCTCTAAGAGGTCAGCGTCTTTCCTATTGTCCCTTAATGGGAAAGACTGCAGGCTGCTTGCTTTCGTCGTGACGGGGCACTACGCTTTTGTTAAACAGTTAGACGTGCTGGACATAAGTGACACAATATCCTGCGACCCTTGCTATGAAAGTGATGACAACACCGCGGAGCAATACCTCTGCGAGTGTCCGAGCTACGCTCGCAGTAGGCTGCAGCTACTCGGCGCTACTGTAGTGGGTACTGATACTCTGGGCACTATATCACTGAAGTGCTTACTCATCTTTTTTCGAAAGCGTCGTAGTCAGAATTTACAAGGTGTACAATGGATTTGTTCTTCGTCTGAGTGCTCCATTTCAACTCAAAAAAAAACGGAAACTTCCGTGATGTCATAAAAAAAATACCATTTATAGAGTCCTTCGCATCTATAGGATGTTTTCACCCAACCGTGTCTCTAATGAAGAATTTCATAAACGAACAGAATAGGAATCAATAGGAACAACTATCTAACAATGGAAATGGCGCAATATACTCAGCACACTTCCCGAGAACGTGATAACTCCGTAGCGAACCATATTGTGCATTGGAATCAGTTAAGGCCGTATACATGACACACCAAGAAGAATATAGAGGAAATCAGTTTGGAAAGAAGCACGATAACTGGGGAATTGTTGCAAGTGCTGAGGCAAATGCCAAAAAGCGTATATGATGATAGAGGAAATCGGACCGATACAGAATATAGGGATGTTCCAGGTAGAGTTCGTCCAAGTAAAACCCACAGTTGACAATTTTTCCCTAATTTAGGAATCTACATTAACCAATCTCTTTAACCCGATTAAACGACAAATTGTGATTCGCAACAAGGCAATTAGCTGACATTTCTGAAAAGTACGAAATTCTTAATTTTGCCTTCGCAACTGAATAGAATATGGCACACTATTCATCCATCACCCAACAGTTTTTTTCCACGCAATTTTAAATTACTTCACTTAAAAAAAAAACAAAAAACAAAGGAATAAACAATAGAATTGCTACAAAACATTCATATGTTCACATGAGCAACTGACGTAGAAGATTGCTCATATAAAACAAAATCCAATTAAAACTTTGGCCTGTAATTCCACAATTTTGAAATTTCACAATTTACAAACGTGCCTTACGCATGCGACCACATGTTACATGTTTAAGCGGAAATTGCGTACTCTCTCGCTATTTACGAGTATGTCTCAATAAACGGCTAAGACACCTAACATATTATCTCAAATTTCCGGGGAACTCTATTTTCGTTAGTGAAATAATGGCGAGCTCGTACTTCTTCTGTCCGGAATACACATTTCAAAATTTACAATACCCAGGCACTGTTAATCTCATAGCACGGATAGATAGATGCGAGTGCCTCGTATACAAATGCCATGGCCATACGGTTTTACTAGAAGTATCTGTACTACTAAGCTAAGACCACCTTAAACGGCTACATATGTACGTATGTATGTATATCCCTTCTCCAATGGACTAATAACTACATTTCAATTTCTGACATAAAATAGAGAAGTAAAAGAAGATGAAGAAGACCTACCCTATAATGTTTGATAATCCGGGAAATTAAGGTCTTTACGGCTACAGACGGTCGACCAATGTATGAGTTAGATGTCTTCATTATAACGCGATTAAGACTCAGCGGGATTTGGAAAGGAGCTTAGCCCGGCTCAGTCCAATAAAGTTCGACGGCCTCTATTAATGTACGAGTATATGGAATATTGATTCATTACTCATCGATAGATCAGGTTCGTATTCGCAACATCCGTCAGATGACTGCATCAGTCAAACAGTTCAAATTGCAATGCAGTACACGAAATGCTTTCGTAAATATGTTGATGATCGTGTACGACTATGTATCCGTATATTAATGATGTGTTCGTACGATTGCTTACTATCTGCCCTTATTGCGTTCGATTACTGACAGTTTGTTGTTGTTCCATTTGCAAGTACAAGTATATGTATTGGCAACTTTAATTGATCGCTAAAACCATGGATTACCGAAGAGATAAAGAAATTTGAATAACACACCCACAGTATTCGCATCTGATAGTTTGTAGTCAGTACAGATAAAATACCCGTATATATGAGTATTCGAACTCGTACTTGACATTGCATTCTCTGGCTATATATTGAAGTGAATGTTCCAAACTGACATGGGTATACTGGTGCCTAAGCACTTGTGTGGTATAATGTATAACTTTGCATATAAAAGTAATGCGATTGTAACAGTTTGACGGTACCGCTCAGTGGTGGCTTTCTGCCACCTATTGTTGCACTCGTAGATATGATGGGAGTGCTGCCTTTTGGTGGTTGGTACTCACGTACTTAAAAGGAAATTTCTCCACCTGGTATTCATTATAATTGAATATGCATTCACCATGTAAGAGTACCTAGCTGGATGTAATTGCAGCTACTTTTCATGCGCCAGAAAATGTTAAGTCTTATTGTATTTTTATACATTTGTTGTTTGTAACTACGTTTTAGGTGTATTACTATGCTCCGAGATTACATACATATGTATGTGGCATGGAATTGGTAATTCCGAGGTTCAACAGTTCTCCTCATATTTTGAAGATAGCGTTAGTCTTACTCGTATCTGTAGAGTTGCAGAGTTGTAGAGTAGAGATCTAAAAGTACGTCCTATCCTAAACAATAATCGAGTTGGCTGTACTATGATCTATGTTGGGATGACTGAGCTTCGCTTACAAATTTGTCTTAAATTCTTTCAGGTTTCATCGACATGATTTTCACAACATAATCAAAATGTAGCTTGAGTGTAACTAGAAACAGACATGCTACTCCAGACCCCAAGTGAATCATATAGGTGGGCGAACTAATTAGGAGTCTAAATACTCGCTTCCTAATGTAGCGGACAAACTTGGGGGTCATCAACACTCGTAGGTACTTGTACTGTTTTAAGTTTTCAATCTTCTCACCTTGAAACATTTACACATCGCTTCCAGCGTACCTTTCAACACCATCTCTGAATATCTTCATCTCTGACATTTCCAAGTGAAGGGACAGTTTCCAAATTGTACAGTAAGTATCCAACCTATCTATCATCAACTGCATGGTCTCTACCTCATCAGCAACCAAAACGATATCATCTGCAAACAATATTGCTGGAATTTTAGTTCCATTCAGCTGTATTCCGCCACCTTTAACATGCTCAGTTATATCATTTTAGTACAAAAAAATAGTAAAGTACTCAGGACGCAGCCTTGTTTAACACCCACTGATGCTTCGAAATCCTCCGACAGGTGGTTGCCATGGCCATCCCAAATACATGCTTCGTTGTTTTCGTACATTGCTCTTAGAACGTTTATCACCTTGGACGCAATTCTTTCACTATGTTTATAGTTTGTAGAAAAGTGTTTCTCGTGGAACCGAGCCCAAAGCAGCACGAAAATCTGCGAAAAAAACCTTTCTGCAATGTTCACGAGCGAGAAGATTTAGTCGATTGTTGATTAATTCTTCGGAATCCCGAAAGGATCTTATCATTTTCCACACACTCTATAATTCTACTAAAAAGTAAACTAGAAAACAATTTAGAGGATGTATTTAAGCACAAAATCCCTTTATAATTTGCTGGATCAAGGTAGTCTCCTTTCTTGTGTAGAGGGAAAATAATTGATTTCTTCCCGTTTTAAAGTGCTACCAATCTACTGCCACTGCTTTAGGTAGGTAGGTAGGTAAAAGTGGCTGTCGGAAAGACGAACCCAGTTATTCCTATTTGCCCATTGTGATACCACGTGGATCTATGATCCTCTTACTCCTTGATCCAGGAACCAGTTTGAGCTTATGATGCAGCGTAGGAAGATGTTAACGTCCATATTCTTTAGATAGTTGAAGTCATTCTACCCTTTTCCTATAGAATAGGTAGAGTGGTTCCAATTTTAGCACCCATCCTCTCTGTGAGGATTCCTAATATATTAATAATATTTGCGTGACCAAATAAATTATGTGAGGGGTGTCAAGTGATACAAAATATCCCTAATGCCGCGGAGGGAGTAGAACATTAGGCTCCGCCTATGCAGAGACATGCATTTCTTTGGACTCTTCTTAGATTGCTGCAGTTGACTGCATTGTCTAAAGCCGTCCACCAGACAACTACCCCGTAGGTAAGTATCGGTCTTATGACCGAGATGTATGGCCAGTGAGTTATGCGAGGTTGAAAGCCCCATTTCTTCTCATTGGATTTTTCGCAAGAGAATAAAGCTACTGTCGCTTTCTGGACTCTTTCTTGAATGTTAGGTTTCCAGTTTAGTTTCCGATGGGCAATTTGTTAAGATTTAGCTGAAGGAGTTCTTTAATGGTATTAAGATGCTTACGTGAGACGACTATAGGAACGTCATCCGCATAGGGAATCATCCTGCTAGCACCCGCTTCCAGGTATATCAGCAGTTCATTAACCACTAAGTTCCAGAGAAGGAGAGAGAGGACACCGCCTTGCGGCGTACATATCCTGACACATCTTTTAGCAGAAACCCCACCCAGTTTGGAGTTGATTATCCTGCTATTTAGCATAATACTGATCAACTCCTCAAGTTAGTCAGCTACCTGCAGACAGCGCAGTCGTAATTTCGAATGTGTTGACGTTGGTAAAGGCGTCCTACAGGAAAGCGACCACTGTGTACTCTCTATATAGTAGGGATCGTTCAATGTGGCTAGTTAGTGAATGCAGAGCCGTTTGCACCGATTTTCCTTTACAGTAGGCATGTTGAGCCGTTGACAAAAGTTTTGGATCAATTTTAGCTCGTATATGGATATCAATCAGTCGTTCTAGAGTTTTCAGAAGGAAAGGTGATAGACTTATAGGTCTGAGGTCCTTTGGGACAACATGATAGCATTTTCTGGCTTTGGCAATAAAAACTACATTAACTTCTCTCAATGACAGGGGAATGTTAATCATTTCTACGCATCTCCTCATGTTATTCTCTAGCGTAGGCAGGATAATATCTGGGGAGCCATCGGTTTTTTTCAAACAGATAGACAGCATAGGATTTGTAGAGAGGATTTTTCTTAGCCGCGGTGCCTTGGAGGTTTCTGTTATTTTATCACAGAAAGATCTCCAGGATTGTCGCTTTGCCTTTCTCAGTTCTTTTTTGTATAATTTGAGGGATTCTTTGTATGAGTCCAAGTGTCACCTTGAAAAGTTTTCTGCCATCATTTCTAAACGATCCCAACGCTGATGTTTTTTTCTTGCCTCTAGGTTGAATAAGGGTGAATTCCTTGACTTCATGTGAAGCTCGTTGGTGTCACGAGGGAAACTTGAGAGTTGAGAGGATAGTGTTTCTGACGGTATTCCTCTGTATTTTGGCCAATCAGTTTTCCTATAATTCAGATATGCTAGTTGGCTGGGAGGAGCATCACTCAGGCTGAATTAGATATGTCTGTGGTCTGAAAATGAGTGTTCAGACGATGCCATCCAGTTTGTTAGCGTTTAAGTGATATTGTAGGAGACAAGAGTGATATCTAGCACTTCCTGTCGGTTTCTGGTTGTAAAAGTGGGCTCATTGCTAATGTTGCAAACAATGACGTTAGTACTTATAATATAATCAAAAAGTGACTCACCTCTATCATTGATGTCGGTACTGCCCGATGCCGTGTGGGTGTTAGTGTTACACCGGATGATGAGGCCAGTTTTTAGCTTTCCATCTTCCAGTACCACCCTTCCTAGGTTATCACCGGGGAGAGGGCCCACATGATCGTGGCCAAGATATGCCGATGCCAGCCAGTAGGAGCCTTTGACCGTCTCTAGTCTGGCAGCGGTTAAATCGGGGTCGCTGAGATTAGGAAGTAAGTCGAACTACGCCTTCTATGATCTATGGTTCCTGGATTAGGATGATGTCTTCTACGTTTTTGGAAGGACGCAGAATATGTGCGGCCGAAGCATTTTTTGAGTGATGGAGATTAATTTGGAGAAACCTTATCATTGCTACAATTTACCAGAGCAGCCTCCACCAGGATGCTGTTCGATTCCTCCGATTCTGAATATGTACCCAAGAGCTCATCTTCTTCCTCTAATCGTAAAGTATCTCTTTTTAGTTCGTCATCGGTTTCCATTTCAGACAGAGTGTCAGAAGAAGAGACCGACGGCTTAATTGTCGCCTCGGATAGATTGGAGTCGTCGCTTTCCATTCGACGCTCCAAGAAATAAGGCTGAATTTGAAGGAGGAGGAGGTTGTTTATCAGCATCCAGCTCATCCCTTTTATATACCCTTAGGTGAACTGACTCGAAACCGAACCGAATCATGCCTTTAGTCTGCGCTAGAGGGTTAAGGGATTCTTTATTGATCACAACCAACGCGCAACTCACGGAAGTTGAAAATGTAAGAATACCTCGATTTTATTTTAAAAAACATAGGGCGAGCAACGCAGAATATCAACTGCAGAGATTTTGTGGATGTTACTGAAAATGCTTACGCTATAGTGGCCTATTTTCGAAATATAGTAAACGAAACAATGGAAAATTGTGTGGTAGCTTCTAAGACTCGAATTGCACCTTTAAAAGGATTGTATATTCGTCGCATGGAAATCGTTATCTGTCAGTATTCAGAAGACACACTCTATCAACATTTCTTCCAGACTCTTCAGGTATGATTCTAAGACTGTGATCTCATGGCTGAAATCTGAACACCGAAATTATCGCCAGTTTGTGGAAATTCCTGTTGGTGGCGAATTCCAATTCAAAATTCAATTTGTCCAAATGGCGTTGGGTGATAACGAAGCTTAATGTAGTGGACGAAGCTAGGAAGTAATAAAGACATCCAGATATTTCCTACGAGAGCAGATACCACCTTCTGCGTTATCTCGAAGATCGATGGCTCATACATCTAGTAGAAGTTCCGAAAACCGATGAAGAACTACGGCATCAAGTGCTACGCACACACACAGTCCTTAAGGGAACCATATATATAGAACTGTTTTCAAGCTGGGCCCGATATCTTCGAGCTCAAGCATTCGTTATTCGATTTCTATACAATATAAGCAGTGACATCAAGGGTGTTAAAAAAATCGCAAGACAGACTAAATCTTAATAAAAGAGATGTTTGTGCCGCCGGGATCAGTTTGAGAGATATGCCGACAAAATTGAAATTATTTAATACAACAGAAACAGTCCCATCGAAAAAAGAAAGCTAGTTGATAGAAAGAGCGATATCTACACAAAAAGTCCGAAATTTGATACTACCAGAGGGGCACCACCTAACGAGTCCTATCATTTATTGGTATCACACAAGTTATCACCATTAGATCAATGAGACAGTGGTAAAGGAAATAAGACAAAAGTTTTCTATATCGTGCCTAAGGCTAGCAATAAAAAGAGCAAGAAGTTCTTGTCAACAATATAGAAATAATTATGCAACACCGACCCCTCCAGAAATGGCCGAACTTTCAGAGGCTTGTGAAAGAATCAATTACAAGGATGTTGCGGAAACCAAGTGGTATTTCATTTCAACTCCCCAGAAGCCCAACAGATGAACAGTTGTATAGAATACTTCTGAAGGTGGAGACGACGTTAAATTCAAGGCCCTTGGCATAAGTATGTTTCGATAAGTGATGAGGAGGATGAGGAACTGGCGTCAAATTATTGGTTCATCAAACGATGCAAAACTGTTGGGGACGCGCAATTTTCTCAAGTTAAAAAAGTCATATAACACACCTGGCCACCTTGTTTTTACCCTTTTCTGACACCAAAAATATAATTGCTTCCGAACTTTGCGGAGAAGCAAGCGCTCTTCATTGTCATTCTGCACAACCTAATGAGTTAGGCAGAGAAACTAAAACTAAACCTAGCTCTGTATTGCTTATCTCTATAGATGCTGTTATATATGACCGTAAAATCTCTAAAATTGTAGTCAATATCGGCAATTGTGGACTTACCAGGCCTAATACAACATTGACACGCAGGATTTTCCGAAACCAGTAATCGACTTTGAGGATATGAGAGCTGCTGTTGACCCTTAAAGTGTCCATATTCCGCCTTAAAAGTAATGTTGCTGTTAAACAACCAGCCACTCTCCATTCCATTCAGGTATCTGATGTATGACGGATGTCAAAAATTCTCCCCTAGGCACTGAATGTCGTAAATGACAACCGCCTTCCTATTCTTAAGATTCTTAATCGCCGCATCGTGGTTGAATTCGGAAGTTGTATTGCTATCTTTAAATTGCTATCTATTTAACCGATCTAAATTTCAGGGTTGTAGCTCAGATGATTTATCGTCCATTCTTAAGTGCCCTCTCTCCATTTCTTGATCTGTTGTTTAGAGCTGCGTTCTCTGGTAAAATTTTTGGTAATACTATACGGTCATGTTTACATATGTAAAGCCTGTACCTGAGCTTCGAACTTGTCGAGTTGTGGAGGCTGATTAAGTTCAATGAATCTCGAGAATTTCTCCAGATCAGTGCCGAAACTAAAGGATGTTCACTCCCTATCACTTCCTCCACCCCTAGCAGTAGCAAGTTTGTGGCAGGCCACGACCACGCTGCTGCTACAAAAATTCCTCCCTCATAGGAGAAATCATCATCCAAGGCGCTCTATGTCAGACGCCGAAATGATTTACGCATTATCAAAAGCTTCTTATCCATTTCGGATGTTGAGAGAACAGCGGACATAAATTGAGTCGGCTAACAATATCCGTAAAGACGGATTACCCACTGCTCCCAGAATGCCAAAGGACTCTTCCAAGCGCCAGAGATCGTTGAAGAAAACAGAGCAGGTTCCTAAAAGTCCCAAAACTACCTAACTAATTAACATCTCTGAGGTCTTTTAGCGAAGTCTTAAATGATGCGATAACGATTGCGATAATTGACAAAAACGACAAATAAAAACAAAAACTTTTCGCTCGTGCCGATCAAAGATCCCTCGATCTTTACACCAACGCCATAGGCGGCTAACGAGGATAACACTAGCGGATCTAGGACCTGCACCTGGATCCCAGCCGAACCCTCCTCCCCAGAAAGCATTCCGGAGATCATTAGGCTCTTCCACTCAACCCTTCCTGACTGGAATGTTGCGATACTAAAAGAGTTCAAGGACCCCTTATGGATGCGCCTTAATTGTGATCAATAAGGAATCCATTAACCCTCTAGCGCAGAGTAAAGGCATGATTCGATTCGGCTTCGAGTCAATACATCTAAGGGCTTATAAAAAGATGAGGTGGATGCTGATAAGCAACCTTCTCCTCCATTCACCGAATTACGAGTATTAAATTCTGTCACAGATCTTGGATATCCTTTCCTGAAATGGATATCGACGACTCCAATCTATCTGAGGCGACAATTAAGCCGTCAGTCTTCTCCTCTGAACAGAGGATGAAGATGACCTCTTGGGCACATCTTCAGAATCGGAGGACTCGAACAGCACTGTGGTGGAAGCTCTTCTGGTAGATTGTAGCAAAGATGCTCCTGTTTCTCCAGATTAATCTCCATTACTCCAAAATGTCCTCGGCCCACTCATTCTGTGTCTTTCCAAAAAAACATCATCCTAAGAAGACAACATCGTAATCTAAGAACCATGGATTTAGGAAGGCGTGGTTCGTGGACTTGGGACACCTGTATAGAGCGGAGCGGAACGGAAGTGATAAAGGTAAGATTAGAACTTGTATATTATTGAAACGTAGCCTTAATGCATTCTTACTTCCTAACCGTTGCCAGGCTGGAAACTGCTAAAGGCACCTACTGGCTGGCATCGTCATATCGGGCATCACATGGTATCGGGCAGTACCGACATCAAAGATATTATAAGTACTAACGTCATTGTTTGCAACATTGGCAATGGGCCCACTTTCATAACATCACTCTTTTCTCCGAAAACATCACTCAAATACCAGCGAACTGATTCGTATCATCTGAACACTCATTATCAGATCACAGACAGATCCAATTCAACCTGAATGAAGAGCCTCCCAACCAAACAGAATTATCGGAAAACTAATTGGTCGAAATACACAAACACACTTTTAGAAAACATTCTCCTCTGAACTCTTAAGTCCGCGTAATACCAACGAGTTTGACATGAAAGTCAACGATTTCACCCTGGCTCTCAATTCGGCAATGGCTGCTTCCTGCCCTAGTATTCAGCCTAGATGCAAGAAAAAACCGCACTGGTGGACATCAGCACTGGGACCGCTTAAAAACGTTTGCAGAGAACTTTTCAACTTAACAAAAAGCACAAGAAAAGTGACTGAGTGAGACTCATACAAAGAATCCCTCGAAATATATAAAACAATACTGAGGAAGGTAAAACGACAATAATGGAGGTCATTCTGTGACAAAATAACAGAAACCTCTGAGGCATCGCGGCTAAGAAAAATCCTATGATGCCTAGCTGTTTGAAAAAAACCGATGGTGTCCCCAGATATTATCCGGCCTACGCTAGAGGCAGCGTAAAAATGCGTAAAAATGATCCACACTCCCCTGTCATTGAGAGAAGTTAATGTATTTTTTATTCCCAAAGCCAGAAAATGCTCTGATGTTGTCCCAAAAGACCTAAGACCTATAAGTCTATCATAGTTCCTTCTGAAAACTCTAGAACGACTAACTGATATCCATATACAAGCTAAAATTGATCCAAGACTTGCCACATCGAACGATCCCTACAATATAGAGAGTACACAATGGTCGCTTTCCTGGATATACAAGGTGCTTTTAACAACGTTAACACATTCGCAATTACTACTGCGCTGTCAATTCTGCAGTTAGACGGTTCAAAGATAATTAACCTCAAACTATTTGGGGATTCTGTTAAAAGACGCATAGGTACGCACCAAGGAGGTATCCCCGCCTGGAACAAAGTGGTTAATGAACTGCTGATATACCTGGAAGCGGGTGGTAGCAGGGTGATTGCCTATGCGATCCTTCTGGGAGGAAGCTGCTTTCATGGATTACAAGTCAATCCACTTCTATACAGACGGATCCAAGACTATAGGACCTCACGGTGTTTTCTCAGATAAGCTTAATCTAAGCCTCGCCTTCCGTCTTCCAAATCACAAAGAACTACCTTATAGATAAGAATGCAAAAGGCTTGGCGTTTTTGCAAATGCATGGACGAGAATGAGGAGGTGATAATTCTTCACCTACTCTGTACATTCACAGCTCTTTCCCAAATATGGAAACTCCACTTATTAGCTTTCTTCTACAATGACTTAAGCGATCTAAACAATATAGTCGTTAATAGTCTTTAATGCTTTATCATAAGTTTAAATTGGTTCCAAGAGTAGGAGGATCACAGCTGCACGTGCCATCATAATGGGCCGATAGGCCTAAGTGGGTTGGTTTCTCCAACAGCCACACCTCTTTCTTTCAGGCTGAATTGTATTTTAAGTTCGGATCTCCATAAGATACACTTGTCGATTCGTCTACAGGTGTCTGCTTCTTACCAACAAACCTCTGTTCTCCAGTAGCTGAAACTTTTTCAAAGTTTCTGATATGCTGATAGTTTCCGAAGGCATCTTTCAACTACAATAATGTAGTGGTCTCGTTCCACTCTGATATTGCCTTCCCATCTGTTTTGGACGTCAAAAGTGCAATTTATAAATTACAGGCTTATTAGAAAAGTGCTCGATTTGTTGAGATGAGAGCTACAATAGTTGATCTTGTGGCAGTTCTAATATTAAAACAACGTGCCCCCAATAAAAAGGCGAGTAGTGTGTGCGGGGCTGTACACACTTACCACACGCTTACGTGAGGTATTGTCAGATTGTTCTTCATTGGAACGTTACCACCGTAAGGTATTTTGTTGTATTTGTGACCTAGTTGACCGCAAAGTTTTTCATTCTTATATTCAATCGAGGATCCCAGGGACGCTTTACAGTTATAATGACAATTCGTTTTAATCCACTCTGTAATCTTGCTGTCAACATCCGGTCATTGCACAGTTTCCATGGGATCAGCTACTACTGCAACTGATTTGCATGAGCAGAGCAATTCTTCTAGTTGACAAAGTGACCTAACTGTCGTCAGACCATTAAGTTTCGCTCAGCAGCCAGATGTCCTTCTTGTAGCGCATTAACTCTCTCTCTCTCTCTCTTTCTCTTTAGTTGAAGAATACGTCCAATGAAAATCCGTTTTCGTATTCGTCAAAGGTCATAAGCAAATCATACGCTTGGAAAGATTTAGATGAATACCTTTGCTTTCGTTTAATCACGTTCATTCTGAGTGAAAACCATCTATCTCTAGATGCGGAAACACAACGATCTTACTTACAGAGTCAACAGAAAAAAACAACAGTGGCATACCTCCTTGGTACCAATAAAGTGTTTAAGAGTGTTTAGCTCAAAGGATTAATCTTTACTTTACACTACTTCTGTTTGATTTCACTCAATATCTGGAATGATTGGCAGATTTTTTTCTAACAGGTTATATGACCAAGAAAAGAGACGCTGAAGTGACACATGGATCATGGTTGCGACCAATACTTTTCAACCAATTCATCGCAGAACAGATAACAGAACATGTTATATACCGGTGACTCCATCACTTATGCGAGGTCTCTTTATCCGCAGATAGCAATGAGAATAGTTAAGGACCAAATCAGATGCCCTTGAAGTGCATGTCGAAAATCAACAGCTGAAAGATAAGGCCCTCATTTGTTTTCAGACTCCAATTACAGAATAAGGAATGCATCACCAGTAAGTAAAATCAAGATTTTCAAGTTTAATTTCAATTAGCATAATACTCGTAACAAGCAAAATGATATCTCACCCATTGTCATGAAAAGGGTTGGATTATTCGAGAGGAAGAACCTGGGTTCTTGCGTCGGGCTTGAAAACATTTCAACAACATTAAAATACTACAAGAGGAAACCCAATTCATGATGCAGCTACATTCATGTGTACGTATGTTAGAAACTCTTGCAGAATCTCTGCGATAACCAGGAAATAAAGGAGCTATGTACTGTAGCAGTCATTGAAATCCAGAACGAAATTCTAAGGAATCATTTAATTCTATGGAAAGTGCGTCAGTAGACTCACCAGGGCTTAGCCCTTTGGTCTCAATTTGTTTGACTTTTTTATGGGGTCAAAAATATATAATACCCATTACCCAACCAGCTCGGTAGGTATATACTCGTATTTGCCTTTAATTCCAACGGATCCCTCAGTTTTCATAATCTATTGAGATACCCACTGTACAGCACAATCATCATCATACCAAGCGTTCAAACACAACCAAGTTCGTGTTGGCTTGAATCTCAATTTTCATTTCAAAACAAAACCAAATGCAACCGCTTGCCTTTCATCAGTTCCTCGGACAAGTTCACGTGGAGCGTTTCGCATTTCAGATACGAACGTCGAGTCGACAACACGAACAAATCCGACTATCTCACCTTACGTTCTAGATACACACAGTTTTTTTTTTCATACTCATTTTATTCGGTGACGTCCCACAAGGTTTTATCTGTCGAAAACTCCCGGTGTTGAATAAATGGAATTACTACGTATCTGCCGCATCCGTTATATGTATATCTCAATACCTAGTGCAAAATAGAAAAAAAAATTAAATACAAAGTACAAAGATACACATTGTCTTGTCTTGTTTTGTCTTCCAGTGCATAGCAAATCATTCGGTTGTGAACAAAAGAGAAGAAAATAAAAAAAGAAAATCTCAAATAATTGTCGCTTGAGATTGTTTTTCTCAGAAAAAAAAAATCGCAAATAGAAAGAAATTTTTTGTTGAAAAGAAAATAGATTTTCAAGAAATCTTGCATAGTGAGTGAATGTGCGGTTTAGTGTAACAGAGCGAAAAGAATCACCGAGTGGATTATTAAAGGGATATCCAACCTTACTGAAAGATACACCACAGTGCACAGATACAACAGCAACAACAGATATTCAGAATAAAAAGGAACGAAAATCAGTGCTCAGATAACCTCACTCTCCGCTGTACCTACAGTTAACGCCGGAAGTCTGCTGCTGCTGTTTCAATTGCTGCCTGCAAAAATTCAAAATAGCAACGCGCCATCCATCTCCAACAGCAACATCAACAGCAACGTCAGCGGCTGCCGCAGCGGCGACACCAATAGCAACGGCACCAGCGACAGCGACAACCAAACGAGGAGGAACGACAACAACGCGAACCGACCAAACCAACAAACGTTCGCGCCGGAAGTCCTTCACAAATACGAAAATAATTTCGTTGTTTTTTTGTTGTTGTTGTTTTTGTAATTTTGGTGATTTCCTGAGTTTTGCGTTTTTCAACGTTCTACGTTCTTTTACGTTTGCGTTATAATTTTTGTTCGGTTTTCTCCAATTTCGAAACGGAGCAAAGTATAGCGCGCAGCAGGTCTTAGAAAAATTGCCCAACCGGTAGGTACCTCCTTAAATTGTTTATTCTGCCTACTACAACTTTTATTTTGGGGAAGAAAAAATATTGTTATTGTTTTTTTTTTTTAGCTTTTGTTTTTGTGCTCATTTTTAATTACCGCAATTATTTTAATGAGCCAAGTAGGAAGTAGCATTAAATACAGCACAGATACACAGATATGTACACAGAGGTAAATAGTCGAGGTTAGATACCTACCTACAAAAAAAAACAGAGTTTAATTCGTAAGACTTCTACTGTACAACGCATGTCAGAAAGTCATGCACACGCAGCAGAACAGTGAAGTATGTACAAACGTACAATGTGTGCGCGAGCAATAAAATTTGGTCGACGAATGATGCGCTGATTGGGGGGCGGAATTGGGGTCGGTGAAAATTTTTTTTTCTTTCTACTCTACTCCACGAGTACTTAGCGTAACTTTCTTCAAGTTTGTATGTAGTTTGGATATTTTTTTTCTTCACTTCACGTTTTAATTGTATTTTTCTTTTTAACGGAAAAGAAAATATTTGTCATGGTAGGAGATTTTCTGGAACAGTAATTGAAGCCAGCCTTTGACTTCCAAAAGCTGGTAATGTGGCATAACAAATACGAGTACTGATGGACCTCTGTTAAAAATATTGACTAGAAATTCACACAAAAGCGATGAGAAATCGGAGATACTCGTATGCGCCGAATTACTCATGGGGCTTAACGGTTTCCTACATTCTTCCATTTCGAAAATCGGTGTCAAAATTACAGAAAGGGGAACTCATGCCAGTTGGATACATAGATCTTATGCAAAACTATAGTGTGAAAGTCCCTAGCGATTGACTAAAGTCAGTTACGGATAAGTTCGAACAACAGTGGGGTATTTCATATACACGTTGATGTCTTCAGTATCTGTTACTGTGGTAACTTTCAACAACAAAAAGTGTTCAGAAACTGAAAGAACAGCATCCGTTGTTATCAAAGTTTGCGAGGAAGTACTGAACTTTTAGAGCACTAGATAACGACTAGTCTAAACGTGTCAATTTTGAGTTGCAAGAACAGTGATTCTCCATCGATTTCTATAAGAATGCCAAAGATCATAGTTATAAGGTCAATTTTATAAGTCACAAACCCGAAAAGTGTTTCGAAAGATCACCAAAATCGATAGGGCTTTTTTCTTTAAACAATGACGATAGGGAATCTTTATTTAATAAGAAGAATTCCATGCCATTATGTTTTGAATACAATCTCAGGCATGCTATACAGCTTCAATGGGCCATTGTCTTGAAGATTTAGAAATCGATCTTCTTTTTTCTTTTATTAACCGTTGATATATATGTATAATATATATAAGGTATAATTATTCCCTACCTATATATCATTTAGCGCTGAATATTGTCTTCCAAGTCCTGAATAATTTGCAGTTTGTCAGCACATGTTACACTAAAGACTTGACACAACCCCACAAGAAGTAATCGAGCGGGGTCTACTCGCACGATCTCTGTGTCCAATTCACTGATCTATTTCACGATGTAATGTTAAGGTTGAATCGAGTCTTTAGTAAGTTAATGGTTTCATGGGGAGCATTCTGCTGGAAACAACTTATCGTCCATATTTTCGAAGAAATACCTATTCGCTGCTTATTGTTCGGTTACGTGGGTTATGGGCTGTAACGCGAACTCCGCCCTTATTTTGCAAAATATAATAGCCACCATGGCGACATCTTGGGGTAATTGAGGCTTATGATTCCCTTTTACTTCAGTCCAGAAACGGCAATTTTTCTCCTTCGCAAACCCATTGTACCTATGTTACTAAAAAAGGCACTGAACACAATTTAGGGGGGTCGCCTTCAAACTGCTGAAGAGTCAAATCTGCTATTGTCTGCTTGGTTTAGTTTCTGCACTGACTGGGTCTTAAACAGGTGTAGCTCGAGATCTTTTTGCAAAATTTTCCAAATAGTGAAATGACATACTCGTAAGCCGGGTTCTAAACCACACTTTCATTCACAGCGGCTTCAGTTCCTTTCTGTTGATGCATTGTAGGCTTTGCCTCATATCCGCCATATGACGAATAGTAAACTCAGCTGGTGATACGGAATGAGGACCAGAAAAATCAAGTAATCTTCTTTAGGATTTCCGATTTGAAGAACGATTTTCAAAACGCTCGTTTGTATGATACGGAACGGTTATTTTGGTGTAAGCCTTTTCATAATGATACTGGATGTATGCCTACGAACTCTTACAAATGACAGCACGGTTTTGAAGTTATCCCAATCTATCAAAGCATTATAAAATTGATTAGTCAAAAAATAACACCATAAACTTATCACAGTTTTCCTGTAGGCATTTTACTGGTTATTTCTGGCAGTAGGACTACACGCATTTTTCTAGATCCAAATGTAGAATGGCTTGTTGTTGTACAGATCCATTTTTATTAAAGACTTGCTCGTAGAACTAAGATTATATGTACATATAGAAAGTGAGGCATTCTTCTAGCCACTCACTTGGTAACGGGATCCTTATATGATTTAGGTTTTTTTAAATCCATGAAAGCAATTTTTTATTCATTTGCCTTTAGGTTAACAGCGATTGGTGAATGTAATCTTTGGCCTTAAGTTTTCGGCATCATTACCCACATTTGAACAGCAATATTTTCCATTGTGTATGACTGCATACATATGGTAGACCGTCTCTATAAATGTTATAATATGTTGACCATGTAATGAGTGGCAACTTGAAATCCCTAGGTTTTTTTCATGATCTGACGTAAGATTTGTATTTGGTTAAAAGTGGATTCAATACTCCTAAAGCTAATAAAAGTATTGATTGATATAGGGTTTCAAACGCTCACAGAGTACTGTAGATGCGATTCTCTGAAATTCAGATGGTTTCTCTTACGTTTGATCCAGCCATCCAGACTTCTTCGTTATTTGGACAGAATTGTTGTCATTCGGCCTGGCATGGGAATATTGGTCATTTTTGCCGTTTAAAAATGTTCAAAATCCCTCCAGATTTTCAATACCGACTATTGGCATGTTATTTTGTATCATCTGGTAAGACCTTCGAACATTATATCTCCCAAAATCACTTTTTTAATAAATTCAATCCATAAACAAACTTAACTAGATGAAAAACTTTGGTAATGCTTGTATATTTGCGAGCGAGTATTGTGAAGGCACAAAGTTCATCTTCACTTTTAATAAATGAATTGACAGTATTCACAGATAGATGAATCAGTGAGTAGACGTTTTCGGAAGGGTCAAAATGTGGTAACTTTTCTTCTAGTTTATTTTATTTACTCGAATGTTTATATCGATTTCTTATGTGGATCTTTCTTTTAGAGAACCCGATGTTTTCGTAAAGCAACTGCTATTTTCCCGCAGCCTTGCCTGCATGCGCTTTTCGTTCCTGCCCACCATGCCAGATTATGATGAGGTGAGGTGACACATCATGACACATTTCTCGTGTGTTCTGTCAAAAAGTCTTCTCTATACTTAAAATGTTTTTTTTTTTTGTTATTTGTGGAGAACAAACTGTAACTGTATCTTCTCTTTTTTCTAGCAGATTTAGGTATTTATCCGGTTGAATATTGATTATAGGCATATGGCTCCTTATGAAATAAATGATATGTATAAAATATCATTGACAAAAAAACCTGTCATTTACAGAATCATACATGTACACCTGTCAACATGACAAAGTAGAAATGTCAAATTTCAGTTAAAATATGTTGCAACCAGGTCACGTGGTC
The DNA here is from genome assembly GCA_949129095.1 of Volucella bombylans. Taxonomy (NCBI): domain Eukaryota; kingdom Metazoa; phylum Arthropoda; class Insecta; order Diptera; family Syrphidae; genus Volucella; species Volucella bombylans. The sequence continues at coordinate 163,543,211 of OX422141.1, read as the reverse complement.
TTATTGGCAGCGTCATTGGGGTTTGAAATGGATGACACATTCCCCCAAAGGAATTTTAATTTCTTTATCTTTGAGAGCACATAAGCGTAGATCTAAATAAAGAAAAGTGTCGCAATATAAATAGCCTTACGTTAACTTACCGCTACTTATCAATGTCTTACATTCACACCACAAAAAGCCATTGACCTTAATATGTATGACTTATGGTAGTTTGTCTTTATTCAAGTCACTTGTATAGGTTCTTTTTTTAAAACCTTAAACCGCCGCCACACAAAACAAAACTAGCCTTCAAAGGAGGGAATCATGATAAATAAATGTAGATTGTTTTTTTTTTTATTCTTTAAATATTATTACTCTGACGTTTCATAAGATAAAACAAAATCAAGATGGCGGCTAGATTTTGAATTTCTTTTTTCCAACTTTGGCAATTGCATGAGAATCAAATCCAGATAAACATGCGGCCGCCTGTCATGGTGATAAGGTAAATGACACAAGAGCCTTATCGGTTATGGTGGGACCTGCTTACGTTCAATGCAAACATGGCCTAATTTGTGTGTCCCCAAAACCAGTTCAAAACAAATTTCATTACTCTTGGTTGGTTGGTAGGTAGGTAGGAATATATGTATGTATGCCTACACTCAGCCTTATCAAGTGTAAAAACTTTTATCTGATAATGACTTGCTATCGAGCTATAGTAAGAGCAGATACTGGAAGCACTCGTATACGAAAATTTATCGATTACTGCTATTTGATTTTGTAATAACATCGACATTCCTGTGGACAAAAAAAAACGGGGTGTTACTCCATCGATTCCATTCTTAATGTGACGCACCTTTGGAGTGCTTAACAGAGCGACATTTTTGTTTGACGCCTAGGTTGCATGATTTTGTCGAAAATATGAATCATAAGTAAATCGATACGAATCGGATTGTCCGTATCCGGTAACAACGGCTTAAATGGTTAACATACGTGAGATTATTGAGGAGGTTTTGTTTCATTTTTCCATTCTTGGTGAAGAAGATTAGTCATTGCCGGGAAATCGCTTTGTGCTGTCATGTCAAACTGATGACAATGCAAGGAAATTTAAGTTGCTGTATTGGCATTGCTATAAAAATTAAGTGCTAATGTAGTGCTTTTTAAGTTTAAATACCTACGAGCGCTGGTAGTTCAGGTTGAAAAATTTACTGGTCGACAGTTCTGAAAATATTCCAAGAATTTTCATCACAAATCTAAAAACCAATGAATCTTGATGGTTGGTTTTTCCGTAATCAACAACTCATGGGCATTTTAATTTGTTTACAAACTAAAAAATTACTGAGAGGTCACGGCTACATTACATCGATTGTGTTTACGTGACTAAGCAGTTTTTACTATACAAACTTAAACACTTCTTCTCATGGATATATGTATAGCAAAAGCTGAAGTCAGGCTTAGAAATCCCAGTGAAGTATGACTACATACATTTGAATTGGCATTCCCTGAAAACTGGTTTACCAAGCGTATTGTTCTTGGTTATGAATGGATCCGGGCATTCGCTAAGAAAGTGAAACACCATCTCTTTTGCCTTCACAGTCGGCAGTTTCGGCAAAATGAGTGTCAATGGACCATGGCTTGTACTCATAATTGCAAGTCTGGTAGCCTCAGTTCGGCTTATATTTATAAGGTATAATTGGTTATCATATCTTCCTAGGTATAAACAATTTTAATCGTTTCGCCACTGTCTTAAGACAGTATTACCTTCTGAAGGTGACATAACGTACATATAAAACTGTTACTCAATGCGCTTTAAGCTGTCATATAAACTAGGTATGTGATAGGAGAATACAATCATAATTCACGCACAGAAGAGTGCTAAATACTGATCTTTGTGGAATTCATTACTTTCACACTTTAAGCGATAGCCGCTTATAGATTGGATCGCTTTGTACTGTACAGATTGCAATTAATGCGGTGGAATGTTTGGATTTTATTACATATGTATATGCTTGCCATATTTGTCTGAATGTGATGCAGTTGTTAAGGTTTCAATCATCCTGAATTGGTTTTTGAATAAGAGTTCTTAAAAATTTTGCATCTGATGAAGCGTAGAGGAGATCTGACTTATTTTGCACGGGGAATATCATGGGTTAAGCCCAGTAAACGATGACTATGACTCCGGAAGCTGCTTTGTTGTGATGGTTTACCAAATTACACCATTTTGTCGTTCCATTAAGACTTTTGATTGAAGCCTGACTGTAATAGTTTTCACACTTCACCAATGGCTATTTCTTCCGTTTGTAAGACGTCTAGTTGATCCGTGAGGACATTGCAATCCTTAATGGTGCCATCGGTGAAGGATAACATTGGAAACATTAATAATAAACCTAGGTTTTCTACTCAGTTCAAGTAGTTTTGCGGTTGAAGCAAAGCTTCTGTCAGCAGGTCGAATGTAGTGCCACTTGATTCTTGTTGTAAAGATATTCCGAATGGAAGTCAGTCAGCCAAATACGTCAGTTATTTACAATATAGTTCGTTGTCATATATATAGAGTGGAAAAGAGACACCTGTTTACCTAACGAGAAGTGAAGTCTAAGGCCAATAAGACAGCATCGCCATATAGCTATTTTGTGAACACTTTGGTCACTTAGCGTTGTCTGTGAGAATTCAACTACATTTCTTCCCGGCTTAAATTGTGTCCAAAGTTGGCTCTGAGTACGGGAAAATTCGACCTCACATTCCGAGTTTCGTCATTATTTCGCCATTTTCATAAGACCAATATCAAAAAACTATTGTATCACCGCGCAAGCTCATCGAAACTCCAATGCGAGTTATAATAAATACCATATATCAAATAAAATATATTACAGGGTGCTGCTTATGGTATGAATGGCATAGATAACTATGAATAGGATAAACTGGGAGTTATACATTCTGAATAGAATTCAAAGGACCTTTTTCTAATAAGATAATCTATATCTCTACTCATGCTCCTTCATAATATTAACATGAAAACCGACAACGTTTTGGCAAGTCCGAAAAGTTTACTATAACCTGTAGATACTTAGCTTCGTCGATAAAACGCATAGTAATACTTTAGATAGTAGTTTAGAGCATAGGCATTAGGTGTTTTAAGAGCGTCAATCAAAGGCCTAGGGAAACGAACCATAGCAATAGAGACTGGACTACCCCTGTTCATTCAAGCCACTATATACATACGAGTAAATTTTACATTACAGCTATCGAAGGCGGGCTCAATATTGATGAAAATGCTCTATGCATGGATAACTTGCAGGATCTCGCTAAATCTCCTGCATTGGTAAAAAAAGTATTCTGAATCTTAGACGGGCATACACATATGTATATCATATAGGTATATCATATTTGTCGTTTAGTTTTATGCATGTGAATCCCAACCAAGCTCTTTATCTAGAGGGTAGTCCAAATTATGGATCTGAAGCTCTAGAGTCTAGACGAGTAAGCAGTTGTCTTTTCAGATCATTTTGTATAAAAGCAACTCTTACTGTTTACCAGGCGTTTGGTACATATGTACATACATACATACATATACATACATATACATATGTAGACCATTGCCGGAGCTTCTCTTTAGAGTTCACGTCAGCAATTGGTCTATATCTTTTTAAGGCGTAATAAGTGTCGGTACGGACGCAACGACGTATGGCGCTTCATGGCCTCATCCATCATCATATGCTGTCAAGCTTATGTCAGGGTCAAATACAAGATATAAATCATTGTATATGTTTGCTTTGTGGGTTACTATGTTGGTAGGTGTAGGATATTTCTTCAAAGTGTTGCCACTTTTTGAAGAATCTCTGGACAAGGGGGGCATTAATTTTTCATTCAAGCATTGCTACGACTGTTGTCTTCACAATCTAACAAATTGAATGCACAGTGAATGAACTTAGTCCAGAAATTTCATAGAAGAGCTATCTCAACCTTACAACAACAACATCTAACCTCCCACATCGTTTTGGCGCACTTTTGTTGTGTTTTGAATCGTTTTTTCTTATTTGCCCCAAAGTGTTCGTCATCTCCTTGTGCTGTGTTGGTTTGTTTTTGTGTGGTTTCCTTTTTAGTGGAAAAACCTTTTTACCTCAGCCTAATTAACCTTCAAAAACTATCCAACCATTAATCAATCTCTTCGGTGTGTAAAAAAAAAAACAGGTAATCCGATGCAAAATCACGTAAACACGCTCCATCCAAAACCAGACCAGATTTTTGAGCCGACAAAAAATAGCAAAAAAAAAACAGTAGGTCCCGCTCGAGGCATAAAATCTTATATAATGAGTTCACTTACGATATGAGTGAGTATCCTTTGCCTTGTTGTCATGGATTTTTTTTCCAAATTACTATTTCGTTAGATAATCATTGGAAAAAAAAAGTTATTTTGCCACCCGTATCGCATGTGCCAATGTGCTTAAGATAAATTGTCCGTCATCTGCCGTCCGATTATTGCGTGCGTCGTTGTTATATTTACGAGTACGTTGCGTCATCTGCAACTGGCTACCTATAACAGGAAGACCACAATTTTCAGAATGCTTGTTATTTTTCGAGATACTCAGAGTATCTTTTGTTCAACAAGGGTACAAAAAAAAATATATAAACACATCTTCACTTTCAACAAAAGGACTTCTTTTTTTTTATTGTTTTCAAGAGAAATCCTAATTCCATCGAATGGATGAACATCCTTTCGAGTGCATCGGAACACTGATAATCGCTCACTTTTATGCGGTGGTCGTTTTCGGTCGGCAAAGGTAAAAGTAACTGCTCAGAACCGCCCGGATAACATAACACAGAAGCAGATGTTTATCCTCTTCATATCTTTTTGTCTGTCTGTCTGTCCTATCAGTCTGAGTTCGGTGTGTGTAATTTTGATACACATCGATCATTTGGAAGAGCCACAACATAATCCGAAGCAGAACGAGAATGAGGACGAGAACAAGGCAAGGACTAGGTACCACCATCTTGTATAACAAGAATGTACGCTCGTACCGAGATAGGGGTCGAAAGTTAAATAAATGCAAGAGCATGGATTTGTGTGTTGTTATCACCTGGCTTCCAGGAATGAATTTGAATTCCTTTTATCCCTTCTTGTCATGACTAAGTGCATGTAGCTGTACTTCCTGGTTAAAGATTATAATGATGCCGATGCCCACTTGAGCATACACATGCACTTCAAAAGAGTTCAAAATTAAATTTTCCAATCGTGCTTTGGTTAAAACTGAAGATACAATCGTACTTTGTCCCCACATTAATCCGAATATCCATCTCATACTTAAGTTCTTATTCAGTTTATCGCAAGATTGCATATCTTTATGTCGAAGCCTTTTTGCCTATGAAATTATTTTTTATTTCAGCAGAATATTCCAAAAAACCAAGCCGAAATGATACACATACACACGGGATATCACGTCTGGAGTTTTATCCGCCATGGTTATTTCACCTACATATGTACATATGTATGTATGTGTTCGTACCTCATCCTCATCGCATCAACTTTAAGATACACACAAAGTCAGCTATGGCATGGGTATATCCGCACAAATAGCATTTCGTGCATTTACCTCGTTTTGTGTTTTTGTTTGGTATTCACGCCAGATTCAGGTAAAAATAGGTATCCACCAGTCGACAACGGCCTGAACTCTGTAGTTTTGTGTACCCAGTTCTGAGCCGCGGTCTTAGCACATCCTTTTGTACATGGCTTTTATTGAAAATGTTTCGTGGAATGTGGAAGACATTAATTTTTAGCCGGTTTTGCTTTTATTTTATTTTGTTTTTATTTGTCTTCACCTTGCTTTATGAAGCAGAAACGGATTATATATTGGTATTTGACTTTGTTTGCTGTGGATTTGTACTCCTGAGAGAATAGCTTTGATTGTCGGCCACCGGTTTTGGTGCTGCTTTTTTCACCACAGCATGACAACAAGTGGCTAAGGAGTGCCAAAAATAGCATATGGGTCTTAAATTCGTTATGCGAATACATTTTATGAAGCAAAGTCATATATGTATCTTACTGGGTACATATACCTATTCGTCTCTATAATCTGCATGACAAAAGAGTACTTATCTAAGAAATTAAGGTGCATTCTGGTTATTCCTTGGGTGCGCTCTAAATTGAAGTCTTGGCGAAAAACTCAGCAATTACCCACAGCGGTATCTAACTAAACCTGCCGTTTTAATTTTGTCTTCATTTTTCTCTAATCTCAATTCTCCGAAATACATGAGGTAGTCCATCGAATTCCAATCAGGATAGTCCAGATTCTTGATAACTCGAGTATGTACATAATTCAGTGCCCCATGACGTCAGTCTGAACTGAAAACAATATTTCGTTACCAATCCTCCGCTTTGGAGCAATGAGTAGGTACTCAATCTAGGTACAAATTTTATTTATTTATTTTTTCTCATCATCATGGTTCTCATTTGCCGTGGTTTTGCACAATCTTTGCAACCAAACAAAACTTTCAAGGGGCCAATCTGGTCTGAAGAGTTCGAAATACTAAACGGACTAACTAAAGCTTCACCGCTCTTCACGTCTCTGACTACAACACTAACGACATATCCATCAAACATCCAAAATCAACGTTTAGCGGAACCGATGTCATCTGACACTGCAATGTGTTCAGGTGATTGAAAACTACGAGTATTTATGTACATATGTATGGTTTCAAGGGACATGTGAGCGTATGCCAATTATAAACAATTTTCTAATACTCGAATGTAATAGACCGACATAACAGAATGATGTTGCAATTTTAAACTAAAGCGATCCTCAAGTCAGATCAATCCAACAATCAACCAATCAATCGATGTACTTCGTGCTATCCATCCAATTCCTGTTACTAAAGTACAAATGCAATCATTTGCACGCATCTACCCACGACTTCCTTTCTTTCGACGACGATTTAAACAACCGACAACAGCGGAAAAGGATGCACTTAGTGTTTATTTGCGGTTACCCACATTCATATTTTCTCTCTTTCTTGATCTCTCTTCGCATTCAACGTCAACATGACGTGGGAGTAAAATTGAAAATTTTCTCGTTGTCATTTAGCACTTCCAACAGTGGGGAATTTCATTATTTACGATCATTTGCCGTCCCGGTATCGGTGCTGTTCTATAATAAATCACAGATGCATCCTTTGTACTCTAAACGTGCACTAATCAACGCAATATAATAGAATTACTTTTGCGAATCTTTTTACAATGGCCGCCGCCGTTAAGACTGTTTGTTTGTGCGTTCCATTGAAAGTTCAGAGTAATAATGGCACCCACACTCGAAATTGGCCGCATCATTTCCTTTTCTACTTGGATTTTCCAGATTTTCGTTTGCAAACCCCCAGTGTCATACTCGTAGCAATCACAAACGACTATGACACATGAGAAATGTCAAACAGACTTAATGGTTATCAAATCATACGAAATTAGTGTGTACTTTGACAGTTCTCAAACTGTCTAATGAAGTTTAAAATTACTCGTACTTCTCCAAACATCAAAAATGGAATGCGAACTCCGTAACTGAAGTAAAAGTTGTTGATGGCCCTGAATTAAGTCGGCATTGATTAGTCTTGGCACGTTTTACAAAGAAGTGGAATTTTAATTACTTTATCAAAACCCGAAGGTGTCACAATTCAACAAAATCACCATCGCAGTCACATTCAAATTCAAATTAAAAATCAATCGTGATCTTGGTCACACAAGGATTCAGGTTTGTTATTTTTTTTTATTTTTTTTTTACTCATTTCCAGGATGTAACGCCATCTATTTACTGTCAACAATGACACCCACCACCGCCATCGTCGTTGTTCTGTATGTAGTTGCTAGCTCATCGCACAGGAAGCAATTTTTCCTGTTTACAAAAATTGTAGACGACCAGCGGTGCGGTGAAGGCGGTTGACAGCATGCAGCGATGGTTCGGTACTTATTTGTCAATTTGAATGACAGTCGTGATAGTGGCAACGATTTCCTTTGTTGTCATTTCCTTTTTCTATTATTTGTTCTTTTTTGTAATTTTTTATTTTTTTTTTCGATTTCGTTTTTATCGACGAAACAATTGTAATTATTAGAGAAAACATGGCCACCAGTTCAAGCACGGTTTTTGACATTTGTGTTCGCAAATGCAATGAAATTTTGTTTGTGAGTACTAATTGGCGGGAAACACTCATGTGGTGTAATTAAAGACTTCCTCGATGAGATATGAGTACGAGGAAGGTATGAGTAAATATCCCGAGCATTGTGGAGTTATTAGAGTAATAATGAAACGTCAAATGGATGTTAGTTTGAACGTCATTGATCGATCGATATCGGATAGGTGGAGAATGACAGTTAGACATTAGGTATGTGAAACGATAATGGCATGCAATTGAATTGATCGGCTTTATCACGGACAATAGATAAACTAATAATGATATAAATAATGTTATCACAATAAAATTTAATCAGAGAATAACATACTCGTATTATGTCGCCTTGTCGGGAAATATGGGACATTAAGTTCCGTTGTAGAAGGCTGTCATTTCATATGGAAATTGCTAATTACTGTAGAGTTTTTTTTTAATGATGTCTATAATAGATACCAATAAATGGGGTAATCTGGTTGCTACGCCAAAAGTGAGTTCCAATTACGTGGGTGGCGGCAATTTGACTTTTGAAGTAAGGAACAGCTGTTGGGTATGAATTTTATTTCATAAAAAAATGTATTAAGCCTACACATTTTTGAGAAGAATCAGTAATCACGATCACTGATTCAAATGATTTTTTTTAAAGAAATTTATACTGAAATTGAAGCCGATATTTGTTGACAGCTGCCAAGAGGCCAATACAGGCTCACGAGACTCAATTATACACACAATTGCCACTGTTTAGTGTGGAAATTTTATTTATTAACAAACCCATTTAGTAGTTGGAGAGCCCAATCTGGAAATCCTGCCGCAAGCAGTCAGGTGGTTTTAGTTCTTGCACCAGCCCGATTCTCCTCATGGTGAACAGACAAAGGGCAAACTATTGTAACAATTCTGAATCTTCTGCTACATTTCACTCACATCGGCTGCAATTTTCTCTGTACCGAAGGTTACGTTGTTGAGTGTGCATCATAAGAAATTTGTCCATAAGACGACTAATAGCGAGCTATGTTGGTCGATTCTGAGGAACAAAAGAATTAGGGCATCATCCTCTGTATGTTTGGCGAATTGAAAACCAATTTTAATTTAACTTTGAATTATACGGTAGCGTGTTTCTGGTGTAAGTTTATTTATAATAATTCGTCAAATAATACATCACTCATGAACGTGAAGGAAATGTCACAATTGACAGCTAGGTTTGAAAGTTATCCTTAGTGTCTAACAAAAAAGACACACCTTTTAGGTTTAAAATTTGAATTTTCTTTTGTGTCACACATGACAATGCTATCAAAACGTACAAGTTCAATGTACCTAGATATGTAACTTTCGGCTGACAGCGTTTTTTCGGGTTCGTACATACATATGTAGGTCGAATGACGTTCAATGAAGGCGACTATTTCACTTGACAATGCAAGTGTCTATATCAAATCAAGTCTGTATGTGTCTACAAGTACCTGAATATGTACCAGGAAATCGATAAGATTCTTATCTAAAACGGTTATCATTTGAAGCTTCAGTATGTTTTAGAATCATGTCGATCGAGTCGTATTTTGTGGTGATTAATGTTAAGAGAATCATTATACCTAATAAGGAAGCAGCGAATCTTAGAGAGGATTTATAGATTTTGTATCTTTCGGTTTTGAAATCGATCTCTGTGAAATATTTATGTGGGTTCATGAACTTATATCTATATATCCGATCTTTATAAGCTTCGTCTTCGATCATTAGACTGGATTTTCACCCACCATTCAGATATATCATTCGTACACTTTGATTCCCATAATGATCACGTTTGAGTACGAGTTATATTGGGTATGTGTAAAAAACAGATCCACGATCACCATATGAAATAAAAAATCACGCATTTCCGCAAAAACAATTTTTTTCATTCATTCGCTTGATGTTTCCGTTGATCGTCCCACCAAAAAGATCGTCTTCCACTGTAGAAAGGAAATACGAATTTTTTTGGTCGTCGTTTTTTTTTACAATTTCTGTTCGTTCTCGGTGATCTTCATTGAATGCGGGACATAAACGGATGGTTCTACACAGGAAAAGGAATTCCATACATTTGAAAATTGCCTACAGTTATCCGTAGATCGTTGTCGGTGATCGCGTAATGGTGTAACAGGAAGACAACCCCAGAAATAAAGAGAGTCTCTTTTTTTGTGCTGATCTAATCGCCATGTCTGTCTTTATAATTTCGCCTTCTTTTGGTAGTTGTTGTCGTCGATCGTCGTCTGGTCGACAATGTTGTTGTTGTTATTAAAGTGGCCGCAAACGAATTCAAGGCGCTAATAATTCATCCAGAAATAAAAAATAAAGCAAATGATAGGGAGGGTCTGTCATATCCTGTGTGCGGCTTGGTTGTGGATGCTGTTTTTTTTTTTTATCTCAACACTTTTAGGTCTGGTATTCTGTTCGGATCGTTCCTAATTAAATTATCATTTCCTGCCATCCCATTAGATAATAGTACCTAACCTCCACACCGTAATTGTTGGAATTTTTTTTTCGTTTTTTTCTTTAATTTTGTTTTGGAGTGTATTTTAAGTAGAAGTGAGTGATAATCAATTTAACGCTGACTTACGAAAGTGGCTGGAGATTTTTGGATGTTTGTTAATGACGTTAACGATTTTGTGTTAAGTGGGCGAACCTACTGTCAAGACATGTAGATGAGGTATAAGGGTTTTGAAAACAGGAAATCAGGTATCCTGCTCGTGTTCGTGGGATTTACAGAAGTAGGTACATATGTACATAGGTATGCACATAATTATTAGGTACGAAGAAATCATACCATTTAGTTATTGATTGAGCCATTGAGTCTATGGCACATGTGCGAGTATCTTGTAGGTAACTTCGATCACCTTATCGATCTATGAACTCTATCTTGTATCTACTGTCTGATCTCTGGCACACTGGCATTCACTGCAAGATCAGTTAGGTGATTTTGCTTCTCATTTAAGTAGAAAGTTTCCTCATACTTTATTTCATGGTAACATTTTCAGGGTTATTAGGTACCTACATATCTAAAACCAAACGATCAAGGATCAGTGTAGAGTGATCAGATTTGACCACTTCTTCATTTCTTCTCATTTTTATTGGAATTCAAATACTGGGAATAGATAAAAAAAAAAATCTATCTCCAGGAGCATCTGCAAGATTACAGAGAAAAGACCGTCACAACACGGTTGGGCTCAGTTGAAAGTTCTTTTTCAAAAGCCTTTGAAGCGTCAATTTAATTAAAAGAGATGAACAAATGTAATTGAAATTTCTCAATGATCAGTATTAATTGGTGAAGGAGCCCATCTATGAAGTGAGCTTTAGACAATCAAGGCGGCTACAAGTCGGGCTACATGCCGGCACCCTCTTAGCGTGTTCAATTAGTTTTCTTCTTTTAATCATCTAAATTGAACTTTGGCATTAAATAAATTTTCCAATTAAGAGATGGTTTATACATACATACATGCGTATGTACATACATATGTATCTACAGCGCCCAGTTCACTCCGCTGCGGTATTTATTTTTTTAATTCTTTTTATGATCATGATGCTTCTCATGATCGAGATGACGAATACATTCTAAGGCTTCACCATTTGTAAGAAGATACTTTTTTTCATTTTCATGTTAAGTTCACAAATGATATCAAGGATCTCCTGCGGCCGTTATAATTACTGGGAAAACGTATAATTTGTGATATACATATGTATGTATGCATCATACCCGATCGTCATTGTGTTCCTCCTCCAGAGATCGGCAAAATCCAACATCCAACCGAGTAGAATGTACTGCTTTTGATCATGATCACATTCCGCGAAGCTGTAGTCACTGGAGAGAAAAGTTACACAAATACTCGTATTTGTATTTGTATGGATACATGGATACGAGTAATCTTGGTTGCGTGTTCCTTTTTAATGTGGCTGGGCGCTGAGGAATTCCAATACTAGTGCGACTGCGAATATGAGTATGTACATATCTATCTGTGGCCAGAGTGAAAATCGTTGACTGTGGCGGACTGTTAGTTTGCACACTTGGGTAATTAATTGCCAGGAATGCCAATGGCTGCATTCTTTCAGTTCACGGGCCTTAGCCGTATCTTGTCTCTTTCGCCACCGTCGAGGCCGATTCGTACAGAGGCCTCCACATTGATCGTGGATACTTGTACGGTCTGGTAATGAATAAATTCGTAAGTAAAGTGTCAGAAAGGAGATATGAAATGGCTTAAAACGAACAGCAGGAAAGAAAGAAGAAAGAAATTCATGGTAATGGTTGGTGGCAAAGATACGAGTTCGAATACGAGTGCACGGCCATGGATTACGGATACAGAGTAGTAACGAGTACATATCTGCATGCATTCATAAGTATTGACAGTCCCATGTACGTGGCAACATGTATCGGTGGTTAAAGACTTAACTATCATCACGGTGGAGCTCATTTTATGCAACGTTTCACATTTCTAAAGAATTTCACCTTGACGTTGCCTCAAGGCAACGAAGCAACGAAGCACCGAAGTAACCACACTCAAACTCAAACACCGCCGCGTAGACCTCATGTCTTATTCGTACGCCTTCTTTTAGGTTTACTATGCGCTCTCTCCTCACCGGCCGGGCGCAGTCATATCCACAGTCCACAGCCGGCCGTGTGCTTTTTCTTTATTGAACATGTCTGTGCTGAAGATCGCTTTTGGAACGCACCGAATACGAATATCTACAACAATCGCCAATCCGATGGCAGGGAGAGTATAAGTCGAAGTAGATAGGTACCACCAGAAGGCGCACACATTGTACGGCGCAAACATGTGATTCGTCTGTTTTCACTTGATGTCATTAAATGGTGTTTCTTTCAATTATCTTGTGGCGAAAATAAAATAAAAAAAAAACCGAAAGAAAAACGAATAATAAACAAAAGATGTAGGTACCCCGCAGACAAACGGGACAACACACTGGCCACAGGCAAGTTCGGAATTTTAATTGAACTTCACCAAGTCTTCTCTGGATGAAGACGCTTAAAAACACAAAGTCCAATACCATGAAACCAAACGATAAGACAAGACAGCAACAGTAACCGGTAATGAATTTCGTGTAGAGCGACAGGTTCTGTAACGAGTTTTATTATAATTATTAACTTTTCGTTGCGCAGATATTTTTCGACCGAGTATTTCAAGGCATACCCGTTCGACTGTTGCGGTACCTACATACATATATCAATTTATCGTAGACTCGCTGTCTCTTGTGTGACCTTATTCGTTTTTTGTTTGTTTCCTTTTTTTATACATTTTTTTGGAACGAAGAATTATTGAAATTTAAATTATTCATGTGCCAAGTTGATGACTTTCTTAAGTTGACACTCATGATTGTCGTTTGTATGGACGCGAGTGCATTTTAAATGACTGCCACTGTTGCGTGAGGCCACCAGTTGACAGACATATGTATGTGTATTTGACAATTTTTTTTCTTTTTGCATTCTAAAAAGGTAATAATCCTCTTTTGAAAGAACAATCAATTCTTTTAGATCGTATCTTTAAGTGAATTTTGTCATTTATTAGTTTGGTCAGGGGATCTGCATTCTTATTCCAGCAGATGTAGGATACCAGCGCCACCAAAACCGTCAGTGTGCGACAAAACCTCAAACTGATCGTTATCAGTTGATTTTAGTTTGTACGAGTAGGTATCTGATTTTTCCACCAAGTTTCGTTCTCTTGAAGGAAGATAGAAAGTTGATCAGTTTTTGATTCGACCCATTTGCCTAAAGAATGCGAAATGACTACAGATCATCAAACCCGAATTGGAAAAGAAAGTAAATCTAGAGTAGTCTAAAGCGTTACTGAAATGAGTATTATCTCGGGAGATGAAATAACAACTTCACGATGGTGGAAACGGACAGAAATTTGAATGAGAAACACAAATTGCAATCGCAATTAAACATTGACGACTCTCCTGAGGAATATTTCAAAGCTGCGGCATTTTCTAATAGCGGAGTGAATCTTGAGCAGAACATGCTTTTAACCCACGATGTTGAAAACGCCCTGTATGGAATCATTGTAGAGAATGCTGTCGTATATAGGCCACTGCTTAAGAGTTTTTTCGATTTTGAGAATTTTTTCCGACAAGAACATAACTACGACTAAGCTGCTGCATTATATAGCAGCTCCTTATCCACATTGCACTGATAAAGAAAACAGATTACTCCCAGGCTCAAAGCACGTGTTACTTAAAAGATCTGCACAAAGCTGCTGACCTCTGCTTACACATAGAGTTATTTAGGTAGTTAACTTTCACATCAGAGTAGAGCTTTTAATAAATGCTTATAACGATTCTTTTTCCTCTTCTTGGGTGACATCGTTCCGCAAAATATCAGGTCGGACGAACATGGTAACCGTTTGCCGCAACTTACGAGGTACAAGATGGTCCTCTGATCAGAAACGGAAGACGCGCAGCATACGAATAGAAACATGCTTCTGTAGGACAACAAAACCTGAGCCGAGCCCGGGACGAACAAAGGAACGTCATAGTAAAGATCCAATCAGGGTTGAGTATCTGAAATAACCAATTTTGAAGACTGTTAAACAAACCCCAAAAAGCCACCGACCTTTTCTAAACTGGGAATTTTGCGGTGAGTTGCATGTTTCAGCTTCAGCTGTTCGGGAGAACGCATAGTCAATGAAGGGTATGATAGTGTCTATGTTAGAAGTAAATCTACTAAATACTAAATCATTTCTCGTTCTTGGTATACCTGCCAAGCTACAGAGTGCGCTATTTTTTATGTCGGTATGTAAACACTAAATAAATTTGACATTTATGAACCGATCGACTTGAGTAGACATGTTTTTAAAATGCCAATTCATTACAATTTTAACCATATATCGCTTTACACCGCAATAGTGACGCTGTACATTGAAAATAGTCGTTCAATTGTGTTAACTCAATGTGCATATTGTCGAAAATATCGTGGCCAAGCCAGCAAGCACCGTCTGACAACACTATTATTCGTTTGGTGTCGAATTTTGTTGAGCACGGGACTGTGGGAGATCGGCGACATGCCGCTCATCAACACCCAAGATGTTGCAATGAACTTGTTGAAGCGGTCGTCGACGTTTAAGCATGATATGTACAATATAACCATGGACAGGGGAGCTAAGAAGGTAATTGAGTACAAAGCCCTATTTCGAGCAACGAAGAAGATGCTGTACAAAACCCTCATTCTATTGCACCTGTCCTATTATACCGCGCGAAGGCACGGATGTTTTCCATATCGGATGACAGCTCTGTTGGGTGATTTGAACCAAAGAGTTCTTGTGATCTTTGACCTTGTCTACTTTGCCGGAATGCGATGGAGACGGTACAACGATGAACTGTACCGGCTGTAGAGCCGGTTATGTGTTTGTTGTTCACCTACAAGATCACCTAAGATGTAGGCAAATAATCTTGACAATTTAAGAAGTCTTGGTATCATAATGCATTTAAATATATGGGAGCGATGATCCCAACAATCATGATCGGTTTATCAGTGAATCGGCTAAGTATCGCACTGTGGATGCAACTTTGACAAGCTTGACTGCAAATGTCGCACAGCTATACTTTCGTTATTAGGTTCTTTACAAATACCACTCGTAGGTATATCAACGAAAATTCTGGTAGACCACCCAGTTGCTTGTTTAGTTGGCATTAATGAACAATTGGCTGCCTTAAATGCTATGGAGTTTAGATAAACTCTTAATCTTTTTTTGATCATTTTCCGTGTAATTCTCAAAAAATTTCACCATACATTCCAACGGGTTTGAAGAATAATGCACGTAATCTCCTCTTATTCCTTACACTGTTATGCTACATACACAGATTTACAGAAATATGAAAAAGTGAAATCGTACAGTCGAATACATATTTTAAACGTCCGGCCGACTAACTACTCGTACACTCAGACACAGCTTCACGCATTAACCAACAACAATCATCCAAAATGACTCATTTTGTTTGCGCTTGCGTTAGCGTTTGGATTTCTTTAAAGAACTCCTTAAGCAATTAACATTCAATGAAGTTGATTTCTACCGAAACGATGAGATATTTCACACATAACCCACTTTATTACCCACACCTCTTTCCTAATCTCGTCAAACATCTCTCCTCGCATGCTGTTTCAATACAACAACATATGACACCTAAACGCACATACCCACCATTACGTTCGATCATATATGTAGATACAAACTAGTAAATATTCGTCGTATACTGAATTCGTAAATAGATACGGATACTTTAAAATGCCAAAGAGTTGTCGCCTTCAATTTTCTACGGAATGTTAATTGGAAATACAAATTCCTGGCCGGTTCGGTTCGAGGTAAAAATGCAAAACTTGTTGACTCAGTTGAACCACATAGCAATAGCGCATTCACCATTCTAAACCGTCAGATGCCGCTTGCGTAGGTATGTTTGTTTAAAGTTACTTGGTGTTGTGTTCAGCTTTTGTTCTGTGGCCATACTGCCACTTCTGGAACTTCAACAACAGCAGAGACAAAGGCAAATATTTGCCTGCTCCCAAAAAAGTATTATTCTGCCGCAAAGGTAAACTTCGTTACTTGGTCTTGGACAGTGTTGCTTGTCGTCTCCACCACCACCGCCACTGCTGTTGACGTCGCCGATCGGCGTAGGGGCCAACAACTTGAACAACTTTTAAGTTGCTTGCTCGGAGGTCATTACCCGAACCCGACCAAGTAGTGCTGCTGCGCGTCGTCGTTGAAGTACCTTTATTTGATTTTTTTTTTTCCCAAACTCGGCTTGAGTACTCGTACTCGAACTCGTAGTCATACTCGTAATTGTGTACGAGTAGTTGGCCTGGTCGTTTCCAAAGAATGATGAAGAAACACAAAGTGTACCAGAGCTGCAGCAAGAGTCAGAAGCAGCAACAGCGGCACCAACTAACCAGCAACAACATGACACACAATGACTTGGTCTTGGTCGCGTAATTTATGGCGCTGAAGCTGTAGCTTTGGACGAAGCTGGAACAGAGCTGAACCACACTGCACTTTCCTACATATATGTGAGAGATGAAACAATATTTATGTCGCCGAAACGAGTTCTTTTTATTGCAGTTGCAGTTGTTTTAGTTGTTGGAGTTGCAGTTTTTCGTGTGCGCCTTTCCTTGTAGCTATTGCCTTTGTGTTAAAAGCATTTTAGTTTATAACTCTGCAATTGAACAGAAAATCTCAAGCCAGTGTGGTTTACTTGTGTGTAGTTCCTGATTTTTATTTTCTTTCTTGGAGAGTGCCTGGAGAGTGGTGATTGAGGTTTGTTACTACTGCTGCTGCGCTTGTTTGTGCTGATTTCGCAAAAATACAAAAAAAAAAAAAATGACTTAAAGAAATCGCGTTCACGTATCATGTTGCAAGTCAACAACGGCAACAGCTACATAAAAGTATGACTACAGCTATAGCTATGGCAAGTTGAAGTTATTTCGCATTCTTCATAAACCATATTGAAGTCAGGAAACTGAACCGAGTAACAAAAGAGCAATCATCACGGAATTACTGGCGACGTGTTATGGTCACGATACAAAATGAACACAGTGGAACCTGTGACATGAAAAAGGGGTTAGCTGTGAGCAAAGTTCATTTGGCTTTGACGTTTCACTGCGGTGTTGTCAGATTATTCTCTTCAGTTTCTTCTTTGTTCAGTTATCTCTGACGGGCCAAAGGACTACAGCGACGCTTTCCTCTCATCTACGCTCCTCAAATTTATTAACAGTGGTATTTGCGTTGAACTATGGCGCATGCTGATTTAGGACCAAGTTTATGTAGTCAAGCTTTTTAGCTTTACGATCAACTCATTGTTGTACTATATATTCTTTCTTTACTGACGCCTCAAACCAGGGTAATAAATTAAAAGTAGGCCAGTGATAAACCGAACGATCTTAAGGTCTAAACTATTGAATCGAGTAAATGTTCAGCTGCCAAATCATTCATGCTAGTATTCAAGGGCGTGCGCAAGGAGGACTATCGTTACTGCTACTTGGTCATTTGTAGTGAAGGACATATCATATTTAGAACTCTTGAAATTGGGGTCTACAAAATACATTGATACTGCAGTAATCACATTATTAGGAAACATTTCTCCAACTTTTGACATCCTTAAAGACTAATCATTTGGTTAGAACTAAACTCACAGTTAAAGAAATACTTGAGTATCATTACATTGGAACCGCATCATCTAAGAACATTTGCCTCCACCTTTTTGTAGAAAAGTCCTTGCTTGTCGTAGCCATAGTACGGATAAGATTCATGATGATATAGGGGTCTTAGCATTGTGAATGGCACTGGACAAACATATCAACGACACTTTGTCCATCAAAGTACAACGATTTCCCTGTATTTATGCCTCTGTGAGTGGATTTAAATCCGCTTCCAAAGTGCTGTCCACTTTAAGCGCTGTTTCCCAATAGAATCGTTTAAGGCAATTTTTGACTGCGAATCGAATCTTTGAACAAGATTGCTGTCAGATCCAAATAAATAAAGCGGAACAAGAAACACTCTCTTATCGCATGAACACTCTACATTTGCCAATCGACTCTAAAGATTCGGTGGAATCTTTTAGATACATGTCTTACGTCAAGACAGCTCTGGCTTAGCATGAATTTGAAAAGTAATAGCGTTTTATAGTGCATTACCAGGAAGATTTCCTAGAAGTTGCGGAGACGATTATGAAACCATTTTTTTTTTCAATAATCTAAGCACACTCATATGTAGATGTATTTAGCAAATTACCTACATGGGAGGGAGCTATTTTACTGTATAATTTCTTACCAATTCCAAACATCGAAAAAGTTAGAATCTTTGCCATAGGTGGCGGTGGTGTTTCCCAAGCTGATAAATGTTCCTTTTTACATAAGGGAGCAACCAATGATATTACTTGAATACATAAAGTCTGTCGTATTCATATATCTAAGTATCCTCCCCGAGGAGTGAACGTCAATCCCTATCAATATATCTCTTTTGGCGTTGCATATTATGGAGTACCTACTTCATTGACGTTGAGTCTTTTGTATAGTAAACGTTTTATTTAAAAAAAGGTTAAATATGTACTTCCATAAAACTACACGGTTTTTTTAAAAAAATCTCAAAAATGGATAACCTATTTTATTGTCACAAAACTTACAACCAACAACGTACTTCTATTGACGCTCATGTCATTGAATTTTATTTTAAAAATAAACAAAACAGAACCGCTATTGTCAATCTCTTCTCAATGAAAAATTATGAATTACGCAACCCGGATTTCTAAATCCAAATAGTCTAATAGTCTAAAGACATTCTGGGCGCTCGCTCTGCAAGTACCAGTTTTCTATTATTACAATTCGTATTATTTAAGCTATGTACACAAGTGAATAATAATTGTTTGTAGGTATTGTACTTAAATGTGCTTTGTCCTATTTCTATTTATAAAACCACATATCACAACAAAGTGTGTGTAGTATTGTAGAAGGTGTAGTGAAGAAATATTGAAAACCTCAAAATTGAGGAACAATTCCGACACCACCTTCGTGAAGGCTTCTGTTTTCCAAAGACAAAACAAATAAACAGATGTGGTGGGTGGCTTTTAGTGTTTATCATATTTTCCCAAACGTCTTAGCACCATAAGTAAAAGTTTCTCAAAATTATTATTTTTTTTTTAATTTTATTCGTACGCTCCCCCTCCGGACATCCCTGGACGCTATTTTTGTTTAGAATTCCTTTAATTCAAACAATAAATGCGCGCTTTGGGGAGATCCAAATTCCTTTCCGTATTCTGAAAATAGACATTTCTTCTAATATTGTAAAAGTCGGGGAGAGGTAAAAAACTGGAAGTATTTGCAGCTAGTAGACGAAGGTATCCAAAATAAAAATCAAACAAACACGGCAGACAGAGAG
The DNA here is from genome assembly GCA_949129095.1 of Volucella bombylans. Taxonomy (NCBI): domain Eukaryota; kingdom Metazoa; phylum Arthropoda; class Insecta; order Diptera; family Syrphidae; genus Volucella; species Volucella bombylans. The sequence goes on along the minus strand of OX422141.1, from coordinate 163,523,202 downwards.
ATGTTAAGTAGTAGAATAAAAAAAAATTAATCCACCGGATGCTACGCTTCACAAAAATCCTTTGCAATCTTTTTCACATTCTTTTTGAAGAAGACGAAAGAAAAAATGATGTTCCTTCTTTTTTTGTTGAAATTTTGTTTTTGCCATTTTTTGCACTCCCACAAAAGAGGACGGACGCTGTGTTAATTTTGGAATTTCCAATTGCTTTTCGAACTAAACCCGAGAGACATATGTTCTGGTGATCGGTGTTAGTACCGTGGGTTGGTTGTCGTTGTAGCAACATCCTGTGGAGAGATAATTTTTTTTTTTTTTTGAAATTCTGAGAGTATCTACCTATGTATGTATCTGTCACAGGAAACCTTTAAATTAATCAAGTGTCAACTCATTCAAGTGGGCTATGCCCCGCAATACTTTTAATTTTTTGATTTTCAACTTCCTAGTCTGGCCATTGGAATGTTTATATGATAGTCGGCCAGTGCCGTGTGTAAGCTAATTAAAAATCTAGCACTGGCGTTACTCCAGCGTTACCCCGACTGGCGACATGAAGGATAAACATCAATCAGAGCGAATTTACTTTATGCGACCGCGCGTTGATTCTGATAAAAAAAAAAGGAAAAAATATGAGGGAAAACCGCCCAACTTCTTGGGCGCCAACAATAAAAATATATTTCACACTAAAACCAACAAAAATTGATCAGATCATGTGTGTTGTGGGGGACAGTGGATGGCAGGGGGAAGATCAGAAGACAGATTAAGCAGCCAACAGACGGGCATATGCACATTTGACGTTTGATGTGTGTAGTAAATCTCCACATAGATACAAATCGGAGTTTATATCTTTTTCGCCTTCAACAAACCGCCAGCCAGACAGGCAAATACATATGTGAATACAGACAGACTTGGTGGAAAACCATCGTAACCCTGCACAACGCAGACAACACATACTGAAATTGTAATGGTTTTGTTAGTGCAGTGCATTGTATGGTGTTAATCATTGTAATGGCATACGACACCATAAGAGATGCAAAGATTGACTGACGGCAGCAACCAGAAACACGTCAGCTCCCAGTTCACAAAGCGGATTGGAAATTTTCTTTGCTGAGTCACCGACCTGATCTGCGTCCGACTGCGCCATGACTATAATAACGAGACAAAAACAAAAAAGAACAACCCGGCTACAAAGTACAAACCACTGCAGTTTATCCGTAGCTTTGAAGTGCATCCGGAGAGGTGGAGAACACGGCAGTAGGGCTAGGAAAGTAGGTACTCGTTATTGTAGATGGCACATAATCACTCCTCCGACGTCGTGATCGTCATCATACTCGTAATGATCGTCGTGGCAGTTGCATTTACGTCTAGCGTTTGTTATTGTTTCGAAAGATGCACAGTGGAATGGCAAAACTTAGAAAGGGGTTGACAGATAGTAGACTGTCAGGAAGTGATCACTATTAGGTTTTATTTCATTGAAATTGGAACTTTGAGACTTGTTACATACATCTGTATGTATGTGATCGTTGCGATCCTCGTTTACATATATTTTTTCTAATTTTTTGTATCCAGTTAGGATCTTCGTTGTTGCTACTTCATATTAGCAGTGTTCTTTTGCAAGCATTTTAGCAATTGTCAGAAAAAAACGATCCAACTTCGCTTAAGAGTTCATCATAAAAATTTGGTAGCACAGATTGTATATGTACATACATATCTATGACGTTCAATGGCAGTTCATCGGTTGTCGATTGGCGAATAAATTTAATTTATTTTGAAGAAAATGTTGGCGGAATGTGCCAGCTGTTGGCGGGATATGCAAGATTTACGGCAAACGTAGAAAATAGTACATAGGTACTTGGAAGCACTGTTTTATATCCGTTAAGTACGATAACGTATATAATTTACATATAGAGTGCGCGAACATCGCTATCTTATTGTTGTACATTTCTTACTCGCAAATTGTTTTTTTTAGCGGGTTATCGGGTGTCAAAAAATTACAACTATTGTTGCTGACAAGACCGCTACCAGTATACAAATTTTTGTCGAACGAAAAGTATTTTAATTTATTTATATTTTTCTGTTCTTCTGGTCCATAAAAGACTGATACGTTCTAAACGTCTGATAGGTATCTGTAGTACATAATTAAGCTGACCCAGAATTTATTTTTGTTGTTAGTTTCCAACTGTTCTTCCTTAATAATATCAGAATAATGATTTTTTCGCAAGCTTTCTTTAGACTTGTACTCGTATGCATTACATTGTAAGATTTTTTTCGGTCTTTTCTGCAAGGCCGCAAATTTGTCGGCTGCAGCCAAACTTTTTCTACTTTAACTTATTTATTTATTTTATTTGTCTCCCAGAAAGAAGGAGTTTTAAGGTTTTAAGGTTTTTTTTTAAGCTATGTTCCTTCTTCCGGACAAAAATAACAAAAACCCGCCACGAATTGTTGAATTCAAGGAATTTCAAACCCATTTCTGATTTATTTCATCAATTTCTGTTAGATTCGAAAATTTATTTGTGCGTCACATTCTTGTCAGTGCCACTTAAGAAAATTTACGAGTGTTTTTTTTTCCTTTTTCTCTACGTCAAGATCAATAACTAGCCGTTTTTACTCATACTTTGCTGTGGCTCCATCATTAAAGATGACTTCAATGAGCAATTCCATCAAACAGCGGGTGATGAAAAATGATGATGTCACACACTTTGGTATCCAAACATTCGAACACTCGAACTATTCTCTCATTCTAAACCAGGGCCTCATATTCTTCAAGTATGTAACCCATATGCCCCCGATCAATTAAAATGGTATTCAGAAGAAAGGCTTAATAAACGATTGATTTATGGCAATCAATTTTGTTTCATTAAAAGAAATCAAACTCAATTGAAAATAAGAAAAGCACCCCTGTACTCCTAAAGATATTGTACAAAAATACCAAAACAAGAATAGAACCATAGAGCTCGACTTCAATTCTAAGCCCATAGATCAAGCTAGAAACGTTAATATATTTTTGTTTCCATCTTTCGTGACTTGTGTTAATTTCATTTAATTCCGATGGCAATAACATTTGACAGCCATATGGCTTACATATTGTAGATACTTTTAAATAATTTATAACCAACCAAAGGAAACGAAAAAAAAAAACAAAATAATAAAAATAAAAATAATAAATATACCGCACTCCCTAGAATGGAATTTTCGTCGTTTTGAAAAACACGACTTTGTTGTTGGCGGAATTTCTATACAACCCGTCTGCATTTCTTGTCTATACGATGCGCCGTTGTGTTCTAGTATGATCCACAATGCCATCCCAAGAGAAGAAGAAGAAAAAAAACTTAAAATTCATGGGGTTTATAGATAAAGATACGGCTACAGCACAGCATCCAACCAACCCATCACTCACAAAAGCGATCACAACGACCACCCGAGCTAAATCTTTTTCCTATAAGACGACGACGGTATTGCTAGATCTCCACTAATGCGCTCGGCTCTCTAGATTTTTGTATATATTGGCCACGGCGAGACGAAAACAAGCTACAGATACTCGGACATATGTACGAGTATTGTAGATACGAAACCAACGAAACCAAATAAAATCAAAAAAAAAAAAAAAAACTGAAGATGAATATGCCTCGTGTTTTATATTGATAGCTTATGGTATCCGGTCACTTATGGGTTGACGCAACTACAATCCTATCGTTATACGAATTGGATAGATAGATACTCCCATACAATTGGTACGTCGGTCGATTGATCGTGTTTTTTACTTTTTTTTTTGTTTTTTTCTTATTTATATGGCATACTGTGGTGCTGTGAAATTTATGACTTTAGTCTCCATTAATTTCCTCTGATAACGAATTGTACGGATACATTTTTAAAATTCTTCCAACAATACAGGAATCCTCTTGAAAAGTTTGATCACCCTTTATTCGAGATATCTTTCTTTGTCACGATGAAAAATCGAGTGGATCTTAATCCGATCAATATGCAAATTAAAGTCTCAGATATATGGCGATCGTTGAGAGGGAGGGAAAGCATTTACAAGATGTTCGGGTTATGTCATTGACATGACCCTTGCATTAGATGCATTTAATCTCTTATAATCTATCTTCCTGCAATAGGATGAGAAGTGTCTTTTTAAGGTCTTCTTAGACTTATGATCTTTACATTTGCTTAGTGAGTGGTATAGGGTTAAAATATTACCAGGAAAACAAGTGAATAGAGGGAATAAGAAATCAGGTTACAAGCCAAAGTCTTGTCGATGGAGGAACTCTAAAATAAACGATCTTAAAAATGTTCGAAATGGAAGGGGTAAGAGAAGGGAGAACAACTTTTTAAGTACCCACTTTTAGCTTAGATGGTGATGGGGAGAGAAATGATGAAGATCATGATGATTTTCTCATCTAGCCAAACAACGCGCAATATGTAATTAAAAACAGAAACATATGTGGTATGCGATGCGTGGGAAAGACATTTTCAAATTTTCAAACATCAAACCGATATCAGATGTACAATACAAAAACAAGAAAAAGAAAAAAAAAGCCTAAACTAAACTGAATGGTATTTAATTTGGGTATTCTGGGTGGGAAGATATTTAAGTTTGTTGAATCATTTCTGGTGACATATGAGTGGAAACAAATTATATTATATTATATCATAGATGATTCAAAAGCTATGATCACACTCTGATGGAATACAGGAAATTGCCTTATTTAAGCGAAGGCATGAAACCATCCCACGAAAGTGCCATTTATGGTGGAGATACAGTGAAATTACAAATATCAAAATTACCAATAAAGTACTGCAGAAATTTTGTCAGCTATTTACTATAACCATTGAATTGCAAGTCCAAATTCAACAGATTGAATTTAAATAGTGGTGATGTGGGAAAAAATATTACTAAGAAGCTGCTCTCCCAAGGATAAGTCGCACCTTGTTATTCCTAATTCAAACAACAGGGACCTTAAGTAACATGAAAATAAGCGAATTTTTCTTTTCTTCTAGAGATATAGCCCTAGATACGAGTATTTTCTTATAATTTCTTACCCAGTCAAGACCAAATTTTATTTTGCAGACAATGTCGAATGAATTTCTACGAAGTCTATTATCTAACCCGTTTTGTTTTATTATGAACATATGCAGTTTGACCTGAAAAATCATTTAAGATTCGTAAATTCATAAATGGTTCCGGAGTTAAACCGAAAATGGGCACAATCGACCCAATCGGTGGATTAAGTGAATAGTGGATTATTATTCATATGGCTCAGATCTTCTTTATGTATTTCTGGGTCGTTGATTCCATACAAGAGTTGCTAAGATCTGTAAGTCTCTTAATATCGTCTATATTTCTCGCGTCCATTCAATGTAGGACATAGAACCATGTAGACCACACTACAAATAGCCGATACTTAAGAAATTGTATCGGGGATCTCATATTGGATTGAAACTAAACCACTATAGTATAGTTTCTTATATGCTAAAATGGTAACTATTCCTACGTTCAATACCCACAGATTTCGGGATTCCACAGGTCCCAGTATAAAGTGCGAAAAGCATTAAAGCTTTACCGCTGTAGAGCTACATTCCGAGGCCAGAGCACTGTGATTGGAGGACCATCTAAGTTACTATTCAGGAGCTCTCTGAAGGACACTGCTCAAAGCAACAACTTATGAAAAGTCTTACTCTTTATCTTATTTTGACGACGGAAACCGATCGGCTCTGTAGGTGGAGGAAACACTTTGCGACTGTATTAAACCATTTTGACAGCAGCACGATGGTATAGAACTTGAATTAGCATTTCAAAGCAACAAATTCCCGAATGCTCATCACCCTTATAGCAGCAGCGTCAGGAGCAAAGTGAATCATAGGTGTGCTTTCAGCTGTGACTAAGACAAAAGCGAAAATAATCTCAAATAAGATCAACGGATACCCGGACCTTACATCTATATTTATATCATCTTGCCGACATTGCGACATCACTCAATTTTTAAAATTCCTCTAAAAAATTAGACTTTAGTGGACAGGAGTCGGAGAAGTTGACAGTTTTACTAACTAGGAGATATGAGATTGCGGCTGATGGCAGCAAAGAGTTTAAATTCAAAGCAAAGACTTTAAGCACTAAGACCTGTGAACATTTTACCGGAGCGTTGATTTGGTTCTATAATTTGAGTGAAACACGTAGAAATTACTCGCCGTACTCACTAAAAAGGTGCAGGCTGGTTAAAATAAATGATCTTATCATTTTGTTTCGAGCGTCTTCTGACTTAAACGTATTACAAAGGAATAATAATTAGAACAGATTAGATTCCAGTAGATCTGTCACATCTCAATGCAAGGAATCAAGTTTATTTCAAATGATGCTGTACAATGGAATCTACAGTTACGATACGAGTATGTACATAATACTCAGGAAGCATCAAAGTCACTTAGAATGAATTCGAGAAAGCTGATACGTAATCCGAAGAAAATATTTCGAAAGCGTTTACTTCCTTCGACACTATAGGTACAAAGATAAAAGAAGACAAACTATTGAACCTTATACGAGTATATTCATTCCCATGGTGAGTGATCACTGATCAGAATCAACCGCACATGCCTTTGCGTTGTATAATGACAAGATCAATTGCGCGTTATTAAAGAGCATTTTGTTTTTTCGGAAAGTACTCTTAGTTCTAGTACAAAAATTAATGTTGCTTTTGTATTAAATTTTATCAGATCAAATAAATGGCTTTTAGGCTGATCAATTAGGGATCCAGTAACTAAATCCTCTTACGCTCAAGAGTAAATGAAAGGAATGATATCGGAATAAATTCTATGAACAAAGAAACTCAAAGATAATAAAACTCCCACGGTTTTCCAGCTAAGTTGTTCTCTAATTTTCACGCACATCTTATAGGTCACAAGGGGTTAATTAAAACCAGATAAACTACCATGCTCCATTTTTCTTCTTAATTGGAAAAACCTTTTCGACATATCCAGATCAGATTTTCTCTTTCTTACTTTATATTTTTTAGTATCCACCCCAATAAAGATAATTCTCATTTTAGATCTATCGAACCACATCGATGCACCATATTGGGGAAGAGCACTCTTTCAAAATAACATCCAAACGAATGCCTGGAATCGACATAGTGGTACACTAATATATTTATAGTTTTATTATGAAATCAAAATTGTTCCTAAACAAAAGGGTTCTTCAAAGTGAAACCAATAAAATCGAGCGATGCATAGCAATCAGTGATGCCGTAACTCCTCCAGTCAGTTCCTTCAAGCAATTTCAATTATTGTACTTTCACGACATTGACTTCGAGTTATGTGCAATAACAAAATCAATTAATAACAATTGTGGTGTGGTGTAATTATAAATCGACAGCTGCCCAGCAAAGTGAAGAATTCAATAGAAATAATACATTCAAACCAGGGGCGCCGTGCACTTCGTTCCGCCCATGTATTCGTATGGATGTACTCGTACATGAGCGGATTCAATACAGTAAACGTTGTTCGCATTTAGGCGTCATAATCAAGCCGGATATGAATTGACTTACGTTTGGTTGCATTAACTGAGAAAGGTTGAATGTTGTAAGACCTGAACAAGCAAAATTATTATATCTGTATGTGCATGTAACAAAATTATGACCACAAAATTTTGCAATGAAAATTTTTTCCTTTCGATGTACACCAACGACTACAAGTGCCTTTGTGTATCTAAGTAGAGTGCAATTAATAAAGAAAAATTTCACTTGACCCCAATTGTCATCTAGTGGGTAATTCCCATGCAAGTCATGTCGACATTGACAATACCAATCGACGAAATTAATAGGAAAAAAAAGAAACCTTTTCACTTTTACTTGGTCTTCGTTGATTTCCATTTCGAATCCGCAGAGCCATAAAGTTCAAAGACAAATTCGGTCATGCATATTCGTATTTCGAATTCGAACTCGAAGTCAGATTATAAAATGAAAAAAAATGCATCCACCATTTCCTGTAATTAAAAATAGACAAACATTTGATTTACGAGTATTAAGTTGGATTGTTTACCGAGGTCTCCCTTGTCAAAATGGGAAGAGATATGAGAGTAGCTTATGTAAATGCGGCTCCGCTCTAAACACTAAATCCCCCCCTAATGGACGATGATTTATTGCGAAAACAAATGAAATTTTGTTTTTCTTGTTTCATTTAGTGAAAATACATTGATAAATAAATTTCGCTTCTAATTAAAATGAAGTGATAAGCGAAGTTTTTTTTTGCAGTACACATACTCGTAAGGTCAGGAAATTCGAAAATGAATGCGCATTTCCTCGTTGCATTTTAAAGTAGATAATAATAGTGCTTGCGCTTGGGCAAATGCTATTACACTGACTGTGCTTCGAGGGTAAATCTGAATTTCTGTGAATTTCAGAATTTTTTTTAGAATCACTGTATCGGAGAAAGAGTTAGAAGAATTTTCTTAAGAACAATCATATCCGCTGTTTAATTTCTTTTTTCGTTTGAATCTATTTATCTATTAAGGAATCCGAAAAACGAAGCCCTCGCTGATGAACATTCATGGTGTGTTATTACACTTAGTCATTGACTCTTTTCAATCTCCTTACCCCAATATATATTTCAAAGAAAATTCAATTGTGGTGCTCTGTCCTTACTCGTAATTCTTAGGTTTATTCATTTGGAACACTTCAGTATCAGTAGTATCATACTCGTATAAGATAGAATAAGAGCTTCAGATGGTGAAAACATTTGTTTCGTTTCCTCATTTTTGTGCTTATTAAAACCACAAGTTTCCATTCTTGGAATTGAGCTTTTTTGTGGGGAATCTTTAAATCCCTATTCATTAATCAAATTCAATTCATTCAATTCTTTTATTCTTCTTTTTCACAGATCCTTACGAAAATGCAAGTCGAATCAAGCTTTACAAAATACGCTGGCAGAGTGCCACCTTTAGATCTGTCCAATGTCAATGGCTGTCGTAATGAAAACGATCTTCACCTCTGGAATAAAACCAATGCCAGCGGTAATGTTGGTGGAAAGAAAATCTCTTCACTACATAATCATCATCATCAACATCATCATCATAACAGTCGACAAGAAATCCAATTCGGTACCGATGGCCTGCCAATTGATCCCCGTGATTGGTCCAGAGCGGATGTTTGGAAATGGCTCATCAATATGGCTGTATCAGAAGGTCTTGAAGTAACTCCTGAATTAGCACAGAAATTCCCCATGAATGGCAAAGCTTTATGTTTAATGAGTTTAGATATGTATCTAAGTCGAGTTCCTGTTGGTGGTAAAATGTTATATCGAGATTTTCGAGTACGATTGGCACGAGCGATGGCTGTTTTGTCATAAAAACAAAAAAACAACAATTCATTTTTAGTTAATTAAAATTTGATAGCATTTGAAAATGTTAAACAAAAAAAAAATGCAACTATAATCTATAGTTTATCATACTGTATGTAATTTAAATTAGGAACTATCTATATATAAATATATATATATAAAAAAAGAAATAATTATAATGTATATTAATATATGTATGTGGAAATGAATGTGAGTAGAATTTATAGATTATATAAAATATTATTTGTAATTGTTTTGCTTAAATATTTTTTCCTATTAGTTCTTAAGTTTATTATTTAAAAAAAATTAAATAAAATACATTTTTGTTATTTATAAAGAAAGGAAAAGAAATAATTTAACAAACTTCCTCTCGAAGAAGAATGAAGAATTGAAATAAATATTTGTAAATACATTTTTTAAATGAAGTCTTTTTGTTATATCTTTTTATCTACAAGAAAAAAAACAACTTTCTACGATTGCAAACAAATTACACCTCGATAAACTTTTCGTGGGTTAAGTTAACAATGAGGTGTCGCCTGGCGAGTCTACGGAATACCAGTTCTGTCAGATGACGATAAGCTGTCGTGTTAGAAGTTGTCTCTTAACAGACTCGGAGAAAACATAGGAATTCCGTATAAATATCATCTTGTGGTTGTCAACCTCGGAATGCGAACTTCAATCATAATTCCGTAACATTACGAGAATTTCCACGTACAATATCTTGCACCTTGTGTACACCAACAACTAAGGGAACATCTTTCTCACGGAGCGACAAGTTGCCAGCAATTCAAGATCATTGATCTACTGTACAAATTGATTTTACTTCCAGAGCGAAAGATGTTGAAAACGGCAAAAAAGACAGAGCACGTGGTTTCTGATGACACATGGGGATTGATCGACAAACGGAAAGTTCTAAGGGCTCGTATAGCTGCAACCCTGGCAGTAGAAACTTGTTTAAGTCCAAATGCCGCTTAACGACAAGAGATGTACGGTGCTTTCAAAAACGTCATACTAACAAAGAACTGCAACAGTTGCGTTCAATAATGCAGATTTCCTGCATTATTAGTCAAATTGTATTACCCTTCTGTAAACAAACGTCAACATACGAGTATCGTCATACTTGTGCTTGTGCAGATTAGTTATGCATTTCAATTGTGGATGCAGAAAAAGATAGAATAGTCTTTTGAATAGAAAATACTCGTATGTAAGAACTTTTGAAATAATATGTAATAAAAATTAATAAGCTTTTTCTTTGGCTGAATATTTTTTTTTTTGCACTGACATGACGTTTTTGAACCCAAATGAAATGGCGATCGTACTTAAGATACGAGTATGTAGATATAGTTTCACTTAACGATACAATCGTTGAGTACTCCAACTAGGTCAAAAATCTGGGAGTAATCCTAGACAAAAGACTCAACTGGAACTCTCACTTAAACTACAAAATAACTAAAGCAACCATCGCTTTGTGGGTCTGCCGTCGCATGTATGGCAGCACATGGGGATCTCTAATTTTAATTTAATGTAATTTTAAAGCTCAATAGCGTACAGCGTCTTTCATGTGTGGGCATTTCCGGACCTGCCCCACAGCTGCGATAGAAGCAATAATAGGACTAACGCCTCTACACTTATACGTGTATTAGCAAAGTGACATTGCGCAGCATAGCAAGCCTGGTACAAATTAAAGAATTAAGACTTAGCGAACACCCGGACCTAAGGACTGCTCTAGAAAAACCCGAACCTGATATGATCTGCGTGGTAACAAACCGCCTTCAAAAAACATTATGCTTCAATATAGGCTTCTCCTCAGAGATTCCCAGCAAAGAATCATGGATTAGCAATAACCCACCAAACAGCCATAATGGATTCTAAAATGGAATCGGGAGTGGGATCTCAAATACACGGACCAAATCTAAATATAACCATAACTATGGGTAAAAGTCCAAGTGTATTACAGGCAGATCTCCACGCAATTCAAGTATGTGCAAACCAAATTTACAACTCTGGTATCAAAAGCGCATACATCCATATATAAATGGACGGGATGCCCATACATCCATGGGTGCAAGGATACGCCTTGCCATCGCTCTGCCGCCTTCCTGAGATACCAAATCGGAAGTATGTTGCCGGCACAAGTTCCACCCTTGGTATGAGTCTAGCCTGACCTACTACCTCTTACTGCTCTTAAGGTCGCAGCACCCAGTACTTATTGCAACTCTACATTGGGTCAACCAAAGGAAGACCCTTCCCGCGACTTTGGGTTTCAACCACAGCCACCATGATGCTCCCACAAGGGGGCCTACCTCTTCAAGTTAGGTCCGGACCGAAATCCGGGGGGCTCCTGACTCCCATGGTACCGTGATTTAAGTCCTAGTAGGGACTGCCGGTGGTCCAGCCGCCAAAAAGACCTATGACCGGCAACTTGTGACTGATAAAATCGTAGCAACCTTCGGTAGCGTCATCTGAAAATGTTTATGAAAAAGACCAGTACTTTGCTCTGCCTCCGTTCATTATTAGACAACGTCATTGATGGGCGAAGCCTTGATAATTGGGCGGGGGCCCATATACATGGACAGTCAAGTAACTATAAATGCCCTTAGCTCGCACACCATTGACTCCATATCACTCATATACTGCTTCAAAACCCTCCAAAAACTAATCTCTAGGAACAAATCCAAACTGTGGTGGGTTCCTGGTCATGAGGGTATTGATGGGAATGAAAAAGCCGTCGAACTGGCCAGAATGGGCTCAGAAACTCACTTTAATGGACTTGAACACTTCTGCTGCACTCCTAAATCAGCAGTCAATTTAGCTATTAATAGCTGGGAGCATTCGATATTCATCTCATATTGGGAGAATAGCTCAGGTCTAAGACAGGCCAAACGAGCCATCCTGCCCTTCAACTAAAATGCCAATAGATGTAAATCTAAACTTAGTAGGTTACCTCACAAGACATCACGGCTTAAGATATCATCTCAACAAAATGAATCTAGTCGACTCTTCGGAGTGTCGACTTTGTCATGAAGAAGACGAAACAGCTGAACGTCCAGCCCGGAATTAGATGAAAGATCTTCGTCACGGAACAATTAGGCTCCAACGAACTAATGAATTCTTCTGCTAGTAGTGTTATCAACTTCATTCGGAAGCTGGAAATCCTACTAGCCTAACTATAGGTCTGACTAAATGCTACAAAGGAATCAGAAAAAAAAAAGATAGGAAAGTTCTGCGATTGCACCAAGGTACTAAGTTAGAAATGCTGACGTTTATGAACTCACTCGCTTACAGTAGCGTGTGACACGACATACGCAATTACAATAATGCGAAGGCCACGCAAGTAGAAGTAGCTGCAAATAAATGCGGCAGCAGAACTGTCTACGGAATCGCTAAGGAGTTGAGTAGTGGACACAGTTCTAGTCATCATACAGTGAAAGTCTTGGATGACTATTTACTAATCTCGGATGAGGACCAACCCAGTATATGGAGAAAGCTTTCTACTATACTTCGGTGCTTAACCGAGACGTCGATATGCAACCATGTTCGATGAGGTGCGCGAAATAACTATTGCCGTATCCCGTAGCTCGGCTCGGTGTCAAGATGAGATTATAAAAACACAGAAGAATAACAGGGTAGGACATGATGGTATTCCAGCGGAGGATTTTAATCTTGATGCACATGTGTCATCTATATCAGCACCCTGCGGTTTGTGGAATATCGAGCTCCATTGCACTCGTTGTTTATCGATTTTTAAAAGGTACTCGTATTTAACAGCATCAACAGAGAATTAATCTGGGTTGCTTTACGAGGGACTGGCATTCCAGATAAAATCAAAGCAAAAGAAACTTACCACGAATCTAAATGCCATGCGCGACAATCTTTACTCAATGTTGTTTTTATTGGAGATGTCCTCAACACTGCTCTATCAACTATCACTGACTCTGACCTCAAAATTGCAACAGCTTGATTACGCTGATGACGACTGTTTCGAAAATGTCATCTGCATAAAATTGCTTTTGAAAAATGTTGCGAAAGCCATTTGTTCGAAAACGGCATTATAAATCACACCGCGTTTGCAGCATGTTCGATAATGCAGTGTTTGCAGGGCAGATGTTCATAAACGTCATTTGCGCTGCGCAGTAACATGCATTCAAAGATGACGGCTGAATCGGATTACTCAGACGAATTTCTATTTCGTGAACAGTAAGCACATAAATATCGATTATATTTATTTGTTTTAACTAAATATAATTTTTATAGAACTCCATTACCTACTCCTACCCAAGCATGGGTCGAGTCCATGTAACCATGGATAATAACTTTTGTTAATGGCTCCATTTTGATTTGTTTGAAAACGTCAAATGCGATTGCATGAAGAAACCCATGCATATGACAAAGATCAACGATCAAGTTACGTTTCCGAAAACAGCCGAAGTCTGCTAGCTATCCGCTGGGATTATTGCCTTTTACCAGATGACAACTAGGGTGGAGAGGAAAGCAAGCGTCGTTTAGCTAAAATATGTACCTTCTTACCTCTAACTCACAAATTAGCATTGTAGATTAAGACTACGTATCGGTAAAGCCTTTCTAATACCTTGGTAATATCTTCTGAGTGATGTTGGACTGAATTAAAAACCATATGGCCAACCGAATAAACTAGGCCAGTTGTCCAAAATATGGACGTTTTTAAAAAATGCCATGGAATCGGCTAACAAACGCCGGAATAAGTATAAGAAACAAACGATTTGCAGAAGTGCGCCCTAAGAAAAAAACTAGCATACAAGGATTGAGGACTGAGCAAAGAAAGAGAATCTATAGGAAGAAAAGGTAATCTCATGGATATTAGGGAAAGAGGTACTGCCTTTCAAATTCCCGAATTGTTTTCATGTAGTGCGGCATTAAATTCACTGAAGCAATTTCCACTCAGGACAATGATGTAGCAAACACAGATCCTTGACCTGAAGCGATTCGTTGCATGTTTTAGAAAATGAACACTGCTTCGAAGCTTGTCGTAAAAAGAAGCATGCTTTTTCTACGTTTATAGGGCATTCACAGAAGAAATCTGTAGCGGTCTGATCACTAGTTTCGCTGTAGGAGATGCCACTTAAGCACTCTTAGGCTATTATCAAATGTTTATTTTGAAACAATTAAAGTACTCATAATTAGGAGTTCAACGATACCCCAAATTTGGAAGACGTTATTTTCAATAAAACCCCTGTATCTCGGAGCTGATGCTAGTATACTCGACATTTAATGGCAGTTCATCTGTCGGTTGGTGAACAAATCTAATTTATTTTGAAAAACTGTTGACGGGATATGTCAAATTTTTGACAATTCTGAAAATTCATTGCCATGATTTATCGCAAACGTAGAAAATATTATTTGGACGTTCTGTTTTCTATCCGCTAAGTATTGTAGATGCCGTATATAAATTGACTTCCAAATAATTTTTTTAGCTGACAGCGGATGTGGGAAAAACACGGCTTATATTGGGCTGTTGTTAGCGAATTTGGCCTTAGTTGGTTCACTTACTGAAAATTAAAAATTTCTGGCGCTTACAATAAATCCGCATCGAAATATTTGCTGCTGCTGTTATATGTACCAGTTGACGTGATATATGTACATATGTAAGTAACAGTTTTTTTATCTTCCTTATTCTTCATCAGACAAACTCAGGATCATTCCGCTAAATATGCTTTCCAGCGGTTATATCTGCTTTCTAACAGTTTCGTCAACCTTAAATCTATCTGTATCCTATTGTTAACACTTCGTAATACATATATGTATATGCAGGTGGTTAACTCCATATTCATCCCCCAGCCTGGACGATCTGGCGCTTTCTGAGATTCCTGTTAGTTCGTAGCCAATAGCCGCTGTTAGCCCATTCTTTAAGAAGTATCTTGTTTAATCTTTCTAACATACGTGTAGCATTATCGACAAATCTTCTGCAATAGATCATTTCAGGTGCATCTAGAGTACCCCAGTGCTAACACGGTCCCCTGATCTTCATTCTAATCAACGGCACAGCATCTCAAATTTCAAATCTTTATCATTGAAATCAAAGATGATTTGCATATAATATTGTAGTTTTTGAATTTTTTTATGCCAGCAATGAATTGATACTCTGTGTCACTTCATTACGCAATTTGATTGATAACATCATTGGCAGGACTATTTTTGTGCTGGGCTTTATAAAAAAATTAACCAAATAATTCTCAGGCACTTACAGCATTAAATTTCCGTAACTTTCCTTTGTAAGGCCTTTACTTGGATATGCAAGCCAGGTTTGGGATTCCTAATATGGCGTTGACTTCGCGCGAATTGAAATAGTTTAGCGTAAATTCATCCGCTTTGTATTACGGGTCGGATACTTACTAGCTTAATACTTATAATCTTCAATCCCTTGAAAACTGTCGAAAAGATGCTGACGTATAAATTGTACATCACCTAGTAACCGGCTTTATTCACTATCCCGTACTTCTCCAAATAATCTTCATGTTAAGTGAAAGGCTTCGCAACCAACAGATTTGGTTTTTAAATGCCCTTCTCTATTCCAATACTTCTTTCTGGTCCTGCCCTACATTGTTTGTAAGTTTTGTTTTTGTAATTTAAGAAATCTATCCGGGGTTGACATGTGCTTCAATTATTTAATCTGAAGGACATTCTTCACGTGAATCGATGAGATTTCGTCCTTTACAGAATCCGATCGTTGCTCGTGTTCAATAACCAAGATCGAACGTTTTAAAGAAATAAAACTACAATAATATTTCACAGTCAGCTGACTAACTTACTTACTCAGACGGCGATACAGTCCGAGGTGTACCAGGGCTTCAGCTAAATGTCTCTCCAGCTGGCGCGAACTTTTGCCAGTTGCCTCGACTTGCCCACACAAAGTTGTCTCCCTCTTTGTTGATAGCATACATATATTGTACTTTAGGCTGCGTTTATGGCGAAGTGAATTAGTGTCGTGCGACGCAATAGCTTTTCGCGCGAGTGCAAGCAACATCGCTCACAGCGAAATAGCAGGTTTAATTTCATTAGAGTTTTGAAAGTGACAAAGTGAATAGCATGCACGTTAAAGTGAGTCTCAAACTGTTCTTGGAAAGCAATTCTGTACTGCGTAAAATATGTTTGAGAACCTCAAAAATAAAGAAGAGATTTCAAGTGCATCAAATCAATGAAGAAAAGAAAAAATCTGTTCATATTGTAGTACGAAAGGAGAAATTTTTGGAATTATCTTGGAAACGATATTTTCACAGATACGAAAGAACACTAGCTATACCACAAGCGGCAATACTCTCTGCTACTTTTCAAATTCGTTCCTGCTGTTTGGCTGTAGAACGTATGCTAAGCTCATTAAATTCCGATATAAACTACATTACTAAATGGGGAACTCACCAACAAAGTGGATTTTAATGCTTCTGAAATACAACGCTGTCTGCTGTCGTCAAAGTGAAATTCAATCACCCAGCCATTAACCATAAATGACACTTGCATCCTTGAAACCGAATCATTTTCGGTATGTGTGTCAGTGACAATTTACGTTGGAATGACCACATATTCGATTTAGTCAAAAATGCTAGGAAACGTCTAGGTTTCATCGAGCGATGTAAGAAATATTACACCCCCTCTGATCTGGCCTCAATATATAAGGCGTTTATCCGCCCGAAATTGGAGTACAGTGCTCACATCTGGTCAAGTGCTCCTAAGATTTATCTGCACTTGTTAAATAGGGTTCAAAACCGCCGTGAGTTACAGCTCATAGGTGACGTCAATATTGCACAATGAATTGACACACTTGAATACTGACGAAATGTTTCTTGCCTCACCTTGTTTTACTACCGCTTTTTTCACCACCAGTGCTCCATCGGGATTTCCAATAGGAAATCTTCAACCGTAATACTCTTCTCGCTATGAATGCTCATCAGTATACCCTCAAGTTCACTTTCGGACGTTTTCTAAAATATCGTGATTGGAATGCCCTGCTCATCCCTCTATTTCCTAGTTATTATAACTTGCAAACATTTAAGACCAATGGACATACATATGTAGGTATCTCTCTTTTATTTCTCGCCTAACTTTCCTCCGCCCGCGCTGTGTTCTAACATTTTAAGCATACTTTTATCCCCTGAGCACGCGCAGATTGTAAAACAAAAATTTAGTTCTTTGTAGCACATAACACCTAAATCGCGTATTAGGTATTAATTAATTGTCAATGAAGTAGGTCCTTGGATGTGGTGGTAAACGCTTACACGAAAAAGCTAATGTTTGGCATTTGCCCGGATTAAGCTCCAAAAAATTTGATAGCACCAAGTTGAAAAGCTATTCAGATCATCTTGTCCTAGAGAGTCACTCTGCATAGATGGAAATGCGGAACTCTTTAACAATGCAATCTATATAACTGATTGCCAATATAAATATCAAAGAGCCGAGGTGTGATCCCTTAGGTACACTAGATGTAGCTACAAGCACAAATGTAGTAGAAACAAATTATTTGGTAATAAAATTGGTAGTTGTTGGTATTTCTTTTAGAAAATCGTGCTGCTAAGGAGAGAAGGTTTGCAGTGAACGAACATCAGCTAGTAACTGTAAATTCGTTGGGAAGGGCGAATATAGAAGCATATTACGAATACGAAAAGACTCGCATCGATCTAATCAGAAAAGTTCACAGGTATCACCTGAAATGGCGAAGACATGTAGAGCAAATGGATATAAACTCTCCGGTTAGCAAAGTCTTAAATTCCTAACCGGAGGGACAATGCAGCATATAAGGAACTCAACCATCTTAAAATGCGGAACCATAGATAAAGGTTTCCTGGTGATGTTTTTCGAATCAGGCCTTGGCCCACCCAGGACTGTAGGGTCATCTAAGTAAATCATTTTCAATTGAGCTGTATTTTATGAACTCTAGACATCTTATCGCGCATAGTCTTAAGGTTTCAGTATTCAGAAGAGTGTTTACTCATCCTGATCGAGTTCCTTCTCGAGATATGGAGTGTCAGTATCTAATTTTTTTTCCAGTATTATTAAATGAATAATATCTAAATGAATTCATACACCCGAATGCATACGATTCATGGTTTCCGTAATAATTGTTTAATATATATATTCGTGAGTGTTTCTTATCACACCACGAAAACCTAGCTAATCTTCCCTTAGGCTCACTTGAGTTTTCTTTTCCTAGCAATGCAATCTGGTGATTTGTTATTTTTAGTCTTCAATAGTCGGAACTCAGTTTCTCCTGCCGAGCGTGGGAGCAAAATATCCTTCAAAAAGCTATCAAGTTATACTCCAGCCAAATGCTTTTCAACGACTCGAACTTTTTAAAAGTAATGCTGACCTCTTAGGTTAGGTTGGGTTAGGTAAGAGTGGCTGTTGGAAATACCAACCTACTTAGCCCTATTGACCTATTGACATTGTGATGCCACGTGGATCTATGATCCTCTTACTACTGGAACCAGTTTGAGCTTATAATAAAGCATTGGAGACTGTTAACGTCTAAGTTTTCTAGATCGTTTAGGTTGTTGTAGAAGAAAGCTCCTAGATGAAGCTTTATTCTCTGGGAGAGAGCTGTGCATGTGCAGAGTAGGTGGAGGATTGTCTCCTCCTCTTCCTCGTCCATGCAGGTTCTACAGAAATCATTAGTAAAAGCGCCAAGCCTTCTTGCGTGCTTGCCTATGAGGCAGTGCACAGTAATGACACCTATTATGGCGCTGAGATGTTTCCTTTCTAAAAGGATCAGACACTTAGAGCGACTCAGATCCAGCCTTGGCCAGATCTGTTTGTTCGCTAGACATGTTTACCCAGCAGTCCACGTAAGGTCTGTTCTTTTATTGGCATCCAGCACGTAGTTTGCACGTAGCGATTGGTATACCTATACTACCTTTGTCCGGTAGGATCGGTAGAGTGGTTCCAATTTTGGCGAGTTCATCGGCTCTGCAGTTCGCTGGAATGTCTCTGCCCGGCACCCAACAAAGGTGATGATGATCGGCATTCAAAGGCGGTTTTAGAATATAATGAGACCGAGTCCAGGAACTTGATGGCGGCCTGACTATCCGAAAATATGCGGATGTCCTTTGCAGATATCACGTTTTTCTTCAGCCAGGACAGAGCTTCTTTAATCGCCAAAATTTCCGCCTGGAACACGCTACAGTAATTTGGAAGGCGTCCACTGTTTAGTCGCTCTAAGGCGAATAGCTGCAGTCGCAGCTACTTGCTTGCTAAAAATGTAGAGGGGTGGCAAGTGAAGCAGAATATCTAATGCCGCAGAGGGGGTAGACCGCAAGGCTCTGCTTGTGCATAGAATTGCTGTTCTTTGGACTCTGCTTAGTTTAATGCGGTTGACTGCATTTTCCAAGGCCGTCCACCAGACAACCACCCCGTAAGTAAGTATCGGTCTTATGACCGAGATGTATAGCCAGTGGGTTATGCGAGGTTGATGGCCCCATTTGCTCCCAATGGCTTTCTTGCAAGAGAATAAAGCTATTGTAGCTTTATTGACTCTTTCTTGACACCGCCTTGCGGCGTACCTCTACTCACATATCTTTTAGCAGAAGTCTCACCCAGTTTGGAGTTGATTATCCTGCTTTTTAGCATTAGACTGATCAACTCCCCAAGTGAGCCGTCTACCTGCAGAGTTGACAGCGCAGTCGTGATTGCGGATGTGTTGACGTTGTTAAAGGTGCCCACTATGTCTAGGAAAGCAACCATTGTGTACTCCTTATAATGTAGGGATCGTTCGATGTGGCTAGTCAGAGAGTGCAAAGCCGTTTCCACCGACTTTCTTTTACAGTATGCATGTTGAGCCGTAGACAGAAGTCTTGGATCAACTTTAGCTCGAATATGGATATCAATCAGTCGCTCTAGAGTTTTCAGAAGGAAAGATGATAAACTTATAGGTCTGAGGTCCTTTGGGACTACATGAGAACATTTTCCGGCTTTGCTAATGAATACTACATTGACTTCTCTCCATAACAGTGGAATGTAGATAAGTTCTACACAGCTCCTCATAATATTTTCTAACACTGGTAGAATAATATCTGAGGACCTCTGTAGCTCGGCAGGTATTATACCGTCCGGACCAGCAGACTTGTATGGTTTGAAGCTATGCAGCGCCCAGAGCAGTTTGTCTCTCGTAATCAGACCATGAATTTTGGTCACGGTTGCAGTAGGCCTGTTTGGGCTGCTACTGGCCGCAAGTTGGGAGCTACCTGGAAAGTGTGTGTCCAGAAGCAGGTTGAGTGATTCATCACTTGAGGTTGTCCAAGAGCCATCGGTTTTTTTCAAACAGCTAGGCATCATAGGATTTGTGGAGAGGATTTTTCTTAGCCGCGATGCCTCAGAGGTTTCTGTAATTTTGTTACAGAAAGACCTCCAGGATTGTCGCTTTGCCTTCCTCAGTTCTTTTTTGTATAATTTGAGGGATTCTTTATATAAGTCCCAGTCGGTCACTTTTCTTGGCTTTTTGCTGCGTTGAAAAGTTTTCTGCAGGCGTTTCTGAGTAGTCCCAGTGCCGATGTCCACCAATGTGGCTTTTTCTTGCCTCTTGGTTGAATAAGAGGGCAGGAAGCGGCCATAGCCTTATTGAGAGCCAGAGTAAATTCCCTGACTTTCATGTCATCTCATTGGTGTCACGCGGGGGACTTGATAGTTCAGAGGATAACGTTTTTGACAGTATTCCTCTGTATTTTGACCAATCAGTTTTCCGGTAATTCCGGAAAGCTGGTTGGCTGGGGGGAGCATCACTCAGACTGAATTGGATGTATCTATGGTCTGAAAAAGAGTGTTCAGACGATGCCATCCAGTTTGTTAGCCTTTGGGTGATGCTGTCGGAGACAAGAGTAATATCTAACACTTCTTGTCGGTTTCTTGTTATAAAAGTGGGCTCATTGCCAATATTGCAAATTAAGAGGTTAGTACTTAAAATATAGTCTAAAAGTGACTCACCTCTATCATTGATGTCGGTACTGCCCCATACCGTATGATGTGCGTTAGCGTCGCATCCGATTATGAGGCCAGTGTTTTGCCTTTCAGCTTCCAGTACCACCCTTTCTAGGTTATCACCAGGGAGAGGGCCCACTTGGTCGTGGCCAAGGTAAGCCGATGCCAGCCAGTAGGAGCCTTTGGCAGTCTCTAGTCTGGCAACGGTTAAGTCGGGGTCACTGAGGTTGGGAAGTAGAAATACATTAAGGCTACGTTTCACTAATATACAAGTTCTAATCTTGCCTTTGTCTCTTGTATAGAGCGGAGCGTATGTGGGTGTCCTAAGTCCACGAACCACGCCTTCTGCAATCCATGGTTCCTGGATTAGGATTATGTCTTCTGCGTTTTTCAGTTTTCCAGAGTCGCCTCCACCTCGGTGTTTTTGAGGTCCTCCGATTCTGAAGATGTGCCCAAGAGCTTTTCTTCTATCTCTGATCGTGTAATTGCTGACCTCTAATTGCTTCGTCATCGGTTTCCATTTCCGACAGTGTGTCAGAAGAGGAGACCGACGGCTTGATAGTCACCTCGGACAGATTGGAGTCGTCGCTATCCAATTCTGGAAAGGATATCGACGCTCCAAGATCCGAGGTTGTGATGTCAGGTATTAAAGGAGGAGGAGGTTGCTTATCAGCATCCAGCTCATCCTTTTTGTATACCCTGTGCTGACCTCTTATTAATCCTTGATTTTTTTTCTCGTCACTCTTTCAGTGTGTTTTTCAAAGTTCACTTGAGAATCTTTATGACTTCTCTGGACTTTCCGGCTTTGCCACTAGCAGAGAAAATTACGAATTAGGAACTCTTCATAACTCGCATGTAGTTCTAGAGCAAAATCATGGCCAAAATAGAGAAGATGGAGTGGAAATATCACAGATGCTTCTTTTCAGGAGCGTTTTCTGGTTTTCTTCTGGAGTCCCCGTTAACTTTAAATTAAAAAAAAAATTTTATAAAATATTTAGTTTGTTAAAGAATTACTATTTTATTCAAAAATATATGTTAAGTATTTCAAAATGCGCTCCGAAATGGTTGGTGGTTTCCTTTCGTAGTAATCCAATCTAAATGATTGGACATACTTTATAGCTGTATTGAAAATGTCGGAGACCAGATTTGTATTCAGAAGCTCCGAAATTGTCAGGAATATCAAAAGGATCATTAGGATAAAGGACAACAGAGTCTTTAGGGTTTCTGTAAATAAAAAATAAAAAAAGAATTAAATCAGCAATTTACAATCAGCCTACGTTTTGAACAGGACTGGAAAATGTAGCCATTGAAGTAAGAGAAACATCCGCTAGGCTTACTAGTGGATGCCACAGGAGAGCCAATTGGCAGAGAATGCTTAAGCCGTAAACCTCTTTAGAGTATAATACTATGTCTTTTATTATAAGTTAGGTAACAAGTGGAGAGCCTATCTGCGACATCACTTAAAGACCCTAATAAAAAGCAACTACCGGTGATGCCGTGCATAGTCTGGCTTTGCGGCACATTCTATGGAATATCTTTACAACAGATGCGCCCAACGTGTAAAGATAGTCGACAATGTATTGGACGTCAGTTCAACATACGTATGAGGCACCTTTAGTCCTCAATGGGAAGGCAGTCCTAACCCCAACGTTCAAGTAAACTCAGTGGCAATAATATACAGTACCAGGTTAAGTTAGATACGTTGCTTACGTATTAGCAGCAGATAATGTGTGTGGATACAAGAGCAGCAAGGATTTCTTCAGAGCTAAAGAGATTACGGAAACGAAAGCTCAGCCCGTAGCAGGTGAACATTCACCATAATAAGAATCTGGATTTATTGTCAGAAGGAACTTAAATAAAAATTCAGGAGTATCAGATATGTAAACGAACATCTGAAGGAACGAACGAAGACTAAATTCACAAGACTAAGCCCAACATTTTCCCATAGGTTGCCTAAACAAGCTTCTCGACTAAGTACCCAAGCATTGAGCTAGGATTGGCGTGCTATCAATTAAAGGGTTAAATATCTATAAACGGGCCTGGTTGTCTCTTTCCATCAATTGATTGCCATATAAACTAGGCACAACTTAGTAATTACATCGTCGCACTTGCCGTAGCCCAATTACAACGGTGGGTATTGCGAACACAAAAGTGCCAGAGAAGCACTCTGAATAGGTTGGTCTGTCTAGTATGTTACAAGGCGTATTGAAAGCGACCTGCTCGGTCAGGTCGCTCTACCAGCCAAAGAGGGGGGAGGCAGAAAGGCGTCTCTCGTGAAGAAGGCAATTGAAAGTAGCTTACCGAAGATAACTTGTCAGGCGCCACCCGAAATGGCGCGTATCAACTCGGCACATGATTCTAATTAGATCAAATTGCTTTTATTAAAGGAAGGTGGAAATTTAATCAGAGTCAACAAGACCGCAAAGGAAAGCAGAAAGAAGAAGGAAAAGAAGTTTTAGTTCATGAAGCACATATTTCAGGATCATACTCCGTTTTCCTTAAAAAGCTGAAAATGCGATGCTTCTGTAGCTTATCAGCGAAGAGTATTGATTAGACAATAACGAACTTTTACTATCATAAATTATAACAGGTGCCGACCTTGTCAACCATTGATTTCGTCGCTTCAATCTTTCAGGCAACATTGTGGTTGAGTGCTGTAACTATGGCCTCACATAATGGTAGGTACTGGGTATTGGTCCTTCCCAGCTGGGCTTAACTTAGCAAAGATTTCAAAGACTCATATGACAACATCTATAGAGATGAACTATGCAGAGCTCTATCTAGTTTTAGCATTCTTGCCAAACTCGCCAAGCTGAGCAGAGTGACAAAGAAAACACTCTCTGCTCTAAGGTGGTTTGAGGCAATCTCGTTGAGACATCAGAAGGGGGCATAGATAATGTGATGTGCTGCCATGCAACTTCTTTGACATCACATTTCAGAAAATCGGAAACTCGCAACTCAACATAGAGCCAGAAGTGTCCAAAAGTCTGTGCAATTAGTTGCATATGCCCTTGACTCAGACAGTATTCGGAGGTTGCAGCGAGCTATTGCTACTCGTAGTGGGGTTAACTATGAATGAGAGCAAAACTAAGTATATGCTGTCAACAGGAAGGGGAGATTGACGAATCAAACAAAATAGTCACAGTAGTAAAGAATTTTGCTTACCGCGGCTTCGCATTTGACTCTGCTAATGGGAGTTTATGTCTCAAATGAAGAGCTACACTTGCCAATCTCTATTTCGTAAGCGTAAGAGAGTTTCTTCATTGGGCTCAAGTCATGAGCCCGTGTCAAGAAACACTTACGAGCCTCTTCATAAGAACCTTATTAAGGACGGATCCCATTTGCTTAGACGGGCTTTGGAGGAGCATATGTAATAGAGAATTCAACGAGCTGTATCAGTAGCCTAATATGGCTATAACCGGCCAGAAGAGCATTGAATTCCTACCTGGAAGTATGACGAACATAAGTCGAAGGGGACCTTATTCAACTTTAAAGTTGATATGTTGAGACCCAGTTACACATCAGAATGGAGTGCCATCTGGGTAAGTAAGTAAGCTGGGCACATTGGAAGTCACAAGATCGTCAGATTCCTACGACGACAATTATCCGGCTGCTAATGAAATGAGCTCCCGTTTTTCGGAAATGTTGGAAATTATTCCAAAGCAAAAGAGTCCGCAAATGACTAAAGCTGTAACAATTTTGAGAATCCACGTGGAAGGTTTGACCTGTCAGATCCAAAATTAATACATAAACGATAGTACGTTCGATAACTCTAAACTTAAGCCTGAAACTGCGAGTAAATGCGTCTTTTTCATCAATTTCAAATCTTACCAGACAGATGGACAAATGAATTTCCCAAATCGTAGCAATAATGAACTTCTCCATCTCCAATGCATTCTGGAGAAGTCTTGATATTGTACATCGATATATCAGTCTGCGTCTTAAAGCACCTTTGAATACTATTTTCTCTTAACCTAGAACGGTTCCTTTTTTTCAAAACAAATTTTGATAGCCTTCGTCGCTCCTTAAATTCTCCAGCTCCCCGTTGTTTCTTCCCGGTCGGATATTTTTGCTTTTTCGGTGAAAATTGTTGAAGAGACACTTCCGATGTGGAGTCGAAGTTTTCAATTCGTTGATCTTCTATTGCAAATGGATTGGTGTGCATTTTTGGAACATCTTCTGAGGGGATTATTAGCCGTTCGCCCGTTGCTGACACAGTAAGAGATTTTTTTGACGCAAGAATTTTCACTTTCCGAGGGCTTGCCTGACTTCTGGGTGAGTGCACGCCAGCAAGAGGACTTTTTTTTACCACTGCTAAGGACAAATTTGAACAGTCACTACCATAGCCCGATCTAGAGATTTGAGAAGGTAGTGAGTTCTAATAAACGTACGCGTATTTTCTACATACCTATTATGTGGCATGTCAGCGGGTTCCCGATTTTAAATTATTCGATTGCTTGTTTCAAATTAAAATTAAAATAATTCCTAGAACTGGATAATGAGATTTTGTGCAAAGGTTTCCTTGACCGAAGTTTTCTTAAGTTATATTGCAAATAAAAATCATCTAAGTAAATATACAAGCAATTGATATGAAGTAGTTCCTTTCGAAACGCGTATTTTTCTGAGTAATTAAGCGAATGAGATCACAAAGCATCGTTGGTTCTTCTTAAGTCATTTAGGTCCAAAACAAACTCCTTTTACAGAATATTAAACCAGAGGGTCCTTTGTGCTCAAGATCATCTTTTTCAAATTGCTGTTAATCGAAACGATTTAAGGCGTTTAATATTTAGGTGGGGCTACAATCTGAGTTGAAACTGGGCCTCAACCAACAAGAATCTCCAGCTAGCACGATACATCGCTAGCTATCTCCCGTAATGCACTCCACTCCCATTCCACTTGCGTGCGGCCTTCCTAGATGCGGTCATCGTTTGTTATCGTTTGCCGGATGTCGGGGATAAAATCGAACACTGTTTGACCTCAAGCTGTGGCATCCATTCACACAATATGGTTTCGTAGATATGTCAGATGGCTAGGCAGCCCATACAGTTCGTGGCAATACAAACGAGCAATGTAAATATTTCTCTGAAAATAGCAAAGTGTTTCTTCGTTCGCTTTCAACTAGGTCCAAGCCTTCGCGTCATAGGGAAGGACCAATTTGATTTTACGAGAGAGGGCTCTACTACTTAATTGCATCCTGAGCCCAAAGAAATAGCGATTGGCATGATTTGACTGCTTGTGACTGCGCCATGGCCAAGCGGTCGGTGCTATGCGTCCTTTTCTGACGACAACATACACTTATATCATACTTTGTTTTTGCCCTCGTTACTCATGAAAGCTTCATTGCCGGCCCGCTGTGTTCATTCAATCAAGTCAATGTCATTCGGGTTGGCAAGTAGTTGTGCGGATTTAAGAAGGATCGTGCCTCTTTCGTTTTCCACAATTCTTTCTAAGGCGATGTTAAACAAGTCACATGACAGCGGGTCGCTTTGCCTGAAAACTTTCTTCACATCGAGGGTCTCAGTTAATCATAGCCATAGCTGTGGAAGTTAGCATGTGCTCCGCCTAGGAGATCATAGATTTTGTCTTTGATGTGGTCAGCCGCCCTTAGTAGGGGCGCGAATGCAAATCAGGCTTTTATTACCAAATATGGCCTTAATGCGGATTGCTATGTAGATCTTTATAGTGGTATTCGTAATATTTACTATGAGGGTGGCCGTGGCTCAAGTGGTAGTGGACTGGCTTCCAAATCGGAAGGTTCGGTGTTCGAATCCCAGCCTCGCCCGAAAGACATTTTTTCAGGCAACTGAAATCTCGTGAGGTGAATGGTTGCCTAAATACAACATCAAGTCAATTTACACTAATAATCTAGTCTCCCCATTAAATGTTGGATGCCACCCATGGAGCGAAATAACCACTGAGCCCAAACATCTTTCTTTCTCCCTCAATCCCATTTTCCAAAAAAACTTAACACGTGCTCAGACACTTTAAGTGTATTCATACCCACTTGAGTGTTAAGTTCATTAAAATAAAAATAAAAAAAAAAAACAAAAAAAAAGGTTTCCTTCTCCATTCTTGCAATTTTTATGCGGGCTTTAAAGCTTCGGCCTCGATCGAGCGCCTCTTGTTCTTTCTTTTTTCTCCGAGGAGTCTGTCTTCTTCTCTGCTTTTCTGCTCGTAGAGCTCGCAAGCCCCTCTCGTTCTTTTCTGCAGAGCCACTCCATATGTCCGCTGTTTTTCTGGATTTGTGTGTTCGCATTAGTATTCGAACCAGAGATTCGATTTCTGGGGCGGGTTGAACACCAGCATATTCAGAGAGATTACTCTTTAGCAGTGCGGTAAAGGGAAACTCGATCGAAAAAGGTCCTGGCGGTCTCTTTTCGACATTAAGCTTTCTCCGAATTGTTCGCTGGCTTCGGGCTATTACGGATCCGCATCCGTAACTTCCCTACAAAAAGATAATGATCCAAATCGATGTTAGTTGCACGGAGCGTTCGGATACCCAAAACACTGGATAAGCGATTATGGGGTAGCCGTTGTGTAGTGGTACTAGCAATCGCTTCTCACTCGGAGGGTCCAGGTTCGAATCCTGCCCATGACAAGTCAGTTTTGCATTTGTGTAATTGAAACTCAGACAGAAAAATTCTGCGTGTGAAGGCATAACATTGATTCGTAGATTTGGCTGTTGTACAGTTTTAATCACAAGAAAATAGTGTGAATTATAACCTTCGAATCACTCTGAGTGAAGAAGAAAAACTCTCCGCCCTATTCGGACTCCCACCCCCTGGAGAGCGAATATCGAAACCAAACACACCTGAGTTTCAAACCACTACAAAACAATTTTCCTTTCTCCTCCTACTACCTTTCCGCTCGCGCCCTGGTAACAGTAAAAGGGTATCTAACCCCTTAGGCGCGCGTAAATTATAAAAAAAGCGCCTTTCGTCGACCGAATATGATCAATTTGGTGGTTTATTGATCGGGAGTCATCAAGGTGTAGTGTGCTAACTTTAGTTACAATGCATCCCCCTGCAAATTCAATTAGCCTGGCTGCTTTTGTGGAGGTGATGTCGTAGAGGCTGAACTTTCTGGCTAACTTTTTGACCTTGCCTAGCTTGGCATTAAAATCGCTAAGGACGATCTTCACGTCATATTTTGTCGACTAGCTCGTACTCGTAGAAGCCGTATTTGGTAAGGTCGTCCTTCTTATCTGTCGGCGAACTGGCGTTTATGAGACTTATGTTGATGAATGAAGCCTTTATGCGAATCGACGTCAAACATTTGCTGGACATGCCTGCAGCTCAACACTTATTCCCGAAGTCTTCTGTCTTCCCCTGAAGGCGTATCCATATCCAAATAAACGTTGCGAATTGTCCTTTTTCGCTCTAGTTGACTGTAACATTTTCATAGTTTTGTTTCCTTTTCTTGTTCGGTTTGCTTTGTAGCAGTAGAGGACCTCCACTAACACGCGACCTGTTAAAAGTCTGAACATTTCACGCGCATACCTGATAATCTTTGTTTCTTAGTGGTTTGTCAGAGTCGCCTAACGTCAATCTATCAAATCAAATATGTATGTATCTTCCATTAATTAACACTGTCTTATTCAAGAAATGACTCTCGGTGTCTACGATATACGTAAATACTGACTGGAGATGTAATAATTTCTTAATCACAATAAATTCGAAAGAAACCTTAGACGTTCTCCTTGAGTTATTCGCATTTTATCTCCAGAACCTCAAAGCCTGTATCTCTAACTATGACTTTGTACAACACATAAACTACTTAACAACTTCGAAAAATGTTATCTCATAAAGGTTTCCCAAGTTCTAAAAACTCCGTCACACCCTTCCTCTACAACTATATTTGTAAGTCATGCTCCGAAATCATTAAATTCCGGGCACACATTATTATCTGAACCCATGCGGGCCACGTGATTCACTATCGGTTTCACCTGACACTGCAGGTTTATAAACCACACCACCACTTGCTGTGATTATTATGTACGAGTACATAGCGTATGAGTACTCGTATCTCTGTAGTTCTCAGCTTCATTGTAATACTTCCGGATTATCAGTGCTTACATTTTTATTCGCTTACTCTAGACCAATTGTGACCTATAATCACATAAAGCGCGCGCCTGTACAATTAAAAAAAAAGAAGGAAAAAGCAAAATCCCAACCCCAAAGATTCCACAGAAAAATGATGAACAATTGACAAAAGCGTCGAAGGCAACATAACAAAAGAAGAGAGAGGACAGGAAACCACCGATTTACCATAGTTTCAGGTGTACTTCCGGATTTGTCATTGCAAAACGCTTAGAAGTAAGTAGAAGGCATACAGAGTGCCGGAGTGTCAGAGGGACAGGGCCAACTGTGCCGAAATGCGGGCTTTAACCTTGAAGTTCACTATCACTTAATACTGCGTGCAAAATGATTGGCTAGAACTAACTATGACAACCTAAAAGTGAGGCTTATGTGGCGCCCGGATGAAAGACCACAATTTGTTTACGAAATAGAAAAGCAATTCTGCCTTCCGTTTCCGCCCAACCGATCGGACCCCTCGTCCGGAAGGAAATCCCAAATTCGTAATCACGTTCAAAAATACGTAGCAATAGTTTGTCAGTTTGTCAGCATACGAGTACATGCTCGTAACTATTGCCGTATTGACAATTGACACAATTAAACCGGAATTCATTTGTATTGTTCGTTTGTTGACTTGCGGTGTGTTGTACTCCAAGTGTACTCCATCCGGACTTCGGACGGATACTTTCTCTCTCACTCTCTGTGAGTTGCGTAGTCTGCCGCTTCCGATTAGAGATTAGCAACAGACGGCAAACGTTCTGCTATCGAACGATAACCGAAGGAGGACGACGACAAAAGCAGAGGAAAACGTGTACGAGTATATTATTGTTCGACGAGCGATGGTTCTGATTTGTTTTACTCGGGTATTCGGTTCAACTTTTGAAATGCACATACTTACGGATACGTATGGATACATCTACATGTGAGTACGTATAGCGACACCTTCCCTTCCCACACAGAAAACCAAACAAAACGAAATGAAATGAAAAATTTTACGTAGAAATGCGAGAATTTAAAGTAGAATATCCGGCTTCGATTTCAAAGCGGATATGGGGACCGTCGACCCACAAAACCGACCCAACGACAACGCCACGACTGCGGCATAACGTCAAGGCAACTGCAACACAGACCGATAATCGTATTCATAATATCGTAATTGTTCACCGGCGGATGCGTACAGTTTACAGATATTTTAAATACAGTTCTCCGTTTGATGTGTAATGTATGTATTATCCGAAGTGTTGCGTGGATGGGTGGAGGGTGGGGGGAGGGTGATTAACTGGCGTACACATTAGCCAATTAATCGGTGCACTGAGTGTGCGCGGCTAAAGGGGCACGATCTTGTTGTTGACGTAGATAGAGATACTCGTACATGCTTGAAATGATTCGAGTACCCGTACTATGGAATTCGTCGCTGTATTTAACTCTAAATGATGTCGTTTGGTTGGTTTTTTTCTTGCTTGATTGACATGTATATGTCAAGGTCGTCGGGTATTCTGATTTGACCTTCAAGGCGGGCAGCTACCGGGTAAAACAACTTTGAACGGAAATTCCGTGGAAAATATTCCGGTTGGACTGAACCATTTCATGAGTTTTTAATTGATGTTATTTTGACCTTTTTGCGGGGTTTTTTAATTTTTTTTCTTAATCCCAGACAATTGTCGAAACCAATTATAGAGTGTAGTAGGTTCATATGTACATATGTGTATAAGAACTAAGAGTAAGGATATTAAAATTCAGGCTAAACAATATGCGACTTAGTTAGTGATGTTTCGCAGCAAAAATCCGTACGCAATCTTGTTCAGTTTTCTTCAACTTTTTATACCGCCTTTATTTAGAATGACCCGCTCTCTTGCTTTGCTTTGAAGTTTGAGCGATCCACTGCCACCTTCTTTGTTGTATAGACATGTCTACAGGCCGCTGTTCTGATGTGTCGATGAGTTATTCTATGATTAACCCTCAAAAGCGCTTGAGAGTGTCTCATCTGTCTGGTGTAAAACATCGGTGGCTGGACGGTAATAAGTTACCTACTATCTGTTCTTAGAAACCCAAGTCCGGCAAATTCCGCAGCGGTAGAGTTAAATCTGTACCGAAATCGATCACAAGTGACGCAACAACACTTCTACAGCCGAGTTGGACAACAAGTGAATTCCAGGCAATGTTGGAAAGTGTAAGTGGAGATGCAAGTGAAAGATCTCCAGTTGTTATAAGCGGAGACTTTAATGCCTGGGCAACAGAGTGGGGTAGAAAGCTCACCAATACCAGAGGACGTATGTATCCCAGTAGAAACACCCGTATCCTTGGATGTAAACATTGCCAAAAATGGTGAGCAAGTACTTTCAGGAAAGCGGGAATGTGATCAATCATCGATATTATCTTCATGAGTAACTCCCTACAGCGCAACACAGAAAGATGAGTCAGCGAAGAATATACCCACAGTGACCATCAGGTGATAATAATTGATATCCACGCCCTATGCCGAAAATGGGAAGATAAACTCTTCGAGAAGGATATGTTCGACGAAATTGTGAATATCAGCGAGCTAGTCGACACTGAAATAGCGGTGAATTTGTCGCATCACCTCACTCGCACTATCACCCCAGCATACGAGTTTGACGCAGCAATGCCCAAACGAATACCCAGCAAAAGGCTTACCGTGTGCTACTGGTGGAGCCAGGAAATAAAAGCACTCAGAGCAAACTGTTTATAAGCCCGGCGGAGAGTGCAGCGTTCTAGAAGGAGAGCTGATTTTTAAGGACGACTAGGCACATTCCGACTGGCAAGAAGGGATCTAAAAAATGCGATAAAAGAAAGTAAAGTAAGATGCTTCAAGCACCTGTCCGACGAAGCGGACTTAAATCCTTGGGGCAGGGCGTACAGAATGATAATGACTAAGCTGAAGTTCTGTAGGTCTCCACAATTACCAAGTCCAACAATGCTAAGGTCTATTATAGAGCAACTATTCCCACAGAGACCATCGACTCTGTGCTACATAATGAAGAACCTAGAAGAAAAAGAACCAGTTCCAATAACACCAGACGAACTTTTCAACGGATGCAAGAAGATAGGCATCAACAAAGCGCATGGACCCAATGACAGTGAAAGCCGCTGTTCAAAAGAGAACAGACATGTTTATAATAACGACGCACAAGTATCTGAAATAGGGGATTTCCCAAGGCAGTGGAAGCTTCATCATTTAGTACTCTGACCAAAGGGAATAAAGCCACCTGGAGAACCAGTGCACTGCGCAAAATATGGTAGATTGCTCACTGTGCCGGAAGAAAAGAAAATTGCGCCCCGCTGTCGTCATAAAAGCAGTGGTAGAAATAGCAGCCGCATCAATGGCATCAAAGGGCAAAATATGGCGATGGAGAACAAAGGAATATTGCGCAGTAGTGATGCTGGACATCAAAGGGGCCTTTAACTCAGCAAATTGATCATTTATAAGAAGATCACTAGTCAGAATGGATACATTATCCTACTTGCAAAAGATTGTATCTGAAACCGAAGAAGGGAAAAGTACTATACAATCTCCGCGGGTGCCCCACAAGGTTCGGTACTGGGGCACCTATTCTAGAATATCAAGACGGAGTTCTGCATTTAACACTGCCACCAGGAGTAAAAATAACCGGAATCGCTGACGACATTGCCTGTTGCGAAAAATATTTGCGAGATACTCGTAGAATAAGTTATCAAAGACTGGCTTATATCCGCCTGCCTACAACTAGCAGATCACAAAACGGAAGCTGTTCTAATAACCAGCAGGAAAAATGTAGAATACCTGGTCATAAGGGCTGGAAGTCAAATCATTAGATCAAAGGACTATATAAATTACCTTTGAGTAATATTTGACAATAGACTAAGTTGTATGCTTCACATTGATTATGCGGACAAAAAGGTGTCAAAGCTAGAGGCAGCACTTTCTGGAATACTGCTAAACGTCGGAGGTCTCGGATAAGCTAGAGTAATATTGATATCCAAGGTAGTAAACTCAGTCCTGTTATATGATGCTCCCTTCTACAGCGAGCATCGAACTTGTCGAGTTGTAGAGGCTGAGTAGGGTCAATGAATCTCGAGAAGAAATTCTCCAGACGAGTCCTGAAACCAAAGGATGCTCCCCCCATCGGAAATAAGCGGAGTAAGGTTGAGTGGGCTAAAAACATCCTAAAGGACGGATTACCCACTGCTCCCAAAACGTCAAAAGACTCCTCTAAGCGCCAGAGATCATTGGAGGAAACCGTACCTGTTTCCAAGAGGCCCAAAACACATAGTTTTACAACCCCTGGGCCATCCAACAGCACGTCTCTGAGGTCTTACAACGAAGTCCTAAAGGACGCATTGGTAATCGCGGTGATCGACAGGAGCGATACCGACGGTTCCATTACACCGGAACGGTGGCAACTGGTCAAGCTGAAGCTGTCGAGCAACTTTTTGGCCATCATGCGGGAAAACCCCGGACCACCTCCTATCACAAGCGACGGTGGCTGGCACCAAGGCCATGTCAAGCTCATCGCTTGTTCCAACCAGAGATCTCTCGATTTCTTCACCAAGGCTATCGATGGTTTAGGAGAGATTTGGCCAGGTGCAAAACTCGAGGTCGTGTCTAAGGAAGACATTCCTAGTAGACCTCGAACTCGTACCTGGATTCCAGCCGAACCCTCCTCTCCAGAAAATATTCTGGAAATCATCCGGCTCAGTAACCTGACTCTTCCGACTCATGACTGGAAAGTCGCGAAACTGGAGGAACTAAAGGGTTCTTATAGATGCGCGTTAATTGTGATTAATAAGGAATCGCTTAATTCTCTGGCGCAGACGAAAGGCATGATTCGGTTCGGATTCGAGTCCATTCATTTAAGGGTGTACAAAAAGGATGAGCTGGATGCTGATAAGCAACCTCCTCCTCCTTTAATACCTGACATCACAACCTCGGATCTTGGAGCGTCGATATCCTTTCCAGAATTAGATAGCGACGACTCCAATATGTCCGAGGTGACTATCAAGCCGTCGGTTTCCTCTTCTGACACACTGTCGGAAATGGAAACCGATGACGAAGCAATTACGCGATCAGAGATAGAAGATAAGCTCTTGGGCACATCTTCAGAATCGGAGGACCTCAACAACACCGTGGTGGAGGCGACTCTGGAAAACTGTAGCAATGATAAGGTTTCTCCAGATTAATCTGCACCACTCAAAAAAGGCTTCAGCCGCACTCATTCTGCGTCTTTCTAAAAACGCAGAAGACATAATCCTAATCCAGGAACCATGGATTGCAGAAGGCGTGGTTCGTGGACTTAGGACACCCACATACGCTCCGCTCTATACAAGAGACAAAGGTAAGATTAGAACTTGTATATTAGTAAAACGTAGCCTTAATGTATTTCTACTTCCCAACGTCAGTGACCCCGACTTCACCGTTGCCAGACTAGAGACTGCCAAAGGCTCCTACTGGCTGGCATCGGCTTACCTTGGCCACGACCAAGTGGGCCCTCTCCCTGGTGATAACCTAGAAAGGGTGGTACTGGAAGCAGGAAGGCAAAAAGCTGGCATCATAATCGGATGCGACGCTAACGCACATCATACGGTATGGGGCAGTACGGACATCAATGATAGAGGTGAGTTACTTTTAGACTATATTTTAAGTACTAACCTCTTAATTTGCAATATTGGCAATGAGCGCACTTTTATAACAAGAAACCTACAAGAAGTGTTAGATATTACTCTTGTCTCCGACAGCATCACCCAAAGGCAAACAACAAACAAATTGGATGGTATCGTCTGAACACACTTTTTCAGAGCATAGATACATCCAATTCAGTCTGAGTGATGCTCCCCCCAGCCAACCAGCTTTCCGGAATTACCGGAAAACTGATTGGTCAAAATACAGAGGAATACTGTCAAAAACGTTATCCTCTGAACTATCAAGTCCCCCGCGTGACACCAATGAGCTTGACATGAAAGTCAGGGAATTTATTCTGGCTCTCAATAAGGCTATGGCCGCTTCCTGCCCTCTTATTCAACCAAGAGGCAAGAAAAAGCTACATTGGTGGACATCGGCACTGGGACTGCTCAGAAACGCCTGCAGAAAACTTTTCAACGCAGCAAATAGCCAAGAAAAGTGACCGACTGGGACTCATATAAAGAATCCCTCAAATTATACAAAAAAGAACTGAGGAAGGCAAAGCGACAATCCTGGAGGTCATTCTGTAACAAAATTACAGAAACCTCTGAGGCATCGCGGCTAACAAAAATCCTCTCCACAAATCCTATGATGCCTAGCTGTTTGAAAAAAACCGATGGCTCTTGGACAACGTCAAGTGATGAATCACTCAACCTGCTTCTGGACACCCACTTTCCAGGTAGCTTCCAACTCGCGGCCAGTAGCAGCCCAAACAGGCCTATTGCAACCGTGACCAAAATTCATGGTCTGATTACGAGAGACAAACTGCTCTGGGCGCTGCATAGCTTCAAACCATACAAGTCTGCTGGTCCGGACGGTATAATACCTGCCGAGCTACAGAGGTCCTCAGATATTATTCTACCAGTGTTAGAAAATATTATGAGGAGCTGTGTAGAACTTATCTACATTCCACTGTTATGGAGAGAAGTCAATGTAGTATTCATTCCCAAAGCCGGAAAATGTTCTCATGTAGTCCCAAAGGACCTCAGACCTATAAGTTTATCATCTTTCCTTCTAAAAACTCTAGAACGACTGATTGATATCCATATTCGAGCTAAAGTTGATCCAAGACTTCTGTCTACGGCTCAACATGCCTACTGTAAAGGAAAGTCGGTGGAAACGGCTTTGCACTCTCTGACTAGCCACATCGAACGATCCCTACATTATAAGGAGTACACAATGGTTGCTTTCCTAGACATAGAGGGCACCTTTAACAACGTCAACACATCCGCAATCACGACGGCGCTGTCAACTCTGCAGGTAGACGGCTCACTTTGGGAGTTGATCAGTCTAATGCTAAAAAGCAGGATAATCAACTCCAAACTGAGTGGGACTTCTGCTAAAAGATATGTCAGTAGAGGTACGCCGCAAGGCGGTGTCAAGAAAGAGTCAATAAAGCTACAATAGCTTTATTCTCTTGCAAGAAAGCCATTGGGAACAAATGGGGCAACCTCGCATAACCCACTGGCTATACATCTCGGTCATAAGACCGATACTTACTTATGGGGTGGTTGTCTGGTGGACGGCCTTGGAAAATGCAGTCAACCGCATTAAACTAAGCAGAGTCCAAAGAACAGCATGTCTATGCACAAGCGGAGCCTTGCGGTCTACCCCCTCTGCGGCATTAGATATTCTGCTTCACTTGACACCCCTCGACATTTTTAGCAAGCAAGTAGCTGCGACTTCAGCTATTCGCCTTAAAGCGACTAAACAGTGGACAAATAATTCATTTGGCCACGCCAATATTCTTAATACATTAGGAATCCTCACAGAGAACATCGATTACACCGATTACGATTGTCTAGAACAAACAGATCTGGCCAAGGCTAGATCTGAGTCGCTCTAAGTGTCTGATCCTTTTAGAAAGGAAACATCTCAGCGCCATAATAGGTGTCATTACTGTACACTGCCTCATAGGCAAGCACGCAGGAAGGCTTGGCGCTTTTACTAATGATTTCTGTAGAACCTGCATGGACGAGGAAGAGGAGGAGACAATACTCCACCTACTCTGCACATGCTCAGCTCTCTCCCAGAGAATATAGCTTCATCTAGGAGCTTTCTTCTACAACGACCTAAACGATCTAGAAAACTTAGACGTTAACAGTTTCCAATTCTTTATTATAAGCTCAAACTGGTTCCATTAGTAAGAGGATCATAGATCCACGTGGCATCACAATGGGCTAATAGGCCTAAGTGGGTTGGTATTTCCAACAGCCACTCTTACCTAACCTAACCTAACCTATATGCTGCTCCACTTTGGGTAGGGGCCCTAGCGACAGAGGAATTAAGGAGAAAGTTATCATCAACATATCGACTTAGCGCATTAATAGTCACCAGTGGCTTTAGAACGATTTCGGACAAAGCCGCTTTTGTTATAGTCGGGATGATGGCCATCGATATCCTTTCATACGAGATGCAGAGAATCTATAATAGGAGAACTTCTAGTAATCCAGAGGGCGACTTCAATGGCCAGGTGCCATGCTCGGAAGAATATCACTGCGAAGTGCAGATGTATCTACAGAATGATCCCATCCATAGACGCTTGGACAAACCAAATGCATGGAAACTCTTACTTACGCAGTTCCTATCTGCTCACGGTGGGTATCAAAAGTATCTACACCGCTTCGAGCACGATAGCACACATTTTTGTCCAGACTTCTCAAATCAGGAGCAGGACATAGAGCATGCAATATTCCATTGCATACGCACTCTGTGGTGGAGAAGTAACATACGAAACCCGCAGTCAATACCTGCGGTCAGAAGAAAATTAGACGGAGATTTCCACATTCATAACAAACGTGCAATACGAGCTGCGAAGGATCGAGAGAATAAGACGTGTGGTGAAGCAGCAAATATAATACTCGTATATCATATCAGCACCAACATCCTTTGGCACAACCAAAAAAAAAAAAAAACAAACTAGAGGCCGAAACGGCCAGAAACACTTTACTATATAACAGGAATACAAAATTTGTTATATAATGGGATGGGGAAGATGCTGCTCTGTGTAGGCGGGCTGAAGTATAGGTGTACGTGGTTGCTACTTAAGTTTTGAGATATGGTAATGTCGGTGTAGATACGTCAAATGTGATATACCCATAATATATACCCATATACACGATTTTAATGGAACAGATGCTCAGAACGTTTCGTCATACGAGTGAGTGTTGTTTGCGTTTTTTACAGGGACTTGCAAAATTAATTTCAGCCAAAAAATGGAATTAAATGGTGAAAACTTTCCTGCGATGATTATGATTTTCGACGTGGATTAACTCAACAACAGTGTGTCGATCAACCAGCTTCGACTTTAGTGATGAAGCACCATCACGGGCAACAGTGTTTCGCTGGTTTTCTGAATTTAATCGTGGTAGTCGGAACTGATATTGCAAGGTCATGTGACTTCTCATGAAATTGTAGCATGCTTGGGCATTAGTTCCACTCGCGTACGTTTAATATTGCATAAACATTTGGACGTCAAAAAGATTTGTTCGCGTTAGATACAGCGTAATTTGATAATAGCTCAAAAAAAGGTTCACGTCTGTTGGATCGCCGAAGACGATGCACCAAATTTGTTTGAAGGGTACCGAATGAATTAAACGAAAATTCTTTAGTTTAGTAATATAATCTTTTTATTGTCAAAATAGGGAACGTGTCTTACCTCTATGAAAGTTGATACAAGAAGAAAGTTATGGTCAGTAAAAAGGAAGGATATGGGTGAAAATTGGAGATGGCAAGTGCCCTCTATGTATTCAGGCATACATTATTTTATATATTATATATTAGGGCGACATTACAATGTTTTGACATGAACATTGCCGCCCGCCTTGCAGATATCTTTTCTGCAAGATTATCTTAAAACTAAACTTGACTAATCTAAGCCCTATATCTGAACTAGTTTCAGATGGGGAACCTTTTTACTTCGCCGAAGGGGCTCCACTCACTTCGGAGGGAAGGATAGTTAGTAGGGGATAGCTAACCTCTCTAAACAAATATCTTCCTTTCCTTTATGTAAATGTATAAAGCATAAGTAATAAGTACATATGTAACTCTTTTTTTTTTTAGCTTAGATTCATATAAATTAGACAGTTTAATGCAATCTGTAACCAAATCCGAACATGTATAAATTATGGAAAGACGAATAACTGCGAAGATATTTAGGTATCCATGATTCAATGTCATTCAGAAGGAATGACGCAAAGTTTAACTACTGGTCTAATGATTTCACCCTGTTGGGTTTTAATGCTCGCGACACGAACCATTCCATCGCTTCCCGGAAAAACATTTACAACGCGGCCTAATCGCCATTCCGTTGGCGGAAGATTCTCCCTCCTGATAGCCACAATATCACCTATTTTTATATCCCGCTGCGGAAATTTCCATTTAAACCTTTTATGCATTTCCTTAAGGTACTCCTCTTTCCACCTTTTGCAAAACTGAATGTGAAGAAGCTTCAACTTTTCCCATCGATTTACAAGAGAAATTGAGGTCTCATGCGGAATTGGTTCCGGCAAAGATAGTAGAGGAGCTCCGATAAGGAAATGGCCCGGTGTAAGAGGAAGAGGATCGGTTAAGTTTTCGGATATAGCGGAGATTGGCCGAGAGTTCAAACAAGCTTCAATTCGACAAAGGAGAGTCATGAACTCTTCGAATGTGTATTTTGATCCACCTGCTGTTTTGTTGAAATGAGTTTTGAAACTCTTGACTCCGGCCTCCCAGAGTCCACCCATATGAGGTGATCCCGGAGGAATAAAATGCCAAGATAACCCCATGGTGTAAGATTGGGATATCTCAGAAGCGGTTTCTCGCAGATGCATTTTGA
This sequence comes from Volucella bombylans, assembly GCA_949129095.1. Classification (NCBI taxonomy): domain Eukaryota; kingdom Metazoa; phylum Arthropoda; class Insecta; order Diptera; family Syrphidae; genus Volucella; species Volucella bombylans. Next base: position 163,483,379 of record OX422141.1, on the reverse strand, counting down.
ACGATTCTTTTAGGACTCGATCAGAACCAACGAAATTCGTTCCATTGTCTGAATAGACGTCTTGCGGAAGACCTCTTCTGGCCACAAATCGATGGAAAGCTGCAAGGAATGCTGCGGTAGTAAGATCCGTGGTTCCTTCTAGATGTATAGCTTTGGTGCTAAAGCATACAAATAAACAGACGTATCCCTTCGTTATACGACAGTTTCTACCGATATATGTCTTTATCTGAAAGGGGCCGGCAAAATCCATGCCTGTTTTAGAAAATGGTCTAGAAAAATTTGATCTTTCAGGGGGAAGTGCTGCCATTAGCTGCGAGCGAAGATTTTTCTTATGAATAACACAAATTTTGCACCGGTTTACGCATGCTTTGATTAAGTTTTTAAGCTTAGGTATCCAATACTCTTGGCGAACTAGAGTAAGCATTAGTTGGTTTCCTCCATGAAGCGATATCTTATGGATGTATTCTAAAAGGAGCTTTGCAAACCGTGATTCATAGGGTAAAATAATAGGATATCGCTCTGACCATGAAAGACTAGAATTGACCAGTCGACCATTCACTCGCATTATTTCATGCGCGTCTAGAACTGGATTAAGGGTTAGAAGTTTACTTGATCGTTTGATCAGTTGGTTGGTTTTTAAGTACTCATATTCCGATTGAAAATATATTTTCTGAGATAGTACGATTAGCCTTTTCTTTGTGAAAATAATTTCTTCTCTACTTATATCTCGCGTGGAATGAAAAAACTTGAACTTTAAACGAGGATTCGATAAATGCAGAAATCGAAGCACATACGATATTACTCGCAGTGCTCGAGCCAATGACGAAAATCTAGTGAGAATATCTTCGAGCTCATTGTACTGTGCATGGCAAGATTTGAGAGGTTTTAATTCGAGATCGGTGTCCTCAATGGCTTCGTTAATGGAGGAAGGCCACTGGTCTTCTGAAGAGGAAAGCCATTTTGGGCCATGCCACCATAAATCATTATTAATAAGTTCCCTAGTACCCAATCCTCTTGTTGCAAGGTCAGCTGGATTGTCGCTAGAGGACACATGTCTCCATTCACAGTCTCCAATGTAGCTTCTGATTTTGCTAGTGCGATTAGCAACGAAGGTTCGCCATGAAAACGGTGGTTTTGCAAGCCAAGCTAAAACTATAGACGAGTCTGACCATAAATAGACCGAGGGATTTTGTGACTTGAACATTGGAAGGATCTTTGCCATTAATTTAGACAGCAAAACTGCACCACACAGCTCGAGACGTGGCAAGGTAACGAACTCTACTGGAGCAACTTTTGTCTTAGCGCATAACAGACTCGAGACAGTTCCTGAGCTATCGTTGACTCGGATATAAATCGCAGCAGCATAAGCTTGTTCAGAAGAGTCACAAAATCCATGAACTTGCATAATATTATGAGGAGCTGTTTTAATCCATCGAGGAACTCTCAATTTTGATATTTCTGAAAAACTCTCTATAAAGGCTTTCCATGTGGCTAACGATGAAGAGGTTAAATTCTCATCCCACTGAGTTTTATCTTTCCAGATGGTTTGCAACAGAATTTTAGCTTTGATAAGGACGGGGGCCGTCCAACCAGCGGGATCGAAAATTTTTGCTATGTGGGAGAATACTTCTCGCTTAGTACAACGGTTTGAAAATGGTATCGGATTGATTTTGAAGTGAAATGTATCTGACTTAGCGTTCCAAAAAACACCAAGTGTTTTGACAGAACTTTGATCACTTATGTTAAGAAATTGGTCATTGAGAACATTCTCCCTGGGTATGTTCTGCAACAATAAGAAATTATTAGCCGTCCACTTGCGCAACTGAAATCCGGCTGTATCTAAGATGCTTATTATTTCAGATTGCGCTTCCAACGCATGTTCAATAGAATGAAATCCTGCAAGTAAGTCATCAACGTAAAAGTTATTGCGAAGCATGGAAGCTCCGATAGGGTACTTGTGTTTCTCGTCCTCAGCCAACCGTAACAAAGTACGTATCGCAAGGTAAGGTGAACATTTTACGCCAAAGGTGACTGTTTGGAGCTCAAAATCTTGAATGGGCTTATCAGGAAAAGGTCTAAAAAGAATCCTTTGAAAAGGGGTGTGCCTAGGATGTACTCGAATCTGCCGATACATCTTTGCTATGTCCGCGTTTAAAACGAATTTGTACTTTCGCCACTCGAGCACTAAGGTCATCAAATCCTGCTGTAATACAGGACCTGTATAGAGCACATCGTTTAGACTTTTTCCGTTTTCAGAATGACTTGATGCATTGAAAACTACCCTAACTTTGGTGGTGGAGCTTTCTGGTTTAACTACTGCGTGATGGGGCATGTAATAAGACATGACTTTCTTCGACTCCATCAGTTCTTCACCTTTTACATACTTCATGTGACCTACATCGAGATACTCTTTTATAACATCGTAGTACTCGGACTCCAGCAAAGGATCTCTCTTAAGACGTCGTTCTAAGTAAATTAAACGTTTCTCACTAATACGGCGTGAGTTTCCGAGACTAATGTTTTGCGGAAATTGCTTTATAAATGGTAACTGGACGACGTATTTCCCATCTGCTGTTCGATATGTCGACTCAGAATACAGCTTTTCACAAAATTGGTCTTCATGGGAAAGCGGCTTCGCTTCAATTACCTCTTCTAACTCCCAGAAATGTTTTATCTCATCATCCAGCGAAACTTGATTGAAATATGAGACAAATGTGGTAAAGGTTGATGACTGGTTCGTCGGAAGTGAACCTGATATCATCCAACCGAATATGGTATTTTGAGCGAGCAGCTTTCCAAAAATGTTATGTTGAACACCTTCTAGAATAATGTCGGCATACAGATCAGCTCCAATGAGTATGTCTACCCGAGAGGTTTTATGAAATTGAGGATCAGCGAGTTTGAATCCAGATAATTTTGTCAAGTCTAGGGGGCCGATCGACTGGGACGGTAGTTGTCCCGTAGGGTTATCAACGATTAGGGCTTGAGCAGAGATTTTAATTGGGCTTAAGTTGGAACCTAAACAAAAGTGGCATAATCCTTTAGATGTCGTAGCTAAAGCTTTGTTAACGCCAGATATCTGGACATTGACCCGCGTAACAGGCAGTCCTAAACGGATTTGTGCAGCTTTGGCTATCAGAGTTACTTCTGACCCGGGATCAATGACCGCACGTAAGATGTGTTTACTACCCCTGTGGTATATGGATATTAAGGCTGTTGCCAATAGTATCTGTTTCGACGATGTCGAAAAGTGGGTATTCACCTTGTGCATAGATTGTGGAACAGTGGACTGTATTAACGGTTGCGATGTCTCGTCAGATTGAACATGAGATGAACCTGACATATTAAGCAATGAATTTAAACTCACTTGACTGTGAAGCAACGTGTGATGACGTTTCTTGCAAAATTTGCAGGTAAACTGACTTTTACATGTTTGGGTGGTGTGGTTAGAAGCCAAACAGTTTGAGCATAACCTATGAGCTTGAACTGTTTGCGATCGTTCTTGGACTGACATTTGTGTAAATGAAGGGCAAATTCGTAAGGAGTGATTTTGTGGACATAAAACGCAAGTATATGCTTTGGCATGATTTATGTTTACTTTTTTGTTTCCTTGTGCGTGTGTGACAGATTGCTTAGGTTTAGTTGAAAGTCGAATGTCACTAATGGTTTCAAGAGTTTTATACCGTGAGACTATAAAGTTGCTCATGTCACTCCATGTGGGAATCTCCGAGGGCTTTTCTAAACTTTGTTCCCAGAGGGAAAGTGTTTTTTCTGGAAGACGGTTCGAAACAAAGAAAGTTAGAAATGAATCCCAAGAATCAGTATCGATTCCATGAGCTGTTAGAGCACAAAGACAATCATTCACATTTCGATGAAGTTGTTTTAGGGATTTATCAGTCTCAACAGATAGCGTGGGAAGATTAAACAGAATTTTTAAGTGACAGTTTACTAAAATCCTTTTGTTTTCATACTGTGAACTAAGGGCTTTCCAAGCGAGATCAAAATTACTATCAGTCAAGGCAAACTTTGAAACAATATTAAACGCATCTCCTCTTGTCTTTGAACGAAGGTGAAACAATTTTTGAACGGGACTTAGCCGTGTGTGATTGAGATAGACCGCCGAAAACATATCGCGGAATGATGGCCACGATAAATAGTCACCGTGGAATAATTCACAATCACAAGGAGGAAGCGAAAACGCACGATGTCCAAAATCTTTAACTTCCAAAGAAGAAGTTAGCTCTTGATTAGATACTTGGGAAGGACTGGTTTCCTTAATTTCTGAACGTTTGACTTCGTTTGTAGGCGAACTAAACTTATCCGAAAAACTCATTATTAACTCTAGACATGCTATATACGTCTCTGTTGAGAACTTGTATTTCGATTTTACTGCAATCAAATCTTCCTGTGATAAAGGCTCGTTTTTGTCACGCACACAATTTGAATACGAATTCTTTACTTCCGACCATAGTTCTTTTAATTCAATCTTTCGCGCTTGCAGGGAGTTTAACGAAAGGATATTGATTGGTACTTCTTTGAAATTCGCAACGTACTCAACCAAGCAATCAGCATTAAAAATGAAATGATTCATGATGAACACTGTTGTTTTTGTAAACTTAAACTATACGAGAATATCAAGCTTCACGACTACTTTATATCGCGTACGCGTACCCGGTTTTAAAACACCTTATTAAAATTTGATTGATACCTAATACAAATTGCATTAAATAATCCAATATACACGTACCTTTTGGTAATTTGAGTTGTCTCGACTGTTCTCTTCAATGATCACGTGTTTGGTGGTTTAATAATTGATCTTTTGACTGCAACTACAACTGCTGCTCAACATATATTACTGCTTGGTGATAACTGATGATAATGATGATTATAAAAGATGATGTTGTGATGATGAAGATCTTGACGAATGGAGCGAAGTCTCGTGGGTTGGTGTGCTGTAATCAGCATGTGTATCGAAAATGATATCTGATTAGTATAGATGTATGTACGAGTAGATGATGCCCAATTATGTTTGATTCCTTTTGGCTGTGGTTTTGATTAAGTAAATGCGTGTTGATTTTGTAATTCTCTGTTTTACGAATTTCTTGTTTATTTCGGGTGATCCGCTCGTGTAGGACCAAATGTTGGATCGCCGAAGACGATGCACCAAATTTGTTTGAAGGGTACCGAATGAATTAAACGAAAATTCTTTAGTTTAGTAATATAATCTTTTTATTGTCAAAATAGGGAACGTGTCTTACCTCTATGAAAGTTGATACAAGAAGAAAGTTATGGTCAGTAAAAAGGAAGGATATGGGTGAAAATTGGAGATGGCAAGTGCCCTCTATGTATTCAGGCATACATTATTTTATATATTATATATTAGGGCGACATTACAATGTTTTGACATGAACAACGTCGATTGGTCTTAAAAAATTCGTTCGCGGTACTTCAAAAGACGTCTAGAAGATTGTAACAGGCCACAAATCATGGATCTATGCAAATGAGCCCGAAACTAAACAGCAGTCGACTGTATGGACTCAAGACGGGTCAAATCCAACAAAAGTTTTTTTTCGAATAAACCGCACATATCGCTACCGTGACTTTAGAGCAACGTAGAACGCCCAATTCGGAATGGTATACAGACATTTTTTTTGCCAAAAATCCTTGGAGAAATAAGGAAAAGCAGTCGCCGAGTATCTACGGATCATTCTCCACCACGACAATGCGAGTTCAATTCTGCTCAAACAAGTGACTTTTTGAGTACTCAAAGCATCGAATTTATGGATGCTTTGGCACCCAGTGACTTCTTTTTATTCCCTCACATCAAAAATAAATTACGTGGTCAACGTTTTGCTACGCTTGAAGAAGCGCTCGATCCGTTTAAAATGCCTGTTTTTGAGTTACCTAGTTCGTAGTGGAGAAAGTGTTTTGAAAATTGGTTCAAACGCATGCAAGAGAATATTGATCTTCATGGAGAGTATTTTGAAAAACAATAAAGCCATTTCCGAAGGTGAAAAAACGCCGAGCGAAAAAAAGCCGAATTTTGAAATTCGGTCTTATTTCTTAAAGCCGAGTCGGACTTATTACACTTTGAATTTATACGCACATTTAGACAAACGTGCATGCTTTTATATCTCCACACAAGAAACTTTACCATGAGCACTTAGCGTGGATTGCTTCGCGGCAGAGGGGATTTCAACTCCCTTTTCGTATAGGGCTTAGCCGCTCACGCGACTTCTTCGTTCCGCTAAAGGTATTCCAACAGGCAGGCGCTATATCTTTCAGGTACATGCGTGGACTGCTTCGCGGGCAAAAAGATGTCAACAATTCCCTTGTCTTCTCTCTGAATCTCGGCTTTATTTCGCAAACAATGTTCGACTTTATTTCCTGAATAAAGCAGAATTTGAAAATTATTTCGCTGTGCGATATTTCACGGCACCACCATTTTCGATGACAAATATTTGTTTTTACTTGTTTTTCTCAAAACTTAAATAGCAACCTAGGTGTGTACGGGTCTTAACAGAAGATTTCTACACCAATAACTTTGGCTGTTTTTGAACCTTACTAAGAATGACTTTGCGTTGTGTCCATAAGTTTCGATCGGGCATCGAAATAAAGCTCGGTTTCCATTGCTGAGTATCTCTCAATCTGAGTGGGCAGGTCCATGGAAACAAAGGATGATTTCTTAGAGATAATATTTTCAACAAAAAAAAAAAACAATCAAAAAATTCAATCTTATCGGGTATCATACTTTAATATCATACAAAAGAACCATTCTTTGCATTTATTTTTTGAAGATTATTTCTTTCAAATGTTGGCCGTAACTGCTTCTAACATGGTCCGAATAGTCCTCGCAATAAAGCCATGGTTTCAAAGGCTGTGTGGCAAGTGGCGCCGTCTTGTTGGGACAAAATGTTGTCGGGACCGCGGGCTTCAATTCCCGCCAGCAAATAATCCGTTATTATGGCGCGATAACGGACGCCATTCACAGATACGTTCCGGGGGGCGTAACCATTAAGCCAGAAATACGAGTAAGCTCATCGTTGAACAAAATTTTGGTCGAAAGTAGTGGATTTTCAAGAGGCCAACGACTAAAACGTTGACGATTCGGTAGGTCGACCTGTTTCAGTACTTGGACGAATTGAATTTTGTATGATTTAAACCAAGATTGTCTCGTAAAATACGCCAAGTTATTGCATACGACAAGCCAAGGTGTTCAGAACGGCGCCGAACCGATTCATCACGGTTATCATGTACACTCTCTGCTACCGCAATAATGAAAATTGATTTTCAAACTTTTCGATGGTGAGCGAATTATACGTTCGCTACACCAATTATGTGCACCATAAGTTAGTATAGGCTTTAATAGATCGTTAACAGCAACCAAAGTTGGATTTTTGGCGTTGGCAAAGCTGGTGGAGATCATGTTGAAAAAATAGTGACAGACCGTTAAGTCTGGGATACTTCTGAGGGTTTTACCTGTCATAGATATGAAAAGTATGTTTCCATCAGTCGATGGAAAATAGGCTTCAAGAATACATAGTAGGATGTCTCTGACGGATATCGTATGATCAAAACTAATAACTTACTTACTTACTTAAAAGTCCAGCACGGACGTAGGCCTCAATCAGCAAGCGTCTCCAGCCAGCTCCATCTTTAGCTAGCTGCCTCCAATTTCGCACGCTAAGTTGGCTAGGGTTATCGTCCACTTGCGTGAACCACCTGAGTCGCGGTCTTCTTCTACTGCGATGTCTCTTGGGGGAGGATTCGAAAACTTTTCGCACCGGAGCATTGATGTTTATCCACTCTACATCACCAGTCAGCTCAGTCGTTGGATCTTCACTCACTTCTGGCTAAGTCGATGTCGTTGTATCCCCTTCTCTACTCACAATCTATGCAGGCATGACCGAAAATCATCCGTAGAATTTTCCTCTCCAAGCAGCCAAGAGCACCCTCATCCATTTTTGATAAAGTCCATGCCTCTGCGCCATAGAGCAAGACTGGGATTATTTAGGTTTTATATAAAGTCACTTTTGTTGTTCAAGAGAGGACTTTGCTAGTCAATTGCCTAACCCAAAGAAGTAGCGATTTGCAAGAGTAATTCTTCGTTTGACCTCAGCGTTGGTGTTGTTGTCTGAATGGATAGCGAAGCCTAAGTAGGCAAAGTCCTTAACTAAATCAAAGTTATATCTGTCGAGTGTGAGGTTCTGTTCGAGACGTCGGTGTTGGGTATCCTTTCTAACTGACAGCATATATTTGGTCTTGCCCTCTTTGACAGTTAAACCCAGCTCATCTTCAGTCCCAATACTCGCGAAAGCATCACTGACATCACTCTGCTTTCTTTCAATTATGTCAACAACATGGCGCTGGTTTTGCACTATTCTCTTAAGAATCGCATAACAGCGCCTAGACTAATCCTTTTTTGACATCAAATCTTTCAGTGAATTCTTTACCGACCTTGACGGAGCAGCGTTCATTCTCCATTGTCATCCTGCACAAGCGAACGAGTTTAGCAGGGATGCCAAAACAAGACATTGCTCTGTATATCTCTTCTCGATAGATGCTGTCATACGTGGTCTTAAAATCTATAAATAGGTGGTGTGTATCCATGTGGAGCTCATGGATTTTTTCCAATATCTGCTGTAGTGTAAATATTTGGTCCTGGCTTGAAGCCACTAATCAGTACCAATCAGGTTGTTGACGAACGGCTTCAGGCGTTCACACAATACGGCAGGATCTTGTAGACGATGTTAAGAAGACTGATGCCTCTGTAGTTCGCGCAGGTCAGAGGGTCTCTTTTCTTGAGGATCGGACAAATAATACTAAGGTTCCATTCATCAGACATACTTTCGTCCAACCATATTTTACAGATTTTTACCTTTTGTTGTTCGTCTCTCCTCTTCTGCTCGTAGATCTCTGCGATTGTCTGAGGCTTGTTGGCATAAACCAAAGTAGCCCCAAAGAAAGAAGTCTGGGATTGTTAAATCGGTCGACCTTGCTGGCCATACCAAATCGACAAAGTGGGAAATTTCGCGACCAGGAAGCGCTTCCTTCACAATGTGTGCGGTTGCACCATCTTGTTGAAACTACATGTTCACCAAGCCCCGCTCATCCAATTCCGGCAGGAAGAAGTCGTTTATCATGGCCCTGTAGTGTTCGCCAGTAACAGTGACCGTATTGCAGATGGCGTCCTCCAAAAAATACGGCCCAATCACTCCCCCCGCGTGAACGCCGCACCACACAGTGGGTTTGAGTGGATGTAATGGCTCTTCGTGCATCACACGCAGATTTTCAGTACCCCAGAAACAAAGATTTTGCTTATTGACGTAACCGCTTAAGTGGAAATGCGCCTCGTCGCTCATGATGATTTTCGACACAAAATCGTCCTCGTTGTTGAGATTGAGGATGGATTTACAGTAATTCAAACGCGACTGACGGGCATGCGGCATTAACTGATGCACTTTGTACGGGAACATGTGTAAGTCTTTCACTAAAATTTGTTGTAGGGTCCGTCTGGTGATGCCCAATTGCGTGACCCGTCGTCTGGTTGATGTTTCTTCGTACTCAGCGACATCGGCAGCCACAGCCGCGGCCGAACGATCAGTCCGGTGGCAGCCACGCTCTGCCTGTGATTGCCTGCGATTAAGAAAATCACGTTGCGCTATCACCCCCGACCGATTATTGGTCAAAAACATTGACACAATTATTCCACGCTCTTGCGGAGAATAGCGCTCCATTGATTGTCTGTTTGTATACTGCAGCTGCCTAGTTCACACATGTCAAATTTGTCATATCTTCCGCTAGGGTGATTAATTTTGCGCCACCTTGTAAAAGGTTCCTTAGAAATTGTGCTGCAATCTGTTGAAACTGTTCTACAAACCTTTCCTCTGGGGACATCTCCATTATGCGGTTATCTTTCTAAAAATTCGAGTTGATTCTTCACGATTCGTCCCAATCAAACCATAACCCAATGTCCGAGTCTTTATTTGAGTTGAGTGCTCTTTCGATGTTAAGAGAAGCCTCGAAGGTGTCTTCCCTCGTGTGAATGCGCATTTTATCCCTGTGGGTTTATCTTTCATGAAGGTGTGTTGTGTCTTAGACGGATAATTATTGTCAGTAACAATCCTTTACGTAGACATCTATCTATATTTTTCGGTCCAGATAGACTTGCAGCGCTACTTATATGAGGTCGCCTGGTACATAGAGTCTGTCTAAATGCTTGCTAGGGATTTCCTCAGGAGGTCAAAGCAAATAACATCTGTTCTTGGCAGTCCAGTTTCGTGATTCCACGATTTGTCGCTTGGCCCTACCGAACATGGATTCTTTCGAATGTTTACATTCTCAGATAGTCCTCCGAGGTGTCGTCATCGCTCTCTTGTGTCACTTACGATTCAAGTGCTTAAGAAAAGCGTAGTACTGGAGGAAAGAAGAAAATTTGACGATCTTTTAAGAGAGTCATACTGTCTGCAGTCGTTGCTTGTGCTACGATTCTTCTTAGTACAGTTCATTGCCAAACCTTCATATCTTCGCTTCGAAGACTAACCCAAGATTTCCTAAAGAGGAATGAAATCATATAACGTCGTCCTCCAAGTAGATGCCAACCCACATTCTTCTGTCATTGCATCAGACGGCATGTCCATAGGACAAGAGTGGGAAAACATTTGGCGCGCAAGGTCATCACAACTCCAGTGAGTGTTGTACCAAAGGCCACTTCCTTTCAAATGAAGATGGCCTTAGTATGAGGGGAAAGTCCCAATGCTACCAAAGAACCGACAGATAGGGTATAATTGCTCTTATCATAGAAGTGTAGATCAGAAGTGCCTTCATAGGTGACCAGTCCCATGTTTTGCCAAAACCTCATTCACACTGCCAGAAAGCCGAGTGCCTTGTAGATTTATCTTCCATGGATGACACACAAATGCCTTTTGGCATTAAGTCAACCCAATCACCTTACTCTGATGAACATGTTCATGAATGGTATCACATATGTATTCCATTTGTTGATTTTTCTGTGCTCATTTTTGTTCTTTCAAATAATGAAGGCATTGATAGATACGAGTAAGTACCGATAAGTTTACCATTTCGCGCTAAGGCAATTAATACGCGCAGATCTCACCTGGGTATCAGTACGATAAGAATTGATTTACTTCCCAAATCTTTCATCCAACTACTTTTTAGCTTCGGAATATCCGATCCAGGCAGTTACGATAAAGCATCGGCCATATTTAAGTCCCCGTATCACGATATATGATACGAACTATGCCCTACTTCAAAGATATGCTTCAACTACAGTATGTATAATTATTTCAAGCTATTGCCTTTGATGAGTTAGAGCTGGAAGATAGCACAAATATATTGAAGGTCCCACTAACAGATGCCCAAAATCGATTTGTAAAAAATAAGGCTACGGAGTTTTACACCTTACCCCTATGTATATACTATACAAAGTAAAGATCAAGGTTAAGATCTAGATTTTATTCAGATGTAGGGCCAAGTAAGGTAAGATATGTACCAAAGTTCTGAAAATTAATTCTCCGACCTCATTCCAATTTCATTTCAAAAGCATCCAACAATTTCCGCAAATAGTGATAATGACGCGCACTATCATATTATACCCTAGGTGAAGGCCATTATCATTGTGACAGTCATTGACATTAGACGCTGCTTTAATGACAGCATGCTAACCTCAGAAATGCTCAAGTCACGCAGTATGACGCTGTAATCGCAAATTATAATATCTGTAAGCAAAGAGAGACTGAAAAAACGAGTGGATATGTTTTACAAATTATATTCGTAATAGAGCTCTACAAGTTGACGGTAATTGTTTGAAATGGCTTCCATGGTGTACATGTATTTAAAGCTAGTATCATAGTTGCAGTAATATCTATTGTACTTATACTCTTTGAAAGTTCTCTGTGAAAATCAGTCGGACGAGACGGTATGCTTCTTCTACCTGCGGATTCAAACTTCCTCATTAGTGAGTCTTCTTAATTGGATTGTTGGTCTACATTGGGAAACGCATAATTAAGAGCTTCTAGACATGGAGGCATTGTGTAGTTTTTCAATTAGTAAATTATGAGTAGACCTATTAGACAACCAGATAAAAAGACGGGCGACGTTCCTCCACCATGTAATATTACAAACTTCGTCAAGACACAATGTCTCTAGAAACAGTTCCGTTGGGTTAGAACATGACTGTCGCAGATCTTTTTATGGCGTCAGGTGGCATTGGTCTTACAAAGTCATCTAAATTATAATTGCGGCCCCGATTAAACACGCGCGAAATTCAAGCAATCAAGACCAACGATGTAAAGGGTGATTCTTTAGAGGTTTTTTTTTTTTTGAAAATAAAAAACATTCAAAAAGTTCAATTTTATCAGGTAATCTTTATTATTCTACAAAGGACGCATTCTTTACATTTATTTGTGGAAGATGTTGACCGTAACTGGAGCTAACATGGTCTATTTTAATTTTCGATGACGCGTTTGAATACATATTACGAGTGGTGTTTGACAACTGATTCGAGTAATGTTGGCTTCCAATTCCTCAATCGTAGCCGGCTTATAGTATAGTATAGTATAGTATAATTTATTTTTACTTTTTCAAAAAATACAATCATAACAAAATATAACAAATTAGAAACTAAATACAGTATCATATATAGTATATTTAAAAAAGTATCTGTATTCTATAGTTCATAGGAACTAGAAGTGAAACAGATTTGGAAACAAAAACAGAAGAATATAACAAAAAATAAATATATAAACAGAATGAGTGAATGTTAATTACAAATGAATCTAAACCAAAACACAAAGCAAATTAAGAATATCTTTATAATTATAACCTAAAAGCCATGATTTTACTTTTTTGAGAAAGCTGGATTTATTACGAATACATCTTATGTCATAAGGTAGTTTATTAAACAATCTTGGAGCAATTGATGAGAAAAATTGAAAAAATATTTGCAGATTATAGTCAGGAACTTTTACAAGATTTTGTTCATTAATTCTAAGTTGGTAAATAGAAGAGCTTCTGTTTAATGAATAACCCGATCTTTCAAAAAATATTTTTAAAACTTTGTAACAAAATAGATGTTTAAGAGATAGAATATTTAGATTTTTGAATAAGGATAAGCTATCATAAAGACGATTTTTGCAACAAATAAGTCTAATGACATGTTTTTGAGACACAAGAACAGGGAACATTTTGTTATAATGAGTGCCACCCCAAACAACTATGCCATATTCAAGCTTAGAATGAACTAAACCATAATAAATACACTTTAGAAGTTCCTGTGAGCAATACGATTTTAAAAAGTAGAACTGTCTAGTAGTTGCCATAAGATATTTTTTGAGAGCATTTGTATGAGCTGACCAATTCATCATCCAGTCCAGAGTAACACCAAGGTACTGGAATTCTCTTACCTTATCAATACAGAAACATTTGTTCGAACATGGATACTGCTCAAAAAAAGTCTGAGTGTTGTTTTCAGATCTGCAAACAGTAGCACTATGCTTAAATCTCAGGCATTTTCCACATTGAAAAAGGAACGGTCCATAGTCTACTTGCTTGCCATTGTTACTGAAAAACATAAGTTTGGTTTTATCACTTATGACCATTTTGTGCATTTTGAACCAATGACTAAGTATTTCAAGGTCATGATTGATATCTGAGGAGAGGTTCAAAACAGAATCACTAGAAAAAGCACATGCCATATCGTCTGCGGAACCAGTAACTTTACAATGAAAGTTTTGCGCAAAAAGAGAATTAATAAAGATTAAGAATAATAAAGGACCCAGCACAGAACCCTGTGGAACACCCATAGACACAGTTCTTATAGAGCTTAAAAAATCATTGATTTTCACTCTTTGAGATCTATTTGATAAATATGAATGAAACCGGGTATGAATTGTACCCCTAAAACCACATTTGTACAGTTTATCTAGGAGTATAATATGATCAACAGTATCGAATGCTTTTGCTATGTCCACAAAAAGCGCAGCGGTATAATGTCTATTATTAAAGCTGTTATAAATATCAGAACAAAAATTTAGTAATGCACTCTCGGTGGAGCGACCTGAACGAAAACCAAATTGACAAACACTAAAAAAATTATTTTTTTCTAAAAACTTGACCATTCTTATTTTTAACGCTTTTTCAAATACTTTCGGGAAAACTGGTAGTAGGGAAATAGGCCTGTAGTTATTTATTGAACTACTATCTCCTTTCTTGAACAAAGGAATTACTTCAGCAACCTTTAAACATTCCGAAAAAATACCACAAGTAATGCTTTTGTTATACAAAAAACATAAAATATCACAGATATTTAAAGCTATTTCTTTTATTAAATTATTTGAAAAACTCCCAGTTGAATTTGAGTTTTTAAGAGACAAGATAATTTTATATACTTCGAAGGACGATATGGGATCAAAGAAGAAACTTTGAGAACATGACACTTCATCGACAAAACAGTTACTATCACAGCAGAAAACTGAACTGTCAGAGACTACTTTTTCTCCTACAGAGGAAAAGAAAGTATTGAATTTTTCAGAAAGGGCCTTTTTGTTGCTTATAAAAATGTTCTCTTCATTCAAAATAATCATTTGATCTTTCTCAACGGACTTATTAGGCTTTGGACTTTACGTAGCGCTAAAGGAAAAAGTCTAGAAGTGTGATGTTAGATAATTTAGGCGGCTAATTCATCGGTCCAAATAATGAAATTAATTGTTCACCTCGAATCGTTGGAACCTAATGTCGTCGAGACCACGGGATTCAATTTCCGGCAGCAAATAGTTCATTATGATGGCGGAAAACGGACACCATTCACAGTAATGTTTCGGTCGGCCTCAGTTTTGAAGAAATATGGACCGATTATTCCACCGGGCCATAAACCACACCAAACTGTTGTTTTGTCTGGATGTAATGGCAACTTTTCAACTCTTCGGGTTGCTCAAGACGACAAAAACGGCTATATTGCATATTGACGTAGCCATTAAGCCAGAAATACAAGTAAGCCTCATCCCTGAACAAAACTTTGGACGAAAACAGTGGATCTTCTTGAAGCGTTTCAATAACCGAACGACTGAAACGGTAACGATTCCAAAGGTCAGAAGCAGTTCTTGCGCGAATTGAATTTTGTATGCTTTTAAAACAAGATGGTTACGTAGAATACGCCAAGCTATTGCATACGACAAACCAAGCTATTGAGAACGGTCGCCGATTCGATTCATCACGTTCATCACGTGCACTATCTGCTACCACCGCAATATTTTCTTCACTAAGTGCTAGATGTGGTCTATCCGATACCGAATTATCCAATAACGAAAATTGAATTTTAAACTTTTCGATTAGGGTGAGTCAATATGCCCCTGCCCCAGGTTGCGTTGCCACCTCAAATCCAATATTTTGCTTGTCAAGAAGCACCATTCAAAAGAACGCAAAACAAATTGTCAGACAGAGCTGTCAAATAGTTTTGTTGTGACAGCAATTTGAAACAGATGCCTATGACAATTTTCGTAAAAATGGAAAAAAGTGAATTTCGTGTGCTCAATAAACACTATTTTTTGCGCAAAAGAACCATCACGCAAACCAAATAAAAGCTTGAGAAATATTATAGGGACTCTTCACCATCGGTTGAAACCATCCAACACTGGTTTACTCCATTTCGGTGCGATCGTACCAGCACAAGTGACGCCGAACCTTTTAGTCGCCAAAATGAGGTCACCACACCAGAAATGGTCGAAAAAATCCACGGTATGATGTTGGGCATCGGCGGGTGAAGGTGCGCGAACTTAAAGAGGCTACAGGCTTATCAGATTGATCAGTCATTTCAATTTTGGAAAAATATTTGAATATGAAAAACAATCCGCCAGATGGGTGCCGCGTTTGCTCACAATTGACAACAATCGTTTGAAAACTTCAAACGCGTGTTTAACGATGTTTTGAACGAGTTTTTGCACCGTTTCGTAGCCGTACACGAAACAAGGAGTCATCACAAAAAACCGTAGACCAAAACACAGTCGAGACAGTGGACTTCTTCTGGTGGATCGTAGCCGTCTCTCGGCCAACAAGGTCATGGCGACACTTTTTTGGGATGCGCACTGTACCATACACATCGATTATCTTGAAAAGGGTAAAACAATCACCGGCGCCTATTATGCAGAGCTGTTGGATCGATTCGACGCCAATTTAAAACAAAAACGACCTCATTTGGCGACGAAAAAAGCTCTATTCTCCCAGGACAACGCTCTGGCGCACAAATCCTCAGTCGCAATGGCAAAATTACATGATTTAGGTAACGAATTGCTCCCTCATCTTGCATACTTTCCAGATTTAGCCCCCTGCGACTATTTCCAAACATGAAGAAATGGCTTGGCGGTAAAAGATTTGGGTCGAATGAAGAAGTCATCGAAGAAACAAGCGCCAATTTTAAGGGCTGATTTTCGTAATACAGCTGAATAATTTGTAGACGCTGTGCCTGGCTAAGTCTTTCCATGATGAAATGTTGAACAATATAGAACAAAAATACCATATCAGTGTGACACGATGCATGCGTGATATCTCATGGAATCCGAACTGGAGAAAGTACCTCTAAAACAATCAAGTTCATTGGATATACCCTGAGGTATGCAGGGAACAATTGATTTGTCATTTTCTACCAGTTTAGTTTAGTTACTATTGCAGATTGTTAGACTTTCGAACAAGACCTTAAACCCGGTTTGGATACTTTCATATCGAATTTCAGGCTCTTCTAATCCGGAATCAGAAGGTTGAATTCGAATACTCTCTAAGATGGAGCGTTGTCGTCCATTCACTCAATGTGGTTGAGTCAGTATAGAGTTTATATTCTAATATCTTGGGCTACATCCCCATTATGCACAGATTTCGTTATTTCTCCATTCGTCCATCCAGTCCACGGGATTCCAATACCAGCTCTGGATTTCAACTTATTGTTCATCACTTAGAGTCGTATTATAGAACTGACAGGATCATCTTGGTCTTTTGAGTTAAAAGTTCTGAGCTTCATTATTTTGCCAAACCAAAGTTTTCTAGAGTCAGGCTTTAGCAGACCGTAGGCAAGCTCTGAGATAGTATTATAGTATAGCTCTGTTTTGATTATCTTTTTTTACTATTCTAGTTTTGTATTGCACTGCCTTTGGTCATTTGTTTTTGAGCGCACTCTTCATCGTATCAAGTGCTTCTCTATAAATAGTGATTGGTGACCCAAGGCACAGGATCTTCTCATAGTAGGGTTCTGAATAGGTCGGAGTTGTAAAATGTTTAGCGTCACCATTCAAAATTGTGAAACTGTATGCCTATTTGAGCATTGTTGGGCACATAGTCGTCTTAGGATTTGATCATCTGAAAGTAGTCATTAAGCTAAATAGATCCTTTTGCTGCATGTCAGCGGTTTTTGAGTTGCAACGAATTGCGTTAGCTGTAAACCGTTATTTTTTTTCATAGTTATGTTGTGTGACGTTCAGACTTTACTTTCACTTAAAGTGACGCTACAGTCTGGGGTGGAACCGCATCTCTACCAATAGCTCTCTCTTTTTACGGTGGCCTGTCCCTAATCCCACCAATTGCGTACATCAAGTCAGTTTGGTTCGCTTTTCCCTTGGATGCAACAACTTAGTCGAGATCTTAATTTACCTCGTTGGCCCAACGGTATGGTTTCGAATATACTAAGTGTCGGAGCTGTGGTGTTTCTTTGTTCAACATGTTTGGTTCATGAATTTCAGGTCTTGTGGTAAGGTCAATGTCGTTGTATAGCCTATTGAGTCCCTTGTTACTTTAAAAAGTTTATGCAGATGAGACTAAAAATCACTAGAAGAACTTTTTTCCAAGCAAGCTAGATAGGATCCAAAATCGTGCGATAAAACTCATAGTCGATGCCAATATTGCACAATCATTCGACACCCCGTAGTGTCTCCTGTCTCACCTTGTTGTATCGCTATTTTCACCACCAGTGTTCCACGGAAATTGCAAGTAGCATTCCGATCCTTCAAACTTTTAACCGTAATACACGTCTCGCTATGAATGCTCATCAGTATACCCTCAAGCCCACTGCGGAAATACTCTGAAATATCGCGATTCGCTCCTAAGGCGTACAACTCGTTTATGGAATGCCCTGCCCAGCTCTTTTTTTCCTAGTCATACAACTTGCAAACTTTTAAAACCAAACCACATCGGTATCGCTCTTTTTCCCCTCCTTAATTTCACCTCGCCCACGCTATGCGCAGACATCTTAAGGGTACATATAATCCCTTGTGCGCGTGCCAATTATAAAAAAAGCAATATTTCGTTTGCTTTAGATAAAATCCATGCTTCTTCGCCATTCAGTAGTGCTGCGATAGGTAAGGGTGCTTTATTCGTTTTTCTTGAGAGGGACTTATTTTTCAGTTGCCCTTAGTCCAAAGAAAAAGTGAATGGAAATAATGGTTCTTCGCTTACGGGGGTGCCTGTGCTTGAATCTACAGAAATAATGTCGTTTGCCATCTAAAAGTTATAGTTTGTCATTGTGGTGTGTTGTCTGAGGCGTTGGTATTGGGCGCCCTTTCTTATCTGTAGAATAAACTCTGTTTCACCCTCATTTACCCCCAAAACCCATCTTCGATACTTATGCTTCAATGGCCGCAAATGCTCCAGTGACAGCTCGTTAATTTCTTCCTCTATTGTCAGTGCATGCCAGCAGTTACGAGAACATACAGACTTTTAAAATATTGTGCTTATGTGCATATGTTATGTGAGTTTGATGTACGAGTAAATTCACATAACAGCGCATCCTCTTGTCGAAATGCTTTGTTGTTTTCATTACCGGCTTTTATAAAACATCAAGCGGTCTCCTTTATCATCCTACAGAGACGAAGATTTGAAATGATGGCAAAACTTGGCATGACTCGATATAGCTCGACTCCATATATGGTATACGATCTTTACTACGTCAATCTATGCACCTTTAAATGAGTTGACAGTCCGACGGCTCCTGCAAACTTATTAGATTAGATATTGCTATCCAGAGCTCTTCTTCATGGTTCATTCTGGTTCATTCTGGTTCATTCTGGTTCATTCTGCTTAACAGGGAAATGTTGGTCGTATACGCGGATAAATAGCAGCCAGAAGCAGTCCTTTAAAATTTTCAGAGTAGACGTTTCCATCCTTGTCTCTGTATTATTTTGTTCGGTATTTTTATCCTTGGATACTTGTTTTCACATTTTGGTAGAAATTCCAAATATGAACATCAAGCCACTCTTCATGGACACCCACGAAATCTTCTTTGTTTTTGTTTTCTGGGAAGCCGATCTTCCTCCCGTCTCATTTTCTCGTAATGGCCATTAGGGGCTTTTGTTTTTCTTTGCAGCGCCGCCTTGCATGCCTCTTATTTCGGTAGCCGACATTTTTCGTTAAACCAGGGGTGTCGTTTAGGCTATGAAGATGCTCTTCTTTCAAAAGAGCTTAAGTTAATTGCCGTTACACTTCGGTCATTAAACTTATACCAATGAATCGTAGTAGTAGTATAGCGGTCAGCGTTTCACTGGAAAATATGCAAAGATCGGCCTACTTTACATCTACCTTCACTGAGGCACTAGACAATCGTTATCACCCCAGTACTGACAGTCGCTTGAAAGCTACCTCTAAACTTGTTCATCATAAAATCAGTAATGAAAATCGCAGAAAAAACAGAACGGGTAAGGCTTTGACGAGGGCAGAATCCATCCACACCTACATGAATGGCCCAAAAGCGAACCAAGAGATAAGAGCGGTATAATATATTCACTGAACCACTCACATCTATGGTATGTATTCCTGTTTGCCTCCAAACCATAGTAAGGTATTTTAGCATTCAAGTGCTAAATTGAATTGTGATATCTACTAGGGATATCTACATGTACACCGATATACCTATAATCCATGCAATCGGTTTCGGCAATGTTGAAGTAGTTAAAAACCCTCTTCTTTTTTTCAATGAGTTGGCCAAACGGTTCATAGACTACATTTGCGCTAATCGAGACATTCAGGAAAAATATACAATATTATATTTGTCATACGCTGGTCCTGAGTCGCACGAAGTCTCTTATCTGTGGAACGATGACATCTCAATTTCTTAGTGGGCATCATCACAGAATATTGCTGAATTAACAAAGGTATCAATAGGCTGTGCATGGTTTTCAATGATTTTTTTAAGACTTGTGCAGATGAAAAGGGTTAGGAAACCTCTCTCCATCTGCTATGCAGTTGACCTACTATCCTAATTTGTTGACCAGTTTTAGGATCACCCTGGAGAATTGTCTAAAGTAATGGCCAGAAGGCTCACCGGTGTTTCTAAAATCTCTCAATGACACCAGATTTAAGCGAATCTGATATATACTCATATTTTTACGACCTACTGGTCTCCACTTTAAGAGATCCTCTGTCCTTACGCAGAACTTTCTTGGGCCTAAGTGAGCCTGCTCGAAAGAAGCTGGCAGAATATAATCTTGGTTTTGTTCTTTCTTAGATTGCTCTATCGCCTAAGTTATTTGCTGATGCAAAATCCATTTTATCATATAACCAGTACCTTACCTAATGACTATGACTAAAGCAGAATGTGTCCCTTATCAGCCCATTCGATTGTGAAACCAAACAAAACACAATTTCCCACAGAACAACCCAACAAAGCGTGTAAAATTGACAAATGACTAACTCCACCGGTATAATTTAGATACTTAACATTCTAAATACCCGTCTGGGCTATGTTCATCGATCGTTTCGATGTATTTTTTATTTTTTATTCTCTTCCCTGTAAACATTATTCGTACGTATCTTCGAAATGCGTGACTATTTGTATGTTGCGGCTGCACGACGACAACAACGACGATTCGTTTATCTCTCAATTTAATTTTATGTAATTTGTTGCGTGGCGAATATAAACACAGACCACAAAACGTATAAATCACCATTTTACAGTGACGTGTCGGCGCTGAAAGCCGCATTTAGCGCGTAATAAGCGCACTTACCAAACCAATACCAAAGGCAACCCCATCCGGGCGGCACGATTTGCTTTATCCCTTGCCTCACCATTGCCCATTGTCGCTTCCACAATCCACCATCCACCACCGCATCCGACCATATGGGTTATATTTAAAACTAATGGAAACTCTATAGACACGCCAAGAAAATTGACAGTCTAATGCAGAGGAGAACGTTAAGAGTTCTCTGGATTGGGATTCCGTCGGTCGTGTTGGTTTTGTCCGATGCGGATTGCTTCTTCAGCTATCCGCAGGTTTTATTGTCTGTTCTGTTAAAAATGAATTTACCAGACTTGTGCTAATTGTGAGTTTTTGGTTCGTGTACTCAATACTATAGCACGCCTGATGGTGGCCATAAATAGAGCAGGATTGTAGAAGTCGTAGCTGTAGCTAGAGTTGGAATAGTACGTAGCATCAATCAACAGTGATCGTTGGGTACTGAACTCAATCTGTTGGTAATTAAGGGTATCAACTGAAATTTTTATTGTCCTCGTTACATGTTAGAGATGAATAGATGGATCTTGTGTTCTATTTTGGAAATCGAAATGAAACTTCTGTTACAGTTTTCGTTTCAAAAATTATTGCCCGTTATTATACTCGTACATTGGAAATAAACGAAATTCCATTTAGCTAAATTGGGATAGAGACCGAAACAGAAACAGAGACATTACGGCAAGTGATTGATGAAAGCTAGAAATTGGGGACAGTGGATGGCTTCAATTTTCTGACGATCAATTAACTTAATTGGTACATTTCACGTTTCATTTGTGAAGCCGTTTACAACCGTTGAAAACGACTTAGAAATTACAAAGATCGAGAATTAGTAAAGTGGAGCAATACTGATTGGTATCTGTTTAAATTTCACATCGTCATATATTTAATTTTTGTTATAAGCAAACGTAATGTATGTAAACCCGTGGTGCAAGTGACTTTCGTCTGCTGTTTGGTCAGTTGTTTGGTTCTTTTGGCTTCCTGCTTTTTCTCATTAAAATGACGAGGAAAGCTCATCAAGTAATGTAAATCTCCGACAACAAATTTGTGGTTCGAGAAAGTTTAGTAACTTACGAGTAATGTGAAAATTACGTGTGTAGTCGATACAATCTCTCTGATCTAATATGGTGAACGATAAGGTTACATTTCACGTATCCTTCAGAAATATTGCGTCTGTCCTGAAAGCTGTGATATATGAAATCCTGACGGCAGTGAACCATGTTATGAAGAAAACCAATCTCCGCTTAATACCTGGTTAGGCCGTGTTTGCGTGAAAATTAATATTTTTCAATTTTTTGAAATTAAAATTCAATAAAACAAATTAGATTAAAGAAAACTTTAAATATTTTATTATGCGTAGATAGGATCTACGGAGTGTTATGCTTCCTCAAAGGCGATAAAAAAGGAAGGAGATAACAGATTTTGGTACACTGGAATTTCATTAATTGATTTGTTTAATAGTAATCACATACGGTTATGAATAATATTTTGAAATAGATACAAATTTACCTTAATATGTTTTTGAATTGAACAATATGTTAACCAAAGGAAGTTATTAATTAAGTGTGGTGAATAAATATGCAGATTTCAGTGAACATCCACCGCGCCTTGAAACATCATGAACGACGCCATCCTTAACGGGGTGCGTCTCTAGAATTCTCCCAAGCCTCCAGCAGGAAGAAGAAGCATTGTCATCAACCATCAGCAATATCATCTAGTTTATATGTCGAACTCGAAGTCTTAAACTTAGTTCTCTGCTGCACACTTTGAAGATATGGTATTCTCTTGATCAGCACTTCCAATATGATATATGAAGATGCCATTGTAGTTTTTGGTAACGGCTTAGTGAATTTGCATTTTTAACTTCAGAGGTTAGGTTCCGATAAACATGCTAGTGGTTAGGTTAGGTTAGCTAAAAATGGCTGTTGTAAAGACCAACCCACTTAGGCCTATTGCCCCATTGTGATGCCACGTGGATTTGTGTGTTTTTTATTTTTATTTTTTTTTTAAAGAACTTAACTCTCAAGTGGGTATGAATGCTTAAAATGCTTGAGCACGTGTTAAGATTTTTTGGAAAATGGAATAGAGAGAGAAAGAAAGATGTTTGGGCTCAGTGGTTATTTCGCTCAATGATGCCAGTGCTGCGGAGGGAATAGAGCGTAGAGCTCCGCTTATAAATAGACACGCTGTTCTTTGGACTCTGCTTAGTTTGCTGCAGTCGATTGCATTGTCTAAGGCCGTCCACCAGATAACCACCCCGTAGGTGAGTATCGGTTTGATAACCGAAAATATATAACCAGTGGGTTATGCGAGGATTAAGACCCCATTTGTTTCCAATAGTTTTTCTGCAAGAGAATAAAGCTACTGTAGCTTTCTTGACTCTTTCTTCAATGTTAGGTTTCGAGGTTAGTTTCCTGTTTGTGCTATTCCGCTAATCAATTGATTTGACTGATACCTTTTCAAACCTAGCACGTGGACTAACTAGTAAGTGATAACTAGATTTAATTGGAATTCGGTATCCAAAAGAGCGCGAAATGGGACTCGTTTATTTGCCTCGTTTTGTACATCAACTAGAGTGGTGGCTAGGAGTGTATTTGCAAGAGCGAAGCATTCATTGCTGAGTGAGGTTATAGTAAGAGTGGTTTTGGCATCGAAGATAAACGTAGATGCGTTTTATAATAAATTCCAACGTTTTCATTCAATTGAGAAATCGTGGGCCTGGTTGAGAGTGGTATTCTGAGAGCCTGCGCTACCAGGTTTTGAATATTATTGCAAGGTATTATCTGAATGCAATAATGTGTGATGCATTTGAGCACAAGTATGAAATCCACTAGAATGACATTTAGATGATATGTGTTGGTCTGTTTTAGGACAATTTTCGCAGAATTTAAGTGCTTTGATTTACTAATAATGATCAGAAGGAGGAAGCTTTTGAGTTTGGAGCCTGCAGTTGTGATCAAAGATTTTTGAGCACTGCGTATAGCGTTTTCCTTATTTTTGTTAGTCATAGAACTATTCAATATACTACTTTCTAATATTTGACATCTCTTTTGAATAAAAATGTTAAACGATTGACATGTGATTCTTCATTCCAACGATTTCATTGGAGTCCAATTTCAATGTCAGAATATATACAACAAGGTCATCCCATTGATCGAAAAGAAGATTTAAATTCCGTAAGCTGGCCAGGTGGTTGTTTGCCCTATCCATGAGAACTACGAGTACATAGCGGACGACTTAGTGATTCTGGGGAGATTAAAGATGCGGAAGAGGTGCTCCCGATCGATGATACGTTTGTTCTAAAAGTGTTCGTTCAATTTTTTAAGCGCTTCATCTTAGTTGTCTTCGGAAATGTTTAAACCATCGATTGAAGATTTTGCTGCTCTTCCTAGTTGGCTGACCAAATTAATAAATTTAGACAATTTGCTCAAGAAAGGGTTTTTGTAAACAAAAGTACTAAAGGTTTCAAACCAGAGCATCTATGCAGTCATATCGCCTGTGAAGATTGGAATTTCAATTTTGGATAAACTTACGGGCTGAAGCCAGTTTTGCCAGTTTTCCAGATTGTTTGGTGAATTGCAGTCCGAGGGATGATTTTCCAATTTATTTAGCATAAGCTGTAGCAATGAAGGTACCAGTAGTAGGCTTCCTCATTGTCTGATGAATGGAAATATTTACTTCTAAGGGATCCCCTTCCTCAATTTTAGTTGAACCTTTTCAAAGTTCGAAAATGCATCTTCCAGTGCTTTGAAGCATAGCTTTAGTTCAAAAATTTAAGTAAGTTCGAGATTTTTCTGGACTCTTGAAGCAAAGTCGCTGCAACGTTTTATTTGTTCAATAAGAACAGTCCGACGGGTTCGATGAGCTTCCATTTGTCTCTGAGATTTCTTGTAAATCGATGAAGTTAATTGGGTTTCAGGTGTTAATCCTTCTGAATCCTTGTCTTCCGACAGCATGTGGTACGAGTTTGGTTATGTTGAATATGAGTGTGGATAACATAGAAACAATTTAAGGGTCACCAATGTTTGCGTGAAAATTAATATTTTTCAATTTTTTGAAATTAGAATTCAATAAAACAAATTAGATTAATGAAAACTTTAAATATTTTATTATGCGTAGACACGATCTACGGGGTGGGATGCTTCTTCAAAGGCGATGAAAAATGAATGAGAGAATTGATTGTAATTGATATAACATATTTGAGTTGACTGCAATTTAATTAATTGATTTCTTTAATAGTAATCACATCCGGTTATGAACTGTCATCCAGCTATTTTAAAAGAAATTGTATTGAATTACCTAGTATAAGAATAGAATCAAAGCTTTAGCTTAAAATCAAAATTTTAGCTTAATGTATTTTTGAATTGAGCAATATACAGGGTCTTCCAATATGGAATTCCGAAGTTTGGCAGTTGATAGCGGCCATATTTTTGAAGCTACATCTGTCAAATTGGCTGTCATTTATTCAGTCTGTTTTGCCAAATCACCTTGGTCGGACATAGCGTTCAACAACACGTGCAAATGATAAAATTGTGTTCTGTTAGGGCAACGTTCCGCGCGCTTACCGAGAGGACTATTCGCAGTGTAGTGAATAAATTTGTTTCCACTGCTTCAACAATAGAGTGTTATCCACACAGATGCTTTCAATTTTAGTACTCGTTTTTTTGGTACGCTCTTTTCTGCTCTAATAGCTTTAAAAGCTGCCTCGTTGGCAAAGGTCACATCAATGTAACTTCTGCCAACGATAACCACATCAAAAGTATATGGCTCACTCGGCTGGCTGAGGACGTGAACGTTGTTTGCAACCGCCCCTAGCCAAGAAGCTACTTCGCTCATAGCTCCGGTAACCAGCTGAAAGTCTGGATACCTTGCAGTAGGCGGTCGCATTGTCGGCAACATCAAATATGAGGGGTTCCCTGCTAGCTAGCAAAAATAAACCATCCATATACTCAATGTAATATGGTTCGATGCAATAGACGCTGGCACGAAAAATCCTGCGAAACGCCCCTTCCACGCTCGCAAAAACGCATTCGCGGGAAGAAATAGGCACACAAACTAAATTAACATCCATATCAGCGAAGGCCCGTATTTCTGCTAGCCGAGCTTTGATAATAGTTCGCCGCGACGCGAAGTCGATAAATCTGAGTCCATTTTCGGAGCTAATGTAGTATAGGACATACATATTTACCAATGGTTCCACCAAAGATGATCTCCTTAAATCATCAAGGGTAATCTTAACTTCGTGCTTAGAACATTGCTCACATTCTGACATATCAGTCTTAAGTTGGCAAATTAAGCGGTGATAGCGATTGTAAGCAGACGTTCGATCAGATGACTGAAGCCCAATCTGTCAAAACCTTACAAGTGGTACAAACAATTCAAATAAGGCAGAGACAGTGTTGAATGCAAAGATCGCCCTGGACGGCCATCAACGTCAACTGATGAACAACACGTCAAGGAAGTCAAAGATTTGGTGCTCGATAATTGTTGATTGACGTTTAGAGACCTCGTTGATACTGTTAACATTTCCTTTGGACTTGGAAAAAGTCAAATCTCGTTTAATTCCAAAAACACTAAATTTTCGAGGCCATTTCGTCAAAAATTCAACTCATAACGTTCCACAACTACCGTTGTGGCTGACTTAGCACCGTTCAAGAGATCTCCCCGGGGACACCGTTTCGACACGATTGTGGAGATAAAAACCTAGTCCGCTGTGCGTTTTGAAAGCTATTCGGGAAATCGACTTTAATTGTTTCGAGGATTAGAAAAACTGTTGGCATAAGTGCATTGCATCGGGAGGGGAGTACTTTGAAGGTGATGAAATAGAATAAATAAAAATTTTGAAAGTTATAAACAACTTCACCTTATTTCTTGATCACAGTGGCACAAGATTATGAGGAAAAACAAAATGTATTAATTGTTTTTTAAACTTTAGATATACGAGTATGTAACAATAATATTGTCGTTCAGATAAGCTCTGCTGCTCTATTTTAGTTTTGGCATATTTATTTGTTTCTGGTACAGTTGTTTCAAGCAGTGGATCTGTGAAAAAGAGTCTGACAAATCGATAGGTTCTGTGAAATGAACAAGTACATCTGCTGCGGTAAAATTTACCACATAAGTTGGACTCTTTTCCCCGTGAAAACTTTCGCTTTCACCCCTTCTAACCTTTTCCCACTGAATAGTTCTTCCTTCGACATGAGCTGACATGGACGCATCAGCCATCGGTACACTCTGCTAGTATCTTAGAAATACAACATAAGTAATAAGTACACAATAACAGCTAGGACGGACTATCAAAATATTCGAGGAGAAACGCCCGTAGAGCAGGCGGGCGACCTGCTACAAGAGCGAGCGGAAAGCGCTATATAGATAATTTTTTTTGCAAGGGTCTAGCGCGAAATAGTCGAGCCTTGACCCACGTATTGTTCTGTCTTCCGTGATGGACAGTGTGCAGCCTTCATTAGAGCCAAAGCATTCCGCTCCATCCCTCCATCTCCTAACCCCTTCAGTATCTTTTTGACCCCCCTTAAGTTTTGAAAGCGTATAAATTTATTTCATTTTTCATGGTCACGGGTAGAGATTATTATTGAAAAGTTGTCAGCATATGATTGAATACAGACTTGAACTGTACGAGACGAATATTCCATCCTTTTCATCAACCGGTTCTTTCCTGGACTTGGTATTAATAGACAGTAGACTAGAACTGACTAACACTGATCGAAACACACGGAGCTGTTTGCGAGCGTTCGAGTACGATAGTGATCACTACGGACTTGCCGCCACAATTCGGATTCCAAACGAGCAAACGTAGCTGGAGCAGTAAGATTAAGTGCACTCATATGACTACCGTAGAGCACGGTGATCATCTTTTTCCAGAATCTTAAAGCGTAATTTACGTTTGAGTGGAATTGATCCTCCGACTAACAGAAACTTTACAAACGAAAAAATAGACCGTAATTTAGTGACGATACAAGACTTTGTCAAACAAACTATGCAGCAGACTATTCCTCGGGTAGAATACTCTGATGAAAGCACGGCCGAATCAAGGCATTGTACGCACACAAAAGTGGACTGCTCTCGAGGCTTAAGCAACCGTACAGACAGTTTACTGGCA
This sequence comes from Volucella bombylans, assembly GCA_949129095.1. Taxonomy (NCBI): domain Eukaryota; kingdom Metazoa; phylum Arthropoda; class Insecta; order Diptera; family Syrphidae; genus Volucella; species Volucella bombylans. The sequence continues at coordinate 163,455,263 of OX422141.1, read as the reverse complement.
GAAACGACGCGGAAATAAGAACACTAAAGTTACCGATCAAAAACCTAAAACCTAAATTAGAGAAAATTACAGTAAATCTGTAAGTCTGTACTGGGGCAATAAGATTCGTGCTACGAAATCCAATAGTCCGAATATGTTCCCACAGATAAATATGTTATTCAGGCGGAAAGCTCACAATGGCATTGTGTCCGAATGCCACAAACGACAGAAAACAGACAGATTCTACTAACCGTTGGCATAAGTCCAGAGAGTGCCAACTCAGGTGACGGTCTTTTCGTTGTCGAAGACCCACAGGAGAAAGTAGATTTTCTGGGGGCTTTTTTCGAGGCCGTGTATACGGTGCACAATCCGGTTCACCGTAATCATGAGATTGACAACAGGGCGTACGTAAATCACTATTATCTGCGCAACGAACTTCAAAATTGGCCATCCGTGAAACACGGTTTCACCGTATGCGACAAACGTCATCATCGCGAGCTTCATGAACTTCATGAATGAGCTTCCTCGCATTTATTCGTGGGAAAATTTCAACTCCTGCGCATCATTGAGTCTCTGAAAAACAAAGAGTTATCGAAAGTAGACGGTATTCCAAACGTCATATTAAGACACCTGCCCTTGGAAGCAGTGAATATATTTTCTACGCTATTTAACATTGCATCCAATCTCGGAAATTGATAAAGTTAGAACTAACTCTACTAATCTTCGGTCAGTTAGTTTACTTCCGAATATTAGTAAGGTATTCGAGAAAGTGCTTAATAGAGCGTTGTTAAGGTGGGTTGAGGAAAATATCATAATTCCGGAAAACCAGTTTGGTTTTAGGGCAGGGCATGACACTATTTATGCGACATATAATGAAAATATACCAGTGTACGGGTGCCTGCCTCGTTGACTTTGAGAAGGCCTTCGACACCGTATGGTTAGAGGAGTTTTTCTATAAGTTGACCATTATGGGCATGTCGAAACCTCTGCTATATATGATTTACGACATGCTTATGGAAAAGAAGTTCGTTCTTAAATGTAACAACGTCATTTGGAGCAAGATCTTTGACATTAAAAACGGCTTACAACAGGGGGCTGTGATTTCTCCGATACTGTTTAACATTTACACAATTGTTCTAGGAGGTTCCCTCAATCATGCCAAAGCGTACGCAGACGATTAGTGGTGTACAGATCAGGTCGAAAAATCGAAGTCATTAATACCCTTCTGTAGCGTGATTCCGATCATATTAAGGAGCATTGCGACGATTGGAAACTGGAAATCAATTTTCAAAAGTCGGAAACAATCTTATTTAGAACTTTATTTAGATGGGCCTCTACAGATACCAGATATAACTGGCGAAATTTGGCCATTATTGGACAGAACGGACTGCTATTAGCGGTGAAAAGCGTAGTGAAATACCTTGGTATCTGGCTTGATTAGTATTTGTACTTTGCCAAACATATAGATGCTTGTCTTGTTGGGCCCAAGAAGGCCTTAGCCCTGACAAGAAGGCTGTTTCACAGAAGTTAACTTGTCTCTAGGGTGAAAGTCATATGCTATGTGGCCTTAATAAAGCCAGTCACCGCGTATGGCTGTTCCGTGTGGTTCAATGTAGCACCGTGTCAGATGTATGGAAAGGATTCGGGTGTTTAAAAAACAGTGTCTTAGGACCTGTCTCTATTTGTACAGAACACAAAAATCAGAGTACAGAAAATATTATCCCAACAAAGTCCTTTACGATGAAGCTAATCTGAATAAGATTGGCAATGACCAACAATAATAGCTTAGTCTTCGGGGCTTATTACCCCAATGAAATGTACCACGAGAGCTCACTTCTATCGGGATTTATCCTGCCAGAGGCTTTTCTCAATTTTTATGCTAAAGGGTTAGCACCGCCGACACAGCGGTGCGAGGGACAAGCTGCTCATCTACGACGGGTATGTTGCCAATCCTAAGGAGCGGCTCCGTTTTAGTCCCGTTATTGCGCACAGGGATCGGATCGATAACGAAAAACTGTACACCGAATTCTGATGACTTCAAGAAGGGGAGAGGGTTAGCTCGCTCTCCTAGGTCGGTATGTTAGTAACATACTCCTCTCAGTTTTAAGTTAGATTAAACATACGTAGTTAGGGGGATTTCGTGACGCCCGAAATCGCAATTGGTATGGTGACCACCCGGTGCGAGAGGCTACGGTTGCTCACTACCCCGATTATAGATAAGCAACGTTAAGTAGCTTAGGTAGGTTAAGTAGAATAGGGCCATAGTTTTAAGTTTTATACAAAATTCAAAAGATATGGCAACTAAATTTTTTTCCTAAAACTAGTTTTCTTATAAATTTTACATATTTCATAATTTATAGATAAGATTAATCGTAAGATAGTTTTTAAGGGCGAATGGCAAAATTTGAAAGAAATTTTTAAGTTTACAGCGTTCGGTAAGAGACAGCAAGTTACAATAAGTAACTGTTGTTGGTAAATTAGATTTAATAATTTTTGTCTACAATGTAAGTTAATAATGAAGGAAACAATAAAAATTAATTTAAAAGTAAAAGTATTATTGAAAAATTGGAATTCTTTGTATATAAGTTGGTTTTGTTGTGCACATTGTTGAAGGTAAGGAAGTCTTTCATATTTAGACAAATACGAAGGCTAACAATTATTTTTGATTTTAAAGACGAAAACTAACACATTCGTACATATATATTTGTTGTCCAGTATTTAAAAACATTAAAATATTTAACATGGCGTTAATTAGTATATATGCTCATATGTAAATTACACTTTAATATTGCACTCATAGCTTAATTTTGTAGCAATTGTAGTTTGCCTAAAATATTTTTTTGATTTCCTTGGAATTGGATCGTGGAACAATGCTCGAAATGTAGTTTAATGATGAAATGGTTCTTTCGAATTCCATTTAAGAAACCATTTTTGCTATTTTATATGACACATATGTACACTATATGCTCCCGAAATTTCAATTTAGAATCTAATATTAAACCAAGATACCTTAGTTAGTTCACTGTTTCTAAGACAGCACCATTCATATTAAGGCTGTAGGTATTGTTATATAGGCCATTTATTACCATAGCCCTTACTCAAAGTATCTAGATCTGTTTGCATTTTTGAAAAGCATGAAAACCTTAAAAATTTGATTGTACACTTGAAAAAAAAAAAACAACAAAAAAGCGTAATCTGCAAACGACAATAATTCACTATACTTTACTACATTGACCATATCATTAGTGTATGTAGGTACATATATATTAAATAATAATGTTCCCAACACTGATCTTTGAGGTACACCAATATCTACGGCTATAGGTTTTGACGACACATTATTTGCCCTTGCTTACATTAATTCCTTCTCTCGTACACCATATTGTTCAAGCTTTTCCAACAAATTGTTTTTGTCTAAAGTTTTACATTTTACAGTCAGTCGCGGGCATAAATCCCTACTTGGAGGGCCAGATATTTCAGAGAAGAAGAAGAGTGCCAGTAGCCCACTACTGCTGTTTCAGCGCTGTTTTATTCAAATTCCTCCGTAACCATTTCTATTTCTACAAGCTAGTTGCAGAGAAAACCCTTATATGAATTAATAGAATATTTGTATGTGGATGTTAATATACTCGTATCTATAGTTCGAGGAATATCCTTCAAAATGGGCAAAACGCTCTGTAAGTTTGCCGAACAAAACGCGAATTTTGGAAATAAATTTCAACACAAGCTGATGCAGTTTGAGGTGTGAGTCTTTTCGTGATAATTTACCAAAGTACAGTAAACAAGCACATCATCAAACTTGACAGCTGGTTCGACAGTTATATCCCTATCGAATGTTCTATCACTGAGGAACTTGTGATTGACAACAGATGGAATAAGTTCAACAAAAAACTTTCCCGAAAAGTATTTCCCGGCTATCGCGCATGCAGAAGAAACCACAACTTTTAAGGAAGCCTAAGTAACCGCCGTACTAAAATGAATTAACCGGGAACACGAAGAAATAACGGAAAGGTTTGCATCACTCGGCAGTCGTAGGCTCGGCTTTAACGTAGGAAATATTAGTCCTGTCTTTAGCTAACTGCCTCCAGTTGCGCACTTCAAGCCAGTTGAGATCCCCCTTCTACTAGTTTTCTGGCCAAATCGATGTCGCTGTACATTTCGTATAGTTCGTTGTTTAATCTTCTCCTTCAAAGTCGGTTAACGCCAATGGGTCCTAATATTTTCCGAAGGATTTTTCTCTCGAAACAACTGAGAATATCTTCATCCGCCTTCGATAGGCTACATGTTTCTACGCCATAAAGTAGGACAGGGATAGGGCATTACTACTTAATTACCTTCTTAGTGCAAAGAAACAGCGATTGGCTGGAATGATTTTTCGTTGTATTTCTAGTGAGGTGGTGTTGGCAAAATTCATAGCAGATCCAAGGTAGACAATGCCCTTCACTACCTGAAGGGTGACATTCTGTCCAATTCGTCGATATTTTGCGTCCCGTCTTGTTGATAGTATACACTTGCTTTTTCCCTCATTTATCTTTAAACTCATTTTGGCAGCTTCCATTTTAACACAGACTTTTGACTTGTAAGTTCCACATAATTCTTTCAAGTATGATGTTAAAAAAGGCACATAACAGAGTGTCACCTGGTGTAAAATCTTTTTTGACATCAAATGTCGCGGTTAAGTCGTTACCAACTTTGATGGAGTAGTGAGTGTTCTCAATCGTTATTCTGCACAGACGGACGAGCTTGACAGCGATTCCAAAACTAGACATGTCTCTATAAATGCTGTCATGTGCGGCCTCAAAATCGATAAAAAGATGGTGGGTATTGGTTTGGACTTCTTGAGATTTTCCTTGATTTGCCGGAGTGTGAAGATTTAGTCGATTGTGGGTTTTGCTGGTCAGAAACCGTACTGATAGGGACCAATCAGGTTGTTGGCGAAGGGTTTTAGACGTTCACATAATATGGAAGATAAGATCTCGAATCCGATGTTGAGGAGACCTATATGTCTATAGCTGGCGCAGTTGAGGGAGTTTCCTTTTTAGTAGATCTATTCATCTGGCATACATATAATACATATCATATTCTGACCAGATATGAGAAGTAAGTTAATGCTCTCCACAAATTCAATTACAGCAGCTTTGAATACCAGCTGTTTTGTTGGATTTTAGCTTAGATATTGCTCTACTTACTTCGGCCTGGTCATTCGTCTAAGGTGAATGGTTTATTCTGCTGAAAGTGGCATGTTGGGCTTTTTCGGCGTTATAGAATCAGCAGAAGAATTTCTTTTATATTGTTATATGTTGGAGTGTGCTCCCACAACCTCCCTTTAATGCGGAAGTAGAAGCTTTTGAGCCACACTTAATGTTCTAGATAAACAACCAAGTGTGGGTGCTTTTCGAAAACAAGTTGCTCTCCACCTTCATCTTCTGCGAAGATAAAGTTGGAGCGCAGCTTTCCTATAATTTGGAGCATCGGTTAGCAACCAAGCCACGCTTAAGAGAAACGCGCGCAATTTACCGCTGGTTGTTTATCTGCTTGTTTTAGCGTTACTAAGCGTCACTTCTGTTCGATCTCGCGCGTGCTTCGGACTACATTCTAAGATAAATGTATTTTTTATAAGGGAATAAAGCACAATATAATTTGGAATTAACTCTCTTCTGTTCTTTTATTTAATAACACGATTAAGACCAACTATCTTAATCGTTACTGGCGCAGTCGAAACGCGGTGTGTGGTTGTGGAAAAAAAAAAAATAGAAATACACCACCAAGTGAAAAAACGTTCCCCCGCTTACGAAAAAAAAAAAAAGTGGAAATACACCACCCAGTGAAAAAAAAAAACACGTGGAAATACATAGAGACAAAACTACAACTTTTTCCAGAAAAATAACCACCACCCAGTGAAAAACGTTCCCCCGCTTACGAAAAAAAAAAAAAAAAAAAAAAAAAAGTGGAAATACACCACCAGGTGAAAAAAAAACACGTGGAAATGCATAGAGACAAAACTACAACTTTTTCCAGAAAAATAATCACCACCAATTGAAAAAACGTTCCCCCGCTTACGAAAAAAAAAATGGAAATACACCACCAAGTGAAAAAAAAAAACACGTGGAAATACATAGAGACAAAACTACAACTTTTTCCAGAAAAATAACCACCACCAATTGAAAAAACGTTCCCCCGCTTACGAAAAAAAAAACAAAAAAAAAAAAAAAAAGTGGAAATACACCACCAAGTGAAAAAAAAAACACGTGGAAATACATAGAGACAAAACTACAACTTTTTCCAGAAAAATAACCACCACCAATTGAAAAAACGTTCCCCCGCTTACGGAAAAAAAAAAGTGGAAATACACCACCAAGTGAAAAAAAAAACACGTGGAAATACATAAAGACAAAACTACAACTTTTTTCCGTTCGAAAAACATCAAGCACCTTTAAAGAATCGCAGACAACCTATGGAGACATACTATGAAGCAAGAAACCATGATGTCCAGCTAATCAACCCCTCAATTTCAACAAAGGCCATTCCTGCTCCTTGTAAGTTCAAATTAAAAAAAAAATAATAAAAAAAATAGTTTAAATTAATTAGTATGGAGACTCTTAATCCAGCAGATAGATTTAAGATAATCTTAGATTTAATTACGAAGATTCCACAATTTGATGGTAGTAGCAACGAACTCATCGATTTTTTGGACAGGGTCGATGCTATTGCCACCACAATTGATGGCTTTGAGGAAGCAGCAAGACCCATTCTAACGGGCTACATAAAAGATAGAATTGTAGGTAGGGCAAAAGTAGAGCTTCAAAAACACGGTAGGTTAAGTACTTGGCAAGGGAAAAAAAATATTTTAAAAACAAATTTCGGAGAAAAATCATCTTCTCATGCACTAATTGATAGCATCCGATCAGCAAGAATTCAAACGACAGTAGAAGATTATTATAATAAGATAAATGATCTCCTTAGTCGTATTAATAGTATCTTAATGGGAAGGAAAATTGCGTTGCGGACGGACTGAGTCGCTATATCAAACAAATTCAGGGTTATTACTCACAAAACAACGAAGAAGTTGATTTGGAGAATAATTTTGAAAAAAAAAAATTGTTGAATGTTCTGCAGGATCTAACAAAGATGTTAATTTTGCGGAAATTTTCAACAACGAAGTAGAGTTCAACAGAAGCAATGATAATGGAAATATAGCAATTACGAGTCCAGTTGCGCAAAATGACAATAATGATATTGTCTCTATGGATGCAACTATCCACAGCGCAATGGAAGACGAATCGTTTCACATATTCATAACCGAAAAGCCAATTAACCTTTTTAAAAATCAGGTGTATTTGTTTTATGGCACCCAAGAAAAAATCACTTTTAAAATAATTTATAAAAAAATTCAAAATTTCATTCAAATCGAAGAAAGCAAATCAGTTCTTTTGGACATTATGAAACGTATTTTTACTAATAAAGGGCTGTTTTGCATTTATTGCGACGATTTGTCCTTATTTCTAGAATTTCAAACACTGTTTGTGAAATACTTTGCAATCAATACAAAGTTAAAAGTGCGTTCAACTGTGGCTCGTTGGAAGGGGTAATTGTTGCGTCCAAGGAAGTAGTGTAGGAATTACCGAACATTGTTATATTCGTTTATTGGAATTTTTTTTATTTTTTTTCTTGCGAATAAAATATCAATGCACATTGAATTATTTATGGAAATTGATTACGCTCAAAGAAATTACGAGTAGATTAGATGTTCATTCAAATAGATAAACCCTGTTTAAAAAAAAAAAAAAAAAAAAAAAAAAAACAATAGTAATAATAATACTAATACTAAGAAATAAACAAAATAGAGAACAAATAGCGAGTAAAAATACTGATAATTGATTGTAACCCATAGATGAGATAATTTAAATGTATTAAAATATTGAAATAATAGTTCTTTATTCAAATATTAATGAAAAGAGTTATTAGAAATAAGTGATAAAGAGCAATTGTAAACAATAAGAGCTAATTATAAACAAACCAAACAAATTTTGTAAGCTGTCAATTAACTTGTACAAATATGAACAATTTGTAAAAGCAAAAACAAAGTGATGTAAAACAGAAGTGAAGTTATAGCTATAAATAATTTTTTTTGGAGACCAAAAAAACTGTTGGTGGGGAGGTGTTATATGTTGGAGTGTGCTCCCACAACCTCCCTTTAATGCGGAAGTAGAAGCTTTTGAGCCACACTTAATGTTCTAGATAAACAACCAAGTGTGGGTGCTTTTCGAAAACAAGTTGCTCTCCACCTTCATCTTCTGCGAAGATAAAGTTGGAGCGCAGCTTTCCTATAATTTGGAGCATCGGTTAGCAACCAAGCCACGCTTAAGAGAAACGCGCGCAATTTACCGCTGGTTGTTTATCTGCTTGTTTTAGCGTTACTAAGCGTCACTTCTGTTCGATCTCGCGCGTGCTTCGGACTACATTCTAAGATAAATGTATTTTTTATAAGGGAATAAAGCACAATATAATTTGGAATTAACTCTCTTCTGTTCTTTTATTTAATAACACGATTAAGACCAACTATCTTAATCGTTACTATATCCTCATCTCCAATTCCGAAACTACAAGGTTTCCGTCTTCATCGCTACAAGCTTCTGCACGGCTTTTCTTGCCTTCTCATGTTCTTTTTATCTGTAAGTAAAACTTCCATACGATTTTCCTGGTGTACAACCTTCTGTTCGCCGATGTTCTTCCCGTCTCTTGTGCTCATAGAACTCACGAGCAGCTCTCGTCCTTCATTGCAGCGCCGGTTTGTAGGCTTCTTGTTTAACTGCATGTGCTTGCCGGCATTTTTCATTATACCACGTATTTCTTGGTGGTGATTGAATGAAACCCAGCACATCAGTTGCGGCGTCTCTGATGGCATGTTGCCAGCGTTGCCACTGATCTTCAGTACTTGATATTGCCGGCATAGGAATTGTTGAGAGTATTCCGGACACGGACGCACAGCTTTTCTAGCAGTAGTCTAGCTTTTCAAGCAGTAGTTCTTCTTTTTTGCCGCGCTTGGAAATTACGCATTCGCACCTTGGCTGCAACAAGTTGGTAACCCGAGTCGATGTTGGCTGCCCGGAACGTTCAGATACTGAATACTGGCAGCATGCCTTACGTCTATCGCAAAATGATCAATTTTATTTGGCGTTTTATGATCCGGAGACCGACACGTCCGCTTGTATATATTGAGTAGAGGAAAACGTGTGCTTACTGTAGTAACATTTCGTCCCGCCGCAAAGTCAATAAACCTAAGTCGGTTGCCAAATATGTCCTCCTTTCTTATCCTGGAGTTATAATAGTTCGGACATTACTCATATGTCTTGTCGAGGAGCTCGTAGAAACATTCTTTGGTGACATCGTCCTTGTCTACCATAGGGGTATGAGCGTCATGATACGCACGCTCACGTGTCGAAAGCTCAAGACTTTTTGCCTAAGTTTGCTTATGCCAAATCCGAATCGGAATAAGCGCAAGTTCTTTTCCCGATAGTAATCACTATAGTATATATCACACTTTTTTAACCTCCTGATGGCCGTGATGGCCGGCCCATCCCATCGCACTTCCTGGATGACGGTGATATCTCCAGGATAGCAGTTAAGAACCTCTGCTAATTGTTAGGCTGCAAGTGGCCTGTTAAGTGTCCGAATATTCCACGTGCAAATCCCAAGGTCGTTGTCTTTTTTTTCATTTTTATTTATGGTTCGTCACATATATTAATCTCTTCCGCATAGGATTGTTAGCCCTATGACGGCGTAGGCCAGTATAATGCTACTAGCCATGCATGCCCTTGCCATTTTGGCCTGCTCATTCACTTACCGGCGACTAGCACTGAGTTGTTAAGGAAGCACTTCGCTATAAGCATGATTGTAGCGCTAATGGAGCAATCCAAGTTATAGGACGCTCAGCAGTTTCCCGATCAGCAGCCACGCAGGTTCCTATAACGTGATCTACCATAGTATAAAATACGCATACCCATGGAAGTATCCAGTTTACAGACCGATAGTGGAGTAATTTCAAGTTGAGCGATTCAGGTGGTATTGTCATGTTCGAAGAAGGTTGTCAGAAAATCCAATTCGGAAAACAACCGAAGTTCAAGCTCCAGCCGCCGTTCAAAAAAGAATTGGATCACTCAAATCGAAAATACCACTAAACCGTTAGTCTTTGGAATCTTACTAAAGTCCCCAAATTTAATCAACCTTACAAGCGATGTAGAAGCAAATACAAATATTTATACATGTTAAGTATTTCAACGGTTTTTAAAAGAAGAATAACACGCTCTACGTGTTCTTTTTCTTCTAAACAAAAACGATTTAAGTTATTTTCAATAAAAATATCAAAACACTGTAAAAGATTAACAATAATATTTACAGATATGCCAACAAAGTAATGTTAAGTGAAATACGAATCATATTTTTGTATCTGCGTTATATCGTAGCCGCACACTACCAACAACAATTCAGGGCTTCTGACTACTTCGAATGTTTATAATTTTTCATAAGGCTGTCCGTCAGCTTGCTAACCATCACAATCCACATTCAATTTCACGGCTAGATGTAAAATTTATTAGATATCGAAAAATTGTAAATATTCGAATTTGAAAGTAGCGTTGGCAATATTGTATCTACTCATTACATTCAGACATCTTCGAATGCGATATTTATTGAACAGGCCGACATTTATGACTTCGATGGACAATGAATTTTGTTTAGAACGTTTTGTTGCGGAGCCCGATCATAAATTTATGAATTTGTGATCTTTATATACCAAGTTGAATTGTCAAACATTTAAAAATGCCAAAACCGACATAAGAACGATGAGTTGAATTTTATTTTCTTTGAAATGAGACAATGTTTAAAAATAACATAGTCAATGAGATTTTGGGGCATTGAAAAGGGCAAGAAATATCTGAAAAATGTTTATAAGCACAATCGCAATAATAGATCAGTTGATCGAGGCTTGGGCTTGGACATATCGTCTGTTATTATGGAATCTGCTATATTGCACATTCGCATTAGGTTGTCGCTTCGGGATCTGTAGGCATTCAATTTGCATACGTAAAGGTATATTGTTACAAACTCGTGGTAGAAAAACAGAAATGGGTGGCCGTGGCTCAAGTGGTAGTAGACTGGCTTCCAAATCGGATGATCCGGTGTTCGAATACCAAGCTCGTCTGAAAGACATATTCATTTTTTCTGTTAACGAAAATAAAGTATGATGAGTAGTTGACTAGAAATCAACAACAAGCCAACCTCCACTTAGAATTTAGTCTCCCCATTAAATGTTGGATGCCACCCATGGAGCGAAATAGCCACTGAGTCCAAACATCTTTCTTTCTCTCTCTATCTCATTTTCCAAAAAACTTAACACGTGCTCAGGCACATTAAGTGTGTTCATACCCACTTGAGTGTTGAGTTCTTAAAAAAAAAAAAAAAAACATCCAGGGAATTAACGTATGACAGGATTAGTGCACTTTTTTTCTTGTTTGGATTTTCCCATTTAAATGGGGTCGGCGCCCCTTGTATGTAGTCTCCAGATCCTTCGGTCTTGGGTTGTCGATTGATCTATTTGGTCTCACCGTAGTTCATTTGTGATTTTCGATCAGTATGTTGCTTAAGCCCACCCTGAATTGGAATTTCCAGTACTTACCAGATAATATGATCTTCTAGCCTCCTCCTGTATGTTTCTTGTCCAGGAGTTTTTCGTAGTATTGCCGCAAACAGGAGTTTATAGCTTTACTTGAGGCTAATCAATGTCCATTCGCGTCCTTAATATATTTAGTTCTCTTTCTGTCTTATAAATTTATCTTTTGACTATAATAATAATTTTTGCCGATAATTATGATACATTTCCAAAATCAATCGCGAATAACCAGTCTCTTACCATTCTTGAAAAAGCAACAAACTCACATGTCAAACGGACCAACTTCTAAAACAATCTTGAAAAATACTTATCATTGTTTGGTACAGGAATCACAAACTTTAACTTGTGTTCAACTTTAATCTAGTTCATTGCATATAAATTTATTGCATTTACCACACTTGATTCTCGTTTTTCTGTCCTTAAACCTCGCACATCGATGACAACGGCCTTTGGAACTACTTGAATCGGTTACAGAAGTTGAAGAAGTTTCGGTGTCATATAGGAGTGTTCTTTTCAAGAGCCGTGACAGAGTACAAATTTCAGCTCTTTTGATTTTAAAACGTTCAAAACAGCGTTTATTGCCGCAACAATGAAAAGATGAAAAAATATTACCATGGGCCATCTCTTCGTACGTCGAGCTAGATTAAAGTTTCACAGAGTTTGCTTGGTTGATTATAAAAAAAAAACTATTATTTCCGGCTTTTACTTATTATCTTCGCATATAGCTGTTTCATGGTAGGTACATAGTAGACAGTAAAATAACGGCCTTAGATTTGTTCGGCACATATGAAACAAGGTTAGTTCCTTACAAAAGCCAAATTGCGATGAATGCATTTCAGTTGTTCTTTGAGGTAAAAACTTTAATGGAATTTCCTTCGTATTTTTTCGAAGAGCACAAACCAAAGTCAGCTTATTGTTTATGAATACAGTTTAGAATGCATTTTTTGTAAAATATTAATTGTTCAATTTAATTTTACTCTGCATGGTAACTTAAAATGTACAGTTGAGTTGAGTTACAGATCACACAGCAGCACTCATCAGCCCACTCAAGCAATCGTTACATGGCTCGCATCATAATCCATTTTCGCTCTCTGTTAATTGAGAGTGATTTTAAAATTTGTAAATGTGCGAGAGTAGGGTGAAAGTGGACACTCTCGTCCACTTGGATTTAGACCACCAAAGGGGTAACTAATAAATTGTTCATTTCATTCGTTTTTCATTTGCTTTTTTTTCCTTTGATTCGTTATTGAATTACAAAATATTTTTGGTCCTTCGAGCCGGATTAAACAATCTTTGGACTCTTCGCGGTTGATAGTTTTCGTAAAATAAATTTTGTTGAAATGTATGTACGAATATATTCATATTCGTTATTCCGTATAGATGGAAGTTTTCTCTTGCTTGTGTAAGATACGATATTCTTAAAGCTTTCTCGTAGCTTCGTGAAATTCGGTACAAATATTGAATAATGATACAATAATGAACAGTAACTTGGCTTTTTCTTTTGCTAAGTTTACACATGGACACCTTAAAGGTTCACTGACGAAATTAGCCACATTTTCAGAAAGCTTTAATGAGAAAACAACTATTGCCGATCTGAAAGTGCGGTTCAATAAAGCGTGTGAACTGTGGAGTGAATTTAATGAAAGTCAAAAAAGAATATATGGCTTTGTGGAGGTTGAAGGGTAATCTGACCCTATTCCGGATTTCGAAGAATTTGAAGCAAAATGTCTTGTCGTTAAATCGGTGTTACAATCCGCCATTCGGGAACGCGAAGCCGTCCAGATAAAGAAAGATCTTATAGGGAAATTAGCTGAACAACAAAAAGTTATTATTGAAAACCTCCCCAAATCTAACTCTTCTGAAAGAGTTTTTTCTCCCTAAGATTCGTATTGAACCTTTTTCGGGAAACTATTGCGAATGGCCAGCATTTAAAGTCATGTTTTTGAGCGCAGTGCATAATTAAATGAGTCTTACTCCGATGCAAAAATTTCATTTTCTTAGATATTGCCTTCGGGATGAAGCATTAAGTCTCCTTAATCATTTATGTGCGATGTGCGATGTGCGATGCTACTTACGACCAGGCATGGAGTAGGTTAGAAAAGAGGTATGATAGGCCCCGATTTGTTATAAATAGTTGCATTAAATCTTTTATGGATTTACCACCTGATCATAATTCAAACATTGAGCTCCCTCGTTACCTATCAGATAGATCGTCAGAGGATTAACCTCAATTAATTCTTTAAATAGACATCCATGGCTTATTTATGTTTTAGTAAACAAAACTAGACCCTAAGATGCGACAAACATGGTCTGAAAACAGTGTTTCAGAAGAGGAACCGACAATTGGCCAGTTTCTAGAGTTGCTTGAGCGTCGTAGCGAAGCAGAAGGCTAACAGAAGTGGTAGGTCAAGAAACCCTGTCGTTAAATTCACGTTTCTTCTTCCAATTCTTGTTTAAAATGTAACAAACCGTATGGACTTCCTCAATGTTCAGACTTTTTGAGAATGGACGTGTAGAGTCCAAGGGAATTTGTTAAGTCCAATTAACTCTGTTTTAATTGTTTAAGATGTGGACATACATCAGGCCGCTGAAAATCTAAGTTTAGATGTAGGACGTGTAACACCCGGCACCATAGTTTGGTTCATGTCAATGCCTCGTACTTAAATAGTAACCACTCTGCTAATACGTCGCCATCAAACGTTCCTTAGGAATTTACACCACAAAACCTAACAAATATATCAAGCTCTTCATCAATACCTGTTATTTCAGAACACTTTATAAAGAATCATTCAATCAGCGTTGTAAGTAGCATTCAACATACTTTACTAACAACTGCTGTCGGCAGGGTACTCAATATAAACGGTAAATATCAGCTAGTCCGAATACTTATTGAATCAGGCTCCCAGATTTCTTTTATTTCTGAGTCTTGTATTCAAAGGCTTGGACTCAAAAGAAGAAATAGTAGGAGATACCCATTAGTGGTATTGGATCCGCCAACACTGGCAGATCCAAAGGCCTTATCTCGTTGGTTATAAGGTTACGCTGTGATATGTTTAGTATCTCAGTGATATATTTATTCTATCAAAAGTCTTTTGCCAGAGGAATACTAGTATACCAAGTCGGCAAGTCTATTTACGATGCTGATTATGCCATTTGGTAACTTATACGGCCCGTTTGGCTGATTGCCTACATATATTTCAAATGTTTGAAGATAAGCTATTTTGGCCTCAACCATGGCATGTAGTTTGATCCCGTATTTGTTCGGTTTGCTTGGCATGTACACTAAACCAGAGAATCGGCCTCTAAATGTTGGTAGCTGTCCGTCGGTTGTTACATACTCGGAAACTGTGAAGTGTTTTTTGAAGTTACTACTCATCAGGTCACAAAATTCCCTGGTAATAAAGAATGAATAAACCTAAAATTTATTGAAATTGTAAAAAAAAAATAAAAATAATCATATACTTACAAAAATTGTACTACTTTGAAAGAATGTAAAAAATGATTTTTGTAGGCTATTGGTACAAATGCTAAATGCGTGTTGTTGATACGTAGACTATAGAGTTGAGAGCTTCTTCGTTTTAAAAATTCCCTTAACACTTTGAAAACGTAAAGGTGTCTCATTCTTAAGATACGCTAATCCTTAAATATATGACAGCTTGGAGTTAGTCGATTTAAGTTACAAATACTTCTTATTTAGTATATATTTCTGAGCTATGAACAGAGGTCTATAGGAACTAACATACGAAGCACGCCCCCAACTTGTAATACCATAGAGTGAGCAAGACCATAATATATTTATTGTAAGACTTCTATTGAACAATATTCTTTAAGAATTTACATTTTCCGTAACACCAATAGCATATTCAATTTAATGTTTTGAATATGATATTTTCTATTGTATTTAAATTGTAATCAATTAATACTCGTACTCCTAGGTATTTATAGGTTTTCACGGATTCAATTTTGAAACAATTCATGGAACATAGATAGTTATCTAAAAAATTGCATTGTCCGCAGCTACTTGCATGGATGGCTAATCAGAACTTTTTACAATCATGTGCATAAAAATAAGGATTGTAATCATATAAAGAATTTCCTGGCATTTTAAAGGACATAAGTTTGGTTTTTTTCGCTGATAATGAGTTTGTGTGCTATAGACCACATGTGATCTTTGCTATAGTGTCGTGTTCTGTGTGAAATTCGTAAGAGTAAGCAATACAATCTGCAAAGGACGTAGGCGTTCCATTTAGTTTGGAATTAAACATAAAGTTGACATAAATCAAACGCGGACATAAACTCTGGACGGAGCCCTGAGGTACACCATTTTTCAAGAAATACGGGCCACTAAAAATTTTGAGAATAGCATCGTCGGTTAGCATTTTTTTCCTAAATTCAAATTAATTATCACTAAGGTAATTTTTTCGGTCTAAAAATGACAAGCTACGTGATTTAATTAGGTTTTCAAAAAAGTTATTTTAAAAAATATATGTAATAACGATATGGGCCTAGAGTTCGAAATATTATTTTGTTTACCTCTCTTATATTATTTCGGCGTATTTAAGATGCCGACTCTTAAAAATACTGTCATTGAAAAAATATCCAAAAATGTCAACCAGATATAAGCAATTTTTTTAAGCAGAAAGCTTGATACTCGTATATCGTCATTTGTACAAGAATATGTATTCATTAAGGACAGCATGACCCTGTATATTTCTGAAGAGGTGGATTCTTGAAAAAACAAAACTATTCGGCTGAATAACATGTACAGAAGATATAGAGCAATTGCAGGATGTATACATTTCACAGATGGCTTTAGTTTCTCAGAAATTTCAGTAAACTATTCATTAAATTTATTTGAAATTGTAGTTTTATCAGCAAATGTTTTACTATCTGTATCTAAGCTATTTATTTGCATAAAATGTTTATTTTCACCTGAAATGCCATTTGTAAGCCTCCACCCTTCTTTCACATTACCCCTGGCTCTATCGAAAGAATCTGAATAAAATTTATTACGCGCTTCTTCAAAGTTTTTATGAACGGTTTTGCACATATCGCCATCAATTCTACGTTACGATATTACGAGACGAGTAGGATGTTTTTTTTTTTACATATTCTAGCAATTCTATTTTTTTTTCTTAATTAACTTTAAGGATGTATGAGTTAATCAGTGGTTCTAAAAAAAAATGTTACTATTTGAATTTCACATGGATATATTGGTACAATTACGAATGTGATTTTGTAAAGTTTTTTCAAAAACATCAAACGCAATTGATGGGTTAGATTCTAAATAGACTGGCTAATTAAATTTTACTTTAAAGCAGTAAAATCCTTGTTATTTTTCTTTTTAGCTGATGTGTTATGATTCATTTAGGTCTGAAGTGAGAGTACTCGTAATAAGACAATGATCTGTTAATCTTAGATCATGCACTACGCCATTGAACTTGTTATTATAATATTATTTTTGGAAAGATGCATAAATATATGGTCAATGCAAGTCTTAGTTGAATCTGTTACACGAGCTAGTTCGTTAATAAAACTATTTAGACCATTTGATACTAAATGAAACAATTTTTGTCAGTATCCGATTCAGATTGATTTAATATATCAATACTCATATCAGCTATAAAGATTAAGTTTTTATCTTTACAAACATTCACAACCTCATTTAATTCTTCAATAAAGACATATTTACTTAATTCGTGCACTATGCACAAGCATAAAATTGTGTAAGCAACACATTTGTAAAATCAGTTATGCAAAGTTCTTTGAAAGTTCGACCACATTTCTTTCAGACTTTGCTGTTCTTTCACACTATCCATCATACGATTTTTGAGTTTATCAATTAGATTTCTGCCTTTTTCTCCGTTTATCTCTTTCCACTTGATTCTTGGTGTACTTCGTACTTCACCATGAATCAAGACGATCACCTAAAATGAAGTCAATCCGAGTTTCATTAGTTTCACTGGTGTCCAGGTTTTTTTTTTCTTGAAAACCTGTGAATTCAGGTTTCCATATCCTATGCCACCTTCCTTGAATATGCTGCTGCTTTCTCCCATGTGACTATTCAAGTCTCCTCCAACATATTTTGTTTCAGCCGATCGTATTGATTGTAAAAGATTATCAAAGTCTGTTGCCAGAAATCCGTCTTCTCTTGGTCAGAGTAACCCCTACATGAGGTGTATAGGCTGATACGAATGCTATGTTAATTGGACTTTGTTTTTCCATTTCAAATTTTATATAAAATAAATAATTCTTACAACCTGAACTTCTTTATCTTGAAAGATTTTAGCTGTTACTACTGTAACTCCGTTTTGTTTGCATTCCTGCCTATGATATTAAAGTTGGTATCCAATTCTAATATTCATGGAAAAAATATTAGTTTCTTGATGGGAGCAAATATTTATTTGACGTGCTCTTATAATGGTATTTAGTTCCGTCCGTACCCCGTCCTGTAAGGGAACCCAAATTCCAGGTTTCTAGTTATATTTTATAAAATATTTTGTTCAGCGAATATTTAACCTTATCACGTTTTACGTCGCATTTTTCCATTTGGGGGACGCCCTAGCATTTGTTTTTGTTTTCTTTTTTCGACTTTTCATTTCTGTAGTGAGGATTATTATTTTGGCTCTATATATTTTTACGATCGGTTGCTACCTGACGTCAAGATATTGACCCTCTTGGAGGGCTTTGAGTGCCGCCGTTGACTATTAAGTATGATAGTTCATCCGGCGCCATATTCACCACACAGTCCTGTCCATTGTGTGCTGACACCTGCAACCTCTACTACACTTATTCTGGAAAAGCTTCCAGATGTGGTTTGTTAACGAAGTTTATTTCTCCAACCCGTTGGTCCCCGGGAGGTATTTTATTTCCCCACTTCCAAGTTACCGTCATTCCCATATCCGCCACCTGATGAACCGCTCTCTGGCGGTTACAGGTTCCCCCGAGCGAGAGCATGAAAACAAGAAAAAAATATTTTTGAGCAGAACGATACATCGTTTTATGTGATCTGCAATGCTCAAGGAAATTCTAAATGAAAATTTAAGGATCTATCGGCATGCTGATAAGGAATAAAAGCTAATCCTACTATTCGCAAGAGGTTCAGTATGTATGGAACTGCTAGGACAGCAGTGAAGATTTTCTTCAGAGTAGCGAGCAACTGGTCTATACTTTTTTTTATAGTATAACTGAATATATTTGCCATAGTTGTCAGGCGACTTCAATCCACAATCGATGACAGCTACCAGCTACGGTGGGTTCCATTTCTAGAAATAGAAATGAGAATAATTGTGCTAATGTACCTGCTACATCATTGGGAAATTTGAATGCTGTAGCAAGAGTAATGCTACAAGAAAAGAGTCTAACGACATGGATGCGGCTTATGATCCGTTTACGAAGACTACCCGATTTGCGCGTTCGTAAACCAAAGCGACTTCTCTACGAGAAAATATCCGCTCGTATTCGGAATCAACCTCATCTATAAGAACCGATGCGATGAAATCGGCTGACAGTGCTCGCCGCTGTTACAAATGCGAGACAATAAACAAAACAACAACAACTTGGAACAAAAATCAATGGTATTATTGATTTATACAGGAATAAGCACAACGTCCATGAGTAAATTAAGAAAATGGGTATGTCCATAAAGTCAATTTTCCGGCAGGCAGAATCATAGGTCGCGGATTTGCGAGACGAGATATCTGAGCCATTCCAGAAGGTCCATTCAGTAAATTGTTCACAAACGGATGAAATCCTGACCAAAGCAAAGCAACGCGGTGGGTAAAGAAACATAGATGATAGACAAAAGCACAACGTTAGGTAGATCCAGAAAAAGAAATAGAGATTCAGACATTGCAGAAAATCGGACAGTGGAGCAACCATCTAAGCCTTCTGCTCCGGAAAAGACGAGAATAAAGCAGCCAAGCAGAGTGCGCCGAAGACAATACCGAAACAAAATCGAGAAGACAAATCGGCACAAACATGGATGAAATTAGCCAGGAAAATGCGGGCAAGGGTTCTAAAAGGCCACCGTGTCCGGATGATATCATATGCTGACATGCTTCGGAAAATACAGGCAAGACGAAAGGGGCGAATGTGAGCTGAATCCGAAAAAACTGTAGGTTAAGATCTTCTACTCTCGTTAAACAAATCGGCGAATCCAACAACAGCGATCTATAAAGATTAAATTAAGCAAGAGCTAGGAGAAAACATCAACGTTTGGTCCATTACGCAAGAGGTTTTGTTAGAATGCAAAGAGGAAATCTACATCGCCCTAAATTACCAAGTGAACTTTGAATTCACAACCGCGATGATTAAGAAGAGCTTACGATGGATCGCAAAAGCTTTCTCTTGGAAATCGGAAGCAATTTGTTTAAAATCAGGAAAGTACGGATCGGCTAGATTTTTTGTCGAATACGAAATGTGTTGAAACGATGCTTTAGATGCTTCGAGTTTGGACACTATAAACTAGCAAAAGTCCTAACGATCGAGCGGGTTTGTGCTTTAGATGCGGGGAAAATGACCACAAATTAAAAGACAAGACATAGCTCTGCGGGGGGAAAGTTGTTTAGAGCCTCCAGAATCTGTACCCCAAT
The DNA here is from genome assembly GCA_949129095.1 of Volucella bombylans. Taxonomy (NCBI): domain Eukaryota; kingdom Metazoa; phylum Arthropoda; class Insecta; order Diptera; family Syrphidae; genus Volucella; species Volucella bombylans. Next base: position 163,435,022 of record OX422141.1, on the reverse strand, counting down.
TGAAAATATCACGGGTATGTTATCTCTTTTACTGACATCTCCATATTTTTAACATTGTGTCAGAACGTCCTTGGTGGCGAGAGATTAAGACAAAATTGAGCAAAGACAGTCTAAATAGCCTTTGTACCCTTAATTGCACTTATCAGAAGCCTCTGAGCTGACAAGTGTTATCATCCATTCCTTCATTAAACTGATATATTCCAGTATACTCGTACATCTATCTGGCTGAAGGAGGCAAACACTAACTCACGCAGTTACTCCAGCTTAGTGGGTTATCTATGAACTCACTAATGAACATCAATTGTGTTCAGGACACGAAACTAACTGCACGTAAATTCGAATCGTAAGTTTAGATCTTTAACTTTTTGACATTTAAGGGGGGTCCTTCAAGTTCGACAACGAGAATTCTTAGCTCATCAATTGCAACAGTAATCCTGAATCGAATTGCTCCTACGAGTACATCCGCTAATACAATGTGCAGAAGGTAATAAAAATTATACTTTTCGGAAGAAAACAACTACAAAAACAACATACAATCCAAGCACGTAAATGAAGTATCCATTTCCTTTGCTCGAGCAGCATCCGGGGTGTTAAGTGTGTACTCATCGTTAAAAGACGGAGGTTGCCGGGGGTATTGCTGTACAACAACAACACATCATTCGAACGTGTGGACTTTATTAAATAAATATAGCACTTTGGGTGGATACTTTAAGTTGACTGTAACTGTGTCTGCCTTTAAAATCTGAATCTAGAATCAGTGCCATGCGGCAGGAAATTGCCTTAAAAAATAAGAAAAAATGACACACAAACAAATCCCGTCAGTTGTTGCGGGTGAGGCAATGCCAAGTCGTAAAATCGAACTTAAAATCCGAAGGCAACAACAACACAAAAATAAACACGACTAAGTACTGCTAGAGCTAGAGCCCAATATGACTGTTTATTTGCATAAACCGAAAGTGATGCTCTCCAAAATAAAGTGCCGCCACTTAATTAATTACACAGAACCAAATGCTCCCGGACGATTGAGTGATTTTAATTGAGGAAACATTTCGATATACCGAGCGTCGCCACACCAATCGATGCGCGCGCAAATGTTCAGAAACAACTTTGAATTTTTTGTTTTGATACCAGCTCGAAAGGGACCCCCTCCCCCATTTATAATAGTTTTGGATATGTCCGTCACATTAGTTTTTATGGAGCAACAAGTGCCTGCGTAAAGATACAAATAAAAAAGCGCCTGAGTTGGCAGTTATTTTTAGCCGTGGTTTCTACGAGTACTCGTACGGGCATATACTGGCGTTTTCGTTTCGATTTGAAATCTCCTCAGCGCAATTAAGTGCTAAAGCAATTTTAGCAGATTGAAATTGAGAGCTGTTGTTTTAGGACTAAAGACACTCATGTAATAAAAACTATTTTATTGATCTTCTAAACAGCAGAACGGCTCCGGGCATATAAATACTTTTGTTGTCGTTTGTTTTTGAAAACAATTTGTTGCTTTATTTACTGATCTATAATTTTTATGAACATTTGTGTATGAAGCTGGAACTGGCGTCAACAATTTTGTTGTTTATCTGGGACCCATGAAATCATAGTGATTTAATGCTGATATATGAGTAAATACATTTAAAATAGGAACGCCTCTTTCCTCATTGAGAGCTTTATTTATTTTGATATTTCCACCCACGGATGTACAAGAAACGCATCTGTAGTTCCGGATGTTTACGAGTAAGATGTTTTACACCATTCAATGGTGAGCGATCGGAATGATTGATAACTTGTCTTTTTTAACCGAATATACTCTCGCCATCTACTCTTAGACAATTTTTCAACAACGATGAAGTTGTTGTAGGCCATAGGCTGAGAAACCAAAGAACAGTGGCACAAAATTTATCTTTGCGTCAATACTGCCACCACTCATTGAATATTGCAAAACGACGTAGATCGTACTTATCAAATGCTGCATTGCTTATGCTGAGAATACCAAATTGATCATGAAAGACAATGATCTACAGACCTCATAATATTATCTAAGCTAGTTGTCAACAATGAGGGCTACCTCTGCAAACATTTATTTCGAAAGGAAGACAGTAAGAAATCAATTTAATGCTATCCACCATGTACGCTAAGAAGATTATCGAGCGGAAAGCACAGTCACATACTTCCATGTCAGGCAATAGATACATTGAATTCAGAATCAGATGTAAGGTTCCAACTTTATTGGAGAGGAAGAATTCGAAAAAATCCAACTGGAAACGCTTCAAGGAAGACCTCAAAGATCCATTAATGCTCCGCCTGAACTTAGAGCGAAACAGACGGAGAATTAATGTTTTGAACTAACATGTCCTGCCAGGAAAAACTTCTGCAGATCTCCGTTTCCATGGTGGGTATTGCAGTGACTACCTAAGGAAATTCTAAAAACTTCTAAACACAAAAGTTCCAAGAGTTATGTTGATCCACTTGTGCTATTAAACATAATAAATCCAAACCAAAAACGCCTAAGGACTTGGATAGGCCAAGAGTTGCTAAAAGAAAGTTACAAAGAAAAATCTAATTCGAAAAAAATGCAAACGCCATCCTTGCAACCAAAAATTAAAGAAATACTACATAAAAATAAATAACGAGGTAAAAAATTAAGTTAAATTAAGTGGAGACAAATTTTATGCATAGAAACTTCAGAGCTGTAAGGGCAATGTAAAGAAAAAACCAACATGAAAAAGAAAAAATATCTCAGAAAGAAGTGGAAAGTGCATTAATATCTGACCAAGGAGACGTTGCTAGTCAATTTAATCAATTCTTTGTGTCGGTCTCAATTAAATCGAAACCACTGCCTTCAAAATACTGTTGCAATTGCAATTTATATGCGGATTTAGCTGAAGACGAATTCCAAAGCAAAAGTTTTGTTTTTAGACCTTTCACGACACTTGAGTTCCACATGTGCATAATGTCAATCAATAGCAAATAATCAAGTACTTGCCTCTTAAAACGTGTTTCATTATTTATTATTGTCAATGTTTAAGGTCACTTGTTCAATAAAAGTGTATACAGTGGTATATTTCCTTCGTCCCTAAAAAGTGAGAAAGTCATCCACTCCCAACTTAATTAAACTTATTAAAGTTCGCATGGTATCACTTCTGAAAAAAAGCAATTTTTTTGAAAATGAAAAAATAGGTTACCAAATGCCATTCTTAAAGTGTGTAGTGAAATCTGTGATAGTTTTAATACTAATAATAGTTCTGTTCATAGACATGACCAAAGCTTACGATTTGGTAAACCACGATATATAATGTTATGTTTCAGTAGCTGTCAAAGGTACCAATTACATCCAGCTTGTTTAGCACTCATCGACACAAATTGTATTTGTATATTCATTTCCTTATTCATCATTTGCTTACTCGTATTTTCTAAACGTTGAATTTTTGAAACAATTTTGTTAAAATCTTTTGTACACCCTGTAGACTACTTTGCACGCACTGAGCATTTACATATTTATAATACATAGGTTTTTGTTGCCTATTAGCAGGTGCCTACATGGTAGTCCATAGTCGTAATCTCCCCCGCAGCATTCATCAGCCACACGCATTCAATCGGTTTCTTTGCTGTTTTTTTTTTCTCATTCGATCGTATGTTACTCATTGCAACACGTCGCATCAGAACATAATCCTGCAGATTGTGCTTCAAGGGGCCTTACACCTGCGCTTCTTCTTCATCAAGACATCTGGTGGAACGGTCGGTCGTGGTTGTCTCTCGATTCCTCAAAATGGCCGACTTCAAGATTCAACCTAAAAAATCTTCCTACTGATGGTCTTGAAGAAAGGATGCCAAGCTCTCGAGCGTTAGCTGTGGTGGTCGAAAATAACCTTTTACAACTCCTTACTGCTAAGTTTTCGTCATGGCATCGGATACAGAGAGTAGTGGCATACTGCCTTCGGTTCTATTTCAATTGTCAAGCTACAGCGTCCATCCGTCGAAGGTCCTATCTTCAATTCTTCGAAATACATTAAGCAAGACTGTCAGTTTTAAAAATGATTCAGCAACACCTATTCGACGCAGACATTCAAACGCTTGCTAAATGTCGTAAGCTCTCACCTCGTTCAAAGCTTCGTAAACTCGCCCCGTTTATCGATAAGGAGGGTATTCTGCGCGTTGGAGGAAGGATAAAGGAAGCTTCGGTTTCATTTAACATCAAACACCCTATTCTCTTGTGTAGTAGTCATCCACTTTCAACATTAATCATTGCAGATCTACATCAGAAATATCTTCATCCAGGAGTTTCAGTAACTTTTGCACTGGTGCGGCAGCAGTATTGGATATTCGGCGCTCGGAATCTAATAAGGAAGATAATTTTTCGGTGCAAACTTTGTTTCTTACAATGCAAAAAAATCGGCCGGCAGATGATGGGAAACTTGCCGTCATATCGCCTCCAGCCCAGTCGTCCCTTCCTCAACACGGGTGTTGACTACGCTGGGCCGCTATTCATTAAGTTGTTTCGTACTCGAAAACCTCAGCTTTCCAAAGCATATATCGCGTTATTCGCATGCATGTCCACCAAGGCCATGCATCTAGAGTTAGTCAGCGATCTGACCACAGATGCCTTTATTGCTGCATTGCGTCGCTTCATCTCTCGTCGGGGAAAATGCAATCACATTTTCTCTGACAATGGAACAAACTTCAAAGGAGCTCGTCGATGTTTAACCGAATTACAAGCTCTGGCATTATCGTCATCACACAATAACTTAGTGTCAGCGGCTCTAGCGGATGAAGGAATCGCGTGGCACTTTTCACCACCGTCTGCTCCCCATTTCGTCGGTTTGTGGGAGGCGGGCGTTAAATCTGTTAAGTCACATTTACGCCGGGTTATCGGTTCTACTGCTCTAACGTTTGAAGAGATTAACACGGTGTTATGTCAAATTGAAGCTGTAGTCAATTGTCGTCCTTTGTGTTGGTTGTCTGATTCAGATACAAATCCACTCACCCCCTCTCATTTCCTTATAGGTGAGCCGTTGACAGCATTACCTGAGCCTAACTACTTAGAAGTTCCAGCAAATCAATCGGTTTCTTTGCTGTCTTTTTTTCTCATTCGATCGTATGTTATATGTAGATCAGATAAATACGTTACTAATCTCTCTGAGAACATTCGTTAAATTTCTTTCGATAATACATACTATGTACTCAGGTAGGCTGATGAATGCTGCTGGGCTGTTATCTCGTCCACTCAAATTTTGGACACATTGGAGGAAACACCACACATTGGAGCTAAGTGCCAAACAAATAAATTTTTATAACGTGGTAGCAAAAGTTTGGATTATTTTTGTTTTCTATTGTAATTTGTTGAAGAACATTATTTTTTTGAATTTAGGAGTAATTAAATCCTATTCACAGCTGTTAAACTATTCAGTAAGGTTTGCCATTCCGTTTTACACTTGCCGAATGTGCGGAAATTATTAAAAAATACTATCGAAATTGTGGCTTTGTTGTAAATACGCAACGTGAATTTCGTTGTGAGATCGATGGTCAATATGGATTCAGTGTGTAGGCAATTCTATAATGACTCGTGAATTTAGAGTGGATATTGCCAATATTCGCGCGCTAAAAAGTACATCCACGTCTATTCACGGGAAATTCATTTGTTGACAAATTAAGTCTAAAATTTGTCCATCTGCCTGGTAAGATTTCTGATGAAAAAGACGCGTTTACTCGTAGTTTCAGGTTTTGGGGTTCTCCAACGTACTACCGCTTATGTATTAATTTTGAATCTGACAGGTCAAAGCTTCCACGTGGATTCTCAAAATTGTACAGCTTTAGTCATTTGCGGACTGTTTTCCTTTGGAATAATTTCCAATATTTCCGAACAACGGGAGCTCATTTCATTGGCAGCCGGATTATTGTCGTTGTAGGAATCTGATGATCTTATGACTTCCATGGTGCCCAGCTTACTTACTTACCCAGATGGCGCTGCATTCTGATGTGTAACTGGGTCTCATCATATCAACCTTCGACTTGTGTGCGTCATACCTCCCGGTAGGAATTCAATGCTCTTCTGGCCGGTTACAGCCATCTCAGGCGACTGATACAACTCGTTTTTTTTTTTTTTTTTTTTTTTTTTTTTTTATAATGAGCGCGCGCTCAAGGGAAATTTAGGGAGGAAGAAAAGAGAGGTACCGATGTACATTGTTTTTAAATGTTTGCAAGTTATAACGACCAGGAAATACAGAGATCGGCAGGGCATTCCATAAGCGAGATGTTCGGCTTAGGAACGAATCACGATATTTTAGAGTACGTCCGAAAATGGGCTTGAGGGTATACTGATGAGCATTCATAGCGAGACGGGTGTTACGGTTGAAAGTTTGAATGGGCGGAATGCTACTGGCGATTTCAGTGGAGCACTGGTGGTGGAAGTAGCGATAAAACAAAGTGAGACACGAGACATTTCGTCGGTGTTCGAGGGTGTCCATTGATTGACTGATATTAGTATCGTCAATAAGTTTTATCGCACGGTTTTGAATCCTATCTAGCAGGTGCAGAGATGTTTTAGGAGCACCTGACCAGATGTGGGAGTTGTACTCCAATTTTGGGCGGATGAATGCCTTATATATTGAGGCCAGATCAGAGGGGGTAAAATATTTCTTACATCGCTTGAGGAAACCTAGACATTTCGCAGCATTTTTGGCGACATCAAATATGTGGTCATTCCAACGTAAGTTGTCATTGACACACATACCGAGAATGGAAAGTTTTTCGGTTTCGACGATGCAAGTGCCATTCATAGATAATGGCTGGGTGTTTAAATTTCGCTTTAAAGACAGCAGACAGCATTGTGTTTTGGAAGCATTAAATTCCACTCTATTGATAGTTCCCCAATTGGTTATGCTGTTGATATCGGAATTTAATGAGCTTAGCATACGCTGCCGTTCTCGTACTACAGCCGAAGAGCAGGGCCGTGAGTCCGGGAACGAATATGAAAAGCAGAGAGTACTGTCATCAGCAAAGGAATATATTGGATTAGAAGTAGCAGACAAGAGATCGTTAATGAAAATTAAAAAGAGTGTCGGTGACAGAACAGAGCCCTGGGGCACACCAGCATTTATTTTGTGAATATCAGACTTGAAACCGTCCAAGACAACTTGAATTGAACGTTCCGAAAGGTAATTTCTAATCCATTGAAGAAGAGAGTCGTCGATCCCAAATGCACGCATTTTCGACAAAAGAGCCTGATGCCTTAGAAATATCAAGTGCAACTATCTTGCTTTCACCAGATTGATGTACGCTTTGGTTCCACTTTTCGGTGAGACATGCCATCAAATCACCAGTGGACCTGTTGCTACGAAAACCGTACTGCCGGTCATTGAGAAGTTTTCGTGTTTCGAGATATTTCATGAGCTGACGATTTATCAGTGTTTCCATGACCTTGGAAAGAAGGGACGTAAGTGCAATGGGTCTGTAGGAGAAGAGAGAAGATGATTCGCCTTTTTTAGGGACGGGCTGGAAAAATGCTGTTTTCCATCTGCTCGAGAAGAGTCCTAAAGTGTAGGATTGATGAAAAAGCTTACGCAGTGGTTTTGCCAGCGAGGAAGAACACCTCTTCAGAAGAAGGGGACATATACCATCTGGACCAGCGGATTTATGTATGTTGAGATCTTTAAGTACTCTTGCTACTACACGAGTGCGAAAGTAGATTCGTCCCATTGAAGATTCGACGCACTCAAGTGTAGGCGGAGACAAAGCACAATCTGGGAGTGTTGAGCTGGCCGCAAAGTGTGCAGCAAGCAGATTGGCCTTATCCAAAGAGCTGACAGCTGGAATGTCATTGTAAATGAGCGTTGGGATGGAGGATGAGACGGAATTTCTAATGTTTTTGACGAACGACCAAAAATTTTTACTGCCTTTGGGACATTGCAGTATTTTTTGCCTCAGTTTTTGGTCGTATAGGAATTTCACACGCTTAAGAAAGGCGTTGCAGTCATTTCTGGCTCGTTTGAACTTTTTTCGGTTTTCCTCTGTCGGGTTGGTCTTGTAGGACCGAAAACACATTTCTCTAACCCTGACGGCCTCTTTACAGCTCGAGTCGTACCATGCCTTTTCTTTTGGTTTGATACTCTTCATCCGATGAGGAATAAAGGATTTCATTCCAAAGAGAATGGTGTCTGTAATCATATCAGCAGCGGCATCCACGTCGTTATCGAGGAAGCATAACGACCAGTTAAAATTCCTAAAGAAGCTGTTAAGACCGCTCCAGTTGGCTTTCTCGTATTGCCATACGGTTCTTTTAGGAATTTTTTCTCTAACTGTGTGGTCGGTGTTAAAAACAAGTCCAGGGTGTTCGCGGTATGACTATCAACGTCTGGTATTCGCGTGGGCTCATTTACAAGCTGCGTTAGGTTGTTTTCCGCAGCGAAGATCTCAACACACCGTCCTTCGGGTGTTGTCTGTCCAGAATGTCGAAGCCACCCAGAATTGTGTATATTGAAGTCGCCCGTAATAACGATTTCAGTATGAGGATACAAGGATACAATTCTTTGAATGGAGTCAGACAGCGCATCAGACTCGTTAAAGGTTGAATTGCTGTCCAGTTTGGGGCTTCTATAAATAAAGCAGTAGTGGATAATTTGCTTACGGAGATGGAATTTTAACCACATGAAGTTGAATTCCGGATTGGAACATGGATCACATTGTGGTGGAGTTTGGTAAACTACATCACTACGCACATAAATGGCGAGACCGCGGTGAGAGAAGAATAATGGCACTAGTTCGTAGCCAGTTAGCTTCAGATCGTTGAATTCGCTATTACATGTGCTCCTCCAAAGCCCGTCTACGCAACTGGGATCCGTCCTTAATAAGGGTCTTATGAAGAGGCTCGTAAGTATAGAGGTATATTTTGCCCGATGAACGTGACTGAATTCCGGCTGTTTGTCAGTTTCTTGTGGTTAATCCTCAGTTTGGTTTTAGTAAGACTTTAGTGCATAATGGTTGAAAATGCTAGAAATATAGTTAGTTTCTTCGAACTTCTGCGTTCGATTCAAGTTTGCCTATATTCTTTGTTTGACCACCTTCTGACGAACGTGGCTTTTGGATTTCCACCCATTATTGGCCATTTTGCTTGCATACCTTCCACCAAGATGAAGTAAGAAAGTATCTCTATTCATCTCTATCATTTAATGGTAAAATCGTTGGCTTTTTGATATACAAAAGCGTACCAACCTAATGCCTGTAAGGATACGAGAGCAAATCCCATAATATATACTCCCCAGCCCAATCAGTACAAGCACTGCAATAAGGTGGTGTGCCTATGCTCTGCACATTAGGATGTGTAGCAAAGGCCTAGATTTCTGTTAAGATGTGAGTTAAAAGTCTGTAATCTATCCTGACGGGAAGTATTCATTTGGGTCCTGAAGAGAGGCACCACCTATGAATGTGCTTGCAAAAATAAGCTCATTTTATATGAGGTTTTCATTCGTGGTGCTGTCTGCCTCCAGAATAGATTCGAAGATTTTTCGGAACGAAGCATTGGTGGCATCGATTTGAAATTCTTGAGTCTTTTTTGTAAGATCAGTCATAAGTTGACTATCTTGCCAATAGCAGTCTACAATTATTTTAGTATGAACCTGTTATTCTATCATAGGGTTTGAGAGGGTTCACATTACGAAAGACACAATTTTGAACAGGGTATTAAGAAGACTGGCCGTTCTTGAGGACTGAGAAAATGATGCTGAAAACTGTTTCATCGGGCATATTTTTTATCTAACCAAGTTCTACAGATGAGTTGGTGCATACCCCTTACGAATTGCAATTACAGTGTTTTAAATAGCTAGACATAGAATGAGCCGCAAAGCCAGACTATTAACTGCATCACCTGTAGTTGTCTTTATTAGGGTCTTTAAGTTGTGTCCCACTTGTTACCTAACTTGTCATAAAAGACATAGTATTATGCATCCATTACTTTCAGTAAGCCAAGCGGATGTTTCTCTTACTTCAATGGCTACATTTCCCAGTAGATTGCTGATTTAAGTAATTTTTTTTTTGTATACAGAAACCCTACAGAGTCTGTTGTCCTTTATCCTAATGATCGTTTTGATATTCCTGACAATTTCGGAACTTCTGAACATAAATCTGGTCTCCGGCATTTTCAATACAGCTATAAAGTATGTCCAATCATTTAGATTGGATTACTACGAAAAGAAACCGCCAACCATTTCGGAGCGCATTTAGAAATACTTAACATATATTTTTGAATAAAATAGTAATTCTTTAACAAACTAAATATTTTTTTTAATTTCAAGTTAACGGGGACTCGAAAGAAAACCAGACCAGCAACCGCTACTGCAAGGAAGCATCTGCGTCTGATTCGTAAAACATCACCAGGAAACTTTTACCTACGCATTTTAAGATGGTTGAGCTTCCGTTCCACATATGCTGCGTTGTCCCTCCGGTTAGGAATCGAAGACTTTTCTAACCGGAGAGTTGATATCCATTTGCTCTACATGTCTTAGCCATTTCGGGTGATTCCTGTGCACTTTTTTGATCAGATCGATGTGAGTCTTTTCGCATTCGTAATATGCTTCTATATTCGCCTTTCCCAACAAATTCACAGTTACTAGACACTATTAACTCCGTACTAAATATTGTAGACCCCGTAAATATGGTAACAGTTTTGTGGGATTCCAACTTTCCTCACCTTCTATGGGTACGCTCTGATGACGAGATTCATTTTCTAACTTCATTCCCACTTCAGATATGTAAAGAAATCATTTTTAGCCTTATCATCACTAACAACTTGGGCAGGCAACTTGACCTTGTTTTCTCGTCCGAATGCCGATAATTGTGTCATCATGGAGAGCAAACATCTTCTATCAAAACTCGACAGCTACCACCCACCTTTACCTTCGCTTAGAGTACAGAATCATACTTCCCCTGCATAAAAAAGATCCCAAAAATTAAACTTTTAATTGCCGTCCCATCGCTAAACTCTCTTTTATACCCAAACTATTTGATAGAGCATCGTTTACAATACCTGATGTTCGTTAACTGCAAACCGTCTTCTCTTCTTAACAGCACGGTTTTTTAAAAGTAAAACCAATAACTACCAATTTCATTACCATATAATTCGTTTCTACTACAGTTGTACTTGTGCTTGTAGGTACATCTGGTGTACCTCAGGGATCACAGCTCGGCTCCTTGATATTTATGTTGGCAATCAGTGATATAGATTGCATTGTTAAAGAGTTCCGCATTTCCAGCAAATGCCAACAATAACTTATTCGTGTAAGCGTTTACCAACAAATCCAATGTATTAATACCCTGTCACTATATTACGCGATTTAGGTGTTACATACATATATGCGACAAAGAACTTAATATTTTTTTTATAATTTGCGTGTGTTACTGTTGCTAGGATTTTAGTATTAGGACCGCGTGACCAGATGTGGGCGTTGTACTCCAATTTTGGGCGGATCAATGCTTTACATATTGGGGTCCAATCAGAGGGGGAAACATTATTCTTACATCGATTGAGGAAACCTAGACATTTCGCAGCATTTTTGACTAAATCGGATGTGTGATCATTCCAACGTAAAGTTTCCTTGACACACATACCGAGAACGGAAAGTTTTCAATTTCGACAACGCCAGTGCCAAGTGCCAAGTGCCACTCATGGACAATGGCATAAATTTGCTTAAATTTCACCTTAACGACACCAGTATTGCATTAAATTCAACTCTATAGGTGGTTCCCAGTTTATTTAGTAATGCTGAAATATGAAAAGCAGAGTGTGCTGTCGTCAGCGAACGAATACGAATTGTATTAGAAGTTATTATATCTTGTTAAGGAGAATAATGAATAAAATTGAATTGAAAATCAGAAGTGGACCTGTCGCTACGAAAACCTTACTGACGGTCGTTGCCAAGTTTTCGCGTTTCAAGATATTTCATGAGCTGACGGTTTATCAGCGTTTATATGACCTTGGAAAGAAGAAAATTGGTCTGTAGGAAGTGAGAGAAGAAGATTAGGCCTTTTTTAGGGATGGGCTGGACAAATGCTGTTTTCCATATGCCTGATTTTGCCAGCGAGGAAGAACATCTCCTTAGGAAAATCGGAGATATTCCAGCGGATTTGTGTATATTAAGATCTTTAACTCTTACTACTACACAAGTGCGAAAGTGGATTCGTTCCACTGAAGATTCGGCGCACTTAAGTGTAGGCGGAGACAAGGCACAATCTGGAAGTGTTGAGCTGGTCGCAAAATGTGCATCAAGCAGATAGGTCTTGTCCAAGGAGCTGACAGCTGGAATGTAATGTCATTATAAATGGGCGTTGGGATGGAGGATGAGGCAGAATTTCTATTATACATATTTAACCCACCAAAAATTGTTGCTACCATTGGGACATTGTAGTATTTTTTTGCCGTATTGAAATTTTGCAAATGAAATAACAAAGACGTTGTAGTCTTTCCTGGCTCGTTTGAACTTTTTTCTGTTTTCCTCTGTAGGTTCGTTTTTGTAGGACTGAAAAAAATATTTCTCTAACCCTGACAGCCTCTTTGCAGATTGAGTCGTACCACGCCTTTTATTTTGGTTTGATACTCTTCATCCGATGAGCGATAAAGGATCTCATTCTAAAGAGAATAGTGTATGTGATCATATCAGCAGCGGCATCCATGTCGTTATCGACATGTGTGTGATAAAATTCTTTGTGTGGAGTCGAATTGCTGACCGAAAGTTTATATCACTAAAGATGATCTGAACGTTGTCTTCCTGATATAGCTCGAAGGCCTGGTCGGGGATATCGTATTAGTAATCTTTGGCTAAGTTGCCCGTTTTCTCTGCAGTGGCACGAACGAATATCTGGTTCAGTTTTTCTACAAAAAAATCTGTATAGAAGACACTGGCTTATACCAATTTAACTTAAAGCCGATGGTTCAATCCAAGGTATGCAAAAATATGTAACAAGTGCATAGAGATTACCTAAATAGTTGAAAATCTACGCTGCACCGAACCCCGTAGTTATTCACTAATTTAGCACCTTAAGATGTTCGAACTTGAAAAAAGGACAATCCTCCTTGATGTTCGTCTCGAATTTCTCATCCCAACCAAGATTCCATTCCAAAATATCTTCCAAGTGGACATCCATATAAGTCTCCATGTCAGAACGTCGCGGTCGTGATATCCATCGACTCATTTCATCACAGTACTTCGTACTTCCACAAAAGTCCAGTTTCGAAATCTACATATATGTCTCTGCAACATATTCGTTCTGAAAGCTAAGTATCGAGCAAGCTTGGGGATTGGGCAGTAGAAAATGAAAAAAAAAAAGAAACTGAAAGAAAAGACGAAAAAATTGATTTTTAGTCAAATTTACTCATGTCTATATCTCCCGTTGAAACTCCGTTCATCTGCGCTTGTTGCTGTACGCCAGTTTCGTCGCTCTGTGCAATAAACTCCTTGAAATCCTTATCAACATCAGCAACGGTTGGTTCAAGCTTTTCGTGCAGGGCCGCCATCGATATTAGAATGGCTTCTTCTGTTCGAATTGTTCTCGATCCTTGCAGAGGTAACACATTCACATAGTGGTCAAACAACAACTTCGGGTCATCAACCTTCAGCTTGTCATCGTTCGCTACGGCTGCTTCCAGTCCCTTAAGGCCACCAAATACTACCAGGAGATGGTTGTACTTTAGAGACATGTTTGGAATTTCTGTTACGTTAATGCCTCTGTCCGAAGTTCCCAATGTTGTGTCGTATCCTCCTTCATATAGAGACTTTGTAAAGATTTCCGAAAACGAATGAGCTATCCGTACGGTGTACCCCCAATAGACACCGGTCTCACGGCGTGGTTCATCTGGACTGACCACAGTTCCCTTCATCTTCTTGGCTTTGTGTTCTAAACAAATGATTCCCTTGTTATTTCACTTTTAGAGCTGCAAACATTTCTTACCATTCAGAGAGTCCATTCGCACAGTAACTCGGACACCAGGTGCTATGGCTTTATTCACGACAATATCGCCCAACAGTCCGACATTCACATAGCACTGTCCCTCTTTGCCTTTTTTCTCCGACACAACTCCCTCACGGTATGGAAACACGTTCTGCTGTCTCAAATGATGCGGCGCATCTAGCGGATTCAACAAACCAGAGAATTTCAAATCCTTGTGCAGTGGAAAGAAAAATTTTCTCAAATACTGTGGACACTCCAGGTACTGCAAAATACGCGCCAATTGCAGTGAACTGGCTCGAACTGAGTGCTCTTGACCGTCAGCATCGGTGGTTATCTTTGTTTCTTTTGCTGTGGAGATACCAACATCGTCAAACACTATCACTTCATTGACACGGAATATACACGCTGCTCTTGCAATTTGTCCAGCGAGGTAGGTGCGTAGTTCTACTGATTGGGCATTTTCCAAAATCGAACCAGGAACTGCTATACTCACAGTGGATGGCGGTTTCTTCGGTTCAGCTGCAGTTTGCGATTGCACTGATTTGGCAAGTTCCTCTAGTTTGTTAGCCTTTTCGAGTTTCTTTAGAATGTTTTCCTGCTTTCGCTGCTTCTTTAGGGCTTTGCGCTCTTCATTGACTTTCTTCCAAGATTTAGGTTGCTCTGGTTTTGTCGACATTTTCAAAGGAATTATGCGCACACCAACATGAGAGTAAACTGTTTGCGAAACCAATGATGTGCTTCTGGGTGACAGCTATATTTGTTGTGACAGTTCGTGAGCAACATGTGCTTGTCACATCTGGGTGTGTTCAGAAGGTGAAGTTTTATTTATTTTATTGTTCTTCGAAAGCAATCTCGATAAAAAGCTTCACATGGCATTCTTAAGACCCTAGATTGCGAGTCTCCCACACAAAGCTCGAATCGAGACTCATGGCTCTACATATATTACACTCCTCCACTGTGCCAACGTCCAGTTTTTATGAGCGATGATTAAGCGCTTCTTTTTTTTCAACAAAGGAGTTAAAAGTGGTTTTATTTTCTAAGATAATAAAACAAAATAAAAATGCGGTAAAAATTAATTTATAAAAGTTATATCCCATTTTTTTCATTTCTCGAATGCAGGTGTCTCTTGAAACTTGTTTTTTAATAAAAGTTTCTCACTCTACCCGCTGTTGTGGTACAACGATCTTTCTTAAGGACTTTCTTCAAAGCCCTTCTGTTGTGATCGGTAGCAATTGATGGCATTCCAGTTTTCCTCAGTGGTTTCAGATTTCCGGTCTTCTTGAATAAATTAATTATATTTCGAACTGAAGACCTTGATATTTCCAATTTTCTTGCGATCATATGCCGAAATTAGGCAGAAAAGATATTAATAGAAAAATAAAATAAAGATAAGCTATTGCTTAAGTTGTTCCAATGCTGTATTTTTGAACAATTTAGCTCCCATTGTTTGCTTAGAGGTTAAAGAAAGTGTGTTCCAAAGTCTAGTAACGTAGACAAAGGAGACGCGCGAGGAGTTTAAATAATTATATATATATATTGTAGTACCGTCTAAAAGGATGGAAATATTGTAGTAGATCGACAAAGATCAGATCAGTAGTGTACTCATAATTTTGGTCAGACGGGTACATGTCAAACACACTGACTGGGCTTTGGGCGCTAAAACGAAAAAAATCTTTCTTTTCCATCGAGAGCTCCAGCGTGACAGTTCGCATTAAACACTTAAAATTGTCAATAAAAGTCATAAAAAGAAATCTGAGTTTAAAAGAGATTTAAAGATCTGTCAAATCAGACATGAGCTATGTGTTACCATTCACGAAATAAGCACTAGTTGAAAAAAAAAACGTTAGATGGCGGACCCTTTACTTTAGGCTTGGTATCAAATCTCAACTTCGCATTTTAATAACCTAAACCAAAGGGGCTATCGGGAAAAAGAACCAGCATCTTAAGCACGAGCTGGGTATAACAAAATAGGCGAAATCGATAAAGCGCGTCTAGATTTAGAATCGATTAACAAGCAATCTAGATAGACAAAAGCGTAATTTTGTTGAACTTCAAGGTAATGAGCGCGACATCGTTAAAGCTATTTCGATCTATGACGCGATGCTAAGCTTAAGTTACATCACTTCTCGGCGACGAGATAAATTTTATTGATCCTGAAAAAGCCCTTGAGCCCTACCATACGTCTATTAAGAAGAAGTCATGATTCTGAAGTGTGGTAAATAGGAAACTTCATTCGTTCAGTGGAACCAATAAAGCTTAATCATATTCGCGTCAACGCTTATAGATCATTTATATAAATGCTTCGGAGCTTCCTCGCCATCTAATTGACTTAACACATTGACTCTACGTGCAACGTCATCATCGCAATTTCCTTAATGATTAACGACAAAGCTTAACTTAAATTATTCGCATTTTGATTCCATAACTCCTTCTAAATGGATGCTAGAAGTTGGGTTTGTGTGTTAAGAAAAACGACAATGTAGACATTCTTAATAAGACTGATTCGTAGCCGGTTATTTTCTAGCACATTTATGCAATAATCTAGAGCTGCCTGAAGGGCTGTCACGTCATTTCTTATCGTCCTTCTGGAGTTATCAATGTGCTCCTTTAATAAGAAATCTTGCACGACTTTAAAAATCACCAGACAAAGTACGCTGCCTTGGTCTCATCTTACAACTTCAAATTCTCTGGTCATTCCCGCTTAACTTTTGCCTTAACGTCATCGTATATTTCGCTTGTCATTTTTATATAAATATAGGTATTATATATGTAAGTCTCGGGTACATTTTGAGATCTTAATATCATCCATATGACATCTCCTTTCATTGTATGCGACATTAGTTTCGCCGAGCGGTAGTTGTTGCAATAACTCCTACATCCTTGCTATTAAGGCAGTTGGCCAACTAATTCACCTAAGTGATTCCATCGACGATATCCTTATCTTTGGTGACTTTAATCTGCCTCTGCTGAAGTGGGTTCCATCGGATGATCACTTCTTTTTTACCGCGTCAAACGCTAATTCATCGAAGGAATGTTTTTTCATGGATCGCATAACTGACACAAGCCTATGCCAAATAAGTGGCGTCCCTAACACCATCGGTAGGCAACCAGACCTTATTTTCACTAGCGACCCCATTAATTCCACAGTAACGCTTTGTCCCCTTACCTTATCAACTGTCGACAACTTTCACAGTTTTTCTCTCATTTTTCCATAACTCCGCACCCCAGTCCACTTCTTCCCCTACTATTTCTTCTTACAATTTTCATAAAGCTAAAATCCATATCAATCTTAGCAAATCTTCCTTTGATTTTACCAAAATATGTTTATTTGATGTTGTCTCCTTTTTTACAGTGAATTATTTAATTACATTTCTCTTTACCTCCCCTTCTCCCGCCTTAAACATTACCTACTACCCCACCCTGGTATAAAATAAGACTTCGCTCTGTACGAAACAAAAGAAACAAATCATGAGTAGTTTTTCTTCGCACCAATTCTTATTCTGATTACTCTAACTATCTTGGAACCTACCTCCAATTCACCCAGCTCTATAACTGCCTCTATCAGCGCTTTCTCGATACACCGCAGACCATCCTTATTAACGATCCTAAGACAAGACAAATGAAAATCAGACGGTTATCTCCCCTCTCTCTCGTTCGATAATATATCATCAAGCGACCCACATACTATTGCCAACTATTTTCCAAACTTTTTTAAACAATCATTTGCAGACAACTCCTTCGTACCCGACCCCATATATTGTATTTCAAGTACCTTGCCAATTTCTCCATTGGCCCCTCTCTCTCAACCTTTTGATCCCACCCTTATCGAAGAAAAGTTACAAAATCTCAATGATGAATTTGTATCCGGTCCAGATGGGCTCCCAGCAATATTTCTCAAAAAGTATGCCTCCAACCTTTCGCACCCACTTTCCTCCATCATTCATCTGTTCCTCACACAAGGGGAATTCCCCCAAGTTTGGAAGACCTCTTTCATAACCCTGGTTCACAAAAAGGGATCAAAGAATGAAGTTACCAACTACGTTCCCATTGCTAAGCTTTCTCCCATACTTAAAATGTTCGAAAGTTTTTTATATGGAGTTCTAAGCTTTCAGTGCAAGTCAGCACGGATTTCTAAAAGGTACATCAACTACTACAAACTTAGTTGAATTCGTATCCTTTGCGATTTCAGCCCTAGAAAATGGCAACGAAATCGATTATATTGCTACAGATTTCGCTAAGGCCTTCGATAAAATATCACATCACCTGATCTTTTTCAAATTGTTTTCCTTCGGTTTCGAACCCACATTGTTAAAATGGATATCTTCTTATCTGAAGAACCATTATTATAGCGCTCGTTTTAGGTCAGCCTTCTCAACCCCGTTTTTAGCTGCTTCTGGTGTCCCACAATTCAATCATCTAGGTCCGTTCTTTTTCATTTTAACTATAAACCGTCTTGAGAGGGTTATTAAATATTCCTCCCTATCCATTTACGCCGGCGACACTAAGTTCTCATAGCTATTTCTTCGCCCCCAGACTCTATTCTCTTTCAAGAATACCTCTATAAGTTTTCCACTTAGAGCTTAATGTTTCGAAAGGTCAATCTATGACTTTGTCTCGTAAGTCTAATCAAACTCCTCCTCGACTTTATTTTCTACATGGCCAACCTGTACCCCAGGTTCAATTCCTTCGCGACCATGGAATTTTATACAATAGAGAGTTAAACTTCCGTTAAACTTCCTTAAAGCCAACTCATCACCTGGTTTTATTAAACGATGGCCTAAAGCATTTGGCAACCCTTATGTGAAAAGATCACTTTACACTACCCGGCCGGTCCGGCCCCTTCTCGAATATGCCAGCCAAGTTTGGTCCCCCTTTCAGCGAGTTCATATATGCTGAATCGAGAACATTAAACGTCGTTTTCTTAGATTTGCCCTTCGTGGACTACCCTGGGATGACCCCTGTATCTTGCCTCTCTATCGTGATCTCCTCAAAATTATTAACCTAAGTTCTGTGGATTGAGCATCCCTTTACAATTCTATTTCCTTTAACACTAACCCTTATAATTTCCGTTGCCCTCCCCTCTCTGATTTTAACCTGAGCACTTCTCGCCTTAAACTTGATCTCCTTTACATCATTCCCTTATTGCCTAACCCTTAATTGTTGTCCATTTTTGAGTCCTAGTTTTTATGTTAGCTTAAGCTAAGCTACTTAGTCCACGGTTGAAAGGTTTACCTTTTTTTTCTCCTGCCTATTTCATCTCATCGTTTCACCATCACGTTTCTTTGTTTATATGGAATGGGCATTTTGAAGCGCTGTGCGGAGCTTTTGCACTACTCCACATATGTTACCTTGCTAAGCGCGCAAGTTCATCTTCTTGGATTATGACATTTAGGAGACATTTAGCGTGTAATCCATCTCACTTTTGTGTTTTTCGTTGCAATATGTTATCAAGTGGCGTTTTTGTTTGATAAATAGCTAATTTAGGATAATTAAACCGTATGATTTACGTGGGTGTAGCATATCTTCTCTCATTGAGTTTCTTTGTCATCCACGGTGAGAAGCACTCATTGATGTTTTCTGATTGCTTACTATATTCCAAATTTCCTGTTCAATTAACTGTTTTATTGCCATTAGTCTGACTTTTTGGTATGCTAACGATCTTATTACGTATCGGTTACACTAATAGTTAGTGTAGTTCAAAACAAAGCGGGTGAGTAAAATGACGTAGAAATCCGTAAACTAACTGGACCATCTTCAAGTCCCATTTACAATACTGCGAGATGCGATGCGTTGTTCGAAAACGAGAGCGCATGAACTGTCAAAAATATTTCCGTAACATGTAATTCAATGTGTTCGTTTACAATAATGCGAATCTCGCAGCGAGCATCGCAGTCAATTTCGAAAATCTGAAAAACTCTCGTATCTCGCAATGCGTGACAGCTAAATTGTTGTTGTTTTCATTTTTAGCTTGCTATTTGTGAGTGGTGTTTTGACGCATCATTGTAAACAGATGTCCGATGTCTGAATGCGAGAGCTCTGGCATTCGAATTCGAATGCGACTCTAGTATCGCATCTCGCAGTATTGTAAATGGGACTTCATTAGCAGTTACGATAGTACAAATTTTAGTTTTTTTTTCAAGGTACCTTCGGTAATGCTATCGCAAGAAAGGATTAAGGGTTGTGTTCACATGTTCTCAATGCCATGGCGTTTTCGATTGGTTTTTCTCCGGAGATAAAGCGATTCCGATTCCAATGTAACACTAAAAACTTCTTCTGACATAATACTGTTTGACGTTTATACATATTTACATATGTTAGGACACTTTGACATAGAATCCAGATGAGAAATTTTGCTTCTGAAATGAAAACCAGAAACAAAATTTTAAATCTGAAAACGTAACAGTGTATCAGTTTTATCTCATTTTTCGCTCCCGAGTGCAAGAAGAAAGCTTCTCTCTGACCAATCTATTGAAAACGCCATTTGTCCATCCCAACTCGATATCACATTTGCTTGTGCACATCACTAGACCTCAGTCATTTTCTTAGCCATACGTCAATTTATGTTTGACAACTAATTGTTGTGAATTTGTTTGGATAATTCTGGATGCATTTTACCACTGAAACTTTAATTATTTCTTCAAACCCCTATTTAAATCGAATTTAAGTGCACGAGTAAATCTAATAAAGATGTCAGACAAGGATATTTTATCACCACCAATACAGATAATGGGTGAAAGGCGTTATCGTGTCAATGTAATCACTGACGACTATTCCGGACCCTGTGCTAATTTGTTTAAAAACAATAGCGCTACCACCGGGTCTACAGGTTATAGGGAGCCAGGTAAATAGAAAAGTCCTGTCTTCCAGTCATGCTTCTGCTACATTTGAAAGAGTTTATTTAGATCTCTACGATGATGATGAGGATGATGAGGAGTATGAAGTGGAAGAGCTCGGGAATTCCATTTTCAAGACAACGTTCCATGTCCCGAGGTATGTGCTGAAGGCTTTCTAATTCATGATTTGGCTCAAGAAAGGTTTGTCTATGTAGAGTTTTCTATGGTGGGCTAATTGGATTTAAAGGCTCGACAAAGAGGCGCATTGAGACGGAATCAAAAACTGAAATAACAATCCCTGGAGTAAGGGATAGTGGAACCATAGTCACAGTTAAAGGTGATGAAGGAGTGGAATTTGTTCGTAAAGTGGTTGAATAAAGTTTTTATTTCTTTATCAGGTAAATTAAGAAAGGACGTATGTGGTGGCAGGAGGCGAATTGAACTTTTGTGTGAATCATTGCGAAGAAATACCAATCCGACGCATTTTGCCTGTGTTCCGGCGTGCACCCCGGAAATGCAAAAATCATTCAATGAGTTCAAAGTGAGTTTAAATTAAGGTTAGTTTCAGATGAGATCAGAACCAAAACCGTCTACAGTTACTGAGAGTGAGGCCTTGTCAGGAAAGACCTCAAATCCTGACACCTTGTTTGGCTGGTTTTAGAAGCTGCAATGATTTCGTTCTCATAGAAAAGCAAGCTCTGAAATTTCGCCAATGTCCAGGAAAACGAGTGTTTTTGGGGCAAAATTTCATCCAGAAATGGTGAGATGCAGAAATCCGTACTTGCTTGTCTCTGTCGTATTTAGTCAGCGTGTTATTAGAATTTGTTTTATCACAACATAACTCTTGATGACTTTCTGCAGGCCCATTGAATCAACCAGCAAAGCTTCTCGTCGAAGGACGCCATTGCCGCCGGTCTCCCTTGCCCGATTTACATCTTTTCATTTTTCACTAAAAAGTAAAAGCAACGTGTCAAGGCAACAAGACTCAAATAGTAGTGTCATAGTTTGTATTGATGATATGGAAACATTATTTCTGCAGACTGTTAAATCTGGACAAAGATCCGTCCAACCGACCAAAATGAAGTTAGCATAGCAATGTCCAAGCTTAAATACAATAAGGCTGCTTGACTGGATGGACTACTTGCCGAACTATTTAAGGCAGCGGGAGAGCGTGTACCAACTGATGGAAGAATGGAACCTTAGCACAGTTTTCCCGATCCACAAGAAAGGAGAGCCTCTTAACTGTGCCAATTAAAGAGGCCGCAGTTCACCTAACATCGCATAAAAGATCTTATCTGCCGTCTTGTATAAACGCCCTAAGCCAATTATCAACAATATGATTGGCCCCCATCAGAACGTTCGCTGCTTCGTAAAGGTTCGAAACAATCTCTCCAAAATCTTTCTTGTCAAAAAATGATTAGGCACAATTTTCCAAAAGTCTGTACAACATTGACATCTTGGGCAGAACTCAGCGAGCTGTCACTGGTGCGTTCACAAGCTTCAGAACAGTAGCGGCAAAAATGGTTTTTGGCGGAACTCAGTATATGCTGTCAAAAGGAAGGAACACACAACATAGACGAATCGGACAGAACGTCACAATAGGCATCTATAACTTTGGGATAGTCAATGACTTTAACCCTTGTGTCCTCACCAGATTCGTTTTTCGTATAGTGTATACCATAGTTCTGGCCAGACCTATACAGGGTGGTGATAGGTCAGGCGGTGTCGGTTATCACAAAATTAGAAAAAAAAATCTAAGTCATGTACACTCGTGCTCATATAATTAAGCCATTAAAATAAAACCTAACGTTTACTTCAAAATTAAGTTTATATTCACGCAACTAAAAGAACTTCTTTAAACAGAATATACATTTAACATTAAGAATTTGTAACATAGCGGGAGTTATTTTACTCCATTCTTGTTGTATTATATCACATAGAGAAGCCGTATTCATGGGTTTTCTGGCCGCAACCGCACTTTTTATGATGCCCCATAAATTTTCTATGGGGTTTAAATCGGGGCTTTGAGCAGGCCACCCTAGGACTTGGATAAAATTATATTGTAACCAGAACTTAATGACCCGGGAACAATGCTTCGGGTCGTTATTCTGCTGAAATATCCAGGCTAGCGGCAAATTGTCGGCATAAATTCCATTCAAATGATTGGCCAGCATATCTTTATACATTTCACCTATCATTTTCCCGTTTATCTTTATAATATGACCAACTCCAGATGGGGTGAAACACCCCCATACCATCACCGATGAACCGCCGTGCTTAACCGTTTTTTTTGTGTATTTGGGGTCCATCTCTTTTAACGGAGGACGCCTGACATATGGTCTTCCGTCATTTCCAAATACATTGAACTTTGATTCATAGCTCCAAATAACCAAGTTCCAAAAATGTTGGCCCTTACGAAGATGTTCCTTGGCGAACCCTAGTCTTCGTGCAATATTTTTTTTCGACACGTTTGGCTTACGTCTCGCGATTCGTCCATTCAGATTTTTTTCATTAAGTCGTCTTCGTATGGTTTGTGCTGATATTTTAATATGGTAATCCGCCTCCATTTGGGCCCTTATTTGCACCGATGTCAGAAAAGGATCCGCTTTGCTAAGCCTGGTCAGTTGTCTATCCTCAGCAGGAGTGGTTTTGCGCGGCTTTTTTCGGGGCAAATCCTCAATAGTTTGGTTTTTTCGATGATACTGAAGTGCGTTCCTCACTTTACCTCGAGAAAAACCTAAAGTCCGGCTTACTTTCATAACTGTTTTATGGATTTAATAGCATTCCCAGATGGTTTTTCTCTTTGATGGAGTAGCTCTTATTTTTACCCATTTTAATTAAAATATTTACTATTTTAGTTAAAATGCACTTAAAACGAGTGAACAAATGTTTTAATTAATTTTTGACAGAAAATAGGCAACGAAAATAATTAAATTACCTGTATTCAAATTAATGGCTTAATTATGTGAGCACTTGCACTTTGACCGAATCACAAACAACTGCACGTAGTTTGAAGACAACAGGACTTTCTTCATCGACTGGCATCTGGTTCTTATACATAGATAACGGAAAAAAGTAACCGTACAAAAAAAAACATAAAGTGATATTCTTGAAATATTATTGAATATAAATCCGTATGTCCGCCTTGTGGCTTAATTATGTGAGCACAAGCACTTTTAAAATTATTGGCACTCAAAAAAAAAATTGAGAAATCTGACACCCTGTGACTATCTTTCGAGTGCTGTAACCGAAAATCTTTACTTTTCTTCGATTTTTTTTTTGGTCACGTAACCCTGTGTAACTCTTCTGTGAATTACGGTCCAAAATTGAAACATAACTACTCGTATTTCGGTTTTAACTAAACTATTCCTTTTTCTGAAAATCATTAATCACCCAACTTGAATTGACTGTACTGACAAAAAAATGTACTATGCCATTTTGGCATGTCCGCTTTTACACGTCGCATGTTTCGAAAGATTCAAATGAGTGCAAAAGAGAGGGATAATGAAACAAAAAATACCCAATTAACCAAATTCCCACTGCATGTGGATAGGATTATCATTGCATCTTTTTGACATTTCTTTTTCGCATTTGCTTCATTATTTCTTTGGGTGTTGTTACGAGCACAACATTTCAGTATGGCGGATGAACTGAAATGGACCAAAGAATTAACAAGCGGGCTCATTTTCAATTATGAAAGACTGAGCGCCAAAGATGAAATGAATGAGAGCTGTCAAATAACATGAACAACCAAAGAAGGGGGAAAGGCTTTCGTGTAAAACTGCGCGCATCACTGAATGACAGTTCAAAAGAAAATAACCAGACATGCGCATTACACACATGCGACGTGTTAAAGCGGACCATGTAACTTTAAAAGATGGCGTATTTAGTCTGGATTCCAAAATGGTATGACACTAGCTAGACTAACGCTTGTTTGAGGACAAACAAAATATTTTGTTAAAGAAACCCGATTTATAGTTAATTAATAAGTTAAAATGAGTACCAAGTGTGAGCGAGATAGACAGTGACGCCGTGATTGAAACGGATAAACACGCCATTTCAACTAGTGTGAGTGAAACAGATAGAGATGCCACCCTTGTTAAGTAGTGACGCATAGGCACATCGTGCAATACTGCCGTACGTTACGCTCTTTCGCTTGCAGCGCATTATTCTGTATTCGTGTTGATTTCGTGCTTACAATTTTCGCTTTCTTTATTGGACTTCATTGCATTGCGATTTTGATTTGCTATCTCACCGTTTCTGTCGAATCTGGATTTCTTCTGGACTAGTGTTGATCGTTGATGCCGTGATTGTGTATTGCGAATGCCATCATGCCATCTCGATACACTGCTCAGGAATATGCTAACGTGCATCTCATTTATGGGGAATGCAGGTGTAATGCTAGTGCTGCAGCCAGACTTTATGATGAAAGATACCCAAATGCGCAGCCCATTCGAGCTGCCGCAGGATTTGAATACCGAAGTTTATTTATATTTTTTGGAGAACCACCTACCAAATTTATTTTAGACGTGCCACTAAATATTTATGCATACAAGTGGTATCAACAAGATGGCTGCCCAGCGAATTATGCTCGCACAGTACGAGAGTTCCTCGATCGGGAATACTCCAACAGGTGGATAGGGCGGTCTGGCCAACCCGTTCACCTGATTTAAATCCATTCGATTTTTTTACTGGGGAGCAGTAAAAGAAAAAGTTTATTCCAAGCCGATAGAAAATTTGAACGAGCTGCACCAAAAAATTGCAGAAGCGGTTGAAGACATCAACTCCAGAAGATATGCCCGTTTTATTACCAGATCATTTGTAAGAGGATGTAGGGCTTGCATTGCCGCTAGAGGTAAACAGTTTGAACATTTGTTGTAAGATACAAAATCGGTAGATGGCGTTTAGTCGCGCAACAAACAACAGGACTACTCTTATCAATAATAAGGTCTTATCAAGAACCACTAAGGAGACTATATATGAGGCCTTCATCATCTCAGTCCTGGCTTATGGCACACAAGTATGAATGTGTGGGGTGGATAAAGGATAAAGATATAATGGTCGTTTTGAGCAAGAGATTTAACGGCAAACTCTACGAGCTGTGCTGTGACATCGGCCTGGTCCGAAAAGTTCACATTAGTAGCCTAGGTGGCTTATTCGCGAAGGGGGGGGTCTTCAGTGTGAGATTCCTACTCACTAAACCTTATTTCCGCTTGGAATCACGCTTTTATATTTTTAATGGTGTCGTTGCAGAGTTGTGTCAGTTCCTCTACGGTTTCGGGGACGACTTCTAATATAATCTGTTCATCCAACGATATTTCTCTTGGTCTGCATATTCACAGTACTCCATCATAGAATCCGACATAAGACTGGTCTTAGAACTGACCCTTGTGGTGCGCTTACTGCTTTTTCGTATTTCGTGTCGTAGAAGAGGATTCTGTCTTCAAAATAATCTCCAGTTATTCGCAATAGATAGTTTGGTACTTGTATGATTCGTAACGCTATTATGATGCTGTTCCAGCTGATCGAGTTAAACGACATCGAATATTACGACCCTGCAGTTTGGATTTCTGACGCCATTCTACAATACTTGGTTTCAGGTAGCGCTTAGTGCGCAATATTACAATATATATATACCTTGGGTGGCATGGTTTTTTCTTGAAGCCATACTGCTGGTTGGAGACACCTTTGGTTGACTGGTGCAGTCTCTCGCAAATCATTTTTTCCCTATCCATCCAGCATATCTCTTTACGACGATGGTTTCCTTGGGCGCTTTAAGATCACTTCAATGTCACCTTTAAGTATTAGCACAAACTTCTGTCTTCCCCATTGTTGTGGGAATCTACTTTCTACTAGGCAAATTGTATAGAAGGATTCTTTGCTTTAGCACAAAGTGGAATTCCTTCAGTTTCAGAAGTCTTGTTGTTCTTTTTATTGTGTTCTCCAGTGGCTATTGTAAATCGCAAAAGATTAACGCCATCATTTCTGTGGAACAGACCGCTTCCTATAAGAATGTGACATGCCAGTGTCGATGGTGCTGCTGCACTACTTTCAAGCTGATTCATTATGAATTTGTATGCGCTCCTATATGGGAATATTCTTCTAATGTTCGGAAGACTTCGCTTTTATTTTTCTTTTTAGGTTTCCGAAGTTCTCTTTCTGTTTTTTTAGGGATTGACCCTTTCTTCTACTTGAATTAGAACGCTGAGAATTTACTTATTCACAGAGCTGGATATCTTGCGCAACACTGAGCTAAGGAAACTTTGGATGGTTTCAATCCATCGGAGAATCGCATGAGTAATCCTACAGCAGTGTTTGCGCAATATTTCTTCTTATGGTCTACGTGAACAGTGACCCCTCGTCCCGGGGCATCCGTCGGTGTATCTATCTACATAACCTGTTGTATTGGCTGATAGAGTACGGACGCTTATTCGAACTAAAGCAGGTAGTAGTCGCGTTCACAGTCCATATTCGATAACTAAATGTCGTCAACAATCTAAGAGTTCGCATCCGAAGCGTTCATTTCCATTTTGGATCCATTAGGCGCTTATGGTGCAGTTCTCTGAGTTACACCCAGCCGATATTTATGCTGGCTTGTTTTTTAGGCAGGGGTCTCGCCATTCGTTTCCTTCACTCTGCAATCAAGGGTATTCGGTAGGTCCATTTCAGTTGGGTAAGTCCTTATACTGGTTATTGCATTTTTGACTCATACTTTTATACTTGCTATAGAGAGAGGAACCTATGCAAGCCTAGTTGGAAGCGGATTCGTTATCAGAGGAGGACTTTGTCATGAGCTTTTACGGAAATCCGAGTGCGTTCATGCCCCTTTGCCAAAGATTGCTTCCACGAACTACTTCAGCAAACCAGTAATGCCTTTTTTGCAATGAACGTAAGGGTAGCTAGCATAAAATTCTTAAATTGATTGCTCTATTGACCCCATGCCCCATCATGCAAACACAGACAGAGTAGAGGTTTTGAAATGTTGGAGGGTAATCTGAGTAAAAATAATAGATATACGAACTGGGGGGTAAGTGCAGATGTGGACATGAGTCATACACCAACATAATTGAGTTTACAAAGTCTAAGTAGAAGCATCACAAAAGCTGTGTTTTGCTCTGCCTGGCGTTTCGTACTTAGTACTGTTGCCGTCATATTGCCTTCTTCTTGTATTTTTAAAGTATTTAGCAACTGCATAGGAAGTTTTCCTTTTTTGATTTTTTTTAGTGTGGTACGCAACGCAATACGACGACCAAGAAGATTGATGGTCATTCGATTAAACACGAATCTTCTCGTTGGAACATTTGGTCTCTATTTTGTCTCATCCAGTACATTATCACATGCCTACTAATTAATATCTTATTTTCTTTTTTATTCTCCAATTATTTCAGCAATCTGTTCTCGCCGAAAAATACCCTGGCATTGACGAAAGACTTTTCATCAGTACGGAGAAAATTCATATCACTCTCGCGACATGCACCCTTTTAGACGATGAAGAACGAATCAAAGCTGCGCAAATCTTTACGGAATGCAAGTATGTGTTATATTTCAAAGCGCCCGATGACTTTAATTTGTACTTTTTATGTTTTACAGGGAATTAGTCACAAATACGGGACCAATTGAGGTAATCGTTCAAGGGCTAGAGATAATGAATGACGATTCAAGCATGGTTTCAGTACTCTATGGGCGTGTTGTGGCTCCAGCTCTTCAGGAAATCGGAGAGAAAGTTCTACAAAAGTATAGAGATGCTGGTTTTAATAACGACCAAAATGATCGTGTAAAATTGCATATGACAGTCATGAATGCCCGATACCGTAACGAGGTTGACGTAAACAGTCTTGGAAAGTTTGATGCGAGACACCTTTTAAGGAAGTTCGGTGATTATAAATTTGGGCAATTCCAAATTACCGAGCTTCATTTGTCACAGATGCACACAACAGCAGAGAATGGATTCTATGTAGCAACGGGCATAATTAATGTTTAATCCTTTTTGCTTCTGTTGTACTGTAGATTTTTAATAAAAAAAACTTTTTGCTTAAAATTGTTTTGTCGCAATTGGCAATTTAAACCTTTATATTTGTATAATGAATAATGCCCTTCTTTACGCAAAAATTAAATCTATTGATTTACGACTGATGCGGTCTTTTACAAAACAGAAAACAACTTTCCTTACCTTGGGAATATTTTTTAACAAAACGTAAAAAAGAGGAGCAAACGAGTACAATATGAGTACAGTACTCGTAACTAGGAAACTTTTTCACATGCAGCGAGCTGAAGAAAATTTTCCTCTGTTACAACAGATTAAACCGTAGAACACCAATGAGAATATTGTTAAAAAAGCAATCATAATAGCAGGTTCTGATATGATTGGTTTTGCGATAAATGTAGGCGGGTACAAGCAGCCAAATAAGAAGCATATAAAGCTTCGCTGCATCGAAGGACAAGAGTTGCTCGTGAGCTCTACGAAAAGCAGGCAAGACCACGGGTATCTCGGAAAGAGGAAGATAGAGGACGAGAAACGATCGAGCAAATGGGAAGATATTACTGCACGAATGACGTTGGAAAGGGAATAAAACGAATATGCCAGTCAGATTGGAAGCCTGCAAAAATGAACATGGACAACTAGTAGTATTATAGAGCCGCAGCCGGTGCTGAGAATATGGAAAGATTACTTCCGCAGGCTGTATGACGGTGATCGTGGTCAAAATACTCCTGTCAGGCAGAATGAACCATTCGCCCTGGAGGAAGATGACAGACAATTCTATTCTCTTGACCTAGACGAAGTAAAATTAGCAATTTTGGTGCTATAATCCAATAAAGCTGCTGACTTAGATGTACTGCCTGCTGAGATATTTAAAGCAGCAGGAGATGACCTGGTTGGGAACATGCACCAGCTTATCTGAAAGAGATGGGTAGAGGAAACCATGGAATCTCAG
This sequence comes from Volucella bombylans, assembly GCA_949129095.1. Classification (NCBI taxonomy): domain Eukaryota; kingdom Metazoa; phylum Arthropoda; class Insecta; order Diptera; family Syrphidae; genus Volucella; species Volucella bombylans. The sequence goes on along the minus strand of OX422141.1, from coordinate 163,405,333 downwards.
TATCGTTTGTCCGGTCTACAGGTAATGAGCCTTTTTTGATTCCGCCAACTATAGAGGAATAAAGTCTTCCCTACATCGCTCATAAGATCTTTTCAGCCGTTTGGTTGGTCCATACTAGTAGGGTTTAAGACCACGAAAGTCCATCATTGATCAAATATTCACACTACTGCAGATCCTTTGTCGACTTTAAATCAGCGTATGAAAGGATGCATAGCGACGAACTATACAGCGCCATGTCTAGTTCTGACATCCCTGGTAAACTCATCAGGTTGTCCACGATGCGGGCGAACACAACCAAACATCAATGAAGCTTTCGTAAGTATTGAGGTGGAAATAGCAACAATGGGTCTGACGGTAAATGAGGAGAAAATAAAGTACGCTCTGTATTCAGAAAAGGTCTGAAACTGCCGCTGGTTTGCCAGAACTTCGTCATTGGCAGTCATAATTTCGAGGTAGTTAATGACTTCGTCTACCAGTCACAAGCAGAACGAGATCAAGGCAGAAATCTGAAGTGGCAATACTCTGGCCAATCGCTGTTTCTTTTTTGCTCAGGAGGCTAATAAGTAACTGAGCACATTTTCGTAACATCAAATTGGCTTTATACAAGATCCTTCTTATCCTGGCGCAGATGTTTTCACCTTTATGCGCGATTTCGGTCCCAATTGTACTGACGGAATAGAGCAGGTGATTCAGCTACGAATTGTACGGGCTGCCCAGCGATCTCAAACCGGTCTTCGGACCGCATTTAGGGTGGCGCGTGCAAGTGGAAGGGAACCTCAACCAACTTGGAGTGCGGCATTGGAACCAACTGGCGACATTTCGTGCTAGCTGGAGAAGCTTCTTGGTTGAGAGTCAGGTTTTCTTGAGACTGTAGGGCCAGCTAAGTAAGTAAGTACTAGGGCTCTCGATTTAAAGCGTGTATGTAATTACACGTGTATTCGTGTCACGTGTACACGGTTAGTAAGAAATTACACGTGAACATTTAAATACACGTGTTCTTTTTTAATATGCGTGTAAATAAAATAACACATGTAATTACAACACGACGTTTTTTCGATTATTGGATGTTACGAGTACTTGCCGAAACAGTTATTTCTGTTCAAGCCATAGTTTATTTTTCTATGTTTTATTGAGATTAAAGTTTAATCATTAAACCGGTTTATGAATTGATGACGAAGAGCTTCTTATCAGTTTTAGTTGAGTGTTGATCTCGAAAGGCTGATAAGTATATCTTTTGCTAATTCAAATTGTTAAAGTGATAAAATGAAACCAAAGAGTTGGGTATGGCAATATGCACATCGAGAAGGTGATATAGCCTTCAGTGATTTGTGCAGTGAGGACAGGAACAATACCACCACGACAGGGTCATTAGGACGGCACTTGCAAGGAATTCATGCAATTCAAACAAACATAAATAGAGAAAATACGGTTTCTACTCAAATCAAGTGAATAAAAATAGATTAACACTTTAACGTAAAAAAGACTTTTTGTGATTCAAATTACAGCATGTTTGATAGAGATTCGTCAAGAACTGAAGCCAACGATGATAGCAGTCCTGGACCGTCCTCTTTCAAAAAACGCAGAATACACAAAAGGAAAGCCCAAGAAGTTAGCAATGCCCGACTATGTTCGCCGGATAGGATGGAAGAGATCCACCAGGCCCTAGCTAAAATGATTGCGTTAAACCAAATCCCAATTTCTTTCTGTTCAAGCCCGGGTTTTCTCCAATTCATGACTGTTGTTGAACCGAACTATAAACCGTTGAGAGAAGAGGCAATAAAAAAACGACTGCAATCACTTAAACAGGAAGTTGAAACAGTAATAAAGGACAAAATTGGTAGCGTTAATGAAGTTTCTTGCACGTCTGATTGTTCGACGTCTGCCGCGCAACAATCATATATGACAATGACGGCACATTTCATAGATAACGATTGGGTACCTCAGTCTTTTACACTTGAGACAAGTGAAATTGATACACGTCACAATGCAGAAAATCTCATGAACAAGATGGAAGGCATTTTTCTCGATTTTGGACTTAATGAAAAAGTCACAGCAGTAGTCACAGACAACGCTTCAAATGTGGTTAAAGCTGTGGAATCTATGAGGCAAGTAGAGCAGAATGTCGGTTTGACATGCGCAGTACACAGTCTTCAGTTGGCAGTAAGGACATCCATGTCTTCTGAAAATATAAAAAAAAAATAATTGAGAAAGCCAGTAAACTAGTTTGCCATTTTAAACATTCCAACGTTGCGAAATATGCTTTGCAAGAAAAGCAGAAACAATTGGGTCTACCAGCACAATCCCTTTTACAATCATGCAACACTCGGTTGAACTCAATCTTTTTTTATGATTCAACGTCTAACACAAAACCGGAGTCCAATGATAAATGTATTGACAGATCGTACAGTCACTTCCTCAGCTATCGCTACAAAGTTGGAAATTTTAGAACAAGAATGGGCATTGATTTAAGAATTTGGAAAAATTTTGTGGCCTATTCAAGCGCTTACAAAGATTCTCAGAAATGAAAACTCGTTTACATCCATGGTGCGACCTCTTATGCTAAAAATGCTGGAGCAACATATGAATTTTTCCGCAAGCGACTCAGACATGATTACATCGTTCAAAATCAGTTTACGTAATGATATACGAAATAGATTTGATTTAAATCAGAGTAACACAACTGATGTTTCTCCAAGGCAATTAGCATCTTTTCTTGACCCACGATATAAAGACCTAGAGCATGAGAGTGTTGATGAAAAAATGTCTATAAGAAATAAAGTCAAGCAGCTCATGACAGCATATTTACCTTCCGAGAATAATTCGGAAACAGAAACTGGGTCCACTATGAATTTTACAAGTGACTTAGAGTGTCTTTATTACACACATGGAACTAAGCGAAAGACTATCCAACATCAACTGGACACTTATTTAGCTGAACCTCAATTGAAGTTTGACCTATATCCAATATGAATAGACATGATAAATTTCCGGCTATCGCAATTTTAGCGAGAAAATATTTGTCTATACCAGTTACATCTGTTAGCTCAGAATGCTGTTTTTCCACGGCTTCCGTGACAATATTTCCGTCACATCTAAAAGATCTTCATTGCTCCCTGATAATGTAGATTTGTTGGTATTTCTTTATCAAAATAGAAAGTGTTTCTAAAATAAGACCATACACATACCTACTTTACTTAAGAATGAATTTAATTTTTTGTTTGATTTATAAAATAAAATAATTTGTCACAAACTACCAAATATAATGAACTTTGTGTTTTATTTCTAAATAATCAAAATTGGTATCAAAAGAATTTCATAAAAATTAATAATGTAATTACATACATATACACGTGTACTCATAAATACACGTGTTATACCAAATAAACGTGTTTACACACGTGAAGATAATTACACGTATAACACGTGCAGAAGTGTACCCGTGTAATAAGGACCCCTAGTAAGTACTCATAATTTCCAATAGATTAGTTTAGTGAATTTCGCTGCAACTCTCTAATGTGTAACGTAAAGGATGCCTTATCCATCCCAATTTCTCTATAGTGATATTTATTGGTGTTCATGTTTCTGGTACCTGAACCCTGCAATGTTGACTTAAGCGTCAGAACAAAAATTTCTCAAGGCTTTCTTTATTTGCCTGGATATACAATAAAATCTACTTCGTTTAAGCTTTCAAGTATTTAAATCATTGTTCGCTTTACCAGTCCGATGTAATCTCTTATATATATATGTATATAGGCACAATATCAGTAATGGCAAAGTTGCCAAGCCATCGTAGAGTACTCTGCTGTTTTTGTCATATTTGCGTATGGAACTTAATCCTTTAGGAACGTTTGCATGATTTTGTTTACCTTTTTGTGAATTTCCAATCCGCCGACTATCGGTTAGTACAACAACACCGCTTATCCAGGGTGTTCGCGCAAAGAACAAGAAATAAAAAAGAAAACAAAAAGAAACTTATTTCAACAGTAACACTGTGTCGTGTATACTTTAAAAAATTAAGTTTATTGCGCAGTATAAAAAGAAAACGTGGTTGAAACGCCAATTTCCAAAAGACAAAGAACCGCCAAAACCTTCGATCTGTCTGCCTTCCTTTTACCCGGCAAAGTCGCCGAGATATGACATTTCTGCATTTCGTACTATCGGCAACATATGTCCTCGCTGTCGTATTGTAGTCTTAGGTGGCGGCAACACTTCCCCCAGTAAGCGGATCTGAAGTACCCTTCAAGTTCGCATTACTAATCCAGTCGGCACTCGGTCTAACATCCAGGACAGCGAGCTTAGCTGCAGGACGCTTAAAAAGTTCACTTGAAGTTCGCACAGTCGCTCTTCTAACCTGTCCGTCTTGAGCTACCGCAATGTTGACCACAACGCCCCTCGGCCAGCAGTTCCTCGGAAGTTGTTCGTCGACTATAATCACCAGGTCTCCCTTTTCGATCGGCTTCATCTTCTGAAACCATTTGGCTCGTCTGTTTAAAGTAGGTAGATATGCCTTGATCCATTTTTTCCAAAAGGCCTCAGCTATCGTTTGAGAATATTTCCAATTGCGTCTCAAGTCCGGTGCATATAAGTCACATGATGGCTTAGATCCATTCGATGTTCCGAGAATGAAATGATTGGGTGTGAGTGCCTCCTCCTCCGTCGAATCTAGTGATACAAACGTAAGGGGTCTTGAGTTGATGGTGTTCTCTACTTCAGCCAGAGTACTTCGCAGGTTTTCCTCGCCGACCTTAGTACTCGGGAGAATGCGGTATAACACACATTTGATTGACCATACCAACCTTTCCCAGTCGCCACCCATGTGTGGAGCAGATGGAGGGTTAAACTTCCACTTTGTATCAGCTGTAGTGAACTCATTAGCCACTTGATTCAGATTTATCTTTGCCAGCTCTTGTTGAAGTTCTTTCTCCGCGCCTCGAAAATTCGTGCCATTGTCACAATAAATTTCGGCAGGAATCCGTAGTCAAACTATGCGCCAGCTCTATATGCACCGCTCGTATCGTAAGGCACGTAAATATGACTCCCCACCTCTTCACATTTCGCCTTCCCACGGTTACTAAAATAGGGCAAAAATAGTCCAGTCCAACGAAGGAAAAGGGTCGACTAAAGGCACTCATCCGTGCAATGGGCATGCTTGCCATTTCTGGTACAACCGGATGAGCCATTTGGATTTTACACAACTGACAGCGTTGGCGGACCGACTTCAGCACAATTCTTAAGTTAGCGATGTAGAATTTCTGTCTGATTTCATTAAGAACAGTCTCATGATTGCAGTGGTGGTATTTTCGATGGTAAGAGTCGATAATCAAGAAGGTAATGCGATGGAGCTTCTGCAGAATAACTGGAGTTTTACAGTTTTCATGCACACAGTGTGCCAGTGCAATGCGACCACGCATCTTCAGTACACCATCTGTATCCAGAAACGGTGAGAGTTTAGCTAGTGGGCTACCTTTTGATAGACGAACTGTTTTCTCTAGCGATTGTCTTCTCTGCAGTAAGGTAATTTCATCTGAGTAAGTTGCCAATTGGGCTTGACGATAAAGTGCCGCTTGGGATCGTTTGATCATCTCCGAGGTCAGTCTGGTGCCAACAGCGTGCTCCACCTTCACCTTAGATCTTAAGACTTCTATAAATGTGATCGCATAAGCCAAGGAACGATACATACCTGACCATTTACTGTCAATAATGCAGCTTGTTAATGCTTCGGTAATATGCAGCATGGATGGTCGTGCTTCTTCGCTGGTGCTGTCTATTGTGGGTGACTGACGCCACTCACTATGCGAGTACCGCAAAAAATCCGGACCGCTGAACCATTCACTGGTGGCGTGGAATTCTGATGGTGATTTCCATTTCGTAGCCTTGTCAGCTATGTTGAACTTGCTGGGAACCCATCTCCATTCTGAAATCTACGATGCTTCTAAGATTTCGCCGACTCTGAATGCGACAAATTGCTGGAACTTACGCGGGTCTTCTCGTAGCCATGCGAGTACAGTTTTGGAATCAGTCCAGAAGAACCTTTGCGTTATCGCAAACTTATGTGAGCTGCAGATAAAAGATGTTAGTCGTACACCCAGAACCGCTGCTTGAAGTTCTAAACGAGGAACTGATATTGAACGTTGAGGAGCAACTTTGGCAACTTTTTCTCTTGCGTCCACGAAGGTGTGCAATTGCACGCACACATTTCCTTGATTCAGTAGTTTAGAGTAGCACCTTGGAACTCTTACCTCCGTCACGTTTTGCAGTAGCGTTCTCCACTGCAGCCATCTTTCCACCATGCTTGCAGGCAACTCCTCGTCCCAACTAATTGCTTCTCTCCAAATCTCCTGCAGTAATAGTTTGATGCAAATGAGGAAGTGCGATATAAAGCCCATGGGATCAAAAACCGACATGAGAATTTGAAGAATCTCCCGCTTAGTCGGCACTATTCCTTCGGAGAGAACATCCCGTTTGAGTCGGTTAAACTTTAGAACGAAAGTGAAATCATCAGTCGATGTACACCAATAAAGCCCCCAAGACCTTTTCCGTTGAAGTTGTTTCGTCAACACCAAACGCTTTGTTATGTGGTCCATCGCTGTCTTCCTCATGTGCTGCACGTACAGCTACCGAATTTGACATCCAGTTTCTAATGTGAAACCCAGCATTTTGATGGATATATTTGACGTCTTCCGCAAGTTGAATTGCCTCCGCTTCAGTGTTCACACTATCTATGAGATCATCAACATAGTGGTGTTCCAGTATGGTCTCCACTGTCCTTGGTTTGCTGGCTACGAAGCTTATAGCGTTCCGGTTCTTCACGTAGTGGGCAATACAAGGTGATGAAGCCATCCCGAAGGTCATAACGATCATTTCAAAAACACTAGGATTCTGCAAGTCATCCGCTGCACTCCATAGAAACCGTTGTACATGTCTGTCAGCCTCTCGTACTCGCGCCTGATGGAACATTTCTGCAATGTCGCCACAAATACCGATCTTGCCACATCGAAAACCACATAAGACTGTTGTCAAGGTCGATGCCTTTCAAAAGAAAATCGTTTAATGAAGTGCCATTGCATTTTGCCGACACGCGTCCCAAACTAATCTCACCTTTGCGGGTTTATTGGGATTCCGAACTATAACAATCGGCAGATACCAAACTCGATCATGTCTGATGTTAATTTCTTCAATCGACAACTTTCTCGCGTATCCCTTTGCTACCAGATCTGTTATCTGCTGGTCCAGATTGTTACGGAGCTTCTCATCTCTTCCGATTCTCTTTTGCAAGTGATGAAATCGGCGGCGTGCCATGGGTAGACTATTTGGTAGGGAAATGTCATCGAATAATAATAATATCAAAGTCGCCGAGATATGACAGTTCTGCATTTCGTACTATCGGAAACAGATGTCCTCGCTGTTGTATTGTAGTCTTAGGTGGCGGCAATACAGGGTTTAAATTAGGTAAAGTCTGCGTGCTCTGTAGGGGTTACAGAGCGTGAAGTCCTCTTGGTATATACATATGTATGTAGCAATTTTCTAGCTATCGTGAACTGCGTGACCCGCCGACATTGTGTGATCTGTTTTATTGACAGAATATACTTGGATTCGGCCTCAGCTAAGCTCAGTGAAAGCTTACTGAGTTTTGCAAATGACATCAATGTCATCAGTTGACAAACTTTGTGTTGGCGTATCATATTGTCTTAACCGTTATTTGACATCAAAGGTCTCGGTGAAATTGCTTTCGACTTTTACGGAGTAGTATATTTTCTTCATCGTCATTCAAGACTAGACATTGCTTTGTATAACTGGTCTCTATATATCCTGCCTTGAAATCAGATCATTGATAAAATAAATGGTCTCTCTCATTCAGTACGACAGACAAGATCTTGTACGCCATGTTAAGGAGGTTGATGCCTATATAAAGGACGCTGTTTAAAAAGCGCATTTTTTGAGAATCGGGCAAACGATCAACTACTGCTTTAAACAAAACAAGGAAGCGAGGCTCTACACTAGATTTATTTACTCATTTAAATGGCGCTACAGTCCGGGGTAGTCTTGGGCCTCAACCAATAGGCCTCTCCAGTTAGCGCATTCTCTGACCAACTGCCTCCTGTTGCGAAGTTGGTTGAGGTCTCCCTCAGTCTTCCTCTACTGCTGTTACAAATCGATGTAAAAACGTTCCTTTAGCCTAAAATGATTTTATTAAAGCAACTGAAATAAATATTAATGTGTTGAAAAACCTAAAATGGCTTCAAAGAAAAAGGTCTCGTTCCTGCACCAATTCGAAACTAAATAATAATTTAAAAGGAAGCGAAGGGACGAGAAAACAAACTGTGAAATTTCATTAAAAAACTAGAGTGCAAGTCGTTGCTTGTTGTCCTGTTCTGTCCCGTCAGTGGCATTCTCCACTGTTTCTTCAAAAGTTGTCTCATCTTTTTCGGACCACCGATCTCCAGAACAGCTAGTTTTACTGTAGAACGCTCATACATATCCGTAGCTGTCTAAACCGATGCACTTTTAACTTGTCAGTCAGTTGGTCGAACAACTCCTACAACGGTTCCCCTGGGCCAATTTTCCCACTGCACTTTTTCATAATGACTACGTCACCTTCTTTTATCAGCTTGACACTCTCAATCTACTTGGATCTACTCGTTATAATTTTTAAGTACTAGCGTTTTTAAGAAAATGTTAGCAAGTTTTTGACATTTCCTTCACTTGTTGCGCAACAGAAGATCGTTACTTTCAGATTAACATATTGGCTTGCTTGCCATTTGACGACCCCAATGGAAAGTGATTCGGAGTTAGCGCTTCAGAATCATCGGTCTCCAGAGATATGAACATCGCGAGTTGATGAATCTTCTTGGCTGAGCCATTCTGGATGTCCGTTGCGTCCAACTTCTTGAAAGTTTCAGCCGATTCCATTCCCGTGGCTTTAAAATTCGTCCCTTAATCGGAGTAGAATACTCTTGGAGTCGGCCAGTAAAATTACGCACAAACATTATACAGTCTATAGTTTCTGTAGTTTCCCGCCATTTACTAACCTCACCTCATGTGAAAAGACGCACTTAAAGACTACTCGTGCTTTCTTCGCTAGGATTATTTCATTTATAGATATTTAAAATGCCGAAGTAAAATCGTAAAAATGTTGGGCTCAGTTCGTTTTTTTCGTTCGTCTTGGAATCCACCACCCCTTCAATTAGCAATCTTGGAATTCTCCAACACCTCTCCAATCCGACACATTACAAATGGATCATATCTCCTTGGATCAGCTGTCAGGCATGAAAGAACTGTACGTTAGTCTGACCATAAAACTTTTTCTGTGGTCTGAAACGAATGACCACCACTCACTATGGCTTTGGCTAACCTTATTCCCATCGTTGGTGCTTGCAACTCCATTCGAGATATCGATATGGGTATCCGCAGAGCTACTTTGGCCTTAGCTCCGACAAGCGCATATTCCACTGAAGCACCAACACAAGTTCTTAAGTACGACGCTGATGCCGTAGCGTACTCGCTGGCTTGTAACATCTTGGGGTTCCAACGTTCTCTACTATAGAGATCCTGCACAAGCAGGCTAGTCACATAAGCGCTCCGGAATGGTCTCATCCCAATCGATGGCTGAACTCCACACTGCCTAAAAAAGTACTTTCAGAATCACCAGATAGTTTGCTAAGAAGCCTAAAGGATCAAAGATTGACATTAGAACCTTCAAAAGATCAAGTTTAGTCGGCGGTCTCTCAAGATATTTTCATGTAGGTACTTTGGTAAAACGAATTAAAAAAGTAAATAAGTAAGTAAGTAAGTAAGTAATCCATTCATTTATTTACAATTTTTAACATACATTTACATTAACTATTTATGAATATAAACGCTTTGGCATTGCCGTCAGCTCGACTAACAACTTTAATTTCTTCTATTGATTTTAAATATACTTTATTATTTTAATTTTCAGTTTTCATTTAATATTTTTGTTTATTATTTTTTTTTTATCGTAGATCAATCATATTCAGTCATGATTAGTTTCCTAAATCTGCAAGTTTCCTTTAGATAATTGGCAAGTTTTATCCAATCTGGTCCATCCAATATTTGTATTGTCTCCTGCATTGAGAGAGAGAATTTTCCAAAATACACAAATCTCTCTTTTCGAAAAATTGGACAGATACTTATAAAGTGGAAGCAGTCTTCTTTGGATCTTGTGTTGCATAGTGTGCAAAACTGGTTGTAACTCCCATTGTAAGGTCTTCCGTTGAGGCATAATAATTCGCATCTTGCTTTAAATATTAGAGAAATATCTTTGGGACTTAGAGAATTTTGAAAATAATTATTGTTACACAGATTAAATTTCAACTGACTGTATAATATTCGGCTTTCAGATTCAGTAGCTGTTTCTACAAGCAGATTTCGAACCGAGTCTTCATTCAGCTGAATAATTCTATAAAGCTTTTCCTTTACACCAAGAATGTTGTTTGGATCAATTTCTATATCTTCGCCAAAAGAAGTGGCGATCTGTTGCCATTTATTAAACCACCAGTCTTTGTTCCTAACTTCGTATAGCAGCATCTTTTTACTCAGACGTTCATCTCGAAAACCTAAGACTTTAAGTAGATAATCAGCTTGTAGTTTCAGGGTGCAGGTAAATACTCGTATCTTTGGCAAGCCGGTTTCTAAATAAATCGCATAATTCGGTGTGTTGATTGGTAGATTGAAAATTTTTCTGATGAAGTTCCTCTGAAGTTTCTCAGTTACCTCATACTCTTCCATTCCCCAAACTTGAGCTGCATAGCACAGAGTTGACTTCACAACTGAATTGAAGATTTGATATTTGGTAGACAAATGTATACGGCTGTTTGTAAAAATCTTTCTCCATGTTAAGTTTATAAGACTTTGAGAGGCCTTGGCTTTTTCGGCAAGGTGCTTACTAAAATTTAGCCTTGGGTTAAGGTTCACCCCAAGATACCTATATTCATTTGTCACTTCCAAATGCCTTCCATTGTACACCCAATTGCTTCCGACTTCAGTTCGATTGGAACGCGAGAAAATCATAATTTTTGATTTTTCAGTGTTGATTTCAAGTCCCCATTTTTCACAGTATGTAGACAGCCGGTTTATCATCAATTGTAAATTGTCTTTCGATTCTGATAATATTAACAAGTCGTCAGCATATAGCAACACATTGATTTGGATTCCTGCCATTCTAATTCCTCCAGGAAGGTGGTTTACAATGTCGTTTATAAAAAGTGCAAATAAAAGTGCGCTAAGCGGACATCCCTGTTTGACACCTGAATCAGTTCTAAACCATTCAGAGAAACGTGAACCATCCCACACGCTGGCGTCTGTGTCATTGTACATATTTTTGATAACATGTAGAAACTTGGTTGAGACACCTAGCTGTGAAAGTTTGTATATTAGCGCATTCCGATTTACCAAATCAAACGCTGCTTTGAAATCGACAAAGAACGCGTACACCTTTTTATTTCTAGCATGATATGCTTTGACAATCGATGTCAGAGAGAAGATTTGGTCAACTGTGGAATAGTTTTTCCTAAATCCAGCCTGGAAATCGGATAGTATATTTTTTTCTTCTACCCAGTTTTCCAATCGGCTAACAAGAACTCCACAGAGTACCTTAGCTATGATATTCATAAAAGATATACCTCTGTAGTTGGCAACGTCATTCATGGCACCTTTTTTATGTATTGGGAATATAACAGCTTTTTTGAACGAGGATGGAACTTCCGCATTCATAAGAATTTTGTTAAAAAGCGTAGCCAGTTGAATACTAAAACTTTGAGAAGCATTCTTAAAAAATTCATAAGGTACACCATCTTCACCCGGAGCTTTTCTATTTTTAGCTTTCAGAAGCACTGCTTTTATCTCAAAAATAGATATCTCGGTGTCAAGTATATCATCGGTGAAGAAAGGTTCAGCATAAGGAAAAGTTAAGTTGGAATTCGTTTGAAGCATTTTCGAGAAATGAATAGAAAGATCATTGGCGGATACATTTGTGCCTATTATGTGATGAGAACCATTAATATCGCCAGCTTCCAAAATTCCTTTGTGTTCTTTGTTTCACCAAGTGATTGGGCTTGTTTATTTTCAAAATTAAGTTTCTTTGCAAAACACAGACTTTTATATTGGGAATTTGATTGAACGTACCATTTTCGTAATCCTTCATTGTTGGAATTACGGAATGCATTTAAAAGAGCAAATGATTTTTTTCTTGCTCTCATACACTCTTTATCAAACCATTTTTGTTTGAATGGTTTTGCTACATTAGAGCTAAACCTGTTTGCCGAATTTCTCATGCATGTTATTATTTCATTTGAAAGAATATCAGTAGACTCAATGCCAGCAGGAATTCTTGAGAGCCAAACGTCTAGTTTGTGTTGAAAGGTTTTAGCTTCTTCATCCCTCCATTTAAGTCTAGGTAACAACTGAAGATTTGATTGTGACGAGTCAGGTTCGGTTTTCCATTCTACTGCGATTGGCATATGATCAGAGAAATGTTTGCATAGCACCTCAAACTTATTTATGAGGTCTAGCCAATCATTGTTCACCATACAGTAATCAATCACTGACTTACCTTGTCCTCCAATAAAGGTATATTGACCATCCATGTCTCCTTCGGTACAGCCATTCAAAAGAATAAAATCATACAATTGCAGCGTTTCAAGAAGTGCAGCACCATTACTATTGCATATTATGTCTTTGGATGTTCTAGAGTTAACGTTTAAACAAACATTGTTAATGTTTCTGACTGTAGTGACTTGATCGTTACTAGTTCTGGCGTTGAAGTCCCCAATCATTAGTACGCTCTTGCTGGCAAAAACAGATAAATTATTGTTGAGTTGTTCTAAATCCTCGGTCCACTTATTGCAGTTTAAATAAAGAGGCATTATATACATATCGTTTCTTTTTAAGAGTTTAATTACAGTTGTTTCTTGTATCTCTGCAAAGTCGTACAATTTAATATGTGATGTTCTTATTCCATACAAACAACCTCCGCTTGCTCGTCCCTTGCTACATGCTTTGGTAGCATGAATTCAGTGAAGATTATATCCGCTAAAATATTTTATGAATTTAATCGAATTTTCTAAAGTAATATGTGTTTCAAAAAGGAAAAAAAGATCAAAAGTTTTAACAAAATTGAAAAAATCTACATACAATAACTTATTATTCAGACCAGATATATTATATGCTAATATTTTACAAAAACTATTACTTAATGAGCTGACGGCATTTAATTTTCAATTTCTTGGTTTAATACTACTACTTTGTTGTTTTTGATGAAGTGGCATCCCTGGTTCCCCAGAAATAATGCTGATCTATTACTTTCGTTGTGACGCCTATTTGACAGCATCGTGTTTGTGACTCTTCCGAAGTCCAATTGTCCAAACATTTGTTGTAGCTCTTTTTCACCATTATTATTATTAATTTTAAGATTGTTATTTTTGTTCAAATAAAATATTTTATCTTCGATAAGAAGAGTGTTGTTTTTTATTAGTACCGGAGCGTTTGGTGCATTAAGTTTAATTATTTTCCTATATTGCAGCAAGATTCTTCGTTTTAACTGCATTTGTTTAGTAAGATCCTTTTGGATGTAAACACCTGTGTTCTTTAGCCTAGAAGAGTTTTTAAGCATTTTCATTGCAGTTTCCTTACAGCCAGTGTTTAATTTCATTTTGATTAAGTTGTTGTTTTTGCTTATTTGAATGGGTTTTGACATCCCTTGTATATCTGCATTATCCAACAGCAGCCGAGTCATACATCGTACTTTTTCTTCTGGATCAACGTTTTCAGACGGAATACAAAAAATAATATTTTTGCCTTTTAGTTCACGGCTTTGCGCTTCAAGTTCTTCTTCCAATAAATTGCATCTAGCTTCAAATTGATGAACTTTTTGCGCTAAGTCTTCATTTTGTTTTTTCAAGAAGGTTATTTCTGTATTTAGCGTAATGAGGTCTTCCTTCGATGCTAAATTCGCTGTTGCCTTTTCGAGTTCAGTATGGAGAGAATCAACAATAATCATTTTAATTTTTTGCAAATCAGCATCAGATATGGACATTGTTGAATTATTTTTAAAAATTTTAGACGATCTGTTGTTAATATCGGTGTTTTGATGGTTGCCGTCGGGAGAAGTTTGACAACTCTTACGTTTGTTATAACTCATGAGATTCAGATCTCTGGTTTATAGGCAACTTTAAAAAAGTAAATATATCCGCTTCTATTTTTCATCATATGCTAAGGACTTTGGCTTTTGCTGCTTAATTTACTTTTCACTTCCAGATGACTCTTCTAAAATATCCATCACAATGTTTGAATTAGGCAGCCAATCTCGAATACTAAAACCTTGCTAATGTATGTAATGAATTTCCTTCGCCAACTGGATTGCGAACTATCAATCAAATCATCTACGTAATGGTTTTTGGTGATAGCGAGCACTGCTTTTGGATCTGACTAGACTCGCTCGCGTTTACATTCTTTACGTATTGAATCACTCTTGGCGCAGAAGATGCACTAAAGATTAAAACTTCCGTCACTAGAATATCTGATTCTTCATTCGACAGTCCACTTCCCCACAAAAAGCGCTGTGACTGTTAATCCTCCTTCCGAACCATTTATTGTGACTGGACGTGCCTGAAAGGAATACAGCCCATTAAGTAAATAAACCAGCTGATCGGGATCTCTTAGTAACATAGAGTTTAACGATACTCAATGTGTCTTCGGAACCTCATACCAAACAAGCCGAAGCTTTCTAGGCTTGTTCGGATTCCTAAAAACAAACGTTGGCATGTAGCCGAATCTTCATTTTTCCAATCTGCTTGCATAACCCGAATTGAAATCCGAATCTGTATGGATTTTCCTTTCCATACACTGTAACCGCTTAGGTGCCATTGGATAGCTGTCCAGCATCTCGACGTCTTCGAACTTAAACAAAAGTCCATTCTGAAGCCTTTTTCCGATGTATCTGGATTCCTTCTTCAAGATGTTTAACACCTGTTTTTCTTTAGCCCCCTCAATCATGCATTTCACCGGAAAGCTCTCTCAAGAAGCGCCAGCGTTTCGAATAACTTTCCATTTCCATAGATGGTTACAGGAGAATTTCTAAAAAGGACTTCAGCTGCGCATTGTAGACTTCCACGCCACTTTCACTTTGTATAATCGTGCCGCAAAATATGGTATTTCTTACTACAACTATTTATTAAACAGGCTTTCAGTTTCTTGCATCTTTTCTGTGCAGATTGTCATAAACAGCATTCGGAAATCCAATGACGCCACATCTATCAACTGATGGTTTCATTGACAAACGAAGCAGTCTGTTTGGTTTTGCAGAGCAACCTCACTGAGGTAAAGTGCTCGCTGGTTCTGCCATCCAGCCCGGATGTCCGTTCGGCTTATTTGCTAAGTTAAGTCTCAACGCAGGAGGAAGCCTTTCAACTAACTTCTCGAGCAGCATTGAGTTTACAATGTTGTTTCGAAGACCGGCAGCCTGCATAGTCAATTAAAGTGAATGCACGGAACTGTGTAACGAACAATTTTTTCAAATGGCTCTTATCTTAACAAGAAGCGTTTTAATTATGACCTTCAGTCGCCCATAATGTTTCTTGAGTGCTAAATTCCGTACTTCTTTTTTAAATATTGGAAATACTTCGTCTCCACGCGTCGCTGCTCTTCCAGGCAATCGAGCTCCGGCTTCGAATTTTTATCAAGTGAACAGCCTCTGAACGTTAGATATTCATCTAATCCTTATCAATGGAAACTCCAATACTGCCGCTGTCTGACTGCCGCCATTAATTTCCGTTACTCGGCACCGAATGCCTGTTCACAAACAGCACAGCTCAATGGACGTGTCGATATCGATATCGGAACCATTAATCACACCTATGGCATTGCCCTATCCCAGCGCTGTTTGGGTTGAGCATCTGCCGCATAATTTTCCAGGTGGCCGTTTTAACAACGCACTTAATTTCAATGGTTATCAGGGGGAAGAAAAGAAATTATTCCTTTCGAGAATGTCTTAATTTTTCCGTGAAGATTTGTTCGAATCGGTGTAAAAGACATCGTTTTGGTCTAAAATATTATAATTGTCGCATTGTCCCTCCGGGTTGGAACCGCAGACTATTCGGACTGAAGTGTTAGCGTTCATGGGACATGTACCGTCCATCACAGGCAACTAATGTGCACATTAGTCCCGCAAATGGGACTAAAAATCACTCGAAGGACGTCACAGAAATCCATGCTTCTGCTCTATAAAGCAGGGCTGGGATGATGAGGGACTTATATAGAGTCAAGAGATACTAGGACATGAACTTATTACTCAATTGCCTTCTTAGGCCGAAGAAACGGCGACTGCCAAGAGTAGCCCTTAATTTAATTTCTGATGTGATGTCGTTATCAGATTTAATATCGGAGCCGAGGTACACAAAGTGTCTGACTACCTCGAAGTTATAGCTGTGTATTGTGACGTTCTTTCCGATTCGTCGACGTTGTGTGTCCCTTCTTTTTGAGGGTATATACTTAGTTTTGCCCACATTCACGACTATGTTTGGCCTTTCTGTTCCGATATTTACCAATCCACCAACGACAGTGTTTGGGAATACTTGTGAATTTAAATCATTTTAACCTTAGTTCGACCACTACACCTGTAAATAATTCTTTTGAGATGACATCGCATACAACACCTCAAAATTCTTATTCGGAAATCGCTAGAACATCGATAAACCCTTCTCAATACGTCACAAATCACTCGTTAAATTCCAATCACTTCCTACCACAGACATTATTGCCTATAGCTGTTGGAAAGGTATTAGGCAGCAGTGGACATTATCATCACGTTCGTATGTTAATTGATTCGGGCTTGCAGGTTTCCTTCATAACGGAATCTTGCGCCCAAAAACTTGGCCTTAAACGGAGGAATGCTCGCATTCAATTCAGTGGAATTGGTACAATGTGCGCGGGAAAATCCAGGGGCCTAATATCAATGTTGATTTCGTCTCGTTTTGATGCAGCTAGCATTTCAGTTAACGGCTACATTCTATCGACAGTTACGTCAAAATTACCAACTACTTCGTTCAACTGCAGAGATTGGGACCACGTCTCAAAACTTAATCTTAATTTAGCAGATCCATTATTCAACGTATCAGGCGCGGTTGATATTTTGCTCGGGGCAGATGTAGCTTGGGATATTCTACAGGGAGAAATAATTCGCAATCCTAATGGTTATCCAGTTGCAAACAAAACCATCTTTGGTTGGGTGCTGGCTGGACAATTATCGTCGGGACAGAGTGACATAGCACAGGCAAACCACGTGGTTTGTGATATAGACTCAATGTTACAATCCTTTTGGAATATCGAAGAAATCGATCCAAAATCGGTGGTGACTAAGGAAGATCAGGAAATCGACAAACACTTTCTTGAAACTCACAAGAGAGATAACGAATGAAGGTATGTCGTCCGCCTTCCCTTCAAGACAAAACCTAATTTCGCTGACACCCTCACTGGTGCAGTTTCGTGTTTGAAGTCTTTGGAAAGACGATTTAGTAAGAATGGGTTACTGCATAAAAACTATTCAAAATTTATGGATGATTATTTGGCTTTAGGGCACATGCGTAAAATTCCTCCTTCTTTGGTGCTTAAGCCCAATGTATTTTATTTGCCCCACCACGCGGTTTTCAAACCCGATAGTGTTTCAACGAAGCTCCGTGTCGTCTTTAAAGGTTCGTTCGCAGATAGTAATGGAAATTCCTTAAACCAATTCTTAATGATAGGCCCACTTATTCAAAGAGATATCTTTTCTGTGCACATTCGGTTTCGCCGTCACCAAATCGTTTTTACGGCAGACGTTGTAAAAATGTTTCGCTAGATACGAGTTGCCGATGAAGATTGTGACTTTCAAAGAATAGTGTGGTGAAAATCGCCGTCTGAACCGATTGAACATTATTGCTAGACCTCAGTTACATACGGTACGTCGTGCGCTCCCTATGAAGCGGTACGTGTTTTGCAGCGAATCGCACTCGATTATCGCGATCAGTATCCGGTTGCTGCCGATATACTCCTTAAGGATACATACGTGGACGATATTGTTTCGGGCGGAACATCAATCAGTGATGCGCGTTTCAAACAGAACCAATTAATCGAACTTCTTGCCAACGCTGGCTTGGAGCTAAGCAAGTGGCAAAGCAATAGCCCAGAACTTCTTCCGGAAGGAGATCGTGGACAATGTGAAACAGTTTTTCTAGATAGTGAACTTAATGCGTGGGTGAAAGTACTCGGTATGTACTGGAACTCAAAACAAGACTACTTTTCGTTTCGTATACACCTGACGCCAGATGAAACTTTTACAAAACGCCAGATCTTAAAAGACGTTGCACGCATTTTCGATCCCCTCGGGTTTCTTGCTCCTTCGGTTGTGCAGCTTAAGATTCTATTACAAGAATTGTGGCATCGAAAACTTGATTGGGATGATCAACTTCCTGATTGCATCGCCGCGAAATGGAGTAAACTTCGAAAAGATCTACCTGTACTTACATCTATCAACGTATCCCGTCACATCGGTACTATAGATCCTGCCTTTCAATTACATGGCTTTTCCGATACCTCTGCTTCTGCTTATTCTGCCGTCATTTATTCGCGATATACTCTTTCAAACGGGGAAATCCAGAACAACATCGTTGCAGCGAAGACTCGTGTCGCTCCGATTAAGTAGCTCTCTATCCCACGTTTGGAATTGTGCGGAGCTTTACTACTCGGTCGGTTACTTGCTGCAGTTCAAAAGTCTTTGGATACAACATTCTCAAACGTTTATGCATGGTGTGACTCCCAAGTTGTTCTTTCTTGGCTCTCGTGTCCTTCACGTCGGTGGGACATATTTGTCGGTAATCGAACCTTTGAAATTTTGAACACCATTCCGAGAAACAGATGGTTTCACATCAGGACGGATCAAAATCCTGCACACTGTGCGTCACGCGGAATAGCCCCTTCTGCCTTGATAGAACATTCTTTATGGTGGACCGGTCCACACTGGTTGAAGGAAAAAAAGGACGCTTGGCCTATTGCTGAGTTTGTCGAAGAGCATCCAACTTGTAAACAGGAGGAGAGGAAGAACTTTCAACAAACTTGCGTTGCCGTTGGATCGGAGCACCCATTTGAGTTCCTGTCATCTCGAGTTTCTGCTTGGAATCGTCTCGTTCACAGTGTCGCCTATTTATATCGGTTTGTTTCAAGGTGTCGCAAAGGATCACGAACCCAAGGTCATCAACTTCTGCCCCATGAGATTTATGATGCAAAACGAGCTATGGTTACAAAATCTTTACTTTGGAGAACATATAACATATTATGCCAAATATGGCCATTTCGGTAAGAATTGCACGATCGCTAACTTGGATCCATTTTTTGATAATAACCAGGTTCTGCGGGTGGGAGGAAGAATTCAAGAAGCCGACGTTTCATTCAACGTGAAACACCCAATAATCATTCCTAAAGGATACACCATTACGAAACTCATTGCCAAAGACGCACACGAACGATTTCTTCATCCTGGTGTATCGGCTCTGTTCTCTCTAATTCGACAGGAGTTCTGGATTATTGGAAGCCGCAACCTGCTGCGCCATGATTGCATTAAATGTTTTCGGCAGAGAAAATCAACGACGTTCCAAATCATGGGCAATCTCCCAGCACAGAGAATCCAGGCAACCAGGCCTTTTACTCATTGTGGGTGTGACTACGCTGGTCCCATCCCTATTAAAATCAAATTAGGTCGGAAAGTTCAAACCACAAAGGGTTATATCTCTTTATTTGTATGCCTTGCTACGAAAGCCATTCATTTGGAACTTGTCAGCGACCTGACAACTGAAACATTTCTTGCAGCTTTACGTCGCTTTATCGCCCGTCGTGGTAAGCCCTCTCACATGTACTCGGATAATGGAACAAACTTCCGTGGGTCTGCAAAGGTATTATCAGAAATGCATAAGTTAATCTTATGTGAGCAACATAACACCATCGTCGCTGAGTCCCTTGTTAGAGATTCCATTACTTGGCACTTCATTCCCCCTTCCGCACCACACTTCGGCGGCTTGTGGGAAGCAGGGGTGAAGTCAGTTAAGCAACATCTTCGTCATGTGATAGGTTCGGACTTGCTAAATTTCGAACATTTATATACCGTATTGACCCAAATAGAAGCCATATTAAATTCTCGCCCCCTTTGTCAAATTTCCGATACTGATCTCGATCCACTAACTCCAGCTCATTTCATTTTAGGTGAGTCCTATTCAGCTGTCCCAGAACCATCGTTTGAAGTACCAATCAATCGACTCTCCAGTTGGCAAGCACTTCAAAATAAGATCCAAGGTTACTGGAAGCGATGGAGCATGGAATATTTAACCTCACTCCAGCACAGGCCACGTTGGGCTCATCCTCAGATTAATCTTCAGTTAAATGACTTGGTGGTCATCAAAGACAGTAACCTACCACCTGGAAAGTGGGCCATGGACCGTATTATATATCTATATCCGGGTAAAGATGGACATGTTCGCGTTGTGAAACTTAAGACTGCAGCTGGCTTTACTCCCAACGTGCTGAAACTATGTTCCAGGGGCGGGGGAATGTTTGGGAATACTTGTGAATTTAAATCATTTATAAATTGTTAATTGCTCCTAACTCTATTTCATCTATTTGCTAGTCTATCATTGTCTTGACTAATGTAGTAACAATCTGTAAAGTAATGCAATTTTCGTTTATTATATGACTATTTGAAATTTGAAACCCGGTTAACGTACACTATTCTAATTTGCACATTTATGCTTTACACTCATTTATCACGACTCACTTTAATTTGTTCAACTGTTATACTCAATATTATTCATATCACTAAATTGTATAACACTTTACTATGAAAAATCTGAAATAAAATTGTCTCGCCCACTTGGATATCGAACAGCGGAAAGATAAGTAGCATTTTCATTTATTTTACATTGGCTATCTATCCATCGTATTCCTTCCCTCCGCTCAGCAAGTGCTGGTCCTTTAAAGCAAATTTAATTCATTGCTCGATTATTACAAGACAGACAGGTCGCTGAGTTCTGCCAATGATGTAGTTGGAAGTAGTTGTACAGACTTTTAGAAAATTGTGCCTCCAGTGCTCACTTGTTAGTTCCGCACAATTCTTTTAACTACGAGTATAATGTTAAAGAAGACACATACAGCGCGTCATCTTGTCTAAAACTTTTTTTGACATCAAAGTTCTCGGTTAAGTCTTTACCGACTTTGACGAAGTAGCGAGCGTTCTCCATCGTCATTCTGTACAATCCGACGAGTTTGGCAGGAATATATAGACTAAATATGGCTCTGAATAACTCGTCCTTATAGGCGCTTTCATGCCTTAAAGGTGGTACGTATCGATTGACTTTTTGTGTTTTTTTCCCCAAGATCTGCCGTAGTGGAGTTATCGGCCCTAAAACCACACTGATAGCTCGGCAGCTAGGCCGTCCGATCCAGCGGCTTGTTTTTTTTTTTTTCATTTGGTCGGGCGGAGTGATGTCTGACAGCAGAATTTGGGGCGTTCTCGACGTTTTACAATCTGCAGAGATGATTTGCAAATATCATCAGTACTGATTCTACTACTAAGTTTCCTTATTCATGTCTGCAGGCCTCTGTTTGGGTGATGTTGCCTTGATACGTTCTTTTAAGTTGTTGGTAAAACTTCCGAATATTGTTCCTTCATTAATATCTATCTATTTCCTCTATTGCCCCTATCATGTCTCTTCTTTTTCCTCCGGGAAGCCGATAACTTTCGCTCCCTTTTTGCTCGTAAAGCATATTAATTCTTCTATGCAATGCCGCTTCATAGGCGAGTTGTTTCTCTACGTGTGCTTGCCTGCATTCTTTTCCACGATGAAATGGTGGTCGGGTTAAACCCAGCACATCGTGTGCGTGCGTAATACTTTACTGAACCACTCACAAGCTACAATAGTTCAACAATGCAAAGCTTCTTTTAACACAGTTGTGAAGCTGAGTTCATTGGGACGGGGATCACAATAAGGTTGAGACCGCCGTTAAGTTTGTTAGTTAAGGTTAAGAGGAGTACATCTCAATGTGCGTATTAGGAGTTTCATGGACAGTTGGATCTCTTACTTGCACAATCGGGATGAGTCACAAGGTTGCAGCCAAACTATACGAACGTTTCCGGACATCTTTAAGAAGTCAACAGACTTTTTGCTGTGATTTGGCAGCAAAACTGTGAACTTCTTACTAGGGTCCTACGCACACCTTAGTGTGCTAGTCATAAGTGATACTATCTACCGCGAATCTTGCTGTTAGAGTAATGACAACGCCGTGGATCAATTCGTCTGTGAACGTCCGACCTAAGCTCGAATTATATATGTCGCAGGTGCTTGGCGTTGATGCGATGGTTGCTTATGCTATGGACAACTTATTATAAATGGCTCTGTTTCGACAAAAAATGGCTCTATTTCATAACTTCGCATAGTCCTAAAGAACCCTTACTGGACCCAGCTCCAAACACATTGAATGAGCTCATATTATTATCTGATCTGCCACGATGACGCTATCGATGATTCAATTGCCGTATGTCCGCTTTCTGAAACTCAATCATTATCGATAGAGTATTACAGTGTTGCTAGAGACGGTTGGACGGGACCAGTATCCTGGGAGGTAAAATGTGCAGTACAGCACATGGCATAACCAGATTGACGTCAGTATAACACCAATAGTTATAAAATAAAATGCTTGGGAATAGGAGGCTTCATTCATTGGTAATAGGCATGTTAAGAGCAGCAGTTAGTGGGTGGTTGATACATTATGCAAATGTTCACGTTCAAATTTAAACTCGTATATCTGAAAAACGTTGTATCAAATCTACATACCTACGTGTATATCCGCTTACAACAAACCACCACTGTCCATTGTTTCCGAATACAAATAACTACAATTGCATATCATGTAAAGTTTCCATGTTTCGGAAAATCCATAAATCATATCGAAAAAGCCCGTAATTGAAATGCAAACCGTAAATAATGTAAAACTGGACTTAAATGCGACTTTTATTGAGCTCAATTATTAGCACCCCACACTCCTAACAAAACCAAATATAATTTAAAATTTTTATTTTTTTTTATGATTTTTCTATAACATCCCCTAGGAGCAACTCATTCAAATAAATATATCCATAGACGAGTTCATTAAAATATTCCAAATCCAAGGTTCCCACATATGTAACGTTCCTTGTCTCACCTCTCATCTATCATCTTTCAGAAGGGTTTCTTTACAAGTTCTTAATGAAATCACTGTGCTTGCTGTTAACGTCGTCTGGCTCGATAGTTTGTTCGTTGTACCGGATTGGATAGGTTAGCTGATTGCCCTTGTCCCAGGAGTACAGTTCCTAGAAGTGGAAATAAGGAAAAAATTCAAATAAATGTAATTCTCTGTTTCTTTCGTAATATTCATCATTATGTCTATGAGAGATACAAATTCATCATAAAACTATTCGTCATCAAATGGATGGAAACACTACTTCAGAAAGAGAAGAGGATTTTAACGCAGTTCCAAGCGGCATTCAGCAATAAGCTGCTCAGTTTCGTCCATGTATCCGTGTTCGTCCTTTGTGATACAATATATACAAAGATCATTCGAGAGGTATACCATATTTCCACGAATCAAGATAAGTACAAGTATCTACTTATGTTTGCTTTACTAGAGAGAAAATGTTTTTTCCTTTCTAATCGGCGATGTGGATACTACCCGTACTTCACGGTCCATGGGAGAATAGTTAAGCTGGCCCATCAACTTGGGCTACTTCTTGGAGCTATGTGTTAGTATCATACTCTCAGCTGCCTCATGGAAGCATTTCAGAAGGAGGGATTACCTTGTATATCTGACATTTTAAGTGCTGGCAATTGCTGGAAAATTGTGAAACTAGATATGAGGGAGGAAATGAACAAATGAGTTTGGATTAGGTAGTTCTAAAGGACTGGGAGGAGGGGTGGAGAAAGCTTCTAACATTAGCTGATGCTTAAATGTTTAAATTCTGAGAAAAGTGATCATATAAACTCTCTAAGGACAAAAACACTTAACTTCGACTTTTGGATAGATATTGGAGGATAAATAAGTTTATGTGCTGGGGAATCCATAAAAGTGCCATTGGCTTTTATGTATCATACGAAAAGCATCATCAATGCTCTAAAGATTCATCATTTCAATGTATATGTGAATATGTGCTTTTCTATGGAAACGAAACGCCAATGATACTGAAACATACGGATATCTATGAAGTAGGAAAACATTTGGTGCTGAATACAAAGCAGTTCTAAAAGCTGATGTACACGTTTACTAAGGTAGATGAATGAGAGGGAGTTAAGTATGTCTAAACGCAAGGAACATAGTTTATATTGCAACTATAGATACCATTGAAATTGCAGTTTAAGGATCTTTAAAGGAAAATACTCCATATTAACTCCATATCTGCTAAGAGATATGTCAGTAGAGGTACGCGGCAAGGCGGTGTCCTCTCTCCCCTTCTCTGGAACTTAGTAGTTAACGAACTACTGATATACTTGGAAGCGGGTGGTAGCAGAATGATTGCCTATGCGGATGACGTTGCCATAGCCGTCTCAGGAAAACATCTAAACACCATTAAAGAACTCCTCCAAGTAAATCTCAACGGATTAACCCGCTGGGCAGATCGCTGTGGATTGGGAATAAACCCCCATAAAACTGATCTTTTCCTCTTTTCTAGGAAATATAAAATTCCAATCATAGACCCTCCATCAATAAACGGTACCAGTTTAGTTTTCTCCGATACAGCAAAATATCTGGGTCTCATTTTTGACAGGAAACTAAACTGGAAACCTAACATTCAAAAAAGAGTCAATAAAGCTACAATAGCTTTATTCTCTTGCAAGAAAGCCATTGGGAACAAATGGGGCCTTCAACCTCGCATAACCCACCGGCTATATATCTCGGTCATAAGACCGATACTTACTTACGGGGTGGTTGTCTGGTGGACGGCCCTGGAAAATGCAGTCAACCGCATTAAACTAAGCAGAGTCCAAAGAACAGCATGTCTATGCACAAGCGGAGCCTTGCGGTCTACCCCCTCTGCGGCATTAGATATTCTGCTTCACTTGACACCCCTAGACATTTTTAGCAAGCAAGTAGCTGCGACTTCAGCTATTCGCCTTAAAGCGACTAAACAGTGGACAAATAATTCATTTGGCCACGCCAATATTCTTAATACATTAGGAATTCTCACAGAGACCATTGATTACACCATACCTGAACTTTGATTTGACAAAAACTTCCATGCTTTCCAAGCTTTCCCTCTAGACCATTCTGGGAGGAGGATGCTTTCATGAAGGACAAGTCAATCCATCTCTACACAGATGGATCTAAAACCGATAGCGGAGTTGGTGGCGGTGTTTTCTCAGATAAGCCTTCCAAATCACTGTAGCGTGTTCCAGGCGGAAATTTTGGCGATTAAAGAAGCTCTGTCCTGGCTGAAGAAAAACGTGATATCTGCAAAGGATATCCGCATATTTTCGGATAGTCAGGCGGCCATTAAGTCCATGGACTCGGTCTCATTATATTCTAAAACCGCCCTTGAATGCCGATCATCTCTCATGGAGATGGCAGAGCAGTTCAACATACACCTTTGTTGGGCGCCGGGCCACAGAGACATTCCAGGGAACTGCAGAGCCGATGAACTCGCCAAAATTGGTACCACTCTACCTATCCTACCGGACAAAGGTAGTATAGGTATACCAATCGCTACGTGCAAACTAACACTAAAGCTAGATGCCAATAAAAGAACAGACCTTACATAGGTGGACTGCTGGACAAACATGTCTAGCGACCAAACAGATCTGGCCAAGGCTGGATCTGAGTCGCTCTAAGTGTCTGATCCTTTTAGATAGGAAACATCTCAGCGCCATAATAGGTGTCATTACTGTACACTGTCTGATAGGCAAGCACGCAAGATGGCTTGGCGCTTTTACTAATGATTTGTGTAGAATCTGCATGGACGAGGAAGAGGAGGAGACAATCCCCCACCTACTCTGCACATGCCCAGCTCTC
This sequence comes from Volucella bombylans, assembly GCA_949129095.1. Classification (NCBI taxonomy): domain Eukaryota; kingdom Metazoa; phylum Arthropoda; class Insecta; order Diptera; family Syrphidae; genus Volucella; species Volucella bombylans. The sequence continues at coordinate 163,379,260 of OX422141.1, read as the reverse complement.
TCCCAGAGAAGGAAGCTTCATCTAGGAGCTTTCTTCTACAACGACCTAAACGATCTAGAAAAAATAGACGTTAACAGTCTCCAATGCTTTATTATAAGCTCAAACTGGTTCCAGTAGTAAGAGGATCATAGATCCACGTGGCATCACAATGGGCCAATAGGCCTAAGTGGGTTGGTATTTCTAACAGCCACTCTTACCTAACCTAACCTTTTCATTATACACAAAAGAACTTATAACATACATACATATATCGCACTCGCGTTTTCGGTCCGACAGCAGTATTTCCCATCGTTTCAGAGCAGTAAAACAGGCCCCTGTACTAGCAAAGACAAATCCAGGCAAGAAGATCTACCAGTATATGATTTTGTTAATCTCGTGCTAGATCTAAAATCTACCTGCTCCCGGGCAGATGTTAACACTAAGTGCTCTGTCTTAAACAAACTCGTCCAGTTGGTGGGATAAGTGGACAAAATCAGCATTATCGATCCCTTTCAATTCCCTTTATTTGCTTCTATTTGCTTCAAATGAAGAACATGCCAATGCGAAACGATTTAAGGAGACATTAATCAAACCAACAAATATTGGCTTAAGAGAGTAAATACCTGCAGCGCCTCATCATTGCCTATGAAATGGAGTACCGTATAATGCGGTCGAAAACTGTTCAATAGAACAAATATTTTCCTCTGTCAGTCTCGCACTAAGCCATGCAGGAGTTGGTGAAATATATTCCTATCACATTTCGATGCTACTAAGCAAAGGCATAATGGGCCATTAAGACACAAAAGTAAGCTGTTTCCAATCTCTCTACTGCTCATGACAAGCGCAGTTGTCAATGGAAATCCAAATCAATCCTAATGCAGTTTATCGGCAGCATAGTATGTCCGTTTTCGAAAACGTCATTTAATCGTCATTTTGATCGTCAAATTGATCGTCATTTGCAATACTTGAGGGTTGCGAACATCAAACTGCAAACGTCATTTGGTATGGTTGATCTGTGTCATCTATATTACGCAGTGCAAATTTCTGGCTGCTTTTTTGCAGCGCATATGACGTTTATGAACATCTGTCCTGCAAACACTGCATTATCGAACATGCTGCAAAGGCAGTTTGATTTATAATGTCGTTTTCGAACAAATGACTTTCGCAGGTTGCGTTTAAGAACATTTTGCAAAAGCAATTTGATGCAGATGACGTTTTCGAAAATGGCCTATTTCTCAATTTCGCTGTGATATGAGATATAGACAGAACACAGTTCACAGTTTCACCCTTGGACTGTCCCCCGAGAAGACTTGCATTGAATATTTTACTCTAACAACAACCCAAATTCTGTTGACGTTGCGATAGACGGCATGTCCATCTAAGATAAGAGTGAAAGACAATTGGCCCGGCCGTTCAATTGGGACTCTAGTGCCAGTTGTTCCGATGTCTACAGTTTTCCAGAAGATAGTTTTGAGCGTGCTTTGCATTTGAAAGTAAGCAAAATTCATCGGTTTGTCTGAAAAGAATCCAAGCGGGCAAGTGAAAGTCCTTATGCAGCCACAATAAACAGTTCTTTGGAATATGGTAAAAGCAGAAGAGCATGGCTGGATGCTGTAGGAATAGGTTGACTGGCGTCAACCTGAAAATGACCAATTTTTGGTAGACATTCACATATACATTTTTGTTAATCACTTTACTTTTCTTTCCATAACTTGCTCTTGGAATTTATCTCAATCGATTAATTAAACCTAACAGTCCACCTAATTAATAAATACGTTATCCCACAATTTGTATATTATGAGCCAAGAAAACTGTAAGCCATTTAGTGTTTTACGGCTACGAACAACTTGATCATCAATATACTCGTTCACTTGGATCTCGTTCACAGCCAGCACCACATCTCATCACATAAGTATCCTTGGGCAAAGATATTTAATTATAACGTTTAAATTGTTTCAAGGGTTTTTTTTTTCCTAAATATTTTTCATAGTTGGTTAATTAACAGAGAGCATGGACCTGCAACGTACGAACACTGTACAGCCCTAGTGGTAGGTAAGTAACTGGCCGCTGGCTTCAAGTCCGTAATGTAGGTTCTGTAAAATAGTGAAGAAAACCTTGTCACCGAAGCTCAAGGAATGGTAGATATGTTTAAACAACACCTCCAGCACCTACGTAAGAGGTATCAAGTAGAAAGCGTGATAAGGCACGCCCTCGTGGATGGAGTGACCATCTTAAAACAAAAGTGTATTTTATATACAATACATCCTTCATTTCTTCAACAGCTTTTACCAGGAAAACATAAGAGAAGATTTAGCTGATATACAGAGAAAAGAACGGCTTCGAGATGTGATTGTGTGCGGCATTCCACGAAGATCAGATGAAAATTCCACTGTTGTCATAAAGACCATAGCTGCTAAATTACATAACCAAATTTCACCACATCTCAATATGTTCCCTTTAAAATCGAAATCTACAGACGATCAAGGCCCGTTGGTAATCCTCCTGTTTTCCCACACTGAGTAGCGAGCATTGCTTGGCACTTTCCGCAAAAAAAGGGATTTGACTTTTGAAGAGCTGGAAGGCTTTCCTTTTTCCTGAAAACGTTGTTACGGGCGATTTCAATATACACAATTCTGGGTATACATTCTGAGACGACATTCTGGACAGACAACACCCGCAGGACGGTGTGTTGAGATCTTGAACTAGCCAAACACCAGACATTGGTAGTCATACCGCCAACACCCTGTACTTGTTTTTTGCTTCTCACCCTGATAAATACAAGGTCAGCATGTTATCCCCTTTAGGCTCGTCGGACCGCTGTGACATATCAGCTAATTTCTCGGACATCGATCACACAGTTAGAGAAAAGATTCCTAAAAGAACCGCATGGCAATACGAGAAAGCCAATTGGAGCGGACTTAACAGCTTCTTTAGCAGTTTAACTAGTCGTTATGTTTCGCCGATAACGACGTGGATGCCGCTACTGATATGACCACTGAAACTATTCTCCTTGGAATGAAGAGTATTAAACCAAAAGAAAATGCATGGTTCGACTCGAGCTGTCTGAGGCTGTCAGGGTTAGAGAAATGTTTTTTTTTTCTGGTTCTAAAAGACCAACCCGACCGAGTTAAACCGAAAAAAAATTCAAATGAGCCAGAAATGACTGCAACGTCTTTCTCAAGCGTGTGAAATTTCAATACGACCAGAAGCTGAGGCTTCTGTATATTCTAAAGGTAGTAACAATTTTTTTTGGAAATTGTTCAAAAATATTAGAAATTCTGCCTAATCCTACATCCCAAGGCTCATTTATAATGACATTTCACCTATCGGCTGCTTGGACAATGCCAATCTGCTTCCTGCACACTTTTGTCGAAAATGCGTGCATTTGAGAACGATGACCCTCTTTTTCAATGGATTAGAAACTAGCTTTCGGAACGTTCAATTCAAGTTGTCTTGGATGGTTTCAAGTCTGATATTCACAAAATAAATGCTTTTTAATTTTCATCAACTATCTCTTGTCTGCTACTTCTAATCCAATATATTTCTTTACTGACGACAATAGTATCTGCTTTTCATATTAGTTTCCGAACTCACGTCCCTGCTTTTCGGCTGTAGAACGGGAACGTCGTTAAGGTCATTAAATTTCGATATTAACAGCATAACTAATTGGGGAACGATCAACAGAAATGGATTTTATGCTTCCAAAACACAAGCTGTCTGCTGTCGTTAAAGCGAAATTTAAACACCCAGCCATTATCCATGAATGGCACTTGCATCGAAACCGAAAAACTTTCCATTCTCGATATATATGTCAATGACAACTTACTTTGGAATGACCACATATTCGGTGTCGTCAAAAGTGCTGCGAAATGTCTAGGTTTCCTCAAGCGATGCATGAAATACTTCACCCCCTCTGATTAGGTCTAAATATATAAGGCATCCATCCGACCAAAATTGGAGTACAATGCCCACATCTGATCAGGTGCGCTCAAAACATCTCTGCATCTGCTAGATAGGATTCAAAACCGTGCAATAAATAATAATAAAACTCATAGGTGATACTAATATCACTCAGGCAATGGAGAACCTCACTCCGAAATTGCTAGTAGCATTCCGCCCCTTCAAACTTTTAGCCGTAACACCCGTCTCGCTATGTAACATATGCTCGTCAGTGCACCATCAAGCCCACTTTCGGACGTACTTTGAAACATTGTGATTCTTATCTAAGACGTACAACTCGCTTATGGAAATCGCTGAAGAGCTCTTTATTTTCTAGTCAGTATAACTTACAAACATTTACGAGGGCTGTATGATAAGTATCTGTTCGGCAAGAAAACACATTAACAATTTTTTTTTTGTTTTCTCAATATAGCCTCCTTTCAGCGCGACATATTTAATCCAGCGATACTCTAACTTTTTTAAGCCATTCAAAAAATATGATTTGTCGAAATCCGCAAAATAGGCCTCTGTTTCGGCGATGATTTCCTCGTTTGACGAGTAACGCTTTCCGCCAAGTCATTTTTTCATGTTTTGAACAAAAAGAAATCACATGGGGCCAAATCTGAAGAATAGGGAGGGTGAGGCAACAATTCGTCCCGTAATTCGACCACTTTTGCTGTGGCTCCGAAGTTGTCATGCGATTTCGTTTTTGCTCCACTGTTAACAAACGCGGCACCCAACTCACCGGTAGCTTTCTCATGCCCAATTTTTCATGTAGGATATTTTGTATGCGTTTAAACGAGATGTGTATAATGCCAGCAATCTCTCTGACCTTCACCCGACGATCTGCTAACACGATATCATGGATTTTATTAACCATATCTTCCGTAGTCACCTTAATCGGACGGCCTGGGTGCTCAACTTCACTTTGATTTCCTCACACGTCTTTACATCCAAAAAGATAAATCGATTCACTGATCGATAATGCTCTTTCTCCGTGATTGCAAATAAACACAAACTTGATGACTTTCAACGGCTGTCAAAACAGTCATCATTGTAAAAATGGCGCTATATGATACACATTTTGCATTAGTGGTGCCATCAGTCGGTAAACACGGGTCCTTATCCTACAGCCATCGTAAAACCAACTCACATCGGTATCTCTCTGTTCTCCCTCCCTAACTTCCTTTCGATGGCGCTATGTGCAAACATCTTAAGGGTATATAAAATCCCTTGTGCTTGCGCCACTTATAAAAAAAAGTTCTGGAAACCGAAAGAACTGGAAGAAACTAACGTTTTAGACGATGAGTGTTGTTGAATCTTCGCAGAAACGCGTGTTCTCACTAAGTATGGGCATTATGTTGTTCATTGCCAAATGCCTACATGCCATTTGTGACGCTAGCTCGCATGCTTAAGCAGCTCTGATTTACACGAAAATTGAATGCTCATAGTCACAAATTTCACTACTTAGCGCACGTACAAAGGTGGCCCCTCTAAAGAGTACTACAATACAATTGCACATCTCTTGGATGTCATGCTGGAAAGTGTTCGCGTCCTATTGGGGATAAAGAACAGTCCATTGGGATTAAGAAAACATCCGACAACACTCAAACCATATGTATCCAATCGAGTTCGGCAATTCGGGGGTTGACTTCCTGGCTGATCACTGGAACCACACTCGATCAGCAGAGCATGCAGCGGATTGCGGATTGGTATGACTTCATCTGATCTTCTGAAGCCGCGATATGTTCAGCGCTAATGGCACTGCTTTTGTTGGTGCTATGATTCGTACTGGTTCACGAAAATTTAGCAGCATGACAGAGTGGCAGAGTTATCACAACAAGCAGTCAGTCGTCAATACGAGAAACAGTTGCTATTCAATCACTCCGCATCAGGCCGTTAACTCGGCAAAACGTCATCTGGCTCGCTTGGTAGGGGGAAACATTCTCTGGTATTACGAACTACACACTTTGACAACAAAGATAGAAGCATATCTAAATTCTTGTCCACTAACTACGTTACATGATGATCCGTATGATAATTTCGTATTGACAGGTTCCAGAGCCCAGTGTCAACGAGATTTCTGTAAACCGCATTAAACATTGGCAGTGGTTACGACATGTACAATGTATAGTACATGAGAGTTTCTGGCAAAGGTGGAGTGATGAGTATTTGCCAACGCTTCAAACTCGGAACAAATGGCAGCGGCGTTCCGGTACATTGATAGTGGTGCTTCACAACACATGACATCGAATATGAATTTGTTGTCTGGCATAAGGAAGTCTCCGATTGGTCAAATTGTGACTGCAAATAACGAGAAAATGCAAGTGACAGAAACGGGAAATGTGAAGTTGTGGCCCAATCAGCATAACATCGAGGTGAAGAACGTGTTGTATGTACCTAATTTGACAACCAATTTGCTGTCAGTATCTCAAATGGCCGAACAAGGCAATACGATGGTATTCAATCGAGATGGCTGCAGGGTGTACAACAATAGTAACGAGCTTCTCATAAGGACGAGATCTTTAGCTGGGGTTTACAAATTGTTACAAAAAGTGATCAGTTGTCAAGTATTTTTGCAAGTGCATCCACCTTATTAATGCATTTGCGGCAAGTCAATTACTTCGACCTATTCAAGATGAATAGTGGAGCTGTTTCAACGGAGATTCCTATGCATTAAGAAAGTGTGAAGTCTGTCTAAGAGGCAAGCAAACTCGTGCATTATTCTGGCACACCAGAATACGTGCAAACTATTTATTTGATCCAATGGTCCTATGCAAAACAAACCGATTGGTGGAACAAGTTATTTTTGGACTATTATTGACGATTTTTCACAGAAGGAAAAAGAGCGGGCTATGTGCATGCTTTTTGATGCAAAGTTGGATAACTCACATTGGCCATAGGCTGTCAACACTGCTGCATATGTAATCAATCAATCAGTTAATTCGTCATTAATTTACAAAACCACAGAAAAGACCTGGACTGGATCAAAAGTAGACCTGAAAGACATGCGAATTTTTAGGTCACCTGTCATGGTTGGCCTAAGCGATACAAGTGGGATTCGAAATTGCGAAAAATGTTATTTGTTAGATATAGCGACCAAGGGGTACCGGTGCATCTATTCAGTGACTATAAAACTATTTACCACCCGTGATGTAGCTTTCCTGTAACAAGACATTGATCCAGTGAAAATCGAAACAGCGTTATAAGTGGTACATAGCTATGAAAAACGAGCTGCAATCTGCCACCGAAACCAAGTGTTCATGTTGACTTGTCACCCGGACGAAAGGCAATACAATCGAAATGGGAATTGTAAAGAAAAATGATAGCGATGGTAAAAAAATTCGTCCCAAAACCAAATTGGTTGCGAAAGGATATGGCATCGACCTACAATGAGACATATTCACCTGTTGTTAGGTATACATCCGTTCGATTTTTGATTGCTCTTGTCGTGAAGAAGGACTTATGAAAATTCGTCAGATGGATGCGGTGACTGCTTTTCTGCAAGGCGATTTATGTGAAGAAATTCATATGGAGCAACCGCAGGGACAAGAGTGGATTGGCCGCATATGTGTATGTGTAGTGTAGTTGTCAATGGAACATTGAATTGGAGCAAGATCGCGTTTACTACAGTCAGAATTCTCAACTGGTTGTATCTATATATATAGATGACATGCTTACATTTTGGAGTGATGAGGAACTGCGAAACAAGTTACGAGTAAATGCAACGTTATGAAGTACTTCCAAAAAGAAGGATGGAAAAATGATTTAGAAAAGGCCAAAAGTTGTGTTGGCCTGAACATAACATACGACACAAATTTGGGTTGGACCCAACGCAGTACACGAAGGAAATGTTGGGCACGTTTGGGATGTCTGACTGCAAACCTGTGTCAGCACCGATTGATCATAACCGAAAGTTATCGATTCAAATGTGCAATGATGGCTTACTAGAAGGGGTGCCATATCAAGGAGCCGTGGAAAGTCTTTTGTACTTAGTAAAGGGTGACCAGATAATAATGATAGAAAGATAAATTTAAATAAAACAACAATGGTGTGAGATATAAAATTGATTCTGGCTTTATTTCGAGGCTACGTTCATGCCATTATGTGTGGAATAGCACATCATTCAAATGGCTGCCTCGCCTTCAATGGCAGTGCTTCAAGCGGTCGGTGCAATTTTTGATGACTCGGTCCAATATGTGCAGCGTTATTCCGGCAATAACGTGTCGAATGTTGGCTCCGAGCTCGTCCAAAGTTATTGGCTTGTTGTGTAGACTAAGAACTTGACGTAGCCCCAGAGAAAATAATCGAGTGGTATCAAATCGCATGATCGCGGCGGCCAATTGATGGACGCTCGCCGTAAGATAACACGGTCGGGAAATTTCTCCTTCACATCTTCGAGCGTGGCGTCGCTTGTATGGCATGTAGCGTCGTTTTGATGGAACCACAGCTCGGATATATCGTTGTTGTCGAGCTCCGACCACAGAAAGTTGGTAAACATCGCTCTATACTTGAGACCATTGACGGTAACGATGTCTCCTTCCTCATTTCGAACCGCACCAAACAGTCAATCTTTGTGGATACATTGATGTTTACCCGAACACTTGTGGATTGTGTTGGCTCCAATAATGACAATTTTGCTTGTTGACATAGCCGCTGAGTAAAAAATGGGCCTCGTCCGAGAAGATGATTTTTTGGCCAAATCCGGATATCCGGCCATTTCCAGCGCCCAATTAGCGAATTCACGGCATTGTCTATGGTCGACCGACTTCAATTCTTGCCTCAGCACAATCGTCTACGGATGTAGACTTTAATCCAACCGCAAAATAGGGCGGGTTGACTTTAGCGATGCCCAGTTCAGCTGATCGGTGCCGAATCGACATTTTTGGATCTTCTTTGATACCGGCCGCTACGGCGGCTATGTTTTCTTTATTTCGCACCAATCTCTGCCGGGTTGGGGGCTTAAGATCCAAAAGAGTATGTTTTAATAATTTCCGCACGTTCGGCAAGCATAAAACGATGCACGATGAAATGGCAAAACTTACTGAATATTTTGACAGCTGTCCTTAGTAATTTTGACAGTTGTTGAAACATAACAATTGGAGAAACTATCATTGCTATCTGGTCACCCGCTACAACGGACGAGGTCGGATATTGTATTTACACTGAATAATGTCAGTAGATTCAACAAGAATCATGGAAAAGCACATTGGACTGCTATGAAGCGCATCTTCTGGTATTTAAAAAGCGTTATCAATTTTAAAATTCACTTTTCAGATTATGAGCCGCTCACTGGTTTTCAGATGTTGACATTGATAAGCGACGGTCATGCAAGGGCTACGTTTTTAAGTTAAGTGGAGGAGCAATTTCATGGGATAGTGAAAGACAACTGACAGTAGCACTGTCGAGCCTATATGGCTCAAACAATTTCGACAGCTGTTTGATTCTTCTTAAAATTATCGACCAATTATAATTGTCTGGCGCAATTTTACGAGTATAAGCTGAAACAGACGGTTTCCGGTCAAGATACAAGCATGACGATGATACAATCGAAGTGAAGTTTTTATCAAGCGATGACATGACTGCTAATAACTTGACAAAAGATGTTTCGAGACACAAGCAGCCGCTATGTGCTAAGGGTATGAGTGTGAATATTAAAAATTTAAATACAATAGAACAATAATTACATTACATTGATTTTTTGATATGGTTGGATAGATCTGATGTAATATAAAACTAGTTTCTAACTTAATGAAGTATATTTTTTGAACTAAATTTGAAATGACACAGCAAGAATTAATTCGACTTTATTGGGCTAGAATTCGAGCAGCAATTCAGTTGACAAGTTGCTGCTAAAGTTTGAGAAGCGGATGATAATGGGAGCTACCGAGATAGGGTAGCAATGGTATGATGTCTTCAAATAGGTACATTCGTCATAGTTTTTACGCTCAGTGACAATGAGCTTGGTTGGACAGTTTCATTGACGACGACGAGATCACAGTCCCAAGTGAAGAACTTCTTCTAAAGACCTAATAAGTGTCCACAGAAAGTTAGATTTATCATACAAGCCCCATACGTGCCCATGGCCTTTGAGGTACATCCCAATCGCCACTTATTGATGGGATTTACATAGGTAGGTATAGTGGGGAATGCGTCTGCTCAGAAGTTTATGGGCGATTTGACAATCCGATGGAAAGGTTACTATTTACTACATAGTAATTGGACATTTTCAAATCAAGAAACGTTTCGATAAAACAATCACAAACGACAATCGAGTCGTAAATAATGCTGTGTGTACATCGTAATTTTACTCAGTAACCCTTTTATCAAAGGTAGTAATACTCTATGACTCTATATTAACTATACAATTTTCAATCCGTAAAATATTTACACCAAAATTTTGTCAAGAATTATGGTGTTTTCATTACCCCTTTGCAATCAGTATACAGATATACTGTGTCGAATACATCTAGAAACATTAGTCACGTATGAATAATATCTGATTGCCTGAGTTCCTAAGGTGATTTTGAAAGGACTTACATTTACTTGATACGGATTTCGATTTTCAGTAGCCATGGCTACTCCTTTATTCAATATTTTGTGCTTAAAGTCGAGAGCAAAATTGATCCCTTTCATTAGGATATTGCTTCGACCAATAACGCACACGTTGCTTGTATAATTTATCCATTTTACTTTACTAATTATTCCACAAGTTCCTCAGGAAAATCATCGTCAGTTGTGTAGGTATACGAGTGTCTCCTTACGAATATATGTATGTACATATGCACACACGAGTATTTGGGGCCTTGCTAAACGTTCATGCATCCGTAGCCGTAGCCGTACCCTTAACCATATCCGTATTCCGTATAAATCAAAGATTTCTCCTTTACGCACAATGCGCTGGGTAAGCATCAACACATCATCACATCAACGCTTACGTAGCACTCAGTGAATTTCGATTGGAACAATACCTTTGGCAAACAAATCAATCACGGTACGTTGGTTAAATGATTTATCGCCATCGTCAGCAATCGGCAATCAGACCCTATAAAGGGTCTACTTTACAGGGTTACCACCGCACTATTTTAACAGATATCTTGAGACAAAGCTTTGCAAGGAGATTCGACTAGATTTTGATTATTTTTATGGTCCACCATTCGGATAACAAGTGGAAAATTTTGAGGGAGATTCTTTGATTCCTTTAAATTGGGTTCGGAAAAGCATCCTATCCGAGATACAGAGACTTACGCTGCTTTGTTTTGACTCCAGTTCGAACATGTTCGAAATTTATGCGTGTGTGGTAAAAAATGGAGTGTCGTTGAACTCGCATTTTAATTGTTTCAACGTAAATGTTGCCCTAAAATGAATGTGTCAAAGGTTATTGGAGATCAAAAGTAATTTCTTTAACTTAAAAATATAAAATTCTGATTTTGTCATGATTGTTTTCAGAAAAACATCTTAACAAACCTCTTTTTGCAACTTTGAAACGTGAACCTAGCATTTGTGAACAAAAAAAAATGTTAGCTCATTTCACCTCAAGTCAGTAGTTTTCAAAATACGACCTAACATATTGAAGCAGGTTTTAATTGTTCAAAGAGCAAACCATTGTTTTGTATGCATGCCAGAGTTCCTGTTTGAAAAGGCTCTAACAATGATCATTTTTTCCAATTCCTCGTCAATGCTGTTGTTATTGTTGTTCTTTCCAATGCCGTTCATCCGTTCCCATAAATAAGAGTCCATTGGGATCAAGTCCCGACACCTTGGAGACCACTGAACGGCCACATTATCCACGAATTTACATACACGCGATCTATCTCTAGCTGCCCCACAATGACTATTCTTTATTGCAGTTCTGTTAATTGGTTTCGCGAAAAATTCCAGGTAGAGACTCGAATTAAGCCTTGTAGGAAGCCGATAGCGTCGGATCAGCCTGCCCACACATTGCCGTTGAACTTATGCTGGAAAGCCCTGTGGTGGTTGCTTTCTGCACAGGTATGTATTTATATAAATTGTTGATATAAGTTATTCCATCCCTGCTGAATTGGGACTCGTCCATCCATAGAATCCGGTCAATAAAATTGTCTTCCGCAAAGTGGCTTTGAAGAATGTACGAGTAACTGCAGAATTTCAAACGCTTCTCTGAGTCTATGGATTGTTGCTCCTGCACTGGTATTCGTACGGGTATATGATAGATGCATGTATTCTCAATGTAGAATTATCCTGGTGTAAGTCCTGCTTAGATTAGAATGTCTGCTTAGTTGCCTAATACTGGCATTTGAATGGTTTCTGACGTAATGTAAAACATCTTCGTAGCTGCGAACGTTTTCAAAGCAGAATGTGCGTTTTGCCTGTCTCTTTCAATCTGGAAAATTTTCTAATAAATGTCCTGCCATTGGAACCGAGACCTATCGGGGTATCTTTTCAGATATTGCAATCTCTCTTCTTGACCGTTACCATTGCGGAAACCATATGCATAGACCTTATCAGCGTATTCTTGTATTGAAAACTATTGTAACTATTATAATTTATAGAGCTGTTGTAAAAGAGTTTTAAAGTTTGAATAAGTCCGTTCATATCTTGAAAACTACTGACTTGAGATGAAATGAGCTGAGGTTTGTTTTTTATTTGTAAATATAATACTTGATACACGTTTCAAAGTTGCAACGATATTTTTGTGGAAAAAAATATGAAAACGTCAACATTTTAAGTTTTTTAAGAAAAAATCACTTTTGAATTTCAATAACTTTTGATACAATACGAGTAATTTGAGGGCAGCATTTGCTTTGAAGCAATTAAATTACTTATAAGTAAAAGTTCAGCGATACTAAATTTGAAAGATGTTATTCTAAATATGAATCAAAACGAGGCAGTGTAAGGCTTTTTTTAAAATCTCTGTATCTCGACGAGGATGCATTTCAGACGCCCCCACTCACACGATTTATTTCTCAAGATATGTCAATATATGTCTTCGACACTTTATTTAGAACACCCTCTATACACATGCATATATACAAAGGAGTCAGCACTGACATCTACCAAAAAGATACAAATTATGGAAACAACTGGAAAACATCGACATACTTGTAGTAGCAGCTTAGGTTTAAACCTGGTGAAAGATCTCATTTTAGTTATCTTTAGAGTAACTAATCTATCGATTAAGTTTTGAAGTTAGGTCTTATGCCAGGCATCTGGGGAATCCAATTTTATCGGTTCTTAAAATCAATTAGTCAGAAATTCCGAGAAAGCTGATTGGAACTGGTTTTAACACTACTTAGAGGACAATCGGAGCAGACCAACACAAAGAAATCTCTAGCCGATATGTTATGGAGAACATCGTTAAGTTACTAAGCCGAGCAAAAAGATTCTGCTCCAACCCACAATGCGAAAACCACCCAAGAGTGCTAAAAAAATGTACCCGACTTCATATCACCGGATGATTGGCCAGCTGGATTACAAGTTGTGGTCAGTTCTAGAGGGAATAGCCTCAAGTATTTCTACTGTTGTTGAAACGCAATGCTTTCTCCTTTCAATTGTAGACTCAAAAAAAACAAAACTCTCTCCAAATCACAAGAAAAATTAAAAATCTTCGATTTCAATTCAATTTAGCGGATTCACTAATAAACAACGCTAAACCAATACCACAATGCCCAGTCCAATTTGAAGTGCTTCGATGATGAGGAGAAGGAGTCCATTAAATGGACGTGTCTTTGCCGTATCCGGTCCCGTCGTAACAGCCGAATGAAGTATCTGGATCAGCTATGTACGAGTTGGTGCGTGTAGGCTACTTCGAGCTAGTGGGTGAAATCATTCGTCTCGAAGGTGACATGGCCACCATTCAGGTATACGAAGAAATATCTGCCGTCAATGTCTGAGATCCAGTGTTGCGTACTGGGAAGCCACTCTCAGTTGAATTAGGTCCTGGTATTATGGGCAGCATTTTCGACGGTATCCAATGTCCATTGAAAGGCATCAACGAATTGACCGACTCCATTTACATTCCAAAGGGTGTAAATGTGCCCACTCTATCCCGCTCGATTGCATGGGAATTCAACCCACTCAACGTAAAAGTTGTATCACATATGTATGGTTTGGTACATGAAAACACTCTCGTCAAGTATAAGATGATCGTTGGACCTCGCGCCAAGGGTACAGTTCGTTTTATTGCACCAGCTGGCAACTACCGTGTTGAGGATGTTGTCTTGGAAACCGAATTCGATAAAGAGATCCGCAAACGAAGTATGTTGCAAGTATGTTGCAATTGTTCCCAGCTAATGATCCATTTCTGACCGGTCAACGTGTATTGGATTCGTTGTTCCCTTGTGTTCAAGGTGGTACGACTGCCATTCCCGGAGCCTTCGGTTTTGGTTAAACTGTCATCTTACAAGCCTTGTCCAAGTACTCCAATTCGGATGTCATCGTCTACGTCGGTTGCGGAGAACGTGGTAACGAAATGTCTGAAATACTTTGTGATTTCCCCGAGTTGTCAGTTGAAATCGATGATGTCACTGAATCGATTATGAAACGCACCGCTCTTGTTGCCAACACATTCAACACGCCGCTTCCATCTACACTGGTATCACTTTATCCGAATACTTACGTGATATCAATTACAACGTATCCATGGTGGCTGATTCTACCTCTCGTTGGGCTGAAGCTTTTCGTGAAATTTCAGGTCGTCTCGCTGAAATGCCTGCCGATTCCGGTTACCCAGCGTACTTGGATGCCCGTTTGGCCTCCTTGTCAAGTGTTTGGGTAACCCAGAACGTGAAGGTTCCATTCACATTGTCGGTGCTGTATCACCTCCTGGTGGTGATTTCCCAGATCCTGTCACTTCTGCTACGCTTGGTATTGTACAGATGTTCCGACGAATTCGTGCTGCAATACTTAGGACCAAGGTCGAGGAAATCCTACAAGAGAAAAAAGATCGAAAAAAGGACGATTTCCTACAAAACCCCTCCTACTCTTTATACGATCGTTTCTGCCAATTCTACAAGACAGTTGGTATGCTGAGGAACCTCATTGCCTTCAACGATATGGCCGGGCATTCAGTTGAATCCACTGCAGAATCCGATAACAAGATCACGTGGACCGTGATCAGGGAGGCCATGGGCAACATTACGTGCCAACTGTCCTCTTGAAGTTCAAGGATCCCGTCAAGGATGGTGAAGCTATGATAAGGCCGATTGCAATCAGCTATACGAGGACTTACAACAAGCCTTCAGGAATCTGGAAGACTAAACTACATTAAGTCTTTGTTGTTTATACATATTGTTAAATAGTAGTTAAATTTTTAAAAAATAAAAAAATATTCCCAAGTCCTTACATTATAAATGAAATGCCCAAAATGTCCTTTTTGCCCAACCCGTTTACTTGCACCTAAGCAGCAACGACAACTAATGAATCAAGTCTTCCGTAACTTTTAGCTACAGATTTGACAAATAAAAAGTATAAATTGGTTTTTAAAAATATTAGCCCGTTTTAATTTGGCATAAGTTGTTCAATGTGTCAGTACTTATGACTAAACTAGATACTCGTATACGAGTACGAGTATACCAAATCGACCACTCCGACTGATATTCAATTATTATGAAGATCTAACTCACTTCTATGACACGGAACTTTGATAGTGTATAGCGGCCATGTTAGCTACACTTGGAGGTTATAAAGATTAATTTTGGGGAAATCATCTGGGGAAATTATAGTCTTGAGCAATGTGTGCAATTATTAAACGTTACTATCAAAAGGAGTGCTCAGATCGAGTTACGTGCTCACTATTGTCCTATTGAGAAGACTATTCCTCATTTGGTGGGCAAATTCGAATGAAGTGGTTCACTTAACAATCAAACAACTCCCGTATGTCATCGAAACGTGAGGTCTGCTGAAAACGTTGTTAGGTTAGGTTAGGTAATAGTGGCTGTTGGAAATATCAACCCACTTAGGCCTATTGGCCCATTGTGATGCCACATGGATCTATGATCTTCTTACTACTGGAACCAGTTTGAGCTTATAATAAAGCGTAGGAGACTGTTAACGCATAGTTTTTCCAGATCGTTTAGGTCGTTGTAGAAGAAAGCTCCTAGATGAAGCTTCCTTCTCTGGGAGAGAGCTGGGCATGTGCAGAGTAGGTGGGGGATTGTCTCCTCCTCTTCCTCGTCTATGCAGCTTCTACAGAAATCATTAGCAAAAGCGCCAAGCCTTCTTGAGTGCTTGCCTATGAGGCAGTCTCCAGTAATGGCACCTATTATGGCGCTGAGATGTTTCCTATCTAAAAGGATCAGACACTTAGAGCGACTCAGATCCAGCCTCGGCCAGATCTGTTTGGTCGCTAGACCTAAGGTCTGTTCTTTTATTGGCATCTAGCTTTAGTGTTAGTTTGCACGTAGCGATTGGTATACCTATACTACCTTTGTCCGGTAGGATAGGTAGAGTGGTTCCAATTTTGGCGAGTTCATCGGTTCTGCAGTTCCCTGGAATGTCTCTGTGGCCCGTCACCCAACAAAGGTGAATGTTGAACTACTCTGCCATCTCCATGAGAGATGATCGGCATTCAAGGGCGGTTTTAGAATATAATGAGACAGAGTCCAGGGACTTGATGGCGGCCTGACTATCCGAAAATATGCGGATATGCTTTGCAGATATCACGATTTTTTTCAGCCAGGACAGAGCTTCTTTAATCGCCAAAATTTCCGCCTGGAACACGCTACAGTGATTTGGAAGGCGGAAAGAGAGGCTTAGATTTAGCTTAGCTGAGAAAACACCGCCACCAACTCCGCTATGGGTTTTAGATCCATCTGTGTAGAGATGGATTAGCTTCTCCTCCATGAAAGCATCCTCCTCCCAGATCTAGAGGGGAAGCTTACATGGAAGTTTTTGTCAAACCAAAGTTCAGGTATGGTGTAATCGATGTTCTCTGTGAGGATTCCTAATGTATTAAGAATATTGGCGTGGCCAAATGAATTATTTGTCCACTGTTTAGTCGCTTTAAGGCGAATAGCTGAAGTCGCAGCTACTTGCTTGCTAAAAATGTCGAGGGGTGTCAAGTGAAGCAGAATATCTAATGCCGCAGAGGGGGTAGACCGCAAGGCTCCGCTTGTGCATAGACATGCTGTTCTTTGGACTCTGCTTAGTTTAATGCGGCTGACTGCATTTTCCAAGGCCGTCCACCAGACAACCACCCCATAAGTAAGTATCGGTCTTATGACCGAGATGTATAGCCAGTGGGTTATGCGAGGTTGCCCCATTTGTTCCCAATGGCTTTCTTGCAAGAGAATAAAGCTATTGTAGCTTTATTGACTCTTTCTTGACACCGCCTTGCGGCGTACCTCTACTGACATATCTTTTAGCAGAAGTCTCATCCAGTTTGGAGTTGATTATCCTGCTTTTTAGCATTAGACTGATCAACTCCCAAAGTGAGCCGTCTACCTGCAGAGTTGACAGCGCCGTCGTGATTGCGGATGTGTTGACGTTGTTAAAGGTGCCCTCTATGTCTAGCAACCATTGTGTACTCCTTATAATGTAGGGATCGTTCGATGTGGCTAGTCAGAGAGTGCAAAGCCGTTTCCACCGACTTTCCTTTACAGTAGGCATGTTGAGCCGTAGACAGAAGTCTTGGATCAACTTTAGCTCGAATATGGATATCAAACAGTCGTTCTTAAGTTTTCAGAAGGAATGATGATAGACTTATAGGTCTGAGGTCCTTTGGGACTACATGAGAGCATTTTCCAGCTTTGGGAATGAATACTACATTGACTTCTCTCCATAACAGTGGAATGTGGATAAGTTCTACACAGCTCCTCATAATATTTTCCAACACTGGTAGAATAATATCTGAGGACCTCTGTAGCTCGGCAGGTATTATACCGTCCGGACCAGCAGACTTGTATGGTTTGAAGCTATGCAGCGCCCAGAGCAGTTTGTCTCTCGTAATCAGACCATGAATTTTGGTCACGGTTGCAGTAGGCCTGTTTGGGCTGCTACTGGCCGCGAGTTGGGAGCTACCTGGAAAGTGGGTGTCCAGAAGCAGGTTGAGTGATTCATCACTTGAGGTTGTCCAAGAGCCATCGGTTTTTTTCAAACAGCTAGGCATCATAGGATTTGTGGAGAGGATTTTTGTTAGCCGCGATGCCTCAGAGGTTTCTGTAATTTTGTTACAGAATGACCTCCAGGATTGTCGCTTTGCCTTCCTCAGTTCTTTTTTGTATAATTTGAGGGATTCTTTATATGAGTCCCAGTCGGTCACTTTTCTTGTGCTTTTTGCTGCGTTGAAAAGTTTTCTGCAGGCGTTTCTGAGCAGTCCCAGTGCCGATGTCCACCAATGTGGCTTTTTCTTGCCTCTTGGTTGAATAAGAGGGCAGGAAGCGGCCATAGCCTTATTGAGAGCCAGAGTAAATTCCCTGACTTTCATGTCATCTCATTGGTGTCACGCGGGGGACTTCAGTTAGTTCAGAGGATAACGTTTTTGACGGTATTCCTCTGTAATTTGACCAATCAGTTTTCCGATAATTCCGGAAAGCTGGTTGGCTGGGGGGAGGATCACTCAGACTGAATTGGAAGTATCTATGGTCTGAAAACTTTGTTGCAGTGAACAAAAGTGTGCAGGGTAACCAGAGGCAATCACTTCCTCGTCGCGCAAAAAAACTTGGCCATTTTTTCCTGTTGGAAAAGAGCACTCAGACAAGGAACTAGTCCATTGTATTCCCTTGGTCCATTGTAGAACTTGACCTTTCGCAGACCTCAATTCGGCGAATTTTACATCGGCTTTTACGTACGGCTGGAATCCATACAAAATGAAGCAAAGTGAACTCCGATTTCGGTTGGAATATTATGGCAATGTCAACAAGCAAAATTGTTGTAGAAGTTGGCGTAAAATTAATCACCCTATCGGAAGATGATATAATTTTTGCAAATGGCGTCGTACGTTAATCATATTTGACATTTGTGAAGTAGACAGCTACAGTATACAAACAGACAAGCTATGCAGCGCTATATTCCGCAAGAGCATGGAATAATTGTGTCGATGTTTTTGACCAATAATCGTTCGGTGGTGTTGGCGCAGGGTGAATTTCGACGTCGATTTCATAATCGTTTTGCGCCAACTGGGCAAACATTCCGGCGCTTAGTTACTCGACTTGAACAGAGTGGAACAACAGGGGATCATTCGGCCAAGAATAACGCAGCTGTGGTTTCTGATGTCGCTGAGAACGAATAAATATCAACCAGACGACGGGGCACGCAATTGGGCATCACCAGATGAACCGGACCCTATAACGAATTTTAGTGAAAGACTTACACATGTTCCCGTACAAAGTGCAAACAGTGCGTCAGTTAATGCCCCCTGACCATCAGTCGCGTGTGAATTACTGTAAAGCCACCCTTAGTCTCAACAATGAAGAGGACGATTTTGTGTCGTTACGTCAATAAGCAAAATCTTCGTTTCTGGGGCACTGAAAATCTGTGTGCGATGCACGAAGAGCCATTACATCCACTCAAAGCCACTGTGTGTTGCGGCGTTCACGCGGGAGGCGTGATTGGGCCGTATTTACGGTCACGGTTACTGGCGAATGCTACATGCCCATGATAAACGACTTCTTACTGCCGGAATTGGATGAACGGGGTTTGGTGAACATGTGGTTTCAACAAGATGGTGCAATCGCACACACAGCACGAGTCACAAGGGATATTGTGAAGGAAGCGTTTCCTGGCAGCGTAATCTCCCGTTTTGGCGATATGGTATGGCCAGCAAGATCGCCCGATTTAACCATCCCAAACTTCTTTCTTTGAGGCTATTTGAAGTCGCGGGTTTATGCCAACAAGCCTCAGACAATCGCAGCCCTTAAGGAGAATATTAGACAGGAATGAAAACAGTTATCATCGGTAATCTTGCGGAAAGTCGTGGAAAATGCGATAGAACGGGCACAAATGTGTATCAATACTGGCGGCAGCCACTTGGCGGATATCATCTTTTTCACTTAACAGAAACAGTTGTAAAGGTCCAAATAAATATTTCTATCACTCAAAATCTTTTTTTTTTATTTAGTGAAAAAGTAATTTAAATACAAAATTGGATGATTAATTTTGCGTCATGGAATATGGAATGGAATTCAATGGAATACCCATACACCGCTTCCTAATGTATTGCATACGAATGCATCAGGAAACACTGCGAAGTACAATCCTTTTCTGGGCAGTCTTGCTTCCGTGAATACCGGCACAAATAACAGGTTTTCCATTTCGAATTTTGGGATTTAAAAGAGCTGTCAATTTTGACAGCTACAAATTTGCTTGCATGCACCATAAGTCATAGGATATATGCACACCCAATTAAAAGATCGGATGGGGTTAAAACACCACTCTATTTATTTGGAGAATTGAAGAGGGAGAAGCGAAAAATAGACTTACGAAAGAATGCCTAGTTCGTTGTTTTTTAATTTACGGTGCGCTCAAAAAATGTTTACACACAGCTCGGGCGAAAGAAAACTAGTGAGGAAATAAAGAGATGCCAATGTATTACGTTGGTTTTGAATGTTTGCAGGTTATAATGACTAGGGAATAAGGAGCTTGGCAGCGCATTCTATGGATGAGTAAGACTAATCAACAATCACAGCTTAAGAAGGAATCACGATATTTTAGAACACGTCTGAAGCTGAGCTAGGGGGTAAACTGATAGTATTCATAGCGCAACTTGTGTTACTGTTGAAGACTTAAAGTGGCGATATACTATTTGAAATTTCTTCGTATACCTGGTGTTGGAAATAGCAATAGTATGTAGTAGAGTAGGGGATATTACTTGTGAGGAATATAGTTTGTCAATTGACTGGATTTTGAAACCTATGTATCTAGGTTTGCGGAGCACTTGACTAGATGAGAACATTGTACTCCAGTTTCAGGCAGAATAATTCCATGTATAGGGTGGGTTATAAAAAGGTATAAGACTTTTATTTTAAGGAATATTGACATGATTTGAGTCTGAACAAAAAATCTTTACTCATTATACGAATGGTTTATGAGATTATGTTATGTCGACATCAATTTCTAACGAATGCGCATCCTGCGGGTCAAATTTTCAGATACTCTTTCGAATATTTGGAACTCTATTTCACAAATAAAATGAATATTAGCTTCCAAGGCCTGAAAAGTTTGCGATTTCACAGAATATATCAAATATTTTACAAAGGCGATATATGAGTAATGTTGTCATCGAATCGAGTCCACAGTAAGACAAAAGTATGACACGTAGCGCCATCTAGCTGTAACCACATATCGTGCGGATTATTGTGGGCCTTAATTTTGAAGAAATAATCACTGTTCATTGTCCGGTAACAGCCCGTCTCCACGAGACAGAATTATAGCAGACATAACATCTGACATCTAGTTTGCCATATTTTTTTTTGTTTTGACAGGACAAATTATGGCAAAACATTTCATTTTTCGAACAGATGTTCGTGCGACAACATGCAACAACAGCAACAATTATTCCCTCTTTTGTAATCGGCATTTTGAAAAAAATACGTATACCACTACATTCAACAGAAAACAACTTACATATCCACGAAATGCCAAATTCATGCCCTGGTGTTAGTTTGGGCATGGGTTTTAGTTTCTTCACTAGACAATTTCACGGCATGTTTATAATCCGGGCTATTAAATATGCTAACCATTGGGTGTAGCGTTTGCCCATACCTAATAATGTTTTAAAATAAGTTTCGACTTGAATCCATGGTCTCGTTCCAGAAATAGGTAGATCTCTTCCGAAAAGTTTTCCCCATAGTGGGCGAACAAAGGCTAAGGTATAGTGATCGACGACGGATCTTATACGAGTAGTTCTTATTATAATAAGTTGCAATTAGTCTGTGGGAAAAGGGAGAAGAAGATTTGGCTGACCAAAACCTTATCTTTTGTGGCATAATGAAAAATGACCTACGTCAACTCCCAACGATGACATGTTTTCATAGTCAGGAGAAGGTTTAGAACCTTTTACCAACAACCTGATCCGTTCTTTTCAGTATGGTTTTAGACCTGATAAATCCACCAGATCGTATGTCTTAGAAGAAGTCCAGAAGCTTCAACCCATAATCTATTTATTGGTTATAATGCCGCATATGACGAGCCATTTCTAGTTTCCACATCCCTGCCAAACTCGTTTGACAAAGACGAAAACTAGCTGGTAAGTAACTGGTATACAGGTGACGCTTTCTGATTTCTTCAACATCATACACAATTCTGTGTAGCTTTAGAATACGCTGACGAGGGTGAGGGTTGACAAGAAAAGATACCTAATACGCCTCAACAGGAAAGTATTGCTTTGAGGTAATAAAGGACTTGAGATTCCAATTCGAATTCAAATTCCGACGCAGCCTTAGAGTTCGAGCGATGAACCAGTCTCACAAATTCGTATTCCTTTGAACTATGAAGGCAATTGGCAAATAAGTCGATTTCATGAAGGAAATGGAAGACCATTATTCCCCCAATCCTTATGTATTGCCACAAAAACAAGTGGCTTATAAATAGAAGATGAAAATTTCCTTAATTATTTCGAGAGAAAAGTTTTTTGAGTGATTTTGTGTCACGTCTATAGGAAAATTGGAGAAGAAGACATACTTTCGACAGAATTAAGGAACACCTGGACTTAAATGTCCATATCATACATTCATACATTAATTATAAAAAGAGCTTATAGATTATATCGTTGGTGGTAATTAGTGATGTTGCCTGAGTTGAATTATCGGAAGGAAGGATCTCAGACAACACGATGAGGGCATCTATTTATGTGTGAATCTTCATCAGATGATACAAAACTTAAAATTAGTCTTTACGCGTTCAGGCTCTATTACGCAACAGGAACTCAAGGAAATTGAAAGTTCTTTTTTATCTCAGCTGGCGACGGCATCGAACTCGATGTGGACGATATGGAAGCAGCTTCCGTATGGTATACAAAGTCTGTTAAAGCAATTTTTCTATCATTTAAATTGAACTAATGTTTGATTTCAGCGTTGAATCAGTACTATAATGTGAATGCATCGGTATAATATGAGAATTTGTGCAGAGCCGATGGAAATCACTATACGGCGAAGAAGGTCAGGCATGTCTTAAGGCACAAAGACAGGTCTAGTGTGAAGTATGCTATGCAATGGAATCCGCTTATACAATCAAGCATAGAAGCCGTTCGTGCCAAGCAGACCTAGAGCTGAACAGTGGAGAAGGATTCAAGGGCGCTTGGAATAAGTTGCAGAGATCTGCAACGCGCTGCAAAAAACCAAATAACGTATTCTTGTCAGATGCATGTGGCTCTGATATAGAGTAGTTTGGAAAACTCAGGCTTACAATATGTAATATAAATATATGAGGTAAGATTCAGAGTAGTATTTTTCGTAAGGATTACCTGCGATCTCGGTTAGGGCGGGTTTCTATTGACAGTTTTAATACGTGGGAGTTCAGACGTAGGGGACAGAGTTATCTCTGGAGAATGCAGGTACACCAGGCGAATGCTTCCTGATATCTCTAAATAGTTAGCGACATTCTTGCTGTCCCTCATCAAAAAATACTGTTGATTGCTAACTGGTGTCTTATTGGGTAATAACCGTTTGTTAAGCAGCTAAATATGCTGAACATTCGCAACAAATCCTTTGCGACATTTGATATAAGTTTGACACCGTTACTGAAAAATAGTTTCTCTGTGAGTGTCTGGCTTATACTAAGCACTGATGATATGCACAAAATATTAAGAAACTACAATGAAATATACTTGTGGGGATTACAATGGAATAGTAAGCACTAGACAATCTAGAACAAAACCTCACGATAGGCAGCTACAACTTTGATGTAGTAAGGGACTTTATCTACCTCGGCTCCGCTTACAACTCCGATGACGTCACCAGAGCTAATCGTTGCTTCGTTGAGTCTAGAAGGCAATTGAACAGTAAAGTCCTTTCTCTTGCAACCATGAATACGCTATACAAGACCCTGGTCATCCCAGTCCTGCTTTATGGCGCTGAAGCGTGGAAACTGACGAAATCGGATGAAAGTGATCTCGAACGCTTTGAGGGAAAAGCTCTTCGAATAATTTTCGGTCCCGTTTGGAATAATGGAAAATGGAGAGATATTACAATAGCCAACTATAATATATCGGCTGTTAAGCTTGGATAGCTCGGCTTTGATGGCTAGGCTACTTTAAGAGCATGGACACCAGCATTCAAGCCCGGAAATTTTTTTTTTAATCCAGAGGGACAACACAATAGAGGACGACTTCATCTTAGGTGGAACAAACAAGTGAAAGGGGACCTCAGCCAACTTCGTGTGCCCAACTGGAGGAAACTGGCCAAAAAGCGCTCTAACTGAAGAGGGATGTTACCTGAGGACCTGGACCATCTTGAACTGTAGCGCCATTTAAGCATAGCATGTAAGTAACTAAGGTGAGAGTTGAGTATCAGCACTGTCAAGCACAGTGGAGAAGCCTTTCAACTACAGAGAAAGGGTTTATTAATTGGTGACGAAGTGAACCATGTTTGTACCTATACCTATCAATCAACTTATAGTCCGCCAGTGTTAACTATCTACACGGGCAGCCCCAAAATGGAGGGCCGAAATCGCATAGTATCAGCAAAAATTGATCTCTGTTTCGAATATGCCGAAGAAATTTTGTAACCAATCTTTTTACCAGCAGTCCCATGTAAAAACAATCAGGGAACAACCTACGATGACGATCACTTAAAGTAGCCTTTCAATCAACTATTATAATTTAGGCCGGTTTTCCATCGACCGACTACATATTTCATAGGGCTTACAATATTTTTTTTTTCCAAAGTACTAGGTAACGCAAAAGTTATCGCTCTATCGGAGAATGCTATAATTTTTGCTAATGGCGGCAAATATCAATTCTACTTTGACATTTGTGAAGTAAAATATACGTCAACAAAGCCATGAATCGCTATACTCCTAAGGAACGCGGAATAATTGTTACGATTTTTTTGCGGAATAATTCGGCGGTGGTATTGGCGCAGATTTCCCGGTCGTCCGACAACAACTGGGCAAATACTACGACGTTTAGCCGCTCGGCTAGGTCTGGTCGGCCCCGGAGCAGCCGTTCTGCTGAGAATATCGCAGCAGTGGTTAAAGATGTCGCAGAGGATAAAGATATCGACCAGATGACGTGCTACGCAATTGGGCATCAATCGGCGGTCTTTACAGATAATTTTATTGAAAGACTGTAAGATGTTCCCTTACAAAGTGCAGACAGTGCATCAGCTGTTAGCTGTTGACCGCCAAGTGCATGTCTACGCTCAAGCCATCCTAAATCTCTACCACTAGGGAGACAACTTTTTATCGAAAATTATCATGAGCGACGAGGCCGATTTCCATCTCTGTGGATATGTGAATAAGCAAAATTATCGTTCCTGGGGCACCGAAAATCCGCCTTTAACCCACAAAGAGCCAAAGTTACTGCACGGTGTGCTGTTTACGCTGGAGGCATCATTAGGCCTTATTTTTTCAAAAATGTAGCGGGCCAAACGACTACTGTAGACGGCGAGCGCTACAGAGCCATACTCAATGACTTTCTCCTTCCTCAATTGGATGAACATGTGGTTACGACAAGATGGAGCAACGGAGCATTCTGCACGAGCCACAACAGAAATTCTGAGGGCTGCATTTCCGGGTCACCGAATCTCTCGTTTTGGCCATATGCACTGGCTGGCAAGATCGTCTGATGTAATCGTTCCAGACTTTTTTCGTGGGGTGTTTTAAAGTTACAAGTCTATGTCAACAAGCCACAGACTCTTGAAGCCCTCAAAGAGAATATCCGTCAAGAATGCGAGCACCTATCGCCGGAAGTTCTGGCAAGAGTGATGGAAAGTGTCACAAATTTAAGACATCAGATAAAAATAATCCAGAAGCAGAACCAAAGTTTTTCATTTGGAAAAAAAATTGCAGCCTGAGAACATCGGGTGACAGCTTTGCACCACTTTGTGCTCTCAATTCAAAAACTTGTGCTTAGCCTATTTACACTCTTAAAGCTGCCTTGGTACATATTCTAGGTACAATTTCCACCTTGAAAGAACCGTCGAAACGTACGCAATATACAATTGCTCAAATAGCATCAATCAGAAATCGATGTCGAATCGAATTGCAGTCGAACCGAGAACCTTGTCCGTTCAGCTTTAAACGGTGATTTTTGTCACAGACTGTTTACGATAGCCTTGGATGCTGTAGTCAATGACATTACCACATTACATTGGCAGGCAGAGAAATGAAGAAGCAAGAAAGAAGGCGATTTCAATCGCTTTTCTGTGTAAGGGATTTTTCTAAGTCGTTCCTCCCTCACCCAGTTCCGATAGCATTCTGCCCGAAGCCAGTTATCGGAGATGACGTTTGGCGATGTGGCTGTGGCTTGGGGGAGTTAAGTAGCCGAATTTTTTTACGAGGCCGGACGATGGTTACTCGGGGGCTACTACACAAGATTAGATGGGATATTCAGTGGACTCGTAATGTCCTCGTTCCAAGCATTCAGACAAAACGAGACAATTTACTTGCGTATTGATTTTTTTCTACTGTCAAATCATGGTGACCATGAAGTCCATCTATTCGCACACAACGGAACGCTAGGCATTTCTTATGTTTTATAGTCCTGCAGTGGTCTATTCACATAGACTCCTATTTGTGTTTATATGAGTATGTCTATACATTGGGGGATTTGAGATTCTAGAGGCTGCTTGGTCATTTTGATGTTTGAATCATGCCACGTCATCCCCATCATTGATGGCTATTTGATTTGGAATTCGGAGCAGTTGCAGTTTTGCTATTCGCTTTGAGCGGCCGAGAGACACGTCGACATCTTTATCCCGGCGGTCTCGCAGTCTGTCTGTCTGTCGATATGTACGTGTGTCCCTTGGTTGTCTGGTTGTTCCGGCATGAAGACATAATCTAGTAATTGTTTATTGGATTTAATATTGAATGAATCGCTGCGGCGACATGACAGGGCTTATTCAGTCGATATTGGACATTGATGTACTCCAGTGTGGACACACGAAGAGTGGACATTAGGAGTTGGGGGTGACTGACATAACAGGAAGAAGTTCCGTCATCATTTTCTCTCTGGGTGAATGTTTGTCGTTTATGATGTTGTTAAGCGCACGTTGATTTGTTTGCTTTCTCTCTTGACTTTTGTCTTTGTCGATTGAAATTAAATTGATCCGATCCAAGGAATCATTGTCATTTGTGAAGTTAATCCTGCCCAACAGATGGATGTGTGCAGAAGGATATTGTTTGGTTTGTTTCGTATCCTTCGTCATCATGTGAACAGTAAATATTAGATTATTAGCTTTAGAGGATTTAAGGAACAAGATTCATTAGGGACATGCATAGAGAATGTATATATATACGATCCCTTTGGAGGGTCGAAAATTGTTATTCACTTCACACGTCTCCCTCGTTTTATGTCACTAGGAATGGGTATGTCCTTTCGAAAAGGTGTTTTGTTCCGAGGAGTTAAGGTCTTTTAATGTACTTGGACAGTCATCCGTAGATATTGAACAAGAATATTGGTTGTCGAGTACACGTTGATGTTTATGGTTTCAAAGGTTTATTGCATACGAATAGAAGTTGAGAATAGTGATAGAAGATAGGAGGAGACAGGATACAAAACAACTGGAATTCTTTGGTGTATTGTTAGACACAATGAATCACAAAGAGTTTAATGCCTTTTGGTTTATGTTATTTGAATGGTTTTGAAATAGATTTCGGATAGGAAACCGTTAAACATAAAATGCACGGAACGAAACGAGCAATGAACGTTCTTAATTTGGAATTCAAAAAGCAATTTGGCTAAGGCTCGCTTTTGAGAATTTCAAGAGCTAATGGGTTCTCAAGAAAAAAGTCCAACAATTATCTCGTCAATAAAACGCAAGTGATTAAAGTAGAAGAGAAATTTATAGTGAAACAGGTTGGCTAATGAAGAGTCAGAAATGTAAACAGCACGACGCATAATTTCTCCGTACCCATGAATAATTTAAACCATTCAAAGGGCGATGGGAAGTGGGTATCTTGAACTTTAACGACCGAGAATTAATGTGAACTAAAACACTCAAATGAAAGTGGTATAGGTTTTCAAAATTGAAGGACATAGCTACTTTTTTGGTCCCTTCTTAAAGGCAGATAAATTTGTAGACTCAGTAAGTTTAATATGCGGCAAAATAGCTACGCCTTCACTGGCTCTTGAGTAGCTTTTTATAGTGATTTAACGACGGGCTTCTACCAATCTGACATCAGAGTGTTTTTGAGCGCCCATGGATGTAATAGAAAATAATTACTTATGATAAAGAGGAGAGATGTCAACTCTTGTTGTCCCGATCGGCTTCTGTTGTTCAAATGAAGGGTTCGATGAACAAACAAGATATTCTGCATGGATTTTAGGAACAATTTAAGAAGGTGAATTATGTCCGAGAGGATATAACCGTTTAGCCCATTCGTAGCTATTCACAAAGAGGTTGGGGTTGGTCAATCACCTCAGGAGACAATTAGGAAAACAAAGAACTCCTTGGCCATGAAAAATGGACGAAATCTCTGCACCTATAGCATAAGAACATTGATAAGGCATCAAACTAACTCAAATAGCCCATTTCAGAGGTTTTCAGGGATATTGAGATCTCAGGCATTAGTTCTTCTGCTCACTACTCGCATAAAATTTAGTAAAAGGTGGATGAGAGTACCTGTGTAATTAAGACAAATCCATGCAAGCGAAATGACCCTCGAAAAAGGGCCATCTGCATACAAATGTCAATTGTAATCGAAGCAAAGGCGACTTATCCTACGTGAAAATCTTACGCAAGATGAAAGTTGATATTGACCTTTTGTCTCAGCTACTTGAAAGCCAAGATGCATTGATTAATCTTTCATATCATAGACCTCTCAAGACCATCTTCCACTTAAAAAAAAACGTGCTTCTTAGTACAACCCGAACTGGAGTTCGAGTAGGTGATCATCTGACATAATACAATATATCGGAACTCCGGTTGCTGCGGTAATACGAAATCGAAGATTGTCCTCGGCTAGAATTTGAGCTAGAAAAGTAATGTAGTCAGATCTTCGCCAATGTATTGAGTCCCGATCTGGGATATGGAGCAGTACCAGCAGGTCCAGTCTCATGGTATAGTGACGTATTTTCGCAATTGGCAACTCTATAAGGTAAGAACAGCACTGAACTCTCTAATATTACAGCAGTCCCGGTTTGATTCCAGGACTTTTCGGGCCGGGCTCAATTCGCTCTACATGTTCTAGCTATTCAGGCGACTGATGCGCAGATGCTAACCAAGTTTGGTCCCCTTAGTACGAAAACCACTTTAGGCGAATTGAAGCAATTCCAGGGAGATTCGTTCGATTTGCATTACGGGGTCTACTTTGGACAGATATCATATCGACAGTTAGTTGAAACCTAATTAGTCTTTAGATCCTCAAAAACCGTCGAGAAATAGAAATTGTTGATGTACACTTGTTCATCAACTACTCACTGTTGACTCTCATTAATACAAATCCAAGCAACCTTAGGTCTGCATCCCTTTCCACATCATCTTTCACCGAACCGACTACGGCTGTAACAAACCTTTGACGAGAATGCTGCGAACAGTGAACAATATGGTTAATAGGTTCGACTTCAACATCAGAAAAACCAGTCCTCAAAATTTTCTCTCCCAAGCTCCTTGACCCCTTGCCATTATTGCAGTTTTTATTTCATATTAATGTTAGTTTTAAGTTGAGTTATTAAGTTATATATTTGTATCAATTAACTGTCCGGGGTTGACCCGGGCCCCAATCACTCAATCAATTAAAAAGCGTCTGTGTCGCCTGACATATTTTAGATTTATTTAGATTTATAAAAGACTTCACTCAAAAGGTTAACATAAATAAATAAGATTGGTTTGGCATAACACCGTCTTACAGCTATTTGTGTTTTATTTGAAGTTAAGTGGAAAATGGAAATAAAGCTTAAAAATCTTCCTCTATTTCCGTAGCGAAAGGCATTTACAGCATAGTAGTATAAAACACTCTAGCCTTGTTGTCAGTTCAAAATATTAATTACTCCGCCAGCAGACAGGACCTCGGATCTTTTTACCCACAGGTTTTAGGACGTTGGGACAACGCGTTGTCCATCAAGTGGCCCTTGAGAAGCAGCCGGTAATTTTAATACCGCAACTAAGTAGAACTTATCAAGCAGTTTTTATTTCATAAGTTAATCACGACTGGTAGGACACTTTCCAATGAAAGACCCTACATATTCCGCTTTCTTAATGCGGTTTCAATTTATCGCGCAAGGTCCAACGGTTTAGTTCGTTGAAGACGGCGTAGTATGT
The DNA here is from genome assembly GCA_949129095.1 of Volucella bombylans. Lineage (NCBI taxonomy): Eukaryota > Metazoa > Arthropoda > Insecta > Diptera > Syrphidae > Volucella > Volucella bombylans. The sequence continues at coordinate 163,349,006 of OX422141.1, read as the reverse complement.
TTCGTTCGTCCAAGATTTCTAGGACTGTATTGTTGATATGGCCGCTTAACCGGACTTTATGTTTTCGTGCGCAGTTCCTGACTTCATCTTCTACGAAAGGAACTCCGAGGTCTCGATGCAGGTCATTATTTCTTATAAACCATGGGGCACGCACAAATTGTCGTAGCACTTTATGCACTTTATTTTCAAAAGTTTGTATTATATTTATATTTGATTTCTTAGTACAACCCCAGAGTTGTATACCATAGGTCCACACCGGCTTTAGCACTTGCTTATAAAGAAGCAGCTTGTTTTCTAAGCTTAGCTTGGAATATTTACCAAGTAGCCAGTACATTTCTTTGTATTTGGCCTCTAGTTCTTTTCGTTTCTTTTTAACATGCGTTTTCCATTTAAGCTTCGCGTCAAGTGTCATTCCCAAATACTTAGCTTCGTTTGCAAAGGGGATACACACCGAGTTTATAGAAATGGGCAAGTGATTTATCTTTCTGTAGGTGAAGTCAACATGTACAGATTTTGTCTCATTAAGGGTAATTTGTCCACTCGTAGACCTTATTTAAAGCAGTCTGAAGTTTCGCCGTTGAGTCTTCTATTGATTCTCCAACCGCTAAGATAGCGGTGTCGTCAGCAAAAGTAGCGAGAACAGTATCCTCGACGTGTGGTATATCTCTTGTATATAAAAGGTACAAAAGTGGGCCCAGTACGCTTCCCTGCGGTACTCCGGCTAGGATATCTTTAAATTTCGAAACATCATTTCCGTATCGAACGCGAAAAATTCTATTTTCAAAATAGCTTGTCAATATATTATAAAGCTTTAATGGCAAAATTCGTCGCAGTTTGAACTTCAAACCTTCATGCCATACTTTGTCAAAAGCTTGTGAGACGTCAAGAAATACGCTCGAACAAATCTTTTTTTCTTCCAGGGATTTTTCAATTACATCAGTAATTCTATGCACCTGATCAATTGTTGAATGCTTAGTCCGAAATCCAAATTGATGGTCGGGAATAAGATTTTGGTTTTCGATAATTGGGAGAAGACGTTTTAGCAAAATCCTCTCAAAGATTTTCGACAGGATCGGTAGAAGAGAAATGGGTCTGTATGATTTTTTATCGTTTGGAGGTTTTCCTGGTTTTAGTACCATAATGACTTCAGCAACTTTCCACTGACTTGGCACGTATTCAAGCCTCAGAGCCGCGTTAATAATGTGTAAGAGCTTTATAAGTGCTTTTTGAGGTAGCATTTTCAGAACTTCTCCGGTAATAAGGTCATACCCCGGAGCCTTCTTTGGTTTTAATTTCCTTATTACAGTTTTAATTTCAGCAAGAGTTGCATTTGTCATTACAAAATTACTATATGCTATTTCTAAAGAACTGGTGTCGGGTACCAGTGTTGGACCGTCGGAGGGCTTGAAAATTTCTTCAAGATAGTCGGCAAAAACCTCCGCTTTTTCCTTATCCCCCTTAGCCCATTCGTTATTACCGACCTTGATTGGTGGCGCGGGGATTTTGGGCCTTTTTAAGCATTTTAAAGCTTTCCAAAGCGAGTAATTTGTTTCTTTTCCTGCCGTCAGGTTTTGAACATATGTATTTACTTCGGAATTTCTGTAACTTTCAAGAGTCTCCTTGAGCAGATTACAGAGCCTGTTTAGGCGTGTTTTATCCTGCGGCGCTCGAGTTGTTTGCCATCTTTTGCGAGCTTTTCTTTTTTCTCTTATCATATCTTTTACCTCAGGCGGGTATTTTAAGTTACGTTTAGCCGTGCTTTTTCGTTGACAAGGTGTATTGTTCCACGCAGCACATTGGACTATTTCAACGAAAGAATCCACTTCGATTTCGAGTTCAAGTGCTGCTTTAAGTGAAACGTCTAGTTCTAGGTAGGACCTCGGATCTGAAGTATCTTTTGCGAAACTCCTTTAAAATGGGGCTCTCTCGTTTTCTGATTACAGAGACTGCACAAAATTGGAAGTTCGGGTTGGTGTGGGATGAAGTTTAAATTCAAAAGCTCCCCTCTCTATTTAAATATTAAAGCCTATTTTGGCAATTTAATTTTGGTTCAAAAGATAAGACTTATCCTGAAGATAAGTATACTATAGTATAGGTACAACCGATATTGAGAAACTCGAGCAGCATATTTTTCTCTAATAAAGTGTCAAACTGTCTCCTTAATGATATACGCTCCTCTGCTGGTGTTAATGAAAATTCATGTCCGCAGTTACACGCTAGGTGTCTCCATTTTTGGATGAGGTTTCCGCATGTTGTAAGGATATACATACTCGTATGTAAGTACTATCCTGGGCAACCTTTCTTCGTCCATCGCCATCACTTTAAAGACCTAGTCAAAATGCATCTTAAACATTTCTAAAACCAGTGGTGCCATTCCGGTTTCGAGGTTTCGAGGTGCAGCATGTAATTGGGTGTGCTTATTGGCAACCGAAAATTGCGCTTAAGAAAGTATCGAAGAAACTTCGACTCTGAGAAGAAAACAATATCGTCTGCATACAGCAGAGCGGTTACTCTAGTGGTTCTGATATTGATGCCACCTCCTATGAACTCAGTTATATCATCGATGAACAGAATAAATAGCAAAGTACTTAAGATACAACTTTGTTTCACACCCATTGTTGTCAGAAATTCTTCGGATATTGTATCATCATCCCATATGCATGCAACATTATTATCATACAGAGCTCGCATATGTTAACGATTTTACTTGAGATTCCCATCTGATATAGTTTATAGAAGAGTGAGCCATGCTCAATTGAATCGAAAGCCGCACGGAAGTCCACAAAGAAGGCATAGAACTTTTTTTTTCTTCTTTTTGTAAATTTCGGCGATATTAATCAAAGAAAAAATTTGGTCAATAATAGAGTAGTTTTCCCTAAATCCTGCTTGAAACTATAATATATAATATAATATATTCTGATTTCTGACCTACTTTGCAAGTCTCCTGAAGATCAAAGAGGCGAACAGTTTGGCTGAGGTGTTTAGGATGGATATTCCTCTGTAATTGGTTGGGTAACTACGGTCACCATTTTTGTGAAGCTATCAAGAACTGCTGCGCCTTCGAAAATGCGGCTGAACTCCATGGTTAGTGCGTCGACTAACACATCTCCCTATGAGGTATGGAATGAAATGGACTGAACCCTTCATATTTCTCTCATATTTCTTCTAAAAAAGAATTGTACTTTAGTGAAACTCGGAATGAATTTTCGATGATCGGTTACGAGAGTACAAAGTTACTTTCCCCGTATTCAAAGCTGGCTTCGGCCAGAATTTAAGTTAGGACGTGAAAGTAGTTGAATTTAATGAATGGTTCCAAATCTAAAGGATTACCCTAAATTTCACTTATCGTGAGGTCAACTTTCATCCCTCTTGTAAGGAACAAATGAAGGGGGCGAAAATTCTACGTTCATAGTGACGATCATGACCATAAGGCTACGCTACAGACAGTTCGTGAAAGCAAGGCTACTCCAAACAGAAAAATGTGAATGCAATGAATTGTAGATTTTATCGTTTATAAATCTGTAGCCACAAGCCATAACCGCCTAAGTCGGTTTTTTGTACTCTTCAGCAGAGCAGTTTGAAGAATAAATTTGATGCTACAAATCAGAAAATCGTTCTTTTAGTATATAATTGTTACACAAAGTTGAAGGTATTTTAAGCCTTCGTAAATTGAGTTACAGTTTTATGTCTCAAAACTTCCCATTCAATAGTTATTAAAATGGTTATTATAAAATACTTAAATTTGCTCGAGTTAGGCTTTTATGGAAAAATTGAGCTGAAGTAAAAGTGACTTAGGTTATCAGGTTTTTAGTGAATAACATCTTTAATTAGCATGATAAGAATATGAAAAAAATTGTGGTACTAGAGTAAAGCATGCTTAACGTGATGGAACTCAAATTCGCCCTAACTCGAGTTAAGCGGTTATGGTTTGTGGCCACATAAACATGAAACGCAATGCTAAACGGAGGTTTTCTTACTGAGAATGACTTGACTATTTGGGACGCTTTTCTACCTCTCTAAAATTAAGAGACATTTCTGCTGTCCCCCCGCAGGAGTTAATTACTGGCGTCTTAACGGGGCGTTATGCTTGTTCTGAATATCTAAGAGTGTTTGGCATAAGTGATACTTCCTTCTGCGATATTTCATGGAGTGGCCACGGATCAAGTGGTAGTGTATTGACTTTCAAACCGAACGGTTTGACTTTCCATCCCAACCGCGTCCGAAGGACATTTTTTTTCAGGCAACTAAAATCACATAAGATGAGTGTTTGCCTAGAACACAGCAAAAAGTCCAATTACACTAATAATTTTGTATCCTCATTAAATGTTGGATGCTACCCATGGAGCGGAAATAGACATTGAGCCGAAACATCTTTCTTTCTCTTTCTGTGCCATTTTCCAAATAACTTAACGTGTGCTCAGGCATTTTAAGAGTGTTGAATCCTCTTGAGTGCTAAGTTTAAAAAAAAAAAATGCCGACACTGTAGAGCATACGTTTCAATACGATTGTCAAGCTTAGGCTCACATAAGGTTGCAGAAATAAGACCCTGATGTGGAGGGTACTTCTCCTTTAGGCACTTTATTCTTAAAAAGTTAGCGTCCATCTTTCTGGAAAGGTCTTAAAAATTGATTAAAAGAAACATTTAAGTAACGACATATTGTGCTCCTATGAAAAAAAAAGTTGTCTTAGTTGGCCATCCACATGGACACCGCAAGCTAGGGGCTGTGCCGACGTAATGTGGGCAAACAATGGATAAGAAACACCCCAGACTTCCGCCCTGGATTTCCCTGCATCGATTAAATAAACACCTTAAAGATAATTTTAGATCATTACATCGAGTAAAGACGTCAGCTTTACCTGTTGCTATTAATAAATTTAAAATCGCTTTCAACAACATGAGCAATGAATTCTTGCGGAAGGCTTTCTTGACAAAATCATAATTTTCTATTTCTATATCAGGTTACACAATGTCGCATTCTAAACCACAAGTTGTCGGACTCTTTTGAAAGTGTCGACTCTTTGTCGGAGTGGAGTAGCGCAGGGATACATTTAATCTCCTCATTTTTCTTTTGGGATAATAAGCCCACGATGATGATATCTGCTTGTATGCACTTAATGTTATGGACCTTCAGTAGAAGAACAAAGGCCTCTGATCAGGTAGGCAAAATAGGTCTAAAAAAAGCTGTAGATCACGTGAATCAGGTTCACAAGTATCTAAAGGATTCAAATAATAAACATGCATAACCAAAAGTTTTTTTGCATTCGCTGGGATCACTGGCAATACAACTGTTATTATCTTGGTAATATATTTATCGTCTAGCAGTTTACGCGATAGCACAATCCTAAACCTAGAGGTGCAGATCATTTGAAAAAGACATTAGTTTGCTAGACGATGTTCCGTCACTTCATTCAAATGACCTGAGCTCTAATGAGCTAGCGGTGAACCGTACACTGATATCGTTTTTGACTCCATCTAAGAAATGTTTCTACTGAAATGTCGTAAGCTGTGCTATGTACTGCAGTTGACCCATTCTTAAAGTCGATTGAATCCTAGGTCAGGCCTCTACCGAACGTTTGGTATATTGGCTAAGTGTGTTGGTGTGATATAGATATGCAGATACACCCTCCTTCAATTCAATCATTGAAGCGGGAAGATACTAAGACATTTCATTAATGGAAACACTAAGAGAATACAAGGAGTCGTTCTTGCTTCTCGGTGTTCCAACCCGGATGATTTTACCTAAAATATCATTCACCAATGAAAAGCCAGTTAAGATCTTAGTGTAACCTAACAGTTCATAACCAATATTGGACACGTCACATCCCAGTTCAATAATTTTTGAAACAACCTGTTAAGGAAATTTATCTCCGATGTAAAGTATAAAACAATATCGAAAGCCGAGGCTAAACATCCCTCTAGCTGGATAAAATCGCAAACATAATTTCTACTTACCCCAAGATGTCGATTATATCCAACTGTGGTGGTCCTTCGGAATGGATTCGAGAACGGCAAGTCGACTTTTATTAATTTTCCATTGTACAAATCGACAGCGACACGAATCTGGGAATTTCTTTCCGTCACTGAATCGATAGCATATAGGACTCCGCACACAATGAACATCTCACCGAATTTATGATGATCCAATGTTATGTTCCAGCTGTACTGAGTCTGCAGACTCTCTGCATCCAGCTATGGAGTAGAAATATTCGAAAAGAAATGAAAAATCAACTCGAAAACGAATAAAAATGTCAAAGCAAGGCAAACGAAATACGAGAATAAGGCAATTTGCTGGGGGGTTTATGTCAAGGTAAGTTTTTATCCCTTCGAATTGCCACTTTGACAGCACCATACCGACATTCGGACAAATTTTCATGATTCCAACTGGTGGAAAAGGTAAAATTCGGGGTACTCACCTTTACCACGAAGGTGTTATTGGAGTCATAGGTGCTGTATATCACCCAAAGACCCACGTCATCCACATTAAAGTCCATGTAGTTGTAGTTTGTCGTGTATAACTTATTGCCAGAAGGTAGTCCCATGTAGGGTAGTTTTGTTGCTGTAAATGGAACAAACATATCAAATATACGAGTAATGATTTCTGGGAAATATCACAAAAAAGTACAAAAAGAAAAAAAGAGAGAAAATAAAAGAGTTATGGTCCAGGGACCAGTATCCAATGAAACACCCCTCCCGACATTTCTGAATTCCAAATTGAACCTAGGGTTCGGGGGTTGAGGATCTATGAATTATTTTGTGGATGCCATTGCATCATAGCGTGATTTTGTTCTCCCTCTCGATAGGGACTATGGAGTTGAATCTCCGGAAGTGTGCCACAGAGTGTTTCCGAAGGATTCACTTTGGCTAGCTGAAGGCACGATAGAAGGACATTCAAAGCAATCGTGTATTTTGTATTGTGATAATGTGTTGTCACATTAAACTTTACGACACACAATGTTTTGTGATGATTGCAATCGCTTGGTGGTTCTTTTTTTCAGTTTGTCTAGAAAGTGAGAGGATAACTAAGAGATACCCCCTGACGGGGGGGCAGTTTAATGCCCGGAAATGCGATTGTTTTCGAGGGTAATAAATCCGGTTTTATGGATTCCATGTGGTGAAATATTTTCCCAATTCGAATCATTTGAAGGGAGTACGACTAGGGAAACAGGACTCGGTCTTCACACGGTACTGGTGGGATGAATAACAATTTAATGGGCGTAAATAATTCATTGGAATTGGATTGCGTTTTTTATTTGATTCCATTTGATTCTATTCCATTTCATTCTATCATCAGATGCGGGCCGCTGATTTGTGTTCAACTTAATTGGTTGTTGTGCAAACAAGCAGCGAGTATGTAAATACGAAAGGACTTTCTTTTATTCACTTTTAGCTGATTAAGGCACCAGACAGGTGATTAAGGATTAAAGTGAAAGCAATTTCCCATTCAAGAAAAAGTACATTTTGTTCACTTTTAAAGCGAACAAGACCAGACAGAATTTGAAGACTGCCCGTCCATTGAAGCGGTTTTAAAATTTCCTGGAAACTTAAACTGCATTTTGTTTGATTATGGCTGCGAATAGTGTGTTCATTTAGTGGGCGAAAGTGGGGGACATTGTTGAGGAGACTACATTTAACAAAAAGAAAAAAAACTTTTGTGATTTGGAAGTTTCAACTTTTTAATTTAGAACTTTTTCCCATAGAACCAGAATCAAAGTGGATTTCTTTTTTGTTTTTGTTTTTCCTTTTAAGAATTTATTATATTCACTTAATGTGGGAAAAGATGGCTGGATGAAATTACAAAGAAATAATGAAATGCTGGGTTATTGTGCTGAAACAGAGGATGAGATTTTTAATATTAACTTCTTCTTTTACGGTTAGAAGTTTATCTTATGTTTGAAATTGGCACCTTACTAGTGACAGATTGGGAAGCGTTTATATGTCCGAAACCTGGATCGATACAGAATGTAACTTTTGTGCTCTTGAGCAAATACTATCTTCTTGTTTTTTTTTTACAATTTACGCGCGCCTAAGGGGTTAGATACCCTTTTACTGTTGTCATGGTGCGGGCGGAAAGGTAGAAGGAGGAGAAAGGAAAATTGTTTTTGTAGTGGTTTGAAACTCAGGTGTATTTGCTTTCGATATTAGCTCTCCAGGGGTGGGAGTCCGAATAGGATGAAGAGTTTTTTCTTCACTCAGAGTGATTCGAAGGTTATAATTCACACTTGTTTTTTGTGCTTGAAACTTTACAACAGCCAAATATACGTGTCAGTGTTATGCCTTCACACGCAGAACTTTTCTGACTCAGTTCCAATTACATAAATGAATAACTTGAGAAACTTGTCATGGGTAGGATTCGAACCTTGACCCTCCGAGTGAGAAGCGATTGCTAGTACCAATACACCACGGCAACCTCATCTAGATCGGTCCTTGAGCAACAAGTTGTATAAGCCCTTGTGTCGATCTGGATGGCAGCAGAAGAGAGGTCGTAGTTTCTTCATGGTACTTTCCAGACGACACTAAGGATGCACCACTTGACGCTGTCAAGAGACACAAATATGAGAGGCGAGTTACTCTTATCATAACAATATTATGATAGCAAATAAGGTGAATAAACCAGCTTTTGCTAACTCTATAAGTGAGGAGGTCTTACACCTAACTTATATTATTACCCCCATAATCACACTGAAAGGTCTAGAAGGCGACCTCTCAGGCAATTTAAAGAAAATATTAGAGTCTCTCCTGCGGATCTACTTATTTGGATACAGGACTAACGTACTGAATCAAAAAGCACAGGACAGTGTGCTGCTTAACTCCATAGTAGTCAAGGTTATAACCTTCGAAAGGTGTAATGAGCTAGTAAACTCATCAAATTCCTAAAAATCAATGCGGCGGTATCTCTCTCACCCTTCTGTCTAGAAGAACCAGCAGAGCTACCTCGGCGTTAGCCCGAATTTTAAGAGCCAGTCTCACACTGGAATATATTCCTTTAACTTGGAGAGCAGTTAAGCTAATCTTCATACCTAAAGGAGGCAATGTTTGGTACTTTTGTTTAATAATTTGTTTAATTTAATTTACAATATATATATACAATATATATAATATAAAAATAAGTTGTGTTTGTTTAAATGTAATGTGTTAAGTGTAAAATAGTGTGCTTCTCCTGATGGTCCAAATTGAAGTGAATGGAAGTTCACGCAGCAACAGCCACCAGCGAAACCGAAACTAGCAAAGAAAGGAGGGATTTCTACAAGGAGAGTGCGCGAATAGAATTGGCTGCAATGCAAATGCAGAGTGAGCGAATATACACATGTATCTATTACCCAGTTTGTATGACAACTCAAAGCGCATTGCTTCAATACGCTCATATAGACACCACTTCAAACCGCATTGAAATATTCAATCCGCATTCGTTCATTCCTACTTATAAAACGCATTACAAATTTGTGACCGCTTTGAAATATCATATAAACATTTTCAAATCGCATTGAAACATTTTACTCTCTCTCTCTCAATAATACTCTAAATAAACAACAACAACAAACAACCAACCAATGTCTCCATAAATAAACAACAACAAGAAACCAACCCAGCAATAGGACACCACCGGATACAACTCAGCAACAATATTTTAAATTAAATACAAAATTGTAATTCTTAGAATTGAAAATTTGAAAGTAAATACAAATTGTAATTCTTAGAATTGAAAATGTGAATTGCACAGTTGAAACTCTCTCATGCATTTTTGCAAGCTAAGCGTCTGGCGACATCCGCAGATACGAAAGTTCACCTTTGCAAGTTAAGTGAATATTTGAGCTCCATTTTCAAGGTCAAACGAAGGTCACTTTTGATTTTTTAATGGGAACCCCTAACCTCAGTTGCAACAACAACAACAGCAGAAACAGCTACAACAAAAGCAGAAACAACCGCAGAAACAACAGCAACAACAACACCAAGAACAGCAACAGAAACAAAAGGTGTCACCAATCAACACCTTCAAGATGGAACTGCAAGACACAATCCAGTTATGTAAGTCGGCCATAGGCCATCATTTTTTTATTAAGAGATTATAGATAGGCATGCGATTCACCGCAACTAAGTTAAGCGCTATAATAAGATAAAACAATTATTAAAGGACACGACGATGGAGTTCTTCTCCTTCACACCTAAGGGTGAAAAGCTGCAAACTGTGCTGCTGAGGCAGTTAGAGCAATCTACTGGTCCGGAAGAACTCCTCGCACTGCTCAAAGAGAAGGAGTGCGCCGAGCTCAAATTCGTGGGAGTTAAGCCATTCGCCACAGCTAGAGCTGGTTCAGCTGACTCCCAATATCAAATTGGATGGTCTAAGGAGCATCAAAGTCCTGGACTACCAGATTGTGTCATGGGAAAATGTAAAGCGGAGCGACAAAATTTTACAATGTGTTCGCCGCCAAAGGTTCGTGCACGCCGCGTCGAACTGCGAAATGCAGCCTCGATGCGTGAAGTGTTCAAAGAACCACAAATCTGAGGAATGCGCTCTGGGTAAGGATGGAGCGTCAGAAAAAAGTCAACTCTCTTGTGTCTTATGTAGGAACACGGGACACACCGCAAATTATCGGAGTTGTCCCAAATTCCAATACATCAAAAGAGTAAATCTGGCTCGTCAGCAGAAAGTTGAAGTTAAACGTCCACCCGTGCATATACAAATTCCAGCCGTTACTCCCCATGTTACCAACGCCCAAATGGCGGCAGGTAGGGGAAATACGGTACAGCAAGCGAAGGTTGTTTCTCAGATCCTAGCGCCCAGCGCCCAGCGCCCAGAGCACCGGAACCAGTACCTGACATGCTAGCTATCTTGCTCTCTATCCAGGGGCAGATGGCTCAGCTTTAACGTCGTATAACTGAACAGACCGGGCGGGTGGATAAAATATATGCGCTGCTGCCTGGCGGGTGCGTACGTGGCGGAGCAGACCCTGGAGGTTCTTGCAGTGAATGTTAATTCACTGATTAGGTTGGAACAACGAGCCGCACTATTTAAGTTGCTTAAAGACCAAGCTCTTGATGTGCTTTTGGTTAGTGAAACTAAGCTTAACAAAAGACACAAAATGAGGCACAGAAGATACAAAATAGTACGTAGAAACCGACCCAACTCCATTCGGGGAGGAGGCGTTGCGATCTTCGTACGAAAGGAATACGTTTTAAAAGAATATACAGTCGTGTAGTACGTAGATTCCGGGTGCTGGAAGCATGCATCGTGTATATCCCTCTCCGTAGTGGAAAGCGGGTGTATATGGTGTCTGTATATGCACTTGGGGCTACTCAATCTACTTTATTCATCTCAGAGCTCGAGATATTTTTTCGATTCCTGAGGCTGGAATTGGAAGACAACTATTTTATAATGGGCGGAGATTTCAATGCCAAACATAGTGATTGGGGAAATAATACACCAAATACTAGAGAGAACCTACTATTCAATTGGTGGTGTCAGCACAGTGTGATGTATCGACTCGGGCTTAAGGCACTAACCAACAAACTACAAACTGTCTACGCACTTTTGTGTATGACTGTTACCATTGCGGTCTCAGCACCGAAATAACTGTTCCCAGATTAGATGAGTTTGTCCAAAGGCATTCATACAATTATAGTAGGGTGCGTTGGACACACTCCACCAGAACACTGATGAGAGCACTCTCCTCGAATTCGCTCTACTCACCGTCCAACAGAAATCTGTCAAACGAGGAGATTGACAGGCATCTAAAACTAATGGACGAGACAATTAAACGAACAATGGACAAAACGATACCTCTGTACCAACACACTGACTAGGAAGACTTATTCCGCAACTCAAATATTGACGCACTGCACCGACATAAAAGTAGACTGCTGTCAAGACTAAAAACCATGTACAGACAATTTACTGACAGACATAATCCGGAGATTATGACAGTCTTCGATTAAAAACCTCCAAACATTAATAAAGGAAAATTACAGAGCATCTGTAAGTTTATATTGGAACAATAAAATTCGGGCTGTAAACACCAGCAACCTGAATATGTTCCCGCAAATAAATAAAATATTTCGGCGAAATAATCAGAACGACTTTCCATGTCTTAAAATCGCCCGAACGACGAACAACGAACAAATACTGGTAGCAGCAGGCATAGATCCAAATGAGGCTGTTGATGATGACAACTTCTTTGTGATCGAGGATCCGCAGGAGCAAGTAGAGGCTATAGGAGCGACTTTCCAGGAAGTGTACAAGCCGAATGTTATCATTGGCCCAAACCACGATCTGGAGAATCGAGTCCTTGTGCACAATTTCTACTTTCGAAATGAAATTGTGAATTGGTGATTCGAGAGCTCGGGTTTCACCCAGTTCAGTGACGAGAATATGGCAAATAATGTCATCATCAACTATAGGGTACTACCCCCGTTCATTTCCAAGGAAGAGCTCCAAACGATCTTCGAATCACTTAGAAATAAGAAATCAGTAGGAACCGATGAAATACCGAACATTGTTCTTCGACATCTCCCACTAGAAGCGGTGAACATTTATACTACCCTGTTTAATAATGCAATGAATAATGCACATTATCCAGCGCATTGGAAAACTACGTTGGTACATCCTATCCCCAAAGGGGATAAAGATACTTCCAATCCGGCGAATCTCCGCTCGATCAGTCGTCTTCCAAACAACAGTAAGGTTTTCGAGAAGATGCTCAATAGAGTCCTGACTAAGTGGGTTGAGGGTAAACATATAGTTCCGGATAATCAATTCGGTTTCAAGGCGGGACATGATATTATTCATGCTGCGTCGATATCCAATGGAACAAGTGCAAGAAACAATGCACTGGTGCCTGCTTGATTGACTTGGAGAAGGCCTTCGATACCGTATGGTTAGAGGGAATCTTTTTCAAGCTGGGCAGGTTAGGCATTAGTAAACTACTGCTGTGTATTCTTTTTGATATGCTCTCCAGTGGACAGTTCATCGTGAAGAATGGCGATGTGATTTCTGCTGGAACATTTAACATTATAAGCGGTCTGCAACAAGGTGCGGTAAATTCGCCGACCCTATTCAACATTTACACAAGTGATCTTTACACTTCACCATGCCATAGCGTATGCAGACGACTTAATCGCGTACAGATCAGGTTCAAAGATTGAGGTCATTAATATACTTTTGCAGCGTGACTTCGACAAAATTAAGCGATATTGCGATGACTGGAAGTTCAAAATCAATTTTCAGAAGTCGGAAACCATTCTGTTTAGAACGCCTTTGTCTGGGCCACTAGGGATACCAGAAAGAAATGGCGAAAGTTCTCGATCATGGGGCAGCACGGGCAGCCACTTGCTTGTCGAAATGTAGTCAGATACTTTGGAATCTGGCTAGATCAATTTTTGCATTTTAACCAACATATATACGTTGCTCTCGCCAGAGCCAAAGGTGCTTTTGCCCTTACAAAGAGATTGTTTTATAACAGCCAACTCGATGAGACGGTGAAGTGATCTGCTACATGGCTCTTATCCGGCCTATGCTTATATTTGGATGTCCCGTGTAATATAAATATTTTTATTTTTTTTTTCATGAAAGAATTCTATATTCTTTTGCAATTCAAATGCCCCAAGAATTTTTCAAAAATTCCAATAATTAAGAAAGTTATGACCGTTAGACGTCCGATCGGGCGGAGCGCTCATTAGGGACATGAGCAGCTGCGTGCCAGCTCTGCCTTCCTACCTTCTCTAATGAAGGGTCAGTGCCCTCCCAAATAGATTTAAATAATTTAAATAGATTTAAACCTTGTACATTTAAGAATATAGAACTCAGAATATTCCAGAAGGCACTACTCGAGCACATTTTCAGTTTTGCTTTCGAAGCCACTCAGGCAAGACACACTGCAGATTTTGCATTTCATTTGCATTTTTCTCGAAACAGTGTTTTCCGAGTCGGTACCAGAAATATCTCTTGAACCACTCGACCGATTTGCATGCCATTTCGCACGGATATTCTTAATACCATTATCTAGTCTCCTACATAGGATTTTTTTGATATCTAAATTTTTAGATTTGTTATAAATAAAAATGTGGCTAGTTTTTTAGTCGTTTTCTAGTAGTCTAGTAGTCGTTTAGTAGTTTTCTACGCCCCGGAAATCGGGAAAAAAAACAAAATACCAATATATGCATACATATATGTATATATTTAGTATATATATATTATGTATTTATATATTTATTGTATGTCTATATTTGTGTAAGCAGGTTAAGTAGATTAAGATTTATTTTTACGTAGTCTGTAAATTTTTAATTTTAAATTTTATAATAACATTGAAATCAGAAGAGTCCATATACTAAGTTTTTTCTAATTAAAAATATTTTCTTAGTTTAAGCTGTATTGTCCTATCTATAAGAATAAGAACAACACCTGTCAAAACGTCGAAAGACATAGTTTAAGCGTTAGGTTTAACTTAGAGTGCCCGCAGGGGACCAGTAATTTAGAATAAGATAATTTTAAGTTAATTACGCTAATTTTTAAGCGTTTTTTTTTGTATAGCTTATAAGTGTTAGTTAATTCAACATAATAAAAATGCATATAAACTGAACTGTGTAATAAGAACACACAAAAATTATTATCCTGAAGGTGAATCAATAAAAATCAGTGATAACAAACAAAAAGAAGACACCATCATCAGGTCATCAAGGATGCTAATACTCTTGGGACCACTGTTGACAACGAATCTAATCGTTACCTCTTCACAAAAACTAGAGACGCAAGAATTGACACACAGGAACAAAATACTTTCACTTAACACTTTCACGACTTTTAAAAACGTACGACAATTTTATTCGCATCATTTAACTTCAGATATACCGGAATAGCATTCAGAAAATAGCCGACTCTCTAAAAGCCTTAGAAAAATTTTACAATTTAAAAGATTCAATAGACGTTACTAGAACCAAACTTAATAACGTAGAATACAAACTAGACTAATTATATTCGAAAACAAGAAATAAAAGAGGTTTAATAAATGGTCTGGGCGCGGTCATTAAATCAACAACTGGTAACATGGACGAAAATGACGCTCAAAACTTAAATAAGCAAATCGAAAACATTCATTTCCAAGAAAACAAACTTCAGAACAAAATAAACTCTCAGACAATGTTTAATAAAAACATGGTTCAAAGGTTCGAAAATATTACAAGCCACATAAACAAACAACAACATAATATTGAAATATTTCTTAGCAAATTAAATGATGAATACATTAATAGACTTTCGCGAAAACGACGAAATCCTGCTCCACTCACAATATCTCAGTCAAATCAATTATAATATAGATCTTTTAAATAATCATATTAACAATATTGCAGAATCAATTATTTTTTTCAAGATTAAATATTATTCCTAAATTTATTCTAAATAAAGAAGAACTGGAGAAAATCCAGGAATCGTTTACAAACCATTCAATTCAAATTAGTCCATCCGAACATATATATGAATTACTTGGTCTGCAAGCTTATTACAATGATACCAAAATAAATTTCAATGTCCGAATACCTATCCTATCCCGTGAAACATACTCTCTTCTACACATCATTCCATTACCTATTAACAAAACAAAAGAAATCGATATCCCAGAATGAAGCATTCCAAATTTTACAAACCGACGTTACGCATACCAATTTCTACACATATAGTTCCCTTCTTACTCTTGGAGCAATTTTAATAATTTTTATAATTTATAATTACAGAAAGAATAAGAACGAAACAATAACTCTTCAAACTCCCGCTCCAGCCATATCACCAAAGCTTCTATGGCCATCGCTCTATCTAAGGGGGTAGGAGTTACGTAACCAATAATACTCTAAATAAACAACAACAACAAAGAATCAACCAATGTCTCCATAAATACACAACAACAATAAACCAACCCAGCAATAGACACCACCGGATACAACTCAGCAACAATATTTTAAATTAAATACAAAATTGTAATTCTTAGAATTGAAAATGTGAATTGCACAGGTGAAACTCTCTCATGAATTTTTGCAAGCTAAGCGTCTGGCGGCATCCGGCAGATACGAAAGTTCGCCTTTGCAAGTTAAGTGAATATTTGAAAATTTTTAAACTTGTTTTGTCATTAGAATGAGAAGGTTCAATAAAGTTGTATTTTTTTAACTTTCGCGTGTTCGCTCCCATATAATTCGCCCTCATCATTCTTCCATCATCGGACAGGCATTATTTGTGTATTCAAAATGTGGGATTGCAAACGAAATATTTGGATAGACAAAGAAAGAAGAACAATGTACCCAGATGTCTTACTAAAATAATTTGTAAATTTATTTGTAAATTATTCGATTAAATAAATAAATAAATAAGAACAATGTATCAGGGTTAGTGTCAAGTGTCAGTTCAATCAGTTGTTTGTTAAACTTTGGAGAATTTCATATAAACACCAACATTTCTACGGGTATTGAACCAATGCGGATTGCTTCAACGCATATTCAGCTGTCGGATAAACTATGTATCTCTCGCGCTCCCATCATCCTAATTAATTTACACGCACTTCGAATTTACCAAACTTTCAGTTCAATCAGCTGTCTGTTAAACTCTCAATTTTCTCTCGCTGATTTTGGATTCGGTTTTGGATAATTTCATATAAACACCACCCTTTCCTTGCGTATTGAACCAATTAAATGAAAATTTTAAAACATTACATAGCCCATAAGGTAAGGTTGTGTTGTCTGCCAGGTAGTGCATTTAGTACTGAACAGGCATCAAGCCCCCAGAATCCCGAAATCCTTTCGTCTTTCATGTTGAAGACTATGGAATAGTTGATTGTCCTAAGCGAGGACATAATATTATCTAGAACTCTGCTTCAGAATTTATAATTTGCTTATCAAAAAGGCATATCCACGAACTCAGCACTACACATACTGATCTACGACATACACCTAGTTTATATGACAGCTTAATGTACTGTCATATAAACTGACACATTAAGCTGTCATATAAACTTTGTAATAGAAAGAGCATTCGACTCTAAAAGCATAGGCCTCTGCCCATTCATTGACAATGAGGCTGTTTTTGACCACGCAAACTAGGACAGGTCCAAATCCAAAGACTACAAAGCGGATTAGCAACTTCCGACACCTAATGATATTCAAGTCAAATATAGGCCATGAGGAAGTGAATACTTACTTACTTAGGCGGCGCTACAATTCGGGCTGGAGCTGGGCCTCAACCAATAAGCCTCTTCAATTAGCATGGTCCGTTCCACTTGCGAGCGCCACCCAAAGCGAGGATTTGCTCTACTGCGTTGTCCCTACGGATTAGAGTCGCTCTACATGTTCAACCCATCTAAAACGCTCAATGCGCAGTTTTTTGAACAGGTCGATGTCGCTGTATAGATCGTAGAGTTCATCGTTGAATCGTCTCCTCCAGAACCCATCAACCAAAGGACCCAAGGGTCCATGCTTCGGAACCATAGAGCAGGACTTGGATTACGAGGGTTTTATATAGAGTTTCATTGGTTGTTCGGTAGAGGGCCTTACTACATATTTGCCTTCTCAGCTCAAAGAAACAGCGATTGGCAAGCGTGAGGAAGTGGGGAAGTGAATATCACTATTGAAAAGAATGGAGCACTGTCCCTACTTTTGTAATTTGCACCAATGGATGACCTCATGCAAACCCTAAACTCTAGAATATAAAACTACAGGATATGCAGATGATATCTTTGTTATCATTAGGAGCAACCATGCGTTTACCATCCAGGGTCTCATGAAAGATGATAACAACTATTGGGCAAATCATTAGGGCTAAACCCCAAAATGACCTATTGGTTGTGCAATCAAATTGTAAAGCCAATTATACTGTTCGGGGCTGTAGTGTGGTTGGGCAAGACCAAACAAAAATTAACAATAACGAAATTGAGCAGTTTTGAACGGATCACGTTGTGCATTACAGAGGAAATGAGAACCATCCCAACATGGAGATGTTATAAGACCTAGCTCCGCTTTATGTATTCAATTTGAAGGCGATATACAATCAGCGAGGTATTGGCCACTTGGAAATAACACAAAAGAGCCGAGTCAACCAAAAGTACTATGCGGAGCACTAAGGGTCACTTTCCTTGTAATAAACATCTTTACTGATTGGGAATCACCTCAACTAGCACATTTAGCTGCGAAAATGAGGAGTATTTGGAGTGCTTAATCATTATCTGCCCAGCTCATGGAAAAGCAACATTTCTAAATAAATATATTCTCCATGTAGTGGATCTGAAGACTATCTCGCATGATCCAATTCCTGGAAATGTTAAACAACTGATGGAAGAAAGGGTCACAATAGATCAATCTAGTTGCAGTACAGAAGGTGGCGTGGTGTAGTGGTACTAGCAATCGCTTCTCACTCGGAGGGTCAAGGTTCGAATTCTTCCCATGAAAAGCTTTTCAAGTTTTTCATTTGTGTAATTGGAACTTAGACATAAAAATTCTGAAGGCATAACACTGACACGTAGATTTGGCTGTTGTAGAGTTTCAAGCACAAAAAACGAGTGTGAATTATAACTTTGGAATCACTTTGAGTGAAGAAAAAACTCTCCATCCTATTCGGACTCCCACCCCTGGAGAGCTAATATCGAAAGCAAATACCCCTGAGTTTCAAACCACTACAAAAACAATTTTCCTTTCTCATCCTTCTACCTCTCTGCCCGCGCTCTGGCAACAGTAAAAGGGTATCTAACCCCTTAGGCGCGCGTAAATTATAAAATGCCCTATCTCTGTATTACTATAAAATACTAAGCCCTTGTCTTGTGAGCTAAAATTGCATGTGAGTTCCCAGAGTGACAAACTATGCCATTGGGTGTAGAAGCGGAAATATCATTTTAACAAGAAACCCCGTCAGGTTGAATTTCTTTTTTACGTCGCATGTGGTCCTCTACGAAAGGGAAATATCCTACTATGAGTCAACAACTATCCTTGAAAGTGTTTTGTTTGATTGTTCAAGACCCTGGCATTGTCATATTTTGGAATCTGATGAATCTTTCTTACTTATTCACCCTTCTTTCTTTGGCGGCCTTGTTGTGGCAAGAAGGCTTAAGAGTCCAAGTTCCTAAGGTCCTGAAAAGAACCCAGGAGAGACGTCCAAACTAGACATTAATTTGTTAAAAGTATGAAGGTGACCATAAAGAATTGTACTCGAGATGGTACTCGCAAAAACGGCAATCCACCCGTGGTCTTTTCGACTGCGGTTGGGGCACGGATTCTGGAGCCTCTAACCAAAATACTTAAAAAAGTCTCTAGGGCCAAGAGAAAGAAAGTTTCTGGCAACCACCCTCTGTTGACGAATCTATCCACGCACGATGCGGGGATGTAACCGGTGCTGCTACCAACAAAGGCTGCAGTTCCGGTGGACGGAAATCGCATGAAGCGGTTAAATCCGTCGCAAAAACAAAACCAGCGGTGGTTTTACCCGCACACGATCTCCGTGTAAGGCCGGTGCTATAACATGTACAGATCGTTGTTCTGGTCTATGGAAGTCGGCAAATGCGGCAAAATCAATCAACAACTCTGGTGGTGGCATTCCTCGCGCACAAAATCAGGCTGAAAGCGGTATTGCAACTAGCAAAAGTTGCAGTTAGGGTGGATGTCGCCGGAAAACGCACTTCAAAGAAAACACTGAAACACCAAAGAGAATGAGACCGGCGCACCTACAAGGATCCTGCTGTCGCCTCTCTGGCAACAATGACAATGACAACAGACTGAAAGACGCTAAGTGCAAGCAATTTGTCCAGCAGTTGTGGGAGCTAGCTTATAGGGAGAATATTTACATCCAAGCAGAGGGCTACGATAAGGAGAACGGAATTCTTAGAATAGCGCTTCATTCCACGCAGAAAACTCTGGAAAGGTTAAACAAGTCTGTGCCGAAAAAGAGCGCTTCTTATAAAGACTTTTGCGAGAAGATCGAAGCTAGTCGGCTGGTCAGAGTCCCTAAAGGAAGGAAATCAACCAGGGTAGAACCACTCAGAAAATCTGATGGCAATTACATTGAGTTAAAAGCAGAGACTCTCCGTCTAGTGTTTGAGGCTCACTTCTCAGGTAACCTAATTAGAACTAGCTCACAACTAGCTCCAATTAACGAATCAACACTCCGTAGCTGGTGTATCTCATCGGTTGTGAAGACAGATTAGGCTATTAAGCATGCTGTTGCTTCCTTTAATGGCTTCAAGTCTCCTGGCACCGATGTCATATACCAAGTTATTCCAGTTACAGTGACACCAGAAAAAAATACAAAATCGACTTTCCCTGTGCAAAAGATTAGTTTCGGTCAGCATCTGAGCCAGGAAAGGAATGTAGTCTGCTCTTCATGGATGGCTCCAAAACCGATCTAGGATATGGCGTTTTTGGAGGACGAAAACGTTAGATTTCACAGCTCGTTAATAAAACTTTCGTCTGTTTTCCAAGCGGAGATATACGCAATCCCAATGGCAAATATTGTGAACACTCTTTGGAGGGGTCGAAGCATATCCATATGTAGCGACTATCAAGCTGCGCCTTACTGCTAGTTCGATAATGCAAGACTTCAGTGAATGCAGTAGGAAGGCTAAATTCACTGAATCTTGTCTGGGTCTCAGAAAACAATGGGATCACGGGATGAACTTGCTAAACAAGGCTCAGACTAGTGCTTTTCAGGACTCGTACCTACGAGTACGTTAGCTCTGTCTGCGTACTTGGTTAAGTCTTCCATTAAGAGTTGGATTTCATATGAGTACAACTGCAGATGACATGACTCCCCAGATTGCTGGCAGACTAAGCAAATGCTTCCCGACGTCTCTAACAGGTCAGCGGCCTTCCTGTTGTCCCTTAGTAGGTAAGACTCCAGGCTGCTTACTGGCATCGTTACGTAGCACTACACGCTGATCACTTAAATGTTCTGAGCTGAGCATTAATGATATCTTTCCACGCTTGCTGTGAAAGTGATGACCACACCACAAAGCATTACCTCTGTGAATGTCCGGCTTGACATGGTTTGTGCTGGCACTTTATCACTTTATCACTGAAGCCACTACTCATCTTTCTTCAAAAGACTGGTAAATTTTATTAAAGGGAACTTACTCCTTCAATGAATTAGTTCTTTGTCTGAGTGCTCTGTTTCGACAGAAAAAAAAAAATTTAGTGCAGAACTGAGATGTGCCGACCACCAGTGGGACAAAAGAAAAGTGGGATGTAAGTTTACACATTCACGGATTCCCGTGCTAAATTAATAAAAGGAAGAGGCATCACGAAAGTGGATGGATCTAAAAACACTTGCACGTGGCTCATTCCTTTTTCATAGCAGAGGAATAACTCCACAGCGAATATAAATATTTTTGTCAGAGCTCGATGCATCTCGGTGCGAGCAATGTAATACTTTCAAAAAATAAGTAGGAAATCGAAAGCGGAAACGTTTGCACAATGAGGGGCAAAAGATCCGAACAAGAAAACGTATTACGGCAACTTGTATTCGATGTAATATGTTTCCAGGAAGCCAAGTGGCAAAATGTTGGGAACGGGCCTTGCAAATGAAAGTGTACAAACTGTTTCATTGCGGGACGGTAGAAATTAAGAACTAAGTTGCCATCATCTTGTTTTTGAACTCCTAGATAAGATCGTAAGAGTATATAATGCTGTAAGCTCTCCGAACAAAGAAAATGATTCCTTCGCCGGCTTCTTCGGAATAAAAAAGAAATAACCAAGGAAGCCTTCCTTCGATGACATGGTGAGGTGCTACTGCAGATATAGTGTTCGGAGGTGTAATAAACTAAACGGAAAATACCAAGCACACAAATACCCTATGCCCGTAGGGATACCATCTTAACTGCACTAATTACTGGCAAATTAGTCGCCACAACATCGCGTACAAAATACTGAAGCATTGAAAATTTATATGGACAATACAATAGGTCCTTATCAGTTATTAGAATCATATATAATTATAGGCCTGGGAAATTGTCAGCAACTTGAATGAAGTCACGTTGCCTTTCAACCTGAAGTATAGCATTTCAATTTTAGTATCTTCGCTGATATCAGAGAATTCAATTCACGATTTTTCACAAAATATGGTGGAATTATCAGCGCTGCATCACGCTGGAATCATGATTTTTTTGGCGAAGCCCGAGTAGTGTAATAACTAAGAGCAATTAAATGCTGATTTTGCAGTCGGATCCGAACAAGTATTATTGTCACTGAGTGACTCAAAAATTGCGAGTGACTGAAGAAATTCCAGACTGATGTTTCCACAACCCATGGTCAAAAGACTCCACGAGGTTCGACGGCTGGCTGCAGCTGGCTGTGCCTGAAAGATCCATAGGTGACATCTTTTCTGCGGCCGTACAAGACAGTTCTCCTCACATCCGAAATTGTCCTAATACAAATGACGAATTGTATAGTGTTGCTTATTAAAGAGCTTTTTCGAACGTCACTAAGGATCGAAACTCGGTGAACTGCTATTCGCGGGTTTGCTAAGGAAGGGCGATAAGTTGCAGTTCTACGGCAGAAATTACACAATAGGCCTTAGGCAACGTTTAGCGGCCCACCTGCGCCTTTTGGTTCTGAGATTATCATGAATATCTCGAGACATCGAAATCTCATCGAGACCTCTGCGCCGTAAACCACGGCAATAATCTGACAGAGAAAATTTGTTATAAGTCGGTCGGTGGACTCCTCCGTGCTGACAAGTCCCGTGTCTGTGATTATCACAGTATAGCTAAGGAAGCACGTGCTATTTCTAGACATCACCAACTTGCCATGAAGTTAAAGGTGCTACAGATTGATTAACGAGTGTCTCAAGCCCTCTTAACCAGGACCCATAAATTCTCCAGAACATCGTCAATAAGATCATAATATTTTTTACTTGACATGGGGCTTGCATTCCCTTCAATACACTACAGATTTCGCAGTAATATTACTGACCTCTAAGGACTTCAAAAAAACATGGTTCGCACTTGGATACCTGACCTATGTCCACCATAACTTTTAGAGTAATAGAGACACTAGCCGAAGGTAAGTCTGCCTTTAAATATCTAATAGATCCAAATACTAGTTTATAACTTAGATAATAGTTCGACTTTCATTATTAAGAAACGCCAATAAATTTTTGACTTCACTGTAGTCTTCGATATTCTCCCTAATTTGATACAGAACTGGAAAGTGTCGCATGAACCATCCTAATCTAACAACGTCTCAGGAATTGCCACCTGTAATCATTGGAGGATAACTACGATAAACACTAAACACAATATGAACGCTCTGCCAAACTTGGAGACGTAGCTGAAGCTTTAACGTAAATTTGGTCAAAACGGAGTTAGTCTTCCTCACAAAAAAAGGCAATATACTCCTACCCAACTGCGTAGGCAAGAAATAAGCAATAAAGTTTAGTTAACAGCAGTATTCAACTTTGAATACCTTACTGGTTAGAGATTGCCGCGCATCTTTCAACAAGACGTCTAAGCAACATACGATCCAACTCTATCATATTCCATGTCACTCGAACATCCCAGAAAAATACAATGCTGATGAACTAGCCTAAATCGGTTCCCTAGAAACAACTAGCAGGCACCTCGACAACACCATGTATTACGCCTAATAAAAAACCAAGCGGTGTCTAAGGCCAGTCAAAGGTGGACTCATCGGGACATCTAGAGTAATATGACTCATACTCGATCCTAGGCGATCAAGAGAACTGATATCTACAAACTCACACAAATTATGAGGGGATATCGCGTGTATCGTTTGAACTATAGAGGAAGATGCATCTGTGGCACACTTGCTTTGCAACTGACCTGCCTTGACATAAACCGACCTTTACAAATTCATTAAAAACCCACTTTGGTTCTATAAGTAGCTCGGGTATCACCATCCTACGCTCTCTCAGTGATATCTACAGTGGATCTACAACTGGTATAAGTGCACTTCCAATGAGAACCTCTCTAACCTAACCTGACCAGTACTTTCAAATACAAATGGTTTGGACTAAGTTTGGTAAAATCACTTCACTTTTATCGACAGCCGTTCACACCTTCTACAGAAAACAAAATACTCACCACATAAAACGACAGAATGTTTCCGAATTTATATGTATATATACTCGTACTAAATTTTAGCAGAGCTGTCAGCTGTTTCCAGGTCTTCAGTATGTAGTAGTATGTGTAGCTAATGTATATACGTATGTAATATACATATATGGTCATTACTCTCTTTAGGTATCACTTAGAGAATATTGTAAAAGGGTAATAAAAGAAGGAAGAACAATTATAAGTTGACCGCGAAGAAGTGAAGACGTGTTTTATTTTCGCGCCTACAAGTAGCTTATTGTTAAGGGATCCTTATTTGGGTTGTGAACCCACCCCCCATCGACATTAATCTTCTTAATATATAGTATACCTTCTCTACAGGTTCATCGAACAGTCTGGATAAATATGATATGGCTTAAATGACAGAAAAACTCCACAGTATTTTGTCATCAACGAATGTCGCTTTAATATCCAGCTCCGGTGTAGAAATTTAAAGACAAGGTGAAGTTGAAGGATTTGAAAATCTTGACGAAGCTAATCAAAACTCATTACCAGGCTTAAATGATCTCAACTTAAAGATACTAAATCTACCTAACTATGTAGATCTCAGACAAATTACTCGTAAACCACTCAACCACTCAGCGACCAATTAAGCTGGCACCTTCTTTGATATATCTGACAGACAGCAACCTATCAGTTATCGACTTGAAATATAAACTCCGATATCAAATTACTTGAGAAACTGCTCAACCAGTCGTCGTGTTATCCACAATCCCACATCAAATGCATCCAAGCAGCACAAAGTTTCTGCTCAAATTCATTTAACAAGTGAAACAATAATTTAACTGAAATTTGTCAGTCTAACGGAAAGTTTCCCCAAACGAAATTCATTAACTCAACCACTACAATGAGCATGCGTTGCTCACACCTATCATCACACTCCCTTGTCCCTTGCAATCTCAACAAGAATTCTTGCTTAACAACAAACTCCTGAATACAGAAAACTGACAACCGAGACACCATCCAAAGACAATATCATGCAATTAATGTACAATTTACAACTCACTTGTTCTCTTCAGAGTTGCCAAATCCAATTTGACTATGATGTCACTGTTCTCCTGGTTGTAGTAGAAGGATCCATTGAAGACGACATGAGCATTGCCCTGTTCCGTCACCCATCAAATCCAGCAAATTGTTCCATGTGCCCGCAACGACAGCGAACCGAAGATTTTCGATAGAAAATTGGAAAAAAAAGAAGAGAGAGAAAATATATGAACAAGATGACTACGAGATGCATTTGGAGGAAGAGGCTTTAAAGTTGGAGAATCCTGGATGGGATGTAAGAGTAAACCCATAGGAAACCCCAACACGCCATAACATACCATAAATCCTTCCTTTATCTCGTAATATTTGCTGGAAAGGCTGCTGCCACGATATTCCATTTTGTTGGAGAATTCATAGAGGCGATTCGTAACGTTCTCTCTGGTAACAAAGATTTTCTCTTTGTCCCTTGGCTTAGCAGCAGCATCCTTTAGCCAAGATCCATAGGTCTCATCGATAGATTTATGGAAAACCGGCTTACCCACCGCATACAGCAAGCAACCTGCGAATAGATACAAACAGACGAGAAGTGGGGTGGTTTGAATAAAAATATGAAAAGACCAAGGATTAAGATGACACAGTAATAGTCAGCATGGGGCATACTGAAAAGTTGGAATCTAGGAATCTACGGAATCACGAATGGGATAGGATGCGATAGGATAGGATATATGGGCTTCTATTGTGCGTGGTAATTGCATTTTTTCTCATACATATATTTATGTACTTGTATAGTTGTTATGAGCCCAGACTTCTTCATTGTAAAAAAGCGAAATGAATAAAAAATATTTTTTTTACCAGAATTTAAGGAGATATGATCCCTTTGTATGGTTTATTGTGTGTTAAGGACTTTTAAAGACGCTGATGGAGGGATAATTGGGATTAAGTGAATTGTAAGGATATCACAGGCAGGCGGATTAAATTGGGATACTGTTGAAAACGAACTGTTTTGGGGTTTAACTTTTTTTTTTTAATTTAAATTGTCTTCCTCAATTTAGCAAAGGCAGGTTCTAAAGGTTTGTGATAAATTATATATAATATATGTGTAGACAATATCAACTCAGAAAAAAGGACAAAGTTATCTTATCCTGTTCATGAGTCTTTTTCACATCAATGCTAGAAAAACAAGCGAAACAAACCGCAGTGCGTACCGATATGATATGTGTACTACAAAAAGGCTTCGGACTTTCGTAGAATTTTATGTGTGACTAGATCCTAACCTTGAGTATGGTTCCATTTGCGTATGCACTCTATTTGCATGTTTGTTTTATATTAAAATAGAAAAGCATGGATCATGGAGGCAAGCTGCTCGATCTAATACTTCTGTTGTTTTCCAGCTCATCGGTAGTTGAGGCAGTTATACTGTTGAGAGAGACATACATATGAGCGAACTGTGAGTCCCTATTGTACTCCCAAACAAAAATAGATAGGGAAATCCACTCAAAAGTCCAAGGTTACAGCAAGACGGCTGTTTCTGTGAATCGATGCCAGGAAGCCACCCAGGAAAGCTGGTGGTATCTTGATTTGACAAAGAGTACCGGCAAGCACATACATACAGAAAAACAGCTCTTCTACGATAGGGCGTTTCACAAAAAAATTAAAGCGGCTCTTTTGCAGAGAATAGAAAGTGCGTACGAAGAGGATAGGTATTACTCCAGAGACAATGTTTTAAATTTTATCGAAAAGCAAAACGAACACGTTAAGGCAAAACATCGTAGAAATGAACAATGAAAATAGCTGGCAGAGTCAATGTCGGTGCTGAATATGAAATATGCCGCTGTCGGGAACGAACCATGAACTATATAAGCTAAAACTTAGGTTAAGCCGCGCAAAATTAAGTAAGAGTAGCACTATTTGAACCTAGGCACAACAACAAGGGTGATGGGCGGCCTCTCCGACTCAAACGAGACCAAATAGCATAAAGCTTCTGAGCGTCTCTCTGCCGATGGTTTTTTCTTTCAACTTCATGAAGACCACTCTAGCTTTGATATTTATTAAGAAAAATCTTCAATGCTACGGCATCCCTGTATTGTTCAGAACCTTTTTTTGTCATAAAACGTCTTCCAGACTTCATTCTATCGTCTGACTTGATTATCAACTCCAAGCCGCCATTTGTTATGGAAATATGATAACTAATTGACTTGATCTAGACTAGAAAAATACTGTACTACTGGAAGTTTCCATGCTAGATCACAGGTACATCGAATCCCAAATAAGATGGAATCAGTTGCAGTGCAAATTGGCAGTGACTGCATAAGGGAACGCCAGAATACTTAAGACTAATCTGCAGAAAGACTGGAATCTTTGCAGCTCGAAGAAAAAATAATACAAAACACTGATGGCTTCTATAAAAACTTTTGGGAAATCATTGAAACATACGACGATTTCACATCAGAAGGTTTGTGAAAGTCCTTGTGAAAGTGACAAATTAGCCAGACTGGAAACACACCGAAGATCTGATGGCTCCCTATTCCAAGCCCAAAACTCATGTTCTAGGTAACATCATCAGAACCGGCTAACATGACTGAAGATGCAAGTGAGCTAACACGCTATTGCGTAACTTGTTGGCATTTATTCATCTGACACTGGTGGGATACATGCAGTTATGCTTCAAAAAGGTAGAGACCAGCTGCTGGCAACTCGGAAGTCCACTCGGTAAGAGCATAAAATCTATCAGTCTGAAGTCCTCCTTGCTAAAGGATATGGGGGGAATGTTTCATGTACTAAAAACTTCTTTGAATGCAACCTCTGTCTGAGGTGCCACACATGTACCAACAGGGAAGACTTGCCCTGACAAGCAGTTTTTCGCCACTTTACTATTGTATATCACTTATACTTAAAAAAGAACACAAGAAATATACTTTTTACCGAGATCAAGGAATATGACAGCATCTATAGCGACCATGCAGGGACATGTCTAGTTTTGGTTCCTCTGTCAATCTGTCTCTGTCAGTTTGTGTAAATGCGTATAATGGGCCCCAAGTACTCGTATCTTTATCCGATCACATGCACATTGTGTTCAAGATATGATGCAGCAACGAACACGCGCCGGTCCGATATAACAACAAACTTATGAGCTGAAGGACATATAGCGAACATTTGCCGGTCAAAGCCGTATTGTTGTCGTCTCTTATAAGTATGAGAGCTTTGCATATGGAAACCCACCGCGTGAAGCAGGAATCAAGATCCAACTTATCGTGCTAGGTGCGGTAACGAATGCTTACAATCAGTCCCTAATAAGGATAGCGCGATAAAGTCGAAGATTTCCCACTCAAGGAATCTCCGGTTTTAGGATAGTTTTGGGTTCTCAAAAAACTATCGTTTATGCCGTCCATAAGCTACTTCGTACTTAAATCATTGAAATTAGTCGAAGGTATGGACACAGCTTCAGTCGAATTTATCAGACCTATGTACGACATTTACCCTTTGATAGGATTCATTACAGCTTCTTGGCGAACCGTCGAAAAACAAACGTATACCGTATACCGTTAATGTGGAAAAACTTCATCTTCTGGGAAATCGCTATGACGAAATTCTTTATAGTGAATGATAAGGGATGCACGGGATTTAGATCGTCGCATCGAAAATCCCCTTAGCCATGTCTGCGATGGAAACTTTTTTTTTTTCTGTCGGAACAGAGCACTTAGACAAAGGACTAGTCCATTGTACTCTTTGTAAGTACTTTTTAATGAAATCCTTCAGTCTTACGAAGAAAGATAAGGAAGCACTTCAGTGATAAGGTGCCAACAGTACCAGCAGCCACCACGACAGCGTCGAGTACCTGCAGCCTGATGCGAGCTTAAGCCAGAAATTCTCAGAGATGGTGCTCCGCGGTGTTGTCATCACTTACACAGCAAGCAACGCAGGATGTTGTGTCACTTATTGCCAGTACATTTAACTGTTTAAAAAAACTGTAATGACCTGTCACGATGCTAGTCTGGCTGTTGACTTCCTAGAGACGTCGGCTGTCGCGCCTGGCTGTCGCTACGGATTCAAATGTTTCTCCCCCTCCAAATGTTCTTCGCAATATAGTTCGCTGCCATTAGGATTGCGTTAATCTACGCTTAGAAGACATCAGTGGGTGGCCGTGGCTCAAGTTGTGGTGTATCTTCCCGTGGCTTCCCAATCGGACGGTTTGGAGTTCAATACCGGCAGTGCTTGAGACTTTTCCAGGCAACTAAAAAGGTTGCCTAAATACAACATTAAGTCAATTTACACTAATAATGTAGTCTCCCCATTAAATGCTGAATGTCACCCATGGAGTGAAATAATCACTGAGCCCAAACATCACGTGCTCGGCATTTTAAGAGTAGTCATAACGTCTTGAGTATTAAGTTCCCAGCGCCACATCCCACATTGGTTTTGGAGCCGTCCATGAAGTTCCAACTGCATTCCTTTGCTGGCTCAAAGCCGCGAGAGCGTGTTCCACCAGACAACCGACGCATAGGATATACTATAATTTACCTTATCATAGCCGCGTAGAAAGACACGATCCAACAGATAGTACAGCTACATCATCCGCTTTGAGTCGACCAACATGTACCATAGTAGTGGAGACAGAACGCAGCCTTGTGGGTAACCCCTGTTTACCCCCGCCACCACATATTGCCCATATCCAGCACCAGCATTGCTTTCATAGACAAAACTAGTGACTCCGTCTATGCCATATTGTCTGGCCGAATTATACATGACGTCAAATGTTGCGTTGTCGAAAGCACCCTCAACGTCGAAGAAAATGCCAAAGGCGTATTCCTTATTGTCGAGTGCTACTTCGCTCTCACTGTTCGCCATGGTTCCGATATGTATCCCAGTGCCAGGCTAGCAGTGAAAATTCGCTTCAGAGTTGCCAGCAGCTGGTCTATACATAACTGGGTAAATACTCGTACCATCGGTGCTAGGCGACTCGAAGCCATCAAAGGAAGCAGCAGCATGTTTAATGGCCTCATTCGTCACCACAACCGATGAGATATTCCAGCTACGTCATGTTGTGTTATTCAGCTTACTAGCAGCTTCATTGATGAGAGCTAGTTCCGATTATGTTACCTGGGAAGTGAGACTCAAGCATGAGATGGAGAGTGTTGAAGAATTGGATTATTTTATCCAAACTTTGATGGTTGGGATCATAGGTGCATGAACCTAGATCTACCGATGGTGATTATACAAGTCGATTCTTGTATCGATTGTATGGAAAAGCAGAAACAGTCCTCCAAGCAGACTCACTTGAAGAGAAAAAAGTCTTGTGTAACTGTTTATAAGCTTCTGGTCTTACTTTATTTTATTCCTCTTATTTATACTAACAAAAATTCAATAAATGCTTAGTCTACAATTCATACTTTTCAAACAATAAATGCTAAGTTGCAAAATGATAGTTCGCAACAATATTCAATAATGCTGAATCTACATTTCTTTAAAGCGAATGAACCTGAAGATATTCAATTCCAGGTGGCATTGAAATTTGTTTTATTTATTTTTTTTATGTGAACTCGTATGATATGCATACGTAATCATATCACAATTATGAGATTTAACAGAGAGTGTCTGCTTTGGACTCAGTATAGGTACCGTCAGATTTTCTGAGTGGTTCCAGCCTGGTTGATCTTCCCCTTGAGGACTTTGACCAGCCTACTGGTTTCACCGATAGTTTAGATCTTTTCGCAAAAAACGTTATAAGAGGCGTTCTTCGGAATCGGAATAAGCCTCTTAAATTCGTTTTGCTTCGATCTCCGATTCCAATCTTCCTCCAAATTAGTCCTAAGTGACCTGTTTAGAAGTTTTCTGGATTCTTTGCGAAGACGCTGCAGGTCTGCGTTATACAAAGGAACCGGCGATTTGCAGTATTGCTTACTAGCTGGACATGCCATTTCGGACATGCCATTTCAGCTTCTTCTAGCTTTTGTTTTGCCCTGCGCTTAGGGGGAGCACTATTGTACTTTTCGAGCTCTTCCTTAAATCGTCTCCACGGGGTGGCCGTGGGGTAGTGGTACTAGCAATCGCTTCTCACCCGGAGGGTCAAGGTTCGAATTCTACCCATTGACAAGTTTCTCATTTGTGTAATTGGAACTCAGGCAAACAAATTCTGCGTGTGAAGGCTTCTGCCTTCATGTAGATTTGGCTGTTGTAGAGTTTCAAGCACAAAAACCAAGTGTGAATTATAACCTTCGAATCACTCTGAGTGAAGAAAAAATTCTCCGTCCTATTCGGACTCCCACCCCCTGGAGAGCGAATATCGAAACCAAACGCACCTGAGTTTCAAACCACTACAACGGGATTCGATGTATCTATGCAGAAATAAGCAGACACTACGATGAATTCGTGCCATTCTCCATTCGTTTCGCCGCTTATGTCTGCAGCAACTAAATCTTGGTTACAAAGTTGCATAAGTTTAGACGGTGAGAGATAGTTCGGCACATAAAGACAAGCTCCTGGCATTTCCGATGCCGTTTATTCCACACCCATATCTGTAGAGATATTATGTGGGGTTTTGTATTCAACACGGAAAGCCTCCTACATAGGCTTAGAATGATAAAGGTTGATTTGAGTCTACAAAATAAATGGGTACTGGGGCGGTGGAGACTTAGTTGCTGCATTAATGTAATAAATGACAAATTTTCGACAACTGTTGTTGTATTCGCCTCTTTACCGATACTCGACTCGGTGCTCGCTCCTTCACTAAGAATAAGTTCTATGAAATCAGAAAAATGGGATTCTTCTTGTCATGTGTTGCTAAGGCTTGAAGCACTTTGGGGAAGCAGCAATCCAAACATTTAGGGAGAATTTGTTACTCCGAGCCGATAACAGCTAACCCTGTTCAACAGCAGTTCCTGGCTAATCACCAATATGACTTGAAGTCGGGGTTTGCCGGAACATGGTTTGGGATGGTTGCTGATAGTTTTGAAGAAAATCTTTACTCTAAACTTGGCATTTGGTGTACATACCAACATTTATTTAAGAAATCTCGACTTACCACCTGAAGTTTCTGGTATCTACGTCAAGAACCATACGAATTGCTTCATCCAGGTTTCTGCAAAGTGCAAAGGGCCCTAGATGATACTTCATTCAGTTCATTCATTAAGTTCAGACGTGTTTAAATTTTGCTCTGCAAAGTTATTTCCATTTAATTTTTTTCCTGCCTAATTTGCAATAATTCGCACAACCTATTTCTCAGTCATCGCCTTTTATTGTGTTTTGCTGACTCGATTTATTTATTAAAAGTGCATTTAACAACTAACCCAATTCTCATTCACCGCCTTTTGTGTTTTAAAATTTCTCAACTGACCTACCCTAACTAAATCATCGTCATCATGTCTGAATTATGTGGAAGTGCGAATTGCTCCCTAACAAGTGACCTAAATGCTGTTATGGTGATTTGCAGTGGTCTTTGTAGCAAGTTGTTCCATGCCCTTTGCTTTGGCTTATGTAAAAGATCCATCGCGTACCTAAAAGATTTTAAAAACAACTTTTTGTTTTATTGTGATGAGTGCAAGGACATCACTCCGTCCCACATATTACTTGCTATTAAGTGTCTCAGTGATTCGGTCAATAACTTTGCGGTAGAAAACAACCATGCCTTCAAATCAATGCAAAACCAATTTACAAAATATGATGACCTTCTGAAATCAGTTGAAGATTTGTCAATTTCACTCGAGCAATCTGCGATCAATTTAGAAACTTATCCATGCAGTTGGCTCAAAACAGTGACTTAATAGAACGAAATGACAACCATGACTTTAGTGAAGATTCTAAAAATTTTCTATCCCATAGTGTTAAATCAATAATAAAATCTTACTTCCCCACAATAACAGACTCTTTAATTTCTCTACGGTCTTCCCTCGATTTTTATCTTCAAAGTACATCCAGAAGCAGCATTCCCTCTCCGCCAAATAATGATCAGTTGCTCATAAACATCATGTGCCAAATAAGCGATTTAAGCAAAGAGATAACCGAATCACACGCGCTGTTAATCGAAATTGCTGATCACATCCGGATAACTTCCAGTAATATCGAAGATATACCGGTGCAATCCCAGCCCCCACCAACTGCATCATACAACACCTCGAATCTTACTGAAATGCTTGAATCTGCAATTATGGAACCACCAGTAACTCCTGGATCATCTTCTCCTCCACCACAACCCTCTTCGGTAAACGATGCTACTACACCAACTCCTGAACCCACAATCTCAAGATTCGAAATCTTATGGACACTTTCGGAGTGGAACACGAGAATAAAAAAGTTGAACAATTCCAACAAAGCTGAGTCAGTTGCCTTTTTAATAAGAGGTACACTCCTCTATCGAAACAGGCTAACTAGTCTCTTCAAATCTAAATTTAAAATAGATGTCAGCAACTGCCGTAAGATCTCCACCAACACCTTCAAGGTAAGAATCCCGTCAAAATATGAATGGATGTTTATCAACCCTGCTTCCGACGTCATCAATCTGGGTGGATTAATGGAAAGAATTAAACCGAATACAGGAAACAACAAACATCGCAAGGATACTACATTTAAGTCCAGTAACTCAAAATCCATTAAATCTAAAAAGCAGAACAATGGTAATTATAAGCCTAGCCCTATACCGAAGCCTAACTCTTACAAAAAAAACCCAACTCCTAACAAACAAGCTCCTGATGCAAACTGGAGTTTTAAAGTTGGGACATTTCCTGTCTTCACTCCTCCTTCAATTCATACTGCCAATCGCGTATATACAAAACGTTCTTCCACCGCGTCCAACTCAATTCCTAAGCGCGTATCTTTCAATCTAGATACTCCTCCCAGTCATTTACAAAACCAAACATCTCCTCATTCCACTCATACAAAACCGGCATACCCCAACTTTATTCGCTCCCATATTTTAAATCCCTCCCCATGTTCTAAGCTAGACTCCCACCCTAATACCACACCGCCTTCTTTTTTAGACCCCATTCTTCCTCCAAAGGCAAAGTTAACCGATATGTTCTCTCTCGTTTAAGAGACCGCAGATTATATGATAATGTTCGCTTATATCTCGCATAACTACATGATAAGTCTGACTCTGTCTGTATCGACGGTATAACGAAAACCAATGCAATGGTTTCCATTCTGCAAGAACGCCTCCCCACTAATCATAATGATCTGCGGCAACTTTTTATACGTTTTCATGAGCAATTAGATATGACTCCTGATGACGTGGCTAATGATCTCTCTTCTTTTGCGTCTCATGTTAGCTCCAAACGCATACTACACCTCCAGAGAACACGGTCTAGTTTCAAAAACTACCATCGCTCCTAACCCACCACTCAATTCTTTGCCGAAGCCTCCCAAATATCTGTCCTTGTATTATCAAAACGTAAGAGGATTACGAACTAAGATTTCTGCTATATATCTTAATTCGCAGATTCTACCCTACGACATCTTTGCCCTCACAGAAACCAATCTCACCCCTGATATTATGAATAATGAATTATTTTCCCAAGACTTCGATTTACACCGTGACGATGGTCTAGATAAAGAGGAGAATTTATATGGCCGTGGTGTACTTCTAGCTATACATTCTCGTCTCGAGTCTAGACCCTTTCTTCCACTGCATTCTTCGAATTCGTTTGCGATAGAATTCCTATTTGCAAACGCAACCTATATATTTGTTGCTGCTATATTCGCCCCTCTCAACCAATTCAAGGTTACCAGCTAGCTGTTGATGCTATCGACTGCATTTTTAATGCTGCTGATCCCAATGAAGTTGTTATTTTTTTAGGTGAAGCTTCTGTGGACTCAGACTGATCAGTCCTACTATACTGCAATAAATCCTACCTCTGATAAAGAAAATCTTTTCATCGACTGCCTAACTGACTCTGTTCTATATCAATTAAGTGGCGTCACCAATAGCATCGGCAGACAACTCGACGTAGTCTTCGCCACTGATACAGATAACTGCGTCGTTTTAGAAAGTAAACATCTGCTTTCTAAGTTGGATGGTTACCACCCTCCCCTTTCTCTTACGCTGGCATATGACAATGGTCTTAATCCCGTTTCCTATGAATATTCTTACAGTTTTAATTTTCATAGGGCTAACTACGCCAAACTGAACAACCTCCTCAGTATGGTCAATTTTAACTTTCTTTACGATAACCCTAGCCTTAAGGTTAACGATGCTCTTGCATCCTTTTATACCGAAATTTTAAAATGTCTCTCCCAATCTGTGCCTTTTTTACCCAAAAGGAATCCCTCATCGTCACTACTCTGGTATAATAAAGAGCTGCGATCTCTTCGTAACAAGAGAAATAAGCTATGGTATACTTACTTAAAATCTCGTTCCGACACCGATTTCTTCTACTACCAGTCTGCCCAAATAAATTTCTCTGTACTTTGCCAAACTCTCTATGACAACTATTTAAACCGAATGGACCAAACACTCATTTCCGATCCCAAAAGATTCTTTCAGTTCATCAAAACTAAAAGCAAATCGGATAACTATCCACCATCTCTAAATTTTCTTGATAGGTCCTCGGGCGATCCCCAAATTATTGCAAATCTCTTCTCAATTTTTTTTGGCCAAGCGTTCGTCATCCATTCCCAAGAGCCAGACCACTCTTACTTTTCCTGCTTAAATAGCTGGCCACAGACAACTTTGGAATCGGTGTCTATAGCTTTAGAGCAAGTTAGAGATAAAATAATAAAACTCATAGATGATTATTTTGCTGGCCCTCATGATCTTCCCCTTATATTTTTAAAGAAATGTCAAATGCACCTAGCCCGTCATCTTACAGCTCTCTTTCGGCTTTCTATCACCCAGGGATTATTTCCCTCAACCTGCAGAGGGTCGTTTATTATTCCCCTACATAAAAAAAGGTAGAAAAGACGATATTTCCAACTATCGACCAATTGTTAAGTTGTCCTGCATACCTAAGCTTTTTGAGAGCATTGTCTATGACATAGTGCTTTTCCATTGTAAATCGATTGTTTCCCTAAGCCAGCACGGATTTTTCAAGGGCATATCTACGACCACCAACTACCAACTTAACGGAATTCGTATCAAGCACTTTATGTGAACTGGAATCTGGAAATGAAGGAAAAGAAGAAGTGGCCGTGGTGTAGTGGTACTAGCAATCGCTTCTCACTCGGAGGGGTCTAGGTTCGAATCCTGCCCATGAACAAGTCTTTCAAGTTTTTCAGTTTTGTAATTGGAACTCAGACAGAAAAATTCTGCGTGTGAAGGCATAACACTGACACGTAGATTTGGCTGTTGTAGAGTTTCAAGCACAAATAATTACTGCGAATTATAACCTTCCACTCTGAGTGAAGAAAAAACTCTCCGTCCTATTCGGACTCCCACCCCCTGGAGAGCAAATACCGAAACCAAACACACCTGAGTTTCAAACCACTACAAAACAATTTTCCTTTCTCCTCCTTTCTACCTTTCCGCCCGCGGTAAAAGGGTATCTAATCCCTTTGGCGCGCGTAAATTATAAAAAAAAAAAAAAAAAAAATGAAGTTGCCACCGATTTCATCAAAGCCTTTGATAAAATTTCTCATGATATAATCGTTCTAAAATTAAAGGCTCTTGGTTTCCAAATAAACTTTAGAACTTGGGTTCAATCCTATTTAAATGAACGACTTTACTATGTTCTATTTAGATCCACGGTTTCTGACCCAATTAAAGCCTCCTCTGGTGTCCCTCAAGGCAGCCACCTTGGTCCCTTATTATTTATTCTGACCATTAATGGTGTTGCTTGTATCATTAAAAATTCATACATATCTGTTTACGCAGATGATATGAAAATATTAAGATATATATCATCTTCCTCAGACAGCCTACTTCTGCAGCGAGATCTAGACAGGTTTTGTACTCGGTGTCAGAAGAATTTTCTTGAACTTAACGTCAATAAGTGTCAGGTTATAACTTATACCCGTAAACGCCTCCCTACTTCACCTCGTTGCTATCTAATCTTTAATCTGCCTGTTCCCTTAGTGAATGAGTTGCGTGATTTAGGTGTTATCTGCGATAAGGAACTCAATTTCCGTTCTCACATTGATAGTATAATAAAAAAAGCCAACTCTGCCCTTGGCTTTATCAAGCGCTAGTCTAAGGAGTTTTCCAATCCTTATGTTACCAAATCTCTTTACATAACCTTTGTTATGTTCAAGAAGAGGCCTACTTCTTGAATATGCCAGCCAAGTTTGGTCACCCTACTACAGAACTCACATCCTCCGGATAGAAGCTGTTCAACGCAGGTTTTTACGGTTTGCTTTACGTGGTCTTCCCTGGGATGATAACCAAAACTTACCACCTTACACTGACCGGCTGGAACTTATAAATTTACAACCCCTTTCTATACGCCAAAAAGTTGCCGACATTCTCTTTATTCATCAAATTTTAGTAGGTAATATCGATTGTCCTTCCTTACTTCAAATTATTTCTTTTAACACCAATCCCCGCAATCTTAGGTCTGTGCCACTTTTCCGGCTCAATCTTCACAGAACGAATTACGGACACCTGGAGCTTCTCTACGACTACCACCTCGGCAAACTCTCCCTCAAGAACATATGTACTTATTTCCACCTATGCCTCACGTCCTAACTTTCTTTAACCGCTCCCACCGTTTAGTTTTTAAGTGAAAATGTTAGTTTTAAGTATGTATTTGCTTGCAATAAGCTTAATAAGCTTAATGTTAATCCGGAGTTGCCCGGGTTAACATTATCAAAATACTAAGAATAGGCTTTTGAAGGGACCAGAGTGTATGAACTTGTAGCGCTATCTGTACGTTTCTTAACCCAGTGACTAGAGTAAGAGCTGTCTGGGTCTCAGAATACACTGGAATACTACACGTTTCCGTCATAACTTTTCAGTGCTCGAACCAACTTAGGGAGTGTGCTTGGCTATGCTATGTTTATTAGCAATTTAAACCTGAAGCTTTTGTTTTTTTTGTAAAGACCTGAGTCCTTAAAAAAAATCAAAACAAAATTGAAATCATAGAATGAGTTCAGATCTATCTAATTCTACATTTTGTGACAACAATTCATTTGGCGTCCACTTTTATTCCACACACATGGATATAAGATACATACGACCCAAAAAAAAAAAACAGCAGCAATACGACAACACGAAAACGTAACTCATTTTATGTGAATTAATATTCACTAGGCGACAAGACCGTTTAGGGCTTAGCACATTCCACTTGGACCAGACTCTTGTTCATGGTTGTGTACGTCTCCTAATATTAGCTCGTCGAAGTTTAACGAAAACATAATAAACAAAAACACAAATATGAGTACGAATTACAATAGAATTTGTATGAATTACGAGTACGAGTCAAGGAATAACTTACGATAGCAATACCATAAGCAAGGGCATTAATTCTGCTCTCATCCTATTCGTACTTTTGTGTTGTGCTGTCGCAGGACTATGGTCATCTAGAAGTAATACAAAAAATTAATTTTTCCTTAATGTCTGTGACAAGTTAAACATAAAATTTGCCAAATCAGATTGTGGCCAGACCAATGAAATTTACGTAAACGATAAAAACAAACAAATGTGGTACAGTCGGTTGCAAAAATATTGCCTTCACTTCGTGACAAATTGTAATGGATGATGTAAGGGGACGAAGTAATTTGATCGCGTTTTATTATCATTTGTTATCCTTTGATGTATGAATTTCTAACTTCATATTGAGAAAGAGTTCATGTTGGAGGGCCTAAAGTCGTTTGTGGAACGACAATTTTGCCTTGTATCTTTTATGTTCGTGGCTCGAACTAATATGGATATGAAATAGCCATCGTTATCCTTTATGGTAAATGTTATGTAGACGTGTAATGCTCCTAATGATGCCAACTGGCATGCTAGTACATACATGAGACAGCCTTTAATTCACAATTATGGTATTTAAAACATGAATTCCGACAGATTTGGTGGTAACAACTACGCAGTGGTTAGATGCGGACTTGTAAGATAAAGTCGTAAGACGATCCCTACGAGAAACCGGCACAAGAAGGCTCATTGTCTCCACGTGGCAACCGCCGGGCAACGGCGGTTATTTCCCGGCTAATGAATGACGAAGAAGAGTTGACCTCTTTTTAAAAAAAATACTCTAACTCCAAGTCGGAACAGCAAGCGCCGAGGAATGAATAGCTAAGATAATGCTTAGTCTTTAGTTTGCAAAATTCGGATACCGAGCTACCTCCGATTTAATTCCTCCCTAATTCCCCGATTCGTGGGAATCAAAATTGATTTCTGCAGCAGAAACTGTCGATCGGACGTTTGCTGCCAACTTTGGCGCTGAAATGAAACCACTGCGAAATGGCTGAGAAGTAATTTCTCAATAATCAATGAGAACGTGATGTTAGTGGAGGAGGATTCATTTCCAAAACCACACATCATAAGGGGGTTCTGGGGTTCTTATGATAACGAGAAAATAATCGCGTCCTTGGGTGCATAGTACTCAGGTCTAATCACCAGAATCTGTCTGTCAAAGATACTACAAATCAATATATATATACGGCTGCAGCTGAGTGTGGTAGAGCACGTGAATTCTAATCAACTAGAACATACCTAAAAGTAGAGTTCCTGTACATCTACTGAGGAGTCTAGCGGCAGAAAACTCAGCTTAATCT
This sequence comes from Volucella bombylans, assembly GCA_949129095.1. Taxonomy (NCBI): domain Eukaryota; kingdom Metazoa; phylum Arthropoda; class Insecta; order Diptera; family Syrphidae; genus Volucella; species Volucella bombylans. Next base: position 163,309,304 of record OX422141.1, on the reverse strand, counting down.
ACGAGAGAAGGCCAATCGCTTGGCGAGGTTCCCATATGACGGAGAGGTGATAATAAACGGAGCCGCATACGGAACCCCATGTATAGCCGCAAACGATGATGAATACATTTAAGGTTTTGCAGGGAAACCTGCATCGTGCTAAAAGTGCCTCCTACACCTTTAACCATCGATGGGCAAGAGACAACATAGCCCTAGAACTAATTCAAGAATCTTGGTCTATTGAGGGTAGGATATTTGGCTTCAACAATAGTAAGCAAATATTAGAATTTGCCCGAAGAGCAAGATCTAGGGTTTAACACCATTTAACGACAGCTCTCATATCCCCAAAGTGGGTTATTATTTCCGCAATATCCGGCCCCCTTTGCACAATAGATCCTAGACAGGGCGCGACCTTGCAGGGTGTACGTGCGGTCAACTTCACTTCAAAATTCACTGCATCTGCACATGGAATATTTTGACAAAAAACAAATCGAAAAGCTTGAGAATATTTGCTATAAAGCAATTATTACCGCCGTCTAGGGAGTGTGGTGGGATGTGCCGGACAAAAGGAGAATAAAAGCTGTGAGATACCATCATAGCGTACTACACTAATTGTGTTTTTTGGTGAGCGGCAGACTATAACAAATAGCCCTCAGATTTCGGTACGAATGCATGCATTACATGTAACAATCCACATCAATTCTAAATTTACAAAAATTAGTCTGACATTCACGCCGTTAGAAACATTTTTGAGAAAATCTTCGAAACTCGCAAGCCAACAATAGAGTCTGTCCATCCACGTTCATACCCTGGTGACATTGCCGCTACTTATATCATATTTAAGATCTATCAGCCTGTCGGCATTTAGTTTAAATACCCTGGAAAGATTGTTTGACACACTTCTTTGTTGGAGAATAAATTCGAACTGAGTCTCGTTCTCGTCACCAGACCAAGCGCTTTGGCATTCGCGATGGCTTAGTCCTTAAAACGGAGTTTGGACCTTCCTTGTTGTCTCGAACTTGGGGGCTCGGAATGGAAGATTTTCTTAGCTGGAGCATTATTTTCCGTTCGCTCGATGTGGCCGAACCAATGTAGTCGATGTATTTGGCTTTTTGGACTACATCCACATCCTGATACAGCTCATAGAGTTCGCGGTTGTATCTTCTTCTCCATTCGTTCTCCTCGCACACAGGACGAAAAATTTGTCCCAGATAAGGGTTTTGTAAAGCATACTTTTTGTCCTTCGAGTTAGAAGTTATGAACCCAATTGTTTTGCCAGACCGAAGTAGCAACGGTTTTCTAGGATAATTCTTCGTCGTATCTCCATTAGGGTGGATAGCATCGTTTGTTTGTTGATAGAATGTACTTAGTCTTGTCCTCGTTAACTTCAAGGCCAACAAATTTCGCCTCTTCTTCAATCGCCGTGAAAGACTCTATGACGAGATACTGGAAATGACCGATGATGTCAATATCGTCCGCATATCTCAGTAGGTGAAAGGACCAGCTAAAGATAGTGCCTTCCGTGTTGACACCTTCCCTGCGCTCTATCTGCAACAGAACGAGATTGAAGAATTCACATGATAGCGCATCTCCTTGTCAAAATCCGCTGCATGTTTGAAATAGTTCGGACGAGCTACTTCCAAATTGCATATTGCAGCGCTTGTTTTCCAGCGTCACGCCCCAAATATGGATCAGTTTGCCGATATGCCCAATTCAGCCATAGCCGTATAGAGCTCCTGACGATGAATACTCGTACTATAATATGCGTCTTTGAAGTCGATGAATAGGTGGTGAGTTTCGACCTGAAATGTGTTGGTCGTTTAGAGGTACTGGTACGAACCGATTAGTGTGTTGCAGAACAGTTTGCGATGTTCACACAGAACGTTGGATAGGATCTTATATGCGACGTTAAGCAGGGATAGTTCTTGCAGGACATAGGATCGCATTTTTTGTAGATGGGGCATATGGATCTGATAGTCCAATCATCGGGCATGCTTTCTTCCGTCCATACTTGGTTGAAGATTTGGTGCATGCGCCTTACAAAAGCATCGCCACTGTGTTTGAAGAGCTCCGCGGGTAGGCCATCAGATCGTGCGGCCTTTTTGTTCTTAAGTTCTTTTATAGCTAAGCCTACTTCTTCTATACTGGGTGGTGGAACTGGTTCCTCATTGACGAGATGTGGGTTCTCTTCTTGTCCTATGACTCTCTCTACATGATGCCAATTTGGCAGTTGCTGCTTAAACACATCTACTATCCCCTGTGCTTCGGTGACTAGGTTTCCTTCGCAGTCGGGGTTCCGGTCTCGAAGCCAGCTGCTAGTTGATTGGCCTTCAAGTAAAACCTCCGGACATTGTTTCGATAGCAGGACTCTTGAGCTGGGAGGCTGCGTAGACCATCTTCTTTCTACGTAGGATCTTCTGCTCCTCTCTTCTCCTGGCTCGATACTCTTCTCCCGCTGCCCTCGTTTTTCGCTGCAGCGTTTTCTTATGTGCATCTTCGGTCACCTTTTTGCTGTATACTCATTCATCAGCATACTATGGGCTTTTTCTCTGGGGTGACTGCTACCCTATAGTGATTTCGGCTACCTTAATGATGATTTCAGTCGAGTTTTGAATTTAGCCGCAGGAAGAAAAGGGTCAGAGTCGAGGTGTGCCCCTTGGAATGTGTGCTAGTCCAGGATGTTAGATGGGTGCCTCACATCTATTAGCACATGGTCGATTTGGTTGATGGTTCGACCGTCTATAGAGCGGCAGGTTGCTGTGTGGATCCTTAACCTTGGAAACCTAGTGCTGCTAGTTTATTACGAGCTGCTGCATAATCGATTAGTCGGTAGCCCTATCTGTTGTCGTTTCGTGGATGCTGTGCTTACCAAATAACCAGTCAAGGATGCTTTTGTTTCCGACTTTAGCATTGAAGTCTCCGAGCACAATGTTGACATAATACTCCGGACTGTCTTTGTAGTCTCCATCCAGGAGGTCATAAAACTCACATGCCAGGCACTTTATTTGACCTTTCAGGCCGGATATTCAGGTACCAGTAACCCATGTCGGGTTATGAGCGCTGCCGTTGACCCATTAGGGGTTCGTCTACCACCAATGCTTTTCCAGCTCCCTGGCTCAGTATTGGAGATCCCTATAGACCTGGTATCCGGATATGTCGAAGCAGCTCATATAGGGATTACACTTAGTAGTTCGGACTAACTGAAACTGTAGACGCCATCGTTGATTCCCTCTAGAGAGTTCGTCTGCTGCCACCTGGAACAAGAAGAAGTACCTAAGTGAGAAGACACTCCCCCTCCGTCCGCTGCCGCCAACTACCTTCCAAAGGGGTTGGCTACCCAATTTCAGTCGAGGTACTAGCCACGCACCAGTCACAAACGCGGAGGTGAAAGTAGGAGTTGGTAGTGAGAGGTTAAGTGTGAACGCTTGTGTACTCATGGGAAATGTATGCTTTATTCTAAAAGCTTTAAGTCTCAAACAATTTGCTACTTTGACATTGACGATGCCTTCAGCAGTATCAAAGAAGAATCGATGGGAATTGAGGCCTCTCTACATGTGTTTTACATTTATTTTATTTATTTATTTCATTGATGCATACACATTAAAATAAATAGATATCTTATAAGGTAGTGAAGCTTCAAGTTCCTAGTTCCAATTTTGAAATAAGTTAAAAAAAACTTAAGAAAAAGCTGAATTTATGAGTACTTAACATAATCAACAAAATCAAGTTCAAACATCACTAGTTTATGCTCAGAGAAAGATACATTTCCAAAGATAGAGAGACATGTACTCAAAATCTAAAGTAGTCAGGGTTGTTAGTTAAAAATATTTTAAGTTTCGTACAAAACCACCTCGTGTCACCAGTTTCTCGAATATGCTGCTTTAAGGAGTTCCACAAGTAGATGGAGTGGATGAAAAACTATCGCTCAGATAAAAACGGGGATAAATTATTTGATGTAATCTGTTCGGGGAGGTGCAACACAACATTTTAAAGAGGTAACTGGGCTGGTCAGGATGAACAGATGAGATCAAAATGAGACTTCTGTTACAGAAAAGGTGATGGATTGACATGTTGTAGACCAATTTTGAATACATAGAGATCCTATCCTATATATAATGCGCAGTATTATTAAATGCAATGTTAAGCATTTTTCTGCTCGTTGCATCGTATTTGCAGAAAAGTTCACAGCCGTAGCTAAGAATAGGAATCATCAGCGTTTTTGCTAGCAACATACGTGTTTTTAGAGTAAAGTTATGCGTCATCTGGAGTTGACGTAAGATTCCATTCACTTTGCCAATGGCTGCATTAATGTGATTGCTCCATTTAATGCCCTGTTTAATACCAAACCTAGATTTCTTTCAGTGTCCACGTAGTCTATTTTTGAGAAGTTCAACACAATGTCAGGAAAATATGAAAGCCCCACCGAGGTAACGATGCATTTCATTGTAGAGGCCATTCCTTTTAAAACTACTCGTATGTGGATATTATCTCAAGATCGATATTAATGGCGTTTGAGCAGTCTTCGAACATTCCTAGCCAGAACTTTCGATACAACTGGTTATCGTAGGCAAAAATGTGGATGGAAGATGTTGCGATTGGAGACAATTTACTCACGTACATGGAAAATAGAAGAAGCCCCAAAATAGAGCCTTGTGGAACACCTCTACTGTTATGAAGGTCGGACGTATAAGGTCCAACTGAGACGGCTTTATTCTAAGATATGACGGCACAAGTATTACAACGGAATTTGAGATTCCAAACTGAGTTGATAATTTATTGCAGAGTTTCGTGCGCAGAAGCACTAGGATGTCACTTTATCCTCGTCCATAGATTCTCCGATATCATCAGCAACTGTAACGATCGCAGTACTATAACTGTACTATAATTGCGATTCCTCTTAAAACCTGACTGTATAGGTGAGAGTATGTAGGTTATTCGAGCGGATGTATGCATTGATTTGTTTTTGCAGTATCTACTCAAATACTTGTAATATTGAGATGTCACGGTTTGCAGCTAGCCATTTCCATGCAGATCCAATCCAATTGATGTATCTAGTTTTTCTCGATGTTCTACCTCATTCTATTCCATTGTTCGCTGTCATGTGGACATGTTTTTATTATTCTCCCGTATACCGAATTTATTTAATTTTCCACTTCCTTCAAAGTCTCATAAGCTCCAGAATTCAGACAGTATGGGGTGGCCGGGGTGCAGTGGTACTAGCAATCGCTTCTCACTCGGAGGGTCCAGGTTCGAGTCCTGCCCATGGCAAGTCAGTTTTTCATTTGTAATTGGAACTCAGACAGAAAAATTCTGCGTGTGAAGGCATAACACTGACACGTAGATTTGGCTGTTGTAGAGTTTCAACCACAAAAAACTAGTGCGAATTATAACTTCGAATCACTCTGAGTGAAGAAAAAACTCTCCGTCCTATTCAGACTCCCACCCCTGGAAAATCGAAACCAAACACACCTGAGTTTCAAACCACTACAAAACAATTTTCCTTTCTCTTCCTTCTACCTTTCCGCCCCCGCCCTGGCAACAGTAAAAGGGTATCTAACCCCTTAGGCGCGCGTAAATTATAAAAAAAAAAAAAGTATTTTTCCCGTCGTTGTTCGTCGACCTAGTTTTGTTGCCGATTTCTTAAATTCGCCCGTGCCAGTTCACCCCAAGTAAAAACAAACAATATAAGAAAAAAATAAATAAAAACAAAACAAAAATTAAAAGTGCAGATAAAAAACTTAAATAAACAAACAATGGAAAAGTGCTGTGCTAGTATTCTGTGATCAATTGTTGACCCCAACGCCGAATGGGTAGCCTACAATGGTCTCTGCGGAAAGTCTTTCCACGCCATATGCATCGGACTTACTCAGAGATCCATTACCTATCTCAAGTCTCTTCAATTTTTACTGCGAAGAATGCAAAGAGATCAGTCTCGCTTACGTTATGCTGGAAATTAAATACAACAACGAGTCCATTAATGCAATGCTAACGGAGAACGGGCATATTAGCAGAGCAATTGTTGACAGAATAGAATAGATTGAAGGCTTAGTAAACTGCATTGACAATATTGTGGAAGCTTACAAGTTCACAAAATCTATACAAAAAGCAAGCTAATCACGACAACGAGAGCGAGGTTGATTAAACCGCGATGGATTAAAAAAATTAATAAAACTCCTCCAAAACAATACATCCCAACCCGTATCAATCAGATCCTACGCTCGATGACCTGGCCCTAAAAATGATTGACGTCAGCGAGGAACTCATAGCGACTTGGTTAACCGTTGACGAAATCGGTAAAGAAGTGAGATTTTCTTCCCACAAATTCGATGGAATACCCGACCTAATTCAATTCCAAGCTAGTTCCCCGCACAATGTCTCAATTCATAATGAATTAGTAGAAGCGGAGTGTCACATGCCATCATTTTCAAATACTCCTCCTGCCGACCTAACAACGGAAACCGAAATCGCGCTGCCTTTAACACCTAGTATCCGGCCCATCGCCGCTCCACGCAAATTTCTAAAACAATTCGGAACTTCATGGACCCCCTCCGAATGGAAAAGCAGACTTTAAAAACTGAATAAGGGAAACCATACGGCGTTCTACGTTGAAGGTCCAGCTCAACACGCTGATTCTTCTTGGGTGCGTAACTTCTTTCACCGAAATTATGCTATCACCATTAGTGAGTGTCAGATGATTACCCCTGTTGACTCCAACAGTCCCAGCTGCTTCAACATCAACTTCCCATCTAAATATTCGCGGTTGTTCCCGACTTCCCCTGGTAAGCCCACTAAAACTGGGCAGATAAGTAGCAAAAATGATCCGAGGAACGAGGAAATCCACATCTCAACGATAACGCAGCTCTAAAAATAAGCATAATTTTAATAATAAGCTTAATAAAAGACCCCTCTTAAACTCACTACCTAAAGTAATAAACTTTGCTAACAAATAGCGAATCCCTAATCCTGACCCTAACTGGAGCTTCAAAACAAACATCTTCAACAATTTTAGTCCTCCTCCTCACTTATCCGACACAAACCCCTTATGCACCTATCCTCTAATCTCCTGATTCCCCCGATTCCATTTATACCGCGCCCCAGCGCGTCTCTTTCAACTTAACCCCAACCACTCATATTATCCCTTCTCAACCTTTTATGCCACTAGTCCCAGCTAGCAACTCATTTCCCAACTTCGACCTTAAAACAGCAGTCAATTACCCTAATTTTTAGGGTATCCCCACACTACCCCTATTCTTGATCCCCTTTTTCCACACACAGTTAAACTAACACAACAAACCAATGACTGCCAGAATTTGCTAGAATAAGAGCAATTTACAAGTAAAGTTGCTAGAATGAGAGCGATTTGCACGCGTGTGTGTAATGCGGATGATGTTTTTTGAGTAAAATGGACGGGTTTTGTGTAAAATGGTAGGGAATTTGCCATTGATGACAATTCACAGCCAGTATCACACGGATAGAGGCGATCAGTAGAAAAACGGTTTTGGTTTTTCAATATCTGGAAAGTTTGCCATCTAGGTTAGTTCATCTATGCTCAGGAACCTTTATATCGGGTACCACGAGATTTTTAGCATGTCCGCTCAGAAAGTGGCTGACGGCCTTGCTGAATTCGGCTACTAAGTTTACTGTAAGCGAGTCTCACACCCACAGTGGAGCCGAGCCGAGCATGATAAATTGTTTTGTCCATAATTGCCTTCCTTGCCAGCCCTTAAACTATCCCGCCTCACAACTACGAGAATGTAAGAGGCATTCGCTCTAATACCAATGCTTTTCTACGCCAATCGCATGCTCTTCCCTTTGATATTTATGACCTGACTGAGACCAATCTGATTTCCGACATAAAGAACCAAGAATTATTTCCCCCCCTAATTTTAATGTTTTTCGTGTAGGATACGTGGTTTGCAGTAACTTCCGTTGTTCGTAGGTGGAAAAGTCATAGATAAATATCGTAGATAATGAAGAGGGAACAAAAGTTTTGATAAAAAAAGTTAACCTAAAAGTTGAAAATCTCGAGATAAACGCATTTTTCTGATGAAATCGGTCCAACGATTTTTCAAAATGTTAGCTTTAAAATGCCATAATTTTGGCTGGCGTTCATCGAATTCTACGATTAATATTTTATACACACTGAAATTGTCTTTCAAAAATGTTCACAACAGTTTCTTAAGCTGAATCCGTTAGAAAGCTACGGCCTTTTAAGGAGTCTTACCTCGAAATCTGAGGTTCCTCACTTAAAGGCCTATAACTTGGAGCAAGGTGAAAATAGACCCCCTACCATACAATTTTTTGTTCTTCAGGACGAAAACCTAAACTGGGACACCCTGTATAACAGTGTGTTAATTCTTTTTTATAACGTGTTCTAATTATGCATAGAGAAATAGTATTTTAATCCTAACTGAATTCAACTACAGGATGTGTAATTTCAAGCATTAAATATTTCTTAACTTTTAATGTGAATTTAGTTTTTACAATAATTGGCTTATCTGCTGAGTACATAGTTATATGCTGTGCGTGTGCGTCACATGCCATATGTGCTTTATAGTCTTGTGCCAATCACACAATATCGGTGGCCAGTTCACAACACCTCCACGTGAGATGACCATGCCCTTGAATCGCAGAATTTCCAATGTGGCGTGAGCTGTGTGGCACGTAGCGCCGTCCTGTTGAAACCACATATCGTTGCTGTCCATATCATGAAATTTAGGCCAAAAGAAGTTGATAATCATCGACTTATAGCGCTCGCCGTTGACGGTGACGGCCTGTCCAAAGTTGTTCTCAAAGAAATATTTACCGATGACGCTGCCAGCCCAAAATCCGCACCAAACAGTGACTTTTTCGTTATGCATTGGACGCTCTTGTATCTCATGTATCTCATGTAGATTGGTATCGTCCCAAATTCGACAATTTTGTTTGTAGACGTACGTACCCATTCATCCCAGGCCCAGAAATGGGCCTCATCGCTGAAGATGATTTTTTGATGAAAATTAGGGTCAATTTCCAACTGCTCCAAAGCCCGTTCAGTGAACACACGCCGTTGTCTGTGGTCGTTTCCCTTCAGCTCCTGGGTCAGTTGAATTTTGTACGGTCACAAGTCACGATGCAAAATTCGCCAAGTTGTTGTCTGCAAAAGGCCGAGTTCTTGTGAGTGACGTGAAATCGACTGCCTCGGATTCTCCTATACACTCTCACGGACAGCGGCGATGTTTTCGGCAGATATTGCGTTTCGTCAACGTACGGGTGTTGGTTTATCGTTTACTGAACCAGTGGACTCAAATTTATTCACCACACTGCGAATAGTAATCTCGGTAGGACGATTATGGCGACCGTAAAATGGGTGAAGCGCGCAGAACGTTGCCCTAATAGAACACCCATTTTGAAAAACAATTTTATCATTTGCACGTGTTGTTGAACGCTATGTCCATCCATGGTGATTTGGCAAAACAGACTGAATAAATGACAGCTAATTTGACAGATGTAGAATCAACAATATGGCCGCTATCAACTGTCAAAGTTCTGAAGTCTCTATAAACGAGTATATGTATTAACCATATATTATATGCTTTTTGCTGTGTCCTATGTATTTTTCGCCCAGAATTCGTAATGACCTTTACCTTGTTGTGTCTTGCCACAACTTCCTTCCGAAATAACGGTTTATGTTTGCTCTGCATCTTTTTAAAACTTGTACATATGATTTATCTTTGTTTGAATTTTTTTGGAGCAGATTTTCTTTAAATTTCGCCATCTGCTATTTGACTTTTGTCTTCTCGCCATTTCCCCCCTAAGCTCATTATTTACCCTTATATGAAAATTCATTAAATTCTGAAAATTAATCCTTGAGCATCTGTTAAAGAATGTATCAGATGGTTTGCGTTATGTTATATCTATCGACAGTAATGCTTAAGAGCTTAAGAAATTCTTATGCTCGGCCTTCAGGCACCGATAAATTTCCAATATCGTGGAATGAAATCTCTCGACTTGACCATTTACTTCGTTACGGTTTACAGGCATGTGATACAGTCTAATCTCCAGCATTTTAATGAAGGTTACTATAATCGGGCGAAGAAAACTGCTTCCGTTGTCTGCAACTAAAATCCTTGGGACAGTAAAGTAGTGTACGACGAGCTTATCTCTTAAATGCAGAGAGGATTTTTGCTTGACGTGGAAAATTTTTTGCAAATTTCGAAAACTTGTCGACACAGGGTATGAAATTCTCACCCTGTATTTCCACAATATCCATATGCAGTATTTCGCAAGGATATGATGGGATGGGGCCGGTTGAAGTTTGGGAGTTGTCGGATGTCTGTCGTATTTGTTCGTCAATCAGACTTCAAAAGTTTTCGTGTACTTCGTTATGAGACTCCTCATCCTAGAGAAGTAATAATTCTCTAATAATTATTACATATTCTCTCTAAAATTTCGAGGTACCCTATTATGTTCCTTACTGATAAGCTGCCACACCCCTTTTTCATTCTGAAAGTCTTCTACGATTCTTTGTGTTATTCTAATTTTGTATTTTACAAATGTTTCTAAATAAACCTCTTGTAGTAATCCAATATCGGTTTCGGGAATTTTTATACCGTTAAAAATATTTGGTCAAAGTTTTTCTTTTAGAAATACGCAAAGATTCGTCTTGTTCAGATTTTTAGCCGTCACGTAACGCCTAGAGTAACCAGGATGTGGTTTCTCATATATGCAAAGGCCTTTTCCCAATTTGATGATGATTTGATTTCGGGAAACGTTAAATGTGGGATAAGGTCTGAAGAGTCCTGCATCGTGCTATGCATCGTTATATCACTGGCGGTTCCCGTAGACCTATCTCTATCCCTAGGTGGTCCCGTTGAGGATGCACGCTCTGCTCCTACATCGGTATCTGAACGAGCCTATTCTGATGAGTAACTATTCTTTGTCATATGCACCCCGTCACAGTTTCGAGTGAGCTGGTCAAGGAATTTTCTGGGATTTTCAGCCCATACTATCGCTAACATATCCTTTTCATATATCGCATAATTTTCCTAAGTTTTTTAGGATCTTGAGAAGTAAGCGATCAGCTAATCCTTCCCCAGATCACCCTGCGACAGAACTGAAACTTTAGACGCGTCAGTGGTGAGATTGAATGGAATATCAAAATCAGGAAACGATATTATTTCTGCAGAGGTTAAAAGTATTTTTAGGTCATTAAAGGCCTTCATTGTATCCTTGCCGAGGTTGATGCGTTTATTCCTCGATTGGGTTCGCTTTTACCCGTGAATTTTCCCCTCCAGTGAAATTGGCCTTTGCATAGTAGGCAATGAATTTCCTACAGTTAGATGTAAGTACTACGAAATATTTGAACTCCTTTAGATTCTCTGGAGGTAGAATATTTCTAATGTAAGCGCAATGACGTGCTTCATATCAAGATGAATACCTTCAGGAGTTATTATATACCCAAGAAATTCGACTTCAATTTGCATAGAGTGAGCTTTTTTAGGGTTGACCTTTAAATTTATCTCAGGAAGTCTTAGGAATTCCCGCTTCCCATCTATGCTATATCAAAAGGCTTCATGGGAATTTGATGAAATCCTAAAGTTAAATGAAGGGCCGTGAAACATTTTTCCTTCCCAATACTAGCAAGAGTTGAATTTGTAACGGGTATGGGGTAAGTATCTGCTATTGTAACGCTGTTTAATCTTGAGTAATATACTATCATGCAATATCATTCGGCACGACCTAGATAGGAGAATTATACGTGCTTTTAGAAGGACGGATAGTGCCCTCCTCTAAGAGCCTTGTTAACCAACTTTCTGTGGTCAGAGCTCGACAAAGTCGATATATCCGAGATGTGGTTCCAACAAGAGGGCGCTACATGCCATACAAGAGGCGCAACGCTCGAAGTTGTGAATGAAAAATTTCGCGACTGGGTCAACTCACGCCGCGATCATTCGATTTTTCATCACTCGATTATTTGCTTTAGAGTTGCGTCAAGTCTTTAGTCTACGTTAACATGCCAACCACTTTGGATGAGCTCGAGGCCAACATTCGACACGCTATTGCCGGAATAACGCCGCACATATTGGACCGAGTCATCAAAAAATGCACCGTCTGCTTGATGGACTGCCAGTGAAAACGAGGCGGCTATTTGAATGATGTGCTATTCCACACATAATGGCGTAAAAGTTGTTGTTTCATTTAAATTTTTTTTCCTATCATTCTTATCTGGTCACCCGTTATTTACTTTTCTATCTAATATGGCTTCCAATTCCTTCAAAGTAGTCTCCGATGATATATTCGAAAGGCTACAAGGCTGCCAAGCTGTAAAATGTTAAAATAGAGTTATTACCAAAATTTGCAAAAAAAAATCCACCAAACATATCCTGAAATTATTTTCCCAGCAGCTTATTAAACATAAGATGGTTTTGTAAAATGAGATGTAGGTTGCCTTAAGGATGCGCTAATAAAATTCTTGTTAAAATCCGTGTGAACGAGAAATTTCAATACAGCGCCATCCTTAGCAACGTGTTCTGATTATGGTACGCTGGAAAGGCGTTCTCCAAAAAATTGGCCTCACTCTCCGTAGGCTCTTGCGCGTAGGCTCTTGATAGGCTGTTGCTGATTGCTCCTCGGCTGGTTGGAGGTTATAGATCTTTTGTTGTTTCTTAGGGTAATTATCCCACATTGCCCCCCGCTTGGATACATTACCACTCCACAGACCATTCATATAATTTGCCTGCTGAGATTGAATGGACCTATCTACTTCCATTTTCTCGTAAGGTTTCTGTCCGGGCTTTCTTTGGAGGAACATTGTCACGAGAAGGACCATTTTCGCGAGGAGAAGAGCAAGTTGGTTGCTGTCGGAACTTGTTTGGATGGTTAGGAGGAAAATTTCTGTACTATAAATGTGGCCTCAAGTCGGTTATAAAAGTTTGACTGATAGGAGCAGTTATGGTGTTTGACCCTTTATGCGTGTTAATCGATAGATTGTTGTAAATACATAGAGTACGCTTCAGGAAGTGTTTTAAGCTTTTGTCGAATAAGCATCCTTGAAAAATCGCCTTTAAGGCTACAGATGAATACGTCAAAAGCTCTGTTTCGATATGTCTCTACTAGAGCTTTGACAGTCTCTGCGCTGAAAGACTCAGTCTTAAGTTTGATAGCCATCAGCGACAACTAATGGTTAACAGCAGCATACAGTCTCTGCACTGAAAGACTCAGTACTAAGTTTGCTAGCCATCAGCGATAACTGGTAGTTAACAGCAACATAGCATTCGTCGAGCTTACTGCTCCTTTGAGCCAACCGATTTAGCTCGTGCAGAGACAGATACTACTTAATTTCTATCCAATTACTATCAGGGTGACCTTGCCGCGAATGTGTTGAAGAATTGCTCTATAAAGAGGTTTGTTTTTACTATATCAAAATCTCACCGGATTCTTTCCAGTTCATGCACCCATGATACATACTGTGTAGGATTCCCATCGAAAACTTGCATTTCCTTCACAAAATCGCGTAACCTACTAACGTGTCTTAGTTTGTTTATTTTTTTATAATTAGCGCGCGCTCAAGGGAGTTATGTACCCTTAAAATGTTTGTACACAGCACGGTCGAAGGAAATTTAGGGAAGAAAAAAACAGAGGTACCGATGTACATTGTTTTTAAACGTTCTTAAGTTATAATGACTAGAAAATAGAGAGCTCGGCAGGGCATTCCATAAGTGAGTTGTACGGCTTAGGAACGAATCACGATATTTTAGAGTACGTCCGAAAGTGGGCTGTACTGATAAGCATTCATAGCGAGACCGCTGTTACGGTTGAAGGTTTGAAAGGGCGGAATGATATTGGCGATTTCCACTTCCACTGGTGGTGGAAATAGCAATTAAACAAAGTGAGATGGGAGACATTACGTCGGTATTCAAGGGAGTCAATTGACTGACTGACATTAGTATCATCTAAGAATTTTATCGCACGGTTTTGAATCCTATATAGCAAGTGCAGATGTGGTCATTGTACTCCAATTTTTGGTGGATGAATACCTTATATATTGTGGCCAGATCAGAGGGGGGTGAAATATTATATTTCTTACATTGCTTGAGGAAACCTAAACATTTCGCAGCATTTTTGACGACATCGAATATGTGGTTATTCTAATGTAATGACGAACATGGAGAATAGAAAGTTTTTCAGTTTCGACGATGTAAGTACTATTCATGTATGGATGGAAATTTAAATTACGCTTTAATGACAGCAGACAGTATAGAGCCTTGGAAGCATTAAACCCCACTCTGTTGATAGTTCCCCAATTGGTTATGCTGTTAATTTAATGAGCTTAACATACGCTGTCGTTCCCGTTCTACAGCCGAAGAGTAGAGACGTAAGTCTTGCTTTCACCAGATTAATGCACGCTTTGGCTCCACTTTTCAGTGAGACATGCCATCAGATAACCAGTGGACCTGTGGTTTAATATGAAAACCATACTGCCATAGAAGTTTTCGCGTTTCGAGATATTATATTAGCTGACGGTTTATCAGCGCTTCCATGACCTTTGAAAGATGGGACGTAAGTGCAATGGGTCTGTAGGAAGAGAGAGAAGATGATTCGCTTTTTTTAGGAACGGAATGGACAAATTCTATTTTCCATCTGCTCGGAAAGAATCCTTCACAAGAAGGAGAGATGTACTATCTAGACCAGCGGACTTGTATATATTAAGATCTTTAAGTAGTCTTGCTACTACACGAGTGCGAAAGTGGATTGTTCCCATAGAAGCTTCGGCGTCATCAAGTGTAGGCCGGGACAAAGCACAATCTGGAAATTTTGAACTTGGTGCAATGTGTGAATCAAGCAGATTGGCCTTGTCCAAAGAGCTGACAGCTGGAATGTCATTATAGATGAGCGTTGGGACGGGGATAAGGCAGAATTTCAAATGTTTTTAACAATGTTTCCGTCTCATTTTGTGGAGGACGAAGCTCAACGTGTTGATTTGGTTCAGTGGCTACCGGAGAAGACTGTATCTGGCTGTCCTCGACAGACTTAAGTCAAGCTTCCATCGCACTTAATTCTACAAGTATCGTCTTGACTGTTACCGTGAGCGCAGTCACTGATTTCGTTACTTGCTCCATATCTTCTTTTTTTTTTAAATTCACAATAAATTAAATATTTTCTTCCTTTTGGGCTATTTGTGAAATTTTTATTATATTCGATTTTGCTTCTAACACACTTCTGAGAATAACTTGAACAACTTTACCTTCCAGCACACTTTTACTATATTATATTTTAGCACTACTGGCAAATTTTGTTTTTTTTAATATTTTAGAAAAAATCTTTCTTCCTATTCTATTGGTGCACTACGCACAGCTTTTCTATTTTGTAATTCACAATTTTTCTTAAACCAATTGGCACAATCCAATCTTTTCTTTTCACTCAAATGGCTTTCTGTGCAGGTTTTAACTTTTTAACTGCCACTCACATCAAATAGCTTCTCATTCATTTTAATTTCTATTATTTATATTTTTAATATATTTCCAAGCCTTCAGGATATCTTTCACGTTTCTGGAAAAAGAAAAATATCTTTTGTAACATTGAATCGACCTGGATTGAATGGGCACCAAACTTGGAAGGTTCGTGTTATTCTCTTTTAGTCACCATCGTTGAGAGTGAAGACAACTTACTCGTGGCACGAATGAATTCACTGTAGATAGATTTATCGAGCGATCTCTGAGCATGTTCGCATGGGTATGCCGGATTTTGTCACTACGGAAATTAGAGTAGTGTCTGTGTTCCCATGGGTACTAATTCCGTTTTCAATAAGGATTCGCAACAATCGAATAAGAAAATGTGAATCAATTTTTACAGTAGATTGATCCCTGCTCGGGCGCCAGTTAAAGATTTCTCCGAGGCTTGTGTGCCTCCTACTGACCGTTCGACTTACACGTTGATTAAAAAAAAAAAAAAGGTTTATCATAAATTATACAATTAATTTATTCGTCCGCTAAGTTCTATCTTCTAAGAAGAACTAACTTAGATCCCAATGCGCATACTAAGTAGGCAGTGTGGGAATCCGCAATATGTCGTGATAACAAAGGATCATGTTCCGGTATGTGTTATCATTTCCGCTACGCACACAGGTACATTATATATACTTCAACATGAATTGGGTTTGTTCAAGGTGATATCTCACATTTTCCTTGGTTTTAAATGCATTGTCTTAACTGTTTAATCCGATGACGTTTAATTGTTTATTGTTTACCTTACGATATTTTGCCACAGAAGTAGGCACGAAGTTTCTTTCGTACGCAGATCGGAATTTGATGAAGTGATACTATTTGGCCGGGGGCATGTACGAAGATGTCAGTTACTTGTGGTGACTTTATATTGATAACATGGCACACTGATTGAAATATGATTTAATGTTTTCATCTGGGGTATGAGGAACTCCATACAAAATTGCATAGCTGCGTTTTATTTCTTCAAACTGTGTTCGGAGAACGGTCCTATCTATTTTCAATAACATCAGACAACAATATTGTTAAATTAATTAAATCTGATTTCAGTATGCTTATATCACGTTAGTACTTTCGAGTTAAGAGACCCTTGAATATATATCAGCAATTGCTGATGAAGGTAATTGTTTTCCCTAATTTTTGAGGAGATTCCAGATACTATAAATTTTTTTAATTTTGCATCTACAATATTTTCTCCCACAGTATGTTGTCATTCACTGCTATTTTTCGAAATTTATTGCAAAGAGTCAAGGAGGTCCGAGGTCAATTTACCTTTTGTAAGACTTGCTTGGAGTCTGATTTGCACCTTTTGGGGTTGGACATTTTTTTTTTTTTTTTAAACTTAATACTCAAGTGGGTATGAATACACCTAAAGTGCCTGAGTACGTGTTAAGTGTTTTTGAATATGGGATAGAGAGAGAAAGAAAGATGTTTAGGCTCAGTAGTTATTTCGCTCCATGGGTCACATCCAACATTTAATGGGGAGACTAATTTCTAGTCAACTACTGATCTTACTTGATTTCCGTTAACTGGAAAAATTAATATGTCTTTCAGGCGAGGCTGGAATTGGAATACCGAACTTTCCGATTTGGAAGCCAGTCCACTACCGCTTGAGTCACGGCCACTATCACAGTTAGACGTAAAGTGTTTGAAGCTCGCAGGAAGGCAAAAGGAGAAAATGAACCAAATAAGGCACACAAGGTTGATGGTGGCAAAATACAATGAGTTGAGACCAACTGTCATTATATTGGGAAGCTGCACACATTGGCTTACATCTGTATCAGCGGTCCCTTGGGAACTACCCTCAGCTGTGTATTAGATATTCTCTTCTGGGTACTATCTTTGGACGCCAATGGTACAAAACAGATCAGTTTCTATACTACATATCATAATAAAATATAAAAAGTCAATCAGTCGTACATTGTACCGACACCTAGTTTTAACACCAGTTTCAGTGCCACAATCCCGAACAGGAAGGGCTGGATGGCCATTGTTACATCGAGGAGAAGACAAATTCACTGGTATACAGATGGCTCATAATCTAATCAAGCATAACGAGCTTCCGACCCATTAAGAGTCTCTGCCTGCTAAGCGTCTCATATGCAACTGGCTGTGTCTAGTTGTCTAGGCCAAGCACTCTGGCATCCATGATAACTTGACCTTTAAAACGGAGGTTCGGCCTTCCTTATCGTCTCAAATCTGGTGGTTCTACTTCGAAGATTCTCTTTGCTGACATATCATTGTTCATTCGGCCGAAGTGGGCGAACCAGTGTAGTGGGTTAAAGTTTACTTTAAAGTATATTAACCCCTTAAACACATCGAAGTCACTATTGTCAACAGTGATATTTGCTTCAGATGCTTCACTGTTTGTTGACAACATCTATTTGGTTTCGTCCTCATTTACTTCGACAGCAACAGATCAACTCATTTTGTCTGGTTTTCAATTGTAGTAAAAAAACGTTTATAACGGCGCGCTGGGAGCGGCCGGTAATGTCAATGTTATCTGTGTATCCCAGAAGCTGACCAGATTTGTTGAAGAGTCCCCGGTAATCTAGTACTCCTTTGGAATGGCATTGCTTAGAGGAACTGTTTTGAAATTGCACATCGTACTGAGTGTTTCCAGCGTCACCGGTACAGCTCGATCAGTTCTGCCGGATTCCCGAATTCGAACATAGCCCTGTAGATCTGAAGACGATGAATGCTATGACATGCGGAATGGGAATGTGAATGTCTTCTTCTAAGTACCTGCTCGCATGGTCATGGTTAAACATTCAGTGACTAGGTTTCCTTTATTGTTTCGAAGTGCCCACGTTCGGAGTGCTAGTTGCTTTACTTTCCTGAAAAATATCTGAATGTTATTGCTATTGCTCTTGTCTGTCATCTTTTTTCTTCATACCGAGAGCTTATCTTTCCACGGGCGTTTGTGTATAATGAATGTATAATAGATAGTCTCTAGTCCGACGCTCTCTGAAGGTTCTGGCTACTCCAGTCGTACTAAGGCTTCCGAAGCTGTATATCTTATGAGCGGTTTGAAGTTTCTACACATTGTATCATATAATCAGGCTCTGAATTAGGCTGCAGCAAGGAAGTGGTTTGCACCTCTGGATGTTTGAACATTCAGAAAGCTGGATGAATCTCGATCACCTAACTATTAGCATGTGGGCGCTTTGGTAGTGGTTCGCCCATTTGGATGGTGCTAGGTTGCTGTGTGGATTCATCGTCCTGGAAACCTAGTGCCGTTCTAGCTGTTTTCGTGTCGTAAAGGCTCTTAGGCACCTTCCAGGAGGTCACAGAGCTTTTCCCTGTTTATGTTTTTAGTTCAGTAGGGCCGTGTGCACATATTATGCTGATGTTTTGGAATTTTGTCTCAATGCGGATCACAGCCAGACTATGGTTTATCGTTTATCTTGAAGTCAATTGCCAATGAACTGACAAATTCGTATTCCTACATGTGGAGCCATTGTGACATTGCGAACATGAGACGTTCAAGCCGTAATTGTAAAACTAATGAGTTTGGTAATAGTGGAATAACTGTCCACAAGGCGGTGGTCAAATGGCACAATTTGTAATCTAGCTAACGTATCTCAAACGTGTACAGTCTTTTATCTGTGCAAGATTAGTATCTCACTGCATCATCAAATAGCAGAAGATGCAACAATGAAGACGAGGATATCATCACTCTTCATCTTCCATGCAATAGCTCTCGCCTCTCCAATCGCATTTTCCTAAAAAATCTTGGTGAATTCTCCGAAAATTTGTTCCAGGCAGATCTTCATGATTTTTGCGTATCTGAATTAGGTGCGAAGAGCTTGAGATTCTGTGGTATAAAGAAGCGACTCCTCTGGTCTATGTTGCAGCCAACAATTCAACCCCATATTTATTTCAATATAACTCTGCAGACGAAACAGGTATTGTCGGGCTATAGAGTTGTTATTACCAATTCAAGTGCAAAGCATCTGCGACGTTGCCGACTTCCATGCCAGCTGTGAGAATAACCGACCCCGAGAACTGAAGAAACCACACGAAGTTCCATGAAGGTCACTTGCATAAGATTCGTCAACCGAATTTGAAGGATATTTAGGTTTCCATTCGTACAACACTCTATTCATCGTTCCAGGTGTCCAGTGGTTCAAAAATGCGATAAGTCCTGGCAGGCTGGTAACGTTTCCTCAAGCATTGCACTTAATTAAATCCTCAACTACTCTAACTTTTTCAGGCCTTATACCATATATATGAATATATATCTAACACTGTTTATCTTTATCTAAGGCTTAACATCTATTGCTAACCACCTCTACCAGATGAATGCACTTATGTTTCTTCAACCGACAAATGTCATTCTACTCCTTACTTAACTCCCTTCCTATCGATTTACATCAATTTATCGCACATCACCACATGCTAAAGTGCATGAGGGTGCCACTTTATTTCCTATAGACGGTCTTGCCACGAGATTAATTGGGGGCTTACTTCGAACTACCTACTTGATAACTTGAACGCTCAGAACAGCTTTATAATCCCTAACCAAGGAATTAAAAATCAATCGAAATAATTTCCCCTCTTACGAGTTGTGTGATTTTGAAATCGATAACGAAAATGCAATGTATCCGGGGATTGACCTGTCCGTATAAACTAGACCCCAATCTCAGGCTTATATACATGTAGATACGGTCGTTCCTTGAAAACACAACCGCAACTTAAATATTAGTAATAAATTGAGGACAAGAATATGGTGGTTCTTGCACATCCTTAGATAGTCGTTTGTAGCCATACACGTGATTCAATGGAAATTAAATTAATTACTCATACTACTCGTACATAGCACAACACCATTTGCTGTGTTACATTGGCTTTAAATCGATTTTGATTGAGCATGTCAGCTGGGCCAAGTTTTGGTGTTGGAGTGTTCGTAGAACAAATTTCAAAGTACCGTAGGTGACATGTGAATTGATCCTTAGAATGTCACCACACTATGCCTCTGTCTGGCATGGTGTACGCAACACTCGTGCTCCAGGAAGAAACCCAATCAGGCTGCTTCCATTGAATTCAACGATACGGATATCAATCAATAGAGTTATATACCCAGAGAGGATGCTGGTGAAAATTTCATCAACAGCCCGAGAATCTTTTATTCGAGGTTTATGTAAACGAATGAAAGGCGTATTCGTAAGATACCCAACGTGCCAATGTCAGAATGAGTGGGGGTATTGCGAAACCGTTGTCACTATGGTTTCTTCAGTGAGTAGTTGTGTACTGTGTACTCATTGTACTCGCAAGTCGTAACTTGGTGAAATTTATTCAAAATTTCTCAATTTGCTTCTTCAAGTTACTGATTTACATTCCCATAATCTTTTCTTCTTTCTCGTTAAAATGGGCATTGTACTCCTGGATGGAAATTGAGGCTGATTTCAAGGAATCTAATGGCGCCGAGTAGGTTTTCATTGTTCACTTCAAAGAGCTCCTGGAGCATTGAAAAGAGGAATTATGGAATTTTATTTGTAGGAGTACGCCTGGCTGAAGATGCAATATTCTGTAAAGGATCATGAGCTTTATGGAAGCAGAAAAAAATAATGAAAGAACCGTACGAGTAATACTCCCATTGTAGGATAAAAATCCTACTAAAATTTAAAAAAATGATAAATATGTGCTGCCATCCAAACAAAACTCAAGAAATTCAGTTTTCCGACAGCTTTATCGAGCTTGAAAATAGCCAGAGGTCTTAAGCGCAGTTTGACTGTAACTTCATCAGCAGATTGCTCGCCTCCTATCATATAGCTGTACTTCACAATATAATTCATTGCCATCCGGATTCCGTGTGTTTCCGTTTAGAAATTTGGGCTTGTCGTTGTTCGTGAAGACGCCAGAATGTACATCCTAGAGACAGCTTTAGAGACATCCGTGAAGACCCAAGGTCAGGTCATTGAAATTCTGGTGGTTTTGGGAATGCTGCCCATAATGTAAACATCAGACGAATTTTCATCAGTGCATCAAGAGCAGATTAGGCCACAAAGCTGCCAAGGCAAGCCGAACTTTGAATCTGGTAAAAGAAGCAAAGACATACTTATGTGAAAATCTTCTCTACCAAATAACTGACTCATAGGGTCCTAAAGGATCCTTCTCGGTAACAAAGCTGGAAGCTTTCTTACACTCCCAGAAAATCAACATACGAATAGCATCTTGAACGTCTTTGACGAATTTTGCTATCTAAGACGACACTCAAATAGTAAACTTAAGCGCTAGATGAGTTTGATTAGCCAAACTCCTTGTTCCGTTCAAATCTGAGAGGAATGACTGAATGCCGATTATATCTAGGGCTGCTTACACTTGCAGTTCTAGTCATAGAGACTGTTGGAAATCAGTATAGACCTGGTTACATAGGATGTAAATAATGAGCATGAGATAGGGAATATCTCCGGCTGGCTCATTTGTCCCTCTTGAGGACTTTGACCGCTTAGCTGACTTCAGCACTGTGTGCTTGGATCTTTTCGTAAAATATTATTTAGAAAGAACTCTTCGAATTCTGAATGACTTATAAAGTCACACCCCAGCGCGCAGCGCGTCCCTTTCGGTGCAAGTTTGGAAGTTGTGAGGTTCTGTTTTCAAATTGCACGTTATATCGATTATTTTCGAGCTTTCAGCAAAAAATTATCGGGATCCCGAATTCAGCCATCACTTTAAAGAGCCCGCTGCGGTGAACGCTGTCACAGGCAGCTTTAAAAAAAGAGATGGTGAGTATCGATCTGAAATTCGTTGGTCTTTGAAAGATTTGGAGCAGTTTGAAAATTTGGTTGGGCTGGTAAAACCCAGGAGATATTTTCCAGTTTGTATGGATCTGGTGCTATACCGAATATGATTTTGGCTGACCTAAATCATATTTTTGTAAGCGCATAAAAAGAGCAGGCATGTTTCTATCGTTCCAGATTGGGCAAATGATCTGGTGAATACTCCATACTAAAATACTGTCATTGTCCGCAAAAAGTTCGGACAGTAAACCATCGTTTTTCAGTTAATTTATGATTTGGCCGTCATTTTCCACGCTTCGTTTGAGGATAACTTCATGGACCGGAGTCGAATTTTCTTCGTACCGTGTCGCAGTGTCTACGGAAAGTGCTGTTTAAATGCTCTATAACTTTTGAGCTTGAATTAATGAAAGCATCCCGCCTTATTATTTAGATTTCTCGATGGCTAAGTTGGTTTCAGGAACTTCTTTGACGATAGTTCGTCATTGCAACCACATGGTGATGGCGTCTGCCTCTGGGAACGGGTGAAATAATTAAAGAATCGGAAGTTTGGAGTATCTGTTATCTTTTTTTCTAAGCAATCTAAAAGAGATGCTTTTCGTTCCGGGACTTGAATAGTCCCTGAATACGACTTCAAAATCGTACTTCTGTCATGCTCGGTTGGACCCACTGAGCTGTCCTAGAAATCTTCTTTGGTCCAAGCTTCCAAGCGGATATAGTCAGGCGATCGTTTACAGAGTTAAAATCGATGGCTTCATTTTCCAGTCGCTTTTATGGTAGCTGTAATAGATGTCGCCCCCTTTTTTAATGATTCGGACTGTATATTTACCAGGTCTGAGATCTCACTGATTATGAACTATCAGATTAGTGATATATGGTAAGGCTGTATCTTGGTTGTGATGTAAACAACACTGATGCCTCTGCAAGCGGCACAGTTCACGGGGTTAATCTTATTGGGATCGGACTTAAAATTATCCTCCTTCTATGCGCGTAGACGAACGGACCGCCCTCTTTCTTCTGATCAAGAGTGATTGACCTTAAGTCGATGGGAGAATCGATACGAATCATCGGTAATCGTGTTAAAAGCAGCGTAAATTGGAAAAACTTGTTGATTCCGTTGATAAAGTATAATCTGCATGTCAGTTATATAAGCAGTTGTCAATTATATTTGAGACTTTTTGTACCCAAATGCTGATCCTTAAGCTGAATTCCTAAAGGATTGCATTATCTGGATATGTTTTTCTAAATTAAGTTTTCATTATGGTTTTCATACATTCAAAACCAATGGTCACGTCCAAATACCATAGCGCTCTCTCTTTTTCAATAATGTTTGTATAA
This sequence comes from Volucella bombylans, assembly GCA_949129095.1. NCBI lineage: Eukaryota > Metazoa > Arthropoda > Insecta > Diptera > Syrphidae > Volucella > Volucella bombylans. Next base: position 163,285,765 of record OX422141.1, on the reverse strand, counting down.
AAACTTCAATAATCTTTTTGGTTTATGATAAACTAACAAACTTCCTTCCAAATCAATTAGTTCGATTATCTGTTTCGAAAAGAAATGAGAGATTTTGAGATTATTTCTGTTTTAGGGAAACTTCTAAAATAATTTCGATTTCTGTGCTGGTAACTGAGCAAATGTCATTTTCGAAAATGCCCCAAAACTCCTGATAATCCTTTTCATGGATAAATGACACTACAAGGATAAAGTTTGTCAGCAAAATCTATTAAAACTAACGAAACTTTTACCAGTTTCGGAACTTATCATTAGTTAATTACATGCTATAGAGCGTATACAGTGGTTCGTGTTGATTGGAAGGATTCAACAGTGTGTCGTACAGATGTGGGATACGCACTAAATGTTATGGAAAGATTAATGTCAGTACAATGGATTGGAGGAGGCATTTGAAAGCGACTCATACCAGTTAGTTTCCCCAATTGGGGCGTAAAAGGCGATATTATGGGGGAAAAATCACATTTAGATATTTTGACAACTAAAATAACCCTGAGGTGCATTAACTTCTAATGAGACATTCTGAAGTCTGTATGTATCTGGAGATCATAGGTGACGCAATCATACAATCACGCGTAAAAGTGCCACACCGATGAAAGGACAAACACATAAAAGAACGGCGGCATAGTGGAAGCAATTGCACAATATATCAATACATTATCTCTCCAGACACCGAGTGATCTCGGACCAAATAGAATATTCGTGTGAGAACCCGACGGCTTCCGATGGCGAACAATATGATACTGTAACACCTCTCCACTCGAGATATCAGATGGAGCTGTCTAACTCTCGATGCCCAACCCTAGTCAACGGACTTCAGTCATCGTGGATAGAGCTGTTAAAGTTCCGGAAAAAAATGCGTCTGCTTGAAATAGGCTGTTCACCAGAAATGCCGTCTACAGAATTTTGACCTTTGTCTCCTTTGTTAGTCGAGCCAAAATAAAAGTATTGAATTAGTTAAAGAAAGTTCTTTGAGTTTTCTGTATAAACGCCCACAATGTAACAATTGATGTTAGGTGTGGGATTTGCGATCGATAATTAATTCTTTACCGCGCACGAATTGTGTCCCGCTAAAACATAGTCGAGTCTAATGAATTTCAAGATTAGCTCCAACAAATTTTGTGCAAATTAGAAAAACTGTCAAAATTGCTGGAGGAGCAATCAATAGCGACGAACGACTTACTTGGTGGATGTAAATTCGTGAGCGGCACTAGTCGAAGTCCCTCAGCAGGAATTTGATAATAATTGATTATAAAATCTTACTAATGTATCTAATCACACAGCCCGGGGTACCAAAGCATCGGCGAATGATCAGGGCGAAAGTTATTCTCCAACCGGAGCACTCGCTGCCAGCTCCATCCACAGACAAGATAATATTGATTCGACTAATGCAGATGGGATTTCCGCCGATGCTTCTGGAAACGAAAAACAGAATTTAATGGCAAGCTAATTCTTAGCTGATGCACAAGCAAATAAAGAGTCAATTGCGGTGGAGCAACCACATCGACTTGCAGTACAGCCATATGAATTTGAGAGGAAAACACCCTGATGCACATACTACAATACTTGCATTTTGAGACCGTAACGAGGGTAAATGGTCGGCCAGTTGAAATAAAGGCACTTATTTCAACTTGCACTCGCCTTCTTGAAACCCTTGCACACGACATCCGAGATAATTTCGCTTGATTGAATTTAACCGAGTGCAGAAATTCTAGAAGTCCCTAAGTGAACTCGCTACCAATATAAATACAAAGCCTTGTGTACCTAGTGATTCTATATTGCCCCGAATAGGCAAAAACCGCATCGCTCTTTGGCAATCCATTTAGGGAATTTTGAAGCCAATGTTCAACAGAGATTGCGAGATTCCGCCCCAATCTCGCTGAAAAGAGCATTGTGTTTTGCCGCACGTGTAAAAGTCAGCCCTGCTGACACCCAGCAAAGTTGCACACATATCTGAGTTGTTGAAGTTGACGTGAATGAGCCTGTAGATCCAGACCCCTCCGTAAATGAAGTCGAAAGACATAGATATAAGAATTTAGATTAGCTTAGAGTGCCTGTGTGGGGCCAGTAAGTTAGTATAAGATTGTTAAGTAATTGTAAGCTAACATTTTAGCATTTCTTGTTAGTATGTAAGAATTAGTGATTAAGAAAATAAAATGCATTGAAAACTGAAAAAAAAACTGAAACCAGACCCCTCCACTACCAAGAGAAAAGGGAACCACGTAGTTTAAAGCAGCTTAAGCTGCCGCGACAAGACGATGATGTTCCTTTTATTAGGCCCAATAGTAGCAAAATTGCCAGGGTAAACAGGAAAATACTTGAATAGAATAAAATACCTCCATCAAATAAGATGTGGTTTCGTTAGACGTAATGACAACGAAGGGGTTGCTTACATACCCCGCAGCCAATTGAGCAAACATTCCAACTTGCGACAATTAGGGTTTAATGTTGAAACTGCACGCTTAGGCCCTCTCTATTGAGTTTAAAATCAGTGAAGATACAAATCAATCGATTACTGCTGCCGACCAACGAAAACTTTGTCATCTGCGGGAGAATTAAAACCCACTAACTCTCAAAGGGCAGAACTAGTGGAGAAGACGCTTGTCCCTGATGCCAAAACCTTTATGACCAACGACCAACAGCCCAAATCTCAGACGATTGCTCCCTAGGTGTGGATTTTATGCGCATGCGGGTTTTTATGTGAGATCAATCTACGAGACAACACTTTACAACTCGATGGAGAAAAGTTTCCGATAGACCGACTGCAGGAACATCATTTCACGGCAACGAATCCATGTAATGTGAATAAATGAATCACAGCGCTGTCAGATCGCTGGATCAGTTGGCTTACAACTCCCTCTGAGAAAAAACCGTGATTACATAGGGTGGCCAGATAAGAACAAACGGTGTGAGATATAAAATTGATTCTGACTTTATTTTGAAGCCACGTCCATGCCATTACGAGTATGTGTGAAATAGCAGATCATTTAAATGGCCGACTCGACTTCGCTGGCAGTGCTTCAAGCGGTCGGTCCAATTTGTGCGACGTTATTCCGGCAATAGCGTATCGAATGTTGGCCTCGAGCTCATCCAAAGTAGTTTGCTTGTTAGCGTAGACTAAGGATTTGCCCCAGAAAAAATAATCGAGTGGTGTCAAATCGCATGATGTATTATCGGCGGCTAATTGTTGAGCGCTCTCCGTGAGCTGACCCAGTCGCCAAATTATTCCTTCACAACTTCTAACATTGAGTCGCTTGTATGTTATGTAGCGCCGTCTTGTTGGAACCACAGCTTGGATATATCGACGTTGTTAAGCTCTGACCACAGAAAGTTGGTTAACATCGCTCTATATCTGACGGTAACGGTGTCTCCTTCCTCATTTCGAAAGCAATAAGGTCCGTTGATGCCGCCATGCCATAAACCGCAACAAACAGTCAATCTTTGTGGATGCCTCGTTCGAAAACATGATTTTTTGGCCAACACCGGATCACCGGCCAACATTTCTTGCTTTAGCACAATCTTATGCGGATGAAGGTCCAAATCCAACCGCAAAATAAGCCGGGTTGACTCTCAAGCGATGCCCAATTCAGCTGATCGGCGCCGAATCCACATTTCTGGATCTTCTTCGATACTGGCCTTTACGGCGGCTATGTTTTCTTTATTTCGCACCAATCTCTGCCTAGTTGGGGACTTTAGATCCAAAAGAGTATATTTTAATTATTTCCGCACTTTCGGCATGCGTAAAACGATGCATAATGAAATGGCAAACCTTACTGAATATTTTGACAGCTGGATGTCATTGGTAACTTGACAGCTGGTGAAACATAACAAATAGAAAAAGTTCATTGCTATCTGTTCCCCCTATATATCGATAATTCCGCGGCTACAAATAGCACAGTCAGAAGTTAAGTGTTGGAAGGGAAAATTTAATTTTGAAATAAATTAATACGAGTAGTCCAGCTGGTTTTATAACCAATAGCATTCAACTACCGACGACTACGATCACTATCGTGGATTTAAGCCTTACGGAAGAGGAACAAAATAAGTCAAAATCGTTAGTTTTTACGAATCATAGCCTTTTTCTAGGTTCTTGCAATGTTAAAGGGCGGACATCTGAGTCGGAGTACAGAAGCAAAACAAATACTCGAGGATATGAAGGGTCAAAAAGTTGTGCAACCATATAGAAGCCCTTGGTGTTCTCCCGTTGTGCTAGTGTGTAAAAACTTAACGGGTCCCTTCAGATCTGAGTGGGAATCACTCGGAGGGTAGTCTTGATTTGTAATATTGCACCTTAATTCCGGCTACTGGCAGGTTGAATTGGAGGATGGAGATAAGGAGAAAACTGCATTTTCCATCGATCCAGATCTCTACGAATTTAATGGTTGCCCGCCATCTTTCACCGCCTCATCCAGAGAAAGTTGTAGCTTTGCAGAAGTGGCCACCGCCAAATGAGTTTTCAGCGATCGCTAAGCCATTGGGAACCTTGACTGAAAAAGGGGACAAATTTGAATGGAGTTTAGCTTGCGAGGATTCTTTTAACGCACTGAGAGAAAAACTAGTAACAGCGCCCATTCTCGTTCAACCAGCAGAAACCGACAAGTTTATTTGGGATACAGATTTCAGTCAACAGGTGAGTCTGTCTTGTGCCAATTGCAGGAAGAAGAAGAAAAAGTTGATGAGTTTCATAGCAAGACATTTAACCTATATGAGAGAATTTACTGTATTACCCGACGGGAACTATTGGCTGGAGTAAAAGCATTTATTCACATTCAGCAATATTTACTGGGGAGAGATTTTTTGTTACGTACGAGTATATACCATTGTTCGTTACTATAGCTGATCAATTTGCAGGAGCCGGAAGGACAGATGGCTCGTTGGTTAGAACATTTTTAGCAATTCTATTTTTCATTAGAAAATCGTCCAGGAGGTATATACCAGAATGCTGATGCATTATCACTTTGGCATTATAGAACGGCGGATAAAGAGTGACATGTTATCTGCCGTAAGTCAGTGTGTAGATCAGAATGGACGACCGGCGTTTGTGGAAGTTCGGTGTTTCAGTTCAAAGTTGAAGGCATAGGATGTTTGACTCTCTTGGGTTTCGAAATGGGACACTATTCGAAGACTGACCACGACAAGTGGTCAACGAAAGTTAAATTCACTGCGGGAATAATCAGGAAAATCGAGGACAAATTTGGATTACACCAAAGCAGTGTACTTGAATAGTGCGCGATATCGTGCAAGATATTCTATTGAAACGAGCTCAGCCATTCTGGCAACTCTAGCAAACCATGCCAGCTTATATAAGCGATAACGGGTTACGAATCATAAGTACAATAGTAAGACCGAATATCTGCGTTGCTGTTTTTCCGAACTTAAAAATCGAATTCCTCGCATCTGTTTAGAAGGCTATGCCATCAACCTTTTGAGAAATTGCAACTACTATGTCCAAGTCGCACATAAAATTAGAGAGGGGTGGCATAAACGGCGCAAAATCTCCGCTGTATTTTCTGATGGAAAAATGCCACTTAAAGATTTTCTGTAAAAAACAGTCATGCGTTTGTGTACAAAGGAAAAATACAAATATTACGAGCCCCAGCGGGTTTGATAAAACGTGAGCTATTACGATATAGTTTCTGCTGGATCGTTGATTCTTCTACTCTTGGAATCAATTTGAGCTTCTGACGAAGCGTAGGGGATTGCTTACGTCTATATTGTTTAGATCGCTTAAGTCATTGTAGAAGAAAACTCTTTTTAGGTTAGGCATGTGTCATACAGAGTAAGTGGATGATTGTCTCCTCCTCCTCCTCGTCCATGCAGCTTCTGCAAAAGTTGTTTGTAAAAATGCCAAGCCTTTTCACATTCTTGCCTATGAGACAATGTCCAGTGTTGACAACTATGATATCGCTGAGATGCTTCTTATTTAGAGTGATCAAATTCTTAAAGCGATTCAGATCCAGTTTTGCCCAGATTTGTTTGGTCGCTAGGCATGTTGACCCAACAGTCCACCTAACAGACCCAACAGTCCACGTCGCTGCAGTTCCCTCGAATAACTCTGTGGCGAATGGTGAACATAGGTGAATATTAAACTGCTCTGCCATCTGCCTGAGAGATGATCGGTAATCAAATGCGGTTTTAGAATTTTGGGAGACTGAGTTCAGAGATTTGGTAGCGGCCTGACTATCCGAAATGATGCGGATATCCATTGCAGATTTCACGTTTTTTTTCAGCTAGGACAGTACTTCGTTAATCGGTAAACATTTTCGCCTGGACCTACAGTGATTTGGAGCCGGATGGAGTGAGGAGAGTGGTGAGAGGTGAGAGGAGAGAGGAGAGAGGAGAGAGGAGAGAGGAGAGAGGAGAGAGGAGAGAGGAGAGAGGAGAGAGGAGAGAGGAGAGAGGAGAGGCGAGAGACGAGAGACGAGAGAGGAGAGCGGAGAGAGGAGATAGGAGAGAGGAGAGAGGATTAGGTTACGCTTATTTGAGAAAACATTGTCATCAACCCCGCTATCAGTCTTGTGTTCATCTGTGTAGAAACGAATTGACTTGTCGTCCATGAAAGCATCTTCCTCCCAGAAAGATCAATAGGGAATGCTTACTTGAAAGTCTTTTTCAAACCTATGTTGAGGCATAGTGTAATCGGTGTTCTCTGGCAGTATTCCTAATGTGTTAGGAATATCGACGTGGTCAAATAGTTTATTTGTCTGTGACTACATACTTTAAGCCGAATAGCTAGCATTAGCACCCACTTGCCACTTGAAAATATCGAGTGGTGTCAGGTGAAGCAGAATATCCGGTACCGCGGAGGGAGTAGTATGTAAGGCTCCGCTTATGCACAGACATGATGTCTTGTGGACAGGAATGTCGACTTTATAGTGGATCAATTATCGTCCGGCCCAGTAGCTATGCAGCGACTAGAGCAACTTATCTCTTGTAATCAGACCATGAATTTAAGTCACGGCAGCAGTAGTCCTACTAAGATTGTTACTGGCCGTGAATAGGGAGTTACCTGTAAAGTGCGTGTCCAGTAGCAAGTTGAGTGATTCATCACTTGAGGTCGTCCAAGGGCCATCGGTTTTCTTCAAACAAATTGCTGGATTGGTAGAGAGGATTTTTCTTAGCTGCAATGCCTCAGAGGGTTCTGTTACTTTGCCATAGAATGACAATCATCAAATACCATAACAACAGAGCAAACTCTGTTAGAATGTGAGCTCGTCAGCTATATCCTTTAAGTTAGGAGTTATATATTAGTTCAGACCCAAGAAGACACCATTGTTGATTGCTCGAGGCAGTCATATTAATCATCATTGTCGCACTCTTCAGCGTTATTTGCATTGACAACGCCGTTCCCAAAATCGCAATCGCCACATCATCAGGTAATGTAAACAATCGCTGGGCTCAAACCCCAGTGAGCCGGGTGCCAAAGTCACCACATATTCTGTACTAGTTTCTGACAAGCCAATAAAAATATCATGTCTGATCGTCAGGTTTAATTGTTGTCAGTCAGTTCTCACACCCCAACATCTTAAACTTCATGTACAGAGTTTTATCTGATCAATAAATACAAATACAAAAAAATACAAATGTGCAATTTTAAGTATGTCTGTTCCTGCAAGCGTCATATCATATCCAAATAGCAAATGAAATTCCAATATAACCTCTCAGTCTAATGGCTCAGTACACAACCCAATTCTACTGCAATGTTTTGCAATGTACACTTCACTAACGCAGTCTTTAAAACTGTTTAAAACTACCAACCCGACCACAAACTACAACTCGTATGTCCGTATTTATTTATGGAAACTATTTCCTGGCGAAATTGTAAAATGACCAGAAAAGATTAAAATGATGGTCCCAATAAAGTGAACGACATAGAAAGTGGTAACATAACCAAAAACTGCTCGAACATCCCTATTTCCAACGCCCTGCAGCTATTTGTTGAAAATATTACTCCAATATTCCACGACACACTACTCCATCCTTATACGAATAGATGCCGCCGCGATTTTCAATTTGAATATCGAAGTAGTCGTTCCGATTGAACAGTTTCCCCCGGATTGCATCTGCATTCACGGATCTAGGGCAGACCCTTCCCGTTTCACTTTCAATAATTTGTCTAAATTTTATTTAGAGGGTATGCTCACATGATTCCGTTTCTGCAGTCCTTTAACGAGTTGGCAATTTATTTTATGTGCCCGCAAATACATGTATGTATTTATATTGTACAGCTAGTTGGAGGTCCTGGCGAAGTTGTTTTTCCGGATCGAAACCAATTAAATGACATAGTCTCTACCTCAGCCTGAGAGGCAGCGTTTAAAAGCCCAACCTGAGTTGAGCTGATTCAATTGAATTGCGTCAGCTGCTTTTGACGTTAGCAAGCGAACTCATGCCATTGATGCAAGACTGCCAACTATTGGCCGCTGTTCACCGGCCGCATAATATTTCACAATTAATCCGGTTACGTCTGGATCTGGATACGACCCAGTCGGGGCGAGTGATGTTTAAATATTTGAGTAGTGGAATATGCGAAACCATAAGCGTGGGGGCGATGTATGTAAAGTAAACTCCATCGAAGGATACACTCATCTGTGTATCCCCGAGTAGTACTCGTAATATCATCTCATCGGAGTTGTAGGGCATCACAGGCATAGGCGTAAATACTCGTATAGTACAGGCCGCCCTCTGCTACTGTCCTCGTAATGGTGCTACTGATGATGTCCCTTAATTTAATCACTATGTACGTGGGCGGTTGGTCTGTTATGTATTGATCCTGGTACCCAGAACCCCAGAACTAAATAGGCAGCGGCGGCGGCACTTATATTTACTATCGTGTTCAGTTTAATTTATTGAATTATCTTCAATTCGGGATCGAAAGGACATGACGATTTCAAATTGAATTTTTAAATAGGCAAATGGTTTGCATCATACTCCACTGGATTGTAAATACAAAGGACGAGCGGCTATTGGTATCATTTAATTGGAGAATTTAAATTTTTTTTGCTTTGCTCGTTGTAATTTATTTCACAGTGGTAATTATGACGCGTCGAGCTACTGGTAATAGTACCAGTGGTGCCGGTGAGCACGTAATGTCTATTTAATTTTCTGTAGAGGGAGATTTACTGGAGTTTAATGCTTTGCGACCTGGAGACGATACTGGTTGGTGTTTAGATTTTATTGGATTTGCAGCGAATTTGAATGCAGGCAGCGACAGTTAATTAAATTAACAAATCCTTAAATTAGGTTAGATGGCTAGGTAACTTTGAATTAGTTTACATTTTCATTCAATCTTCTGGGGTAGACTTATGGGCATATGCAGGTCTCAGAAATAATACGCTCGTACTATCAATTGCTATGGTCTGATCAAAAAGCTTTCTAAATGGTGATGATGCTTCTGAAGGATTGTTGCAGATGTCAGATCTTCCCTCGTAGACACCAACGTTTTCGACTATATCTGGGTGCCATCGTGTTATGTTAGTAACAAACTTGTCTTTGACCACTGCAAATCTTTTACAATTGCCAAAGAGATTATTTCTCACTCGATTAACCATTCTTCAATCATAGACTAAGGAACTGTTGCCTTTTAGCAAAATTTAACAACTAACACTTTCACATCCTTTTCAGTGTTAACACTCACTGTTGCTTAATTGATGTTATAGAACTTGATTGCTATATTTTTTCTTGTTTCTTCATGTCAGATAATTGTCAGCCAGTCCGTAGGTTCAGATAAGGGAAGTTACGGACGTTTTGTTAAAGGAATTCCTAAAATGGATTCAAGGGCGAAGTAAAAGATCGGACCGGTAACGTTCTCGTTTGAACTTTCTCGACCAAGCTACGAGTATGTCCCTTATACCTAGCACATTAAGGTACTTGGGAAAAACAAATACACTATTACGACGCCAGTACCAAAGTTCTCAGCTTTTGTTACCGAAAGGCCGCTCATTTTTCGGAGATGTCAAAAATTACTCATATGTGTGTTTGCAAAAGTGCAATTTTCAATGGAAGCCCTCACTGTCCTCAGTGTCATCCTCTGAGGCTTGTCTAGCAATGTGATCTTGAACTCTGTTAAACCGAAATGAATTCAGTATTTCAATTCGAGAAAATTTATATACTCGTACATATATTATATGAGAGAACTAGTTTAAGAGCAGTAGGAGGATTGAGGGCGGTCTTAAGTGCAACTTGGCTTTTACTACGGACTTATTCTCGAAGCAACTAGGGTCTCAATATTATTACGATGTTACGAAGGAAAATCTCTTTTTAAATGAAGGATTGTTTTGAGTTTACAAGCCACATTTTTAAGAAAGGGAATTCATCAGGGGATCTGCGCCGTGGTTGTTCAGGAAACTGCCTATAACCCGGATTTGCCCAGCACCACAACAATCAAACTTATTGCATAGTAACAGCATGAGTTAATCTTTACGAATGCAATTGCGTGCTGGACTAGTAGCATAATACTGGCCTACACCGTCATAGGGTTCACACCCTTTACAAGAGAGATAAAAATGTGACGAATTCATTGTTGACAAGCATAACGATGTTTGGATCTGGACATGAAATGTTCCTAAATAGACAGCGCGCAGCTGGACAAACAGCTAAAACCCTCGATTGCTACATAGCAGACATAATCGCCATACAAGAAGTACGATGGGATAGCCTTAACAAAAGAGGATGAAAAACAATGACATCTACTACGGAGAATGTTACAGACAAACTGTAACAAGGACAGCATGAAAATTCGCCGTAAGAGGAAGACTTAGGAAACCAGTTTTGAGCTGCAGGCATGTAAGCGAATGCCTGACGACGATTCGCATAAACGGTAAATTCGCAAACATACCTTCATAAACGCCCGCACCCCGACAGAGGCGAAGGAGCTCCTCGACAAAACCCGACGTGAAAATAGTCCTTGGTGATTTTAATGCCCAGATAGACAAGGAGGGAATCTTTGATAATACAGTGGCAAAGTACAGCGGGACATAATGCAACTATAACCAGCACATGGTTTTCATGCCTTGATATTCGTGTCACCGGAATCGAATGTAGAAGACCCGTGGCATCACTGCCAAAGAGCAATCAGAGAGGCCGCCTTAATATAGTGGGTTTCAACCCGTACCAACAAACAAACCCCTGATTCGATGACGAATACATAAAGAACGAGAGAGGTTCGCGAGCTCTACGAACAGAAGAGATGGGAAGAATAAAGGCTCCCTAGAAGAAATAAGAAAGGGCACAAGAAGCCCACAACTTAGAGAGGTGCTACCAGAAAAATAAAGTTTGGAAGTTTTACTAAAAAATAAAACAAACATGCCAAAGCAGTGAAGAGGGAACAATCTTGAAGGATGAAGAAGGAAACCTCATAGTAATGGGTGATTTTTTAAGCGTTTGGTTTTTAATTGTCAAAACAAATACAGGACAATTGTAAAAGTGTATACAATTATTATTTGAGTTAATAAATTAATGCTTGCCATTTACTTTCATGTGAATGTTGCCCCAGACTACGTTTTAAGTGATCCATATGGAGAGTCTAATTTTAACTCACTTTTTCGAGCATTTAGGCTTGTATCTCGCTAATAACACGTGTAATGAATGTTGTCTTCCAAGGCTGCGATTGATGCTGCTTTAGATGAGTGATTTGATACGAGTACGAGTATATCCTCATAAAAAATAGCCGGCCAATTCGCCGGTCCAAAACGAAAAACATGTGGCATGTAACGCCATCTGGCTGGAACCACATGTCGACCAGGTTCAGCTCGTGTATTTTGGAAAAAAAAGCTCAAAATCATTGAACGATAGCGGACGCCGTTGGCGGTAATGTTGTTCTCACGGTCAACTTTGAAAAATTACGGGCCAAGGATTTCGGCGGACCATAAACCGCACTAAACAGTGCATTTTTCCGGGTGCATTAGCAGCTCTTGTACTGCCTGAGGTTGCCCATCGGACCAAATATGGCAGTTTTATTTATTAACATATCCATTTAACCAGAAATAAGCTTCGTCGCTGAAGATAATTTTTTCGATAAAAAAGCGGATCTTCCTCCAGCTTTTCTAAGGCCCACTTACCGAAAATTCAACGCAGTGGTAGATCGGTCGGCTTCACTTCTTACATGAGCTGTGTTTTGTAAGGTTTTAGACCAAGATCCTTGCGTAAAATCTTCCACGTAGTCGAGTAACACAATCCCAATTGCTGCGAACGGCGACGAATTGACAAATCAGGATCTTCATTAATACTGGCGGGTATAGCAGCAATATTTCCCTCTGTACGCACTCTATGAATACGGGTAGGTGGTTTGATGCCCATTGTTTGCTTGCTCAGTAGGTCGATTGTCACGACCGTAAAATGGTCGAAGAGCGCGAAAAACATTTTTCACAGAGCACGAGCTTTGATAACAAAATTCAATAATTTGTAAGCGTTATTCGAGTGTAAGTCTTTCCATGATGAAATGGCATGTTTGGCTTTGACCTGTCACGAATCACGAGTGACCTGCCAAAGCTAGAACACTGAAGAACCAAACAGCAAAAAAATCTCCCTTTAGTCGGTGCTGAAAATCTGGACAGATTATTTCAGACAGAATGAACCATTCTTCCTGGACAAAGACAGACAACATTTCCGTTCATTCGAGCAAGATGAAGTTATGATAGCAATTTCCCAGCTTAAGTCTAACAAAGCTGCCGAACAGTTTAAGGCAGCAGATGATGATTGGTTACGGAACATACATCAACTCTTATCCAAAAAAATCTGGGTAGAAACAACTATACCTGATGAATGGAACATAATAATTAATATGTAGACCCCTTGAATTGCGCCAACTACAGGCGAGTAAGTCTATTCAACACAGCATATAAAATTTTGTCCGCCTTTTTATAGGAATGTCTAAGACCCATCATTAAGAGTGTAATTAGCCCCTATCAGTAAGGTCTTAGGCCAGGAAAGTCCACTATAGATCTATAGGAGTTCTAAGTGGATATCACCACCTCTTCATTGATTTTAAAGCCGCATGTGACAGCATTTAGAGACGAATTGTACAGAGTCATGTTGTGACATATTATGCTGGATGACGATGCAGAATGCATCAACGGAGAATGGAAGAGCCGTTTTTAAAGCGAACTTCATGGGTTGTACAACTATGTCCACCTCATCAGAAAAGCTTGGATAATTCGGCTTAGATAGCTAGGTCACCTTAAACGCTGGATATTAGCGACCCGACCCGGAAAATTTCTGACTGCAAAGACCCTTCACAGTAATAAGAGAAATATCTTATTATAGGGTCCCTTACACCGCTAAAAAGCCGATAGCGCTTTGCAATTAGCAATTTGGTTAAGTTTTGTAATTTAACAAGCCCGTATCAACCCCGAACGGCTTTAATACAAACCGATCTTAAACTGAAACTAAAACTACAGGACAGGGAAGTTCAGGGTCGGGAGAGGTGATAATTGAGGGTGTTTTTGAGGGTACATCTGAACCGATGGAAATCGAAGACATTGGAAGTTCTATTAGCTTCACATAGCCTACGAGACAAACTCTCGTTATAACCATATGACGTTAGACGGTTATTTGGACGATAAAGAGAGCATACCTTAAATTGCGAGTGAAGGACAGTCGATGCTGCAAGTTAAAAGTTGGTGTATAAAGAGAGTATCGGCGGATTCGCGATGTTTTTCCAGAGATAGTAGACCCATCAATTTGAGTCGGCCATTATAGGGCGGAAGGATGTAGTGGTCAGTCTTCATTGGTCAGCGCCATATTCCATATTCGAGAAGTGTCCTAACAAAGGTGATGTACCTATACAGGGTGTCCCAATTTAGCAGTATATTCCTTTAAGGGCATATTCCCGAAGTTCCGCCGAACAAGAAATTGCATGGCTGGGGGTCTATTCTCACTCCATTTCAAGTTACAGCCCATCAAAGTGGGTGACCTCTAATTTGGAGGTGTATCCACTTTAAACACTATAACTTCTAAACTTTTTACTTAATAAATTTTCTGAAATTCTGAATAATTCTTTGTTACTCTTTTTTTTCAATTTGACATTGCGGTACATTTGCAAAGCTGTGATCAACTGATCTACAATCGACATTTTGCTCTGTAAATGAACAGCCGAATTATAAGTTGATCTCCACAAAATGTATTCAAAACGTTAATTCGCGGAAATAGTGTTTGTATATGGGTTCTTCAATGGAAATGCTTCGCTGGCAAGATTGGAGTACCAACCACTATACCCAAATCGTAGAACACTGTGCTTCTGGCTATTCGCTGACACGTATCCGCGCCTCGTCGATACCGAGTCAACTGCACCAAAAAAAGAGAGAAGGACGTTCAGACGCAGCGGTAGCAAAAGTTGAAGATGGGATTTTGCGTGCTGTGGAAGTGCAGACTTCAGTCAGCGTCCGCAGACTAGCAGTTAGAACTTCCCAGAACCAGAATTCACAGGACTCTACAGAGAAATAGATTACAGCCTTTCCATTTGACACCGGTACAGGATTTACTGCCAGGTGATGCGCAAAGAAGGGTGGAATTTTGCCAATGGCTACTGCGCAAACATGCAGAAGACAGACAATTCCTCAAGAACATTATGTGGACTGATGAAGAGCAGTTCGCAAGAGATGGGGTTACAAACCGCACAAAATCCTTTCAAAGGTAAGAAATTAATTATTGTAAACAACTTCTTCAAAAGGTTTTGCTTATTTTAAAGGAGGTTAAGCGTAAATGTTTGGGCTGAATTAATAGGAAACACTTTAGTAGGCCCGCAAGTTTTTCCACAAACGCTCCCGAAAGTGTATTCAAATGGAAGTAAGGCATTTCAAAAAATTGCTATAAACATTCCATAAACTGTTCCAAAAAATTCCTTCTCATAAAAATATCTAAGAGATTTTATGAGTAGTTCAATAGGTACACTTCTTTTTTGCCATTTTTGTTTGACGAAAAGTGGCTTTTACTACAAAGTCTGTTGATCGTACGTAAAACAGTTTCTAAACATAATTTTTAGGAAATTTTGCAATGATACAAATTTCATAAAATTTCAGAAAATTGATTAAGTAAAAATGCACAGATGCACCCAAAGCATTTAAGACTTGTATGCACTACTAAATTATCTTTCCAAAATGTCCAAAACTATTTTTGTACCTGTATTAGTTTAGAAATTTTAGCGTTTAAAGTGGTTACACCTCCAAATTAGAGGTCACCCACTTTGATGGGCTGTAACTTGAAATGGAGTGAGAATGGTGAGAAACGAACTCAATAAGGTTGGTAGTGGTTTATCTCAAAGATCTTGGGAATGCAGGATAACTTAGAAATGGGTCGGTAGTTGGTAATATCCTCTTTGTGTGCTTTTTTTGGAATAGGTATATAGGCGAGGAAAATTCTCCAGGGAGATGGAAAGCCTTGAAGATACTTACGAGGGGTTGGAAAAAATGATTGACACATTTTTGCAGAAAAATTGCGGCCAGACCATCGGGATCAGGAGAAAAATCATCATGCTGGTGTTATTTCAACAGACATTATTGATGTCCGAGTGCAGTTACTCAAGTATCCGAAGTATTCGAGATCTGGCTTTTCAGTATGGGTGGAAAAGGATTCACTAAAGAAATTAACGAAATAATTGGCGATGATTGTAGGATCGGATGACGACTTATTGGAGAATTCGGCAAAAAACGGGTAGCTATCGGATTTTTTTTTTTTCAAACAAATCGAAAGAAGTGTTTGGGGTAAGAAGTAATTTCGATAGTCAAATTCAAAACAAGATTTAATGTACACTTGCCATGACCTATTTCTCTTGTTGCGAAGTGCAAGTAGTTCTTTGTTGTACAACGCAAAAGATAATGAAGGGTTTCTCTTCTATTGGTAAGCGACAGCTGGCGTAGTGCCGTGGAAGATCTTTTCGTGGAAGACTTTATCGAGTATACAACTAAAGTCAACACTATTGAGTAGATTGTTAAGTTTAGTGTAATTTGTTTTACGTAAATTGAAGTGGAAGTAAGTTTCTAAAGTGGGTAATATAATTCTTGATTTCATATGAGAAAATAACAAGCAGGAGAGTATGTAGACGGTCTAATTAGGAGAGATGTTTACAATGACGGGCAACACAATTTATGGCATCAGATGTAAAGATCAGGTCTAGTTATCTAACCATTTTGTTAGAAATACCATTTATTCGAAAAAGACCTGAGTTGGAAAGGCTGTCAATAAAGAGGATTTCCTTGTCTGAAACAGCATTTGAGGCAATGAGATAAGATTCATCGTCCGACTGAGTCGATAGGAGATGAGGGAGATTAAAATCGCCAAGAAGTTTTATATCGTCACAAGGGTCAACAATCAAATCAAAAAGGGAGTCAACCACATTAATCGCAAGCCACGTGTTAGTTCGGAGGAGCGAATGTAACAATAGAGTGTGTACTCGTATATATAATCTGCATTTGGAGACAGTAACTTTACTACCAATACATTCGAATTCAGCCGTTAACGACGTTTTAACGAGTTAAGGATCAAAACAATCGTGTCAGGTGGACCCCTTTGTTTATGCAACAGTCATCATTCTCATGGCCATCATCACGAAACACTCTGAATTCTGGCGCAAACAGTTCTGAATCTTTGATATCAGATATTAGATTCGTTTCGGTCAAGGCAAAAGTATTATATGGGAGCTCTTGGGAGTTAAGATTGACAGAAGTTGTTTTTGTGTGCACCCCCATTTTCGTAATAAAGTTATATGCGTTCGGGTGCGTTATTGATGAGTGTGTTTGGAACGGTGGTAGTTTTTAAAAATAGAATTTGTTGCAGGTGTAAGATACGTTTAAAAGACACAGGTGAAGCATATGGGGAGAGGTCGTTAGCAACATCTTTGGGGGAGGTGTTGAAGTTTTAATGAAAAGTCACCAACATTTGTCGAAGTTCGTTAGGGTCCTTGGGTAATCCTTTTTGTTGGATTGAAACCATAGTATTTGTCCGAGTTGTGCCATCTATGCAGATAGAGTCGGACTGAGCATACAAATAATCGAGATATAGGCTAAAATTTTGGTAAATTCCGCAATCTCTTAAGCGGGAAAGAATAAGCTACCATCGTCACCGATATCGGCTAGTTGCTTAGTAAGCCTTACAGTGGGGAGAAGCATAGGGTCTAAGATTGAAGATGCAGAAGTTTTAGAGGCAATGTGTTGAGGTCTTCAACCGACAAGGACGATAAAGGACTGAGGATATGAGAATAGAAGGTAAGTTGGCAACGATTTGGCTTTAAGTAGGGAGGGAGTTGGGCGTGAGATTGGAAGTCTTCTACGCAACATGTTTTGTTCTACTTTTCGCCGTGTTCGGATGTGTTTTCGTTTTGCTCCGCATTAAACTCTTAAATATAATTTCTTCCTTCCCCCTCCATATCTCTACTTCTGATATCAGTTCCGCGATATTATTGCATTACCCCAAGTGCTCACTGTCTCTTTGGTTGTTTTTTTTTTGGCTGGCCTCAATCTTTCGTGCTCAATAACTGTCGCTTTGCCACTCCTGATATCGGTTCTGCAAATATTTAGTGCATTACCCCAAGTGTTGACCAATTTTCCGATTTTGCTGAATTTCCACTCGCAGTGCATAACAGTGTGTAAAGTTCATTGTTTACCTTTTCGTTTACATTTGATAAAATTGCCATGTCTTACGGAATCTTACTTTGTTACTTGTAAGGGCATCTGTGGAAAATCATTCCATGCAATTTGTGTCGGATTAAATAAAAGGGATACGGTATTCACCGAAGAGTTCTCTGGCAACCTCCTATTCTTTTGTGATGATTGCAAGATCATCTCCCTTTCGCTCGTTTTGCTTGCTATAAAGTGCCTCAGTGACTCTAATGGCTCATTCCGAATAAGTCTCACCAAAATGATCATGAAGAAAAATTTAGAAAGTAGTGTCAATTATGTTGATGAATTACGAAACTCGGTTCTGTCCTCAACCGATATAATTAAGTCCAAGCTCACCAACATCGATAAACAATCTGCAAGTCTGGTTGAGATGAATACTGCGATCAATGATCTCAAAGCAGTTTGTTCCGCCCAAATCTCTAACTAACATCTCTAACTTTAAATTGTGCGAATCGATAAACAACCTGCGTGAAGTTCTTGAGACTCATTTTCAATCCACCTCAAAGAAACAACCATCTCTAATGCAGCCTGATCCAATGCTCGAAGTAATCTTTGGCAGAATCAACGGTGTTGGTGAGGATCTAGCTGCCGCACAATCAAACATTTTCGATATCGAGAATCATATTGAAACGTTAATCAGCAAAATTGACGATTTACCAATCCATTCACAACACCACCAGAATGTCCACTACAATACATTAATTTTGGCTGAATTACTGGAAACCGAAGTCGATCCACTTTTACCACCACCTCCTTGTCCACCACGGTTAATTAAATCAACAAATGCTCCTGCTGCGCCTTTAATCCAGGAGACCGAAACTGTTTCACTGTCAACACCTCCCGTTGCCGCCCCACGCAAGATCATCAAACATTATGGTACAACATGGACACTTTCCGAATGGAGGCGTAGACTGGATAAAATTGAAACCGATATGAGTACATTTTTCATCAAAGGCACCCCCGTAAACGCTGACATTTCTTGGATGACGAAATTCTTCGCGGACAAATACGGCATCACCATCAGCAAATGTAAAATGTTCCTGCCATCTCACAACAAAGGCAATCGAAGCTTTAAACTCGACGTCCCTAGAGATGGGTGGTCGTGGTGTAGTGGTGCTAGCAATCGCTTCTCACTCGGAGGGCCCAGGTTCGAATCCTGCCCATGGCAAGTCAGTTTTTAATTTGTGTAATTGGAACTCAGACAGAAAAATTCTGCGTGTGAAGGCATAACACTGACACGTAGATTTGGCTGTTGTAGAGTTTCAAGCACAGAAATAAAAATACTGTGAATTATACCTCGAATCACTCTGAGTGAAGAAAAAACTCTTCGTCTTATTCGGACTCCCACCCCCTGGAGAGCGAATATCGAAACCAAACACACCTGAGTTTCAAACCACTACAAAACAATTTTTCTTTCTCTTCCTTCTACCTTTTCGCCCGCGCCAGGCAACAGTAAAAGGGTATCTAAACCCTTAGGCGCGCGTAAATTATAAAAAAAAAGATACGAATGGTTGTTTAAAAACCATGCTGGTACTAATTTCAACGTTGGAAAGATGCGCATCTGTAAATGGATCGACACATATACCAAGAAACAGGATAAAACGAAGCTTAATTCTAAGATACCTAATCCCGGTTCCAACTCCAGTCCCAAACCGGACTCTAATAAAATACTGAAACCCGTCCCAAACCGTCACAAACTTGACTCTATACCGAAAACCGTATCCAAATCCCGTTTCAAAATATGATTCTAATTGGAGATTTAAAACCAACATATGCCCCAATTTCACCCCTCCCACTCACATCACGAACCGACTTCATCAGTCCTCCAATTATATTGCACCTGCAGCCTCCGTTCTACCCAAGCTCACACTAACTCCTCTAAAATACCTAACCCCTCTGCACATGTCCCCACTAGCACTTCTTTTCCTAATTTCGATCTTAAAACCGGAGCTAAATATCCCAATTTCATTAGGTCCCATATTATAAATGCACCTCCAACGGAGCAGAGCTGACAATGACAAATTTTTCGTCCCTAACGTGCTACCATTGCCAGTGTTTCGACCATCCACTCCTACGCCCTCTTGTAATAACCTTCCTCTTACCTTTTACTATCAAAACGTAAGAGGACTACGATCTAAGACCCGTGCCGTCTTGCTCCAATCTCACGCTCTCCCATTTGAGGTCTACGCTCTGACCGAAACTAATCTAATTCCCTATATAAAGAATCAGGAATTATTCCTCCCTAGTTTCAATGCTTTTCGAGACGACGTATTCTCCGTCAAAATCGTGATTCTCCCTGTCGAGGTGTCCTATTTGCCATCCGCAATGACCTAAACTCGCTGTTTCTACTTCTTCTAAGCTTGACTATGTTTCAATAAAGATAACACTGCAGATCTCTGTACATTATGTGTTTTTACATCCTACCGGCCCAACCAATCGAATGCTACCAACTCGCTATCGATGCAATTGATCAAGTAATTAACTTATCTGATCCTCTCGATGATATCATCGTATTCGGCGACTTCAATCTACCTCAGCTGCACTGGACTCAATCAGATGATGAATCTTTTTTTTATCGCTAACCCCAACTCGAGTAAAGAATGTCTCTTCTTGCATGAGCTCACAGACTCTAGCTTATGCCAAGTTAGTGGGGTCTCCAACTATATGGGTAGGCAATTACTGACCCCATAAACTCCTCTGTCTTGCTCTGTCCCCTTTCACTATCGACCATTGATAACTTTCACCCATCACTTCTTCTTTCTCTTTTCCACCACACTCCTATCCACCCCACCCCATCTGCAGCGGCCTCTTCTTACGACGCATGTCTTAATAAGTGTTCTTTTAATTTCACCAATATGCCCCTTAAAAGTGCTCTCTCTATTTTCTACAGGGAATTATTAAATTCTATTTCTCTCTATGCCCCCTTTTCGCGCAATAAGACCCCTTCTAGGAGCCCCCCATGGTATAATTGTAAACTTCGCTCTTTACGTAAAAAGAGAAGCAAATTATGGGCAGTTTTCCTCCGATCCAACTCTTTTGCTGACTATTCAAACTATCTCGGGTCATGCTTTCAATTCGTCCAGCTCTATAACGTTCTCTATCAGCGATACCTTGATAGTGCGCAATCAAGGCTTATAAACGATCCTAGGTCTTTCTACCAATTCGTTAACTAAAAAAAAAATCCGACGGTTTTCGTCTATCCCTCTCATACGAAAAAATATCATCGACCGATCCGCATATCATAGCTAGCCAACTTTTTTGCTGCTTTCTTTAAGCAATCTTTTACCGAAAATTTATTCGTACCGGATCCCTGTTATTTCAAATACCTACTTAACTTCCTCATCGGCCCCTTTATTTCTCAAAGATTTGATCATACAGTAATAGAAAATAAATTACAACAACTTAATGATGAATACTTACCCGGCCCAGATGGTCTTCCATCCATATTTCTTGTGTTGAGTGTTCCTCAACTCTTTCCTACCCCCTTGCAAATCTCTTAGGATTATCGCTCTCTCAAGGTGAATTTCCACAGATATGGAAGTCTTCTTTCATAACACCGATACACAAAAAGGAATTAAAGAGCGAAGTCACTAATTACCGCCCTATAGCTAAACTTTCTCATATAATACCCAAACACCTCGAAAACATTTTGTATGGAACCTTAAGCTTCCAGTGCAAATATTTTATTTCCCCCAATCAACACGGCTTTCTGAAGGGTAGATCAACTACCACTAACCTCGTAGAATTCGTGCCCTCTGTTCTCTCAGGCTTAGAAAGTGGTAAAGAAGTTGACGTTATAACAACTAATTTCAGTAAGGCTTTTGACAAGAAATCTCATAAACTAATTATGTTCAAATTGTCCGTCCTGGGCTTTGGACCCCATTTTGCTTAAATGGATATCTTCTTACCAGGATAATCGTTTTTATAGTCTTCGTTTCAGGTCTGTCCTATCAGCCCCCTTCTTGGCCAGTTCAAGTGTTCCTCAAGGTAGTCACCTAGGTCCACTCCTCTTCATCCTAACTATTAACGACCTTCAAAGGCTCATTCAACACTCAACACTTTCTCTCTATGCTGACGATACCAAATTTTTTAAACCCATCTCCTCACAACCCGACTCCAGCCTCCTTCAAATAGATCTAAATAGTTTTTCCACCTGGTTCATCAAGAACTGCTTAGAACTCAATGTCACCAAATGTCAATCGAATTTACGTTCTCCACGGTCAACCTACATCCCTCGTTGAGTCTATCCACGACCTTGGCATATTATGCGACAGGGAGCTTCATTTCCGCTCGCATATTGATGAGATAATTACTAAAGCAAACTCATCACTTGGTTTCGTTAAAAGATGGTCCAAAGAACTCTGCAACCCGTACGTGACCATACCATACGGGACGCAGCAGACATTCTTTTCATTCAACGACTCCTCTCAGGCTCCGTCGATTGAATGTCTATTTGCAACTCCATTTTCTTTAACACTAACCCGTAACGCAACGTAGATTTCGACCCCCGTCTCTTTTATCTACCCACCGCACCACATATGGCTCTAACAAACCAATCAGCCGTATGCTGCGTAAGGTAAACTCCAACCTTTCCGTTTTCGATTTTAATCGCAGCACACATTCCCTCAAATTCGATCTTCTTCACCATCCTTAGCTTTAAGCCTTAGTGATAAGTTCTACATATCGCCAAATCTTATTTTATTATTAGTTTTAAGTCATTGTTTTTAAGTTTGTATTAAGCAAAATAAATGGGGGCGTAAGCCCCCACCAAAATTAACCGAAGTTCGTAATTGGCCTCACTGAGATCTTCAATGTCATTTAAGGCACAACTTCCCGGTAAAACTACTCTGATGCTCATGGCAATAGTAGGACTAAGTAGCGAGTTGGCACTACCGCATTTAGAAGTATTGCAACAGAAGCGGCAACAAAGGATTTAATGAGGGCTAAGCCAGGCATGTGCTGTCAATAGGAAATGATTCCTAACCTCGGCGGATTGAACCGAATATGTAGTAATTATCAAAAAACACTAAGTAGACTCTTTATAAGAGCCCTATTATGCCAGATCTTCTCTATGACTTAAAAGCATAAGGGTTTTAAGTTTTTCGTACGCAAGATTCCTTGACTAACTATTGATCTCATTCGTGATAACTGGCTTTAGAAGAGGAGATATAAAACCAAATTCGTCAAGCTGTAAGGCGACATCGACTATTGAGTAAATGGAAGCCAGCGTTTTGACCTTAAGTGGTCAAAAAATGTATATTTCCCAGTGCAAAAGATCAATTTGGTTTTACTTGTGATTACTTTTAATTTCATCTGGGTTGTATATTTTGGGCCCCTTCTATTAGGTCTTTAAAAAATATCTAGCTATTTGCTAGCAGCACCCACGGTAATGTTATATGAATATTACCTACATAAGCGAACGTCTTACAGCTTTAATCTTCCAGAAACTAAATAGTTCATTGACCACCTTCAGATCTGCCCCGCCGGACATGTCTCCGAAGTGAGAATTCTCCTACATTTGTGCTGATAATTCTTTTATAAGAAGTTTATTTATCAACAAGCTTAAAGGGACCTCAACTGCCAGGCAGAGCTGTTGTTATCGCCTCTGCTTTGATATTGATGAAGGCATCTTCACTGTAGAGGGAGGCCACCGTAGCATATATTCCATTCTCTCCATGCTTGCCAACAAAAAGGAAGTCCGACTATTTGTTCTGCAGTAAAAATTAAAGAAAATAGTATACCTTTCGGTATAAAGGTTTTTCTTACTGTTGTTCAGCTGGTCTACTGGGTGAGTTTTTTAACTTGAGACATCCAAATTACTCGAAAAATACGCGATATCGCGAAACATGATAAGGATGGTATTTATGCCGATGTAATATCTTACAGACAGTCGTTTGAAGAATTCCTGATTGCGAGTGCTAATATGAGGATCGTGTGCAACGGCAGCTAACACTGCTATTTCATTGTCCTCAACAGCCACCCTATCTGACCGATTCCTTTTCTTTGGTTGCACACATCCTTCACCAGTGAATTGTTGGACGACCTGATAAAAGGAAGCGCGCGATCGCTTTCTCCACAAATCAATATCATTTCAATTTTCTCTTGAATTGAAATAGCCTGCATTATTAATCTGGAAAACTTTACTAATACGTAATAATCAGTTCCTCAAAACAAATATCGAACTTCTAAATGAAGTACAGTTCCGTTCAAGTAGAAAAAAAGGGCAGAGTGCACATCATACACTCTCAGATAAGTTTAGGACAATTTGTCTCTATCTGAAATTTCTTTGAGTTTTAACTTCACTCGAGGCAATAATGACTTCCTCAAAATAAATCTCGACCTTCTAACACCCTAACTACGAGTACGTTGGAAACCGATTAATGATTTAGGCGTGCCAGTGCAGTGGTATCTAGCACTGATTGAATAAGACCTTTGAGACAAAATCGTGTGCGACTGAGGAATACGACTGAGCAATGAAAATCAGGAATTATCATTTGAAAAATCAAAAGTGACCGTCAAACTCGTGGTCATCATCTTATGTCCCCTTCAGAACCTTGTGACTTTTGTCTGAAACATTTTTCGCGGTATTTCGTACTTTTCGAGTAATTTTGATGTCTTAATTTTATGGCGTCCTCTGACGGGAAAAGAACGCATTTTTGGAAAAGTGCTTCATATAAAAGAATTGTAATTTTTCACACAGATTACAAATCTGTAAAAAGTTGGTACCTCTATTGTTGATATTCCCTCTAAATCTTAGCGTCATAGCTTGACATTTGCAAAAGTTACGCAGCCAAGAGTACATCTACTCGTATATCTGCGTGTTTTGGCGATTTTTTACAATTTTAGAAATGGATGCAACAACGAACTTGTATTAAATTTTGGGTAAAAACGGATTTAATGGTGCGCGAACGTTGGAAATATTGATTCTCTAAAGAAAACAGTCGTTTACCAGTGGCACGAGCGGTTCAAAAGTGGACGTGAGTCAGTCGAAGATGATGAACGCAGTGGCAGACCACCGACATCAAAAACCAACGAAAACATTGATTAAGTAAAAGAAATGTTGGTCAATAACCGCAAATTAACCATCAGAAAGATAGCGGAGGACTTGAACATTGCCTATGGATCCGTCCAAAACATTTTGGTTAATGATTTGGGTTTCCGTCGTGTAGCAAAATTGGTGCCAAAAAACCTCAATTTCATGCAAAAAAGAGACCGTGTTGACCATCATTATTCGTAAATTTTTGACGAAAAATGCAACAAATACCATCCGACAGCCACCGAATTCACCTGATTTGGCTCCCTGTGACTTCTTTCTCTTCAATCGAGTTAAAAAACGCGTTCCCCGTTTCAGCAGCCGAGAGGAAGTAATCGAAAAATCGCAGGAAGCACTGATGGATATACCGAAAACCGAATATAAAAATATGTTTCGAGGATTGGATCAAGCGCTGACATAAGTGTGTTGCAATCGATGGGAATTACCTTGAAGGGGACAATATAGATTTAGATGAATAAACTTGCATTTTTAATTTTCTGAATAAATTCCTGGAACTTTTTGATCAAGGTGGTATGCCATAGGTGTCAGGCGACGTGAAGCCATCAAAGGAAGCAATAGCGTGTTTGATGGCCTCATCTGTCACCATATCCGATGACCGATACCAGATACAGAAATCCGACTGAGCTTCTTACATTCTTTCTGGCATCTGAATTTTCCGGTGATTCTTTTTTTTTATAATTTACGCGCGCCCAAGGGGTTATGATACCCTTTTACTGTTGCCTCAGCGAGAGCGGAAAGATAGAAGGAGGAGAAAGGAAAACATTGTTGTGATGTAGCGGTTTGAAAGTCAGGTATATTTGGTTTCGATATCAGCTCTCCGGGGGTGGGAGTCCGAATAGGATGGAGAGTTTTTCTTCACTCGGAATGATTCGAAGGTTATCAATTTGTTTTGTGCTTGAAACTCTACAACAGCCAAATCTACATGTCAGTGTTATGCCTTCACACGCAGATTTTTCTGACTGAGTTCCAATTACACAAATGAAAAACTTGTCACGAATAGGATTCGAACCTTGACCCTCCGAGGGAGAAGCGATTGCTAGTACCACTACACCACGGCCACCCCCTGCCTGATAGGGTCAGGTCATTGGGATAGACGTGGAAGTTTTTTTACGCATAAGATATGAAAACTACATTGAGTCCATCACCAGGGGATGCACACCAAGTCTGGGAGCCATTTCGAATGACTTATTGACTCCTTGCCACGGTAAAGCTATGTCGAAGATTTTTGGATTTTGGTTGGAAAGACGCCCACCGGTTACTGAGACTAAAATGGCAGTAGCGAACGCAGTGAAACATTTGGGAAGGCCCAAAATCCGTTCGGTATACCGTGAGAAGTTTGGGGAAGAAATTGGTTTCCGCATTTAGCTGTAACTGATTTTGCCAATAACTTCGTTTTCGTTTTGCGTTACTGCCCTTTGTGGGTGAGAAAACCTGACGCTGCAATAATGTCAGCGTTATTTGTCCAGAGTTCGAATTTTGCCAGCATCAACAAAAATCTTGTTCACTACAATAGTTCCAGCAGAGTTACTCGGATGCTGCTTTTGCATATTCAAGCGGATCCTGTGTCATTTAAAATTTTCATCTTAGAGCCCTTTTTTACCTCGTCTTGCTTCAAGAACAAACATACGTTCTTTGCCTACAAAAATAAATTCAAACAAAGTAAGAAACCTATATGCAATGCAATGGATATGAAAAAGAATGCAACCATGATTTCAAATACCGATACAATTCTGAGCAGTTGGTAAGCAGGAAAAATTGGAGTACTCCAATATCATTGTCATATTGGAAAGGAACATGTTATATCCGCAAGTGACGCAGCAAAAAGCAAGCATAATATCAAATATGAAGTTCCTTAGCCATGTCGATGAATGCACGAATACTCCTTCGGTGCATCGAACCATGCCATCATAAAATTTGATGGTGAAAATCGCAAGTTGGATACACAATTACGAGTGCATATGGCGGAAGTTGAAGCGCATTCTTGTGCAAATCGTTAACTCGTATCAGTAAACGGCTTTTTAACAAGAACGAACTGGCTTGAAACGATGTGTGGTAACTGGATTAGCATGGAGATAGTTAACATTTCAACAGATTCGAAAGCTGATGTTTCCATTGTTTCGATAGTACCCAAATTGTTCAAACTAATGTAATTTATTAAAAGTTATTTGCAACCATCTCCACCAACCTGCCTTTAATGGCACTGCTCTGATATCCTTTCATGCTATGGAAACTAACCTGATTGAATTGAGTCTCCTCACAAGACAGAGGAATAGTGCGGTAACAAGGTAAGGGTGAATTGACAAGTCTTCTGCGACAGTTCGGAATATGTTCTGCACCAAAACTAAGACCAGCTGGCATGCTTAATTGAAATCGATTTAAAGCCAGCGGAAAGCAGCAAATGGTGTTGTGTTAGTTCGAATAATTAATTTAATTTCCCTTGAACCACGTGGAGATGTCTGAGGACGTGTAAGGGTGTGTAAGGACGTTTGAGGTTGAGCAAGGACTACCATGTTCTTGGATTTAATTTATTGCTCACAAGGTAAAGTTGACGTTAACCTGTTTGTGTATTGATTGTGTCTGTTCGATTCGGCTCCAGTCTACAATTCAATACGACATTGGATTTGAGTCTATTTTGGCTGACAAATAAAGTCCAGATGCCTGCGATAGTCGCAATCAATTTCGCATACAAAGGACAAATATTTTGAACCGAGTGCAAAGGAATGATGCTTTTGATAGATTTTTAATTTCATGGTTAGGCGTCACAGAGCTGTAGTTCATAGTAAAGTCTCAATCAATCTGATTGATTGATTAGGCATCCTGTATACATATCTAAAATAAAATGCCAACCTCAAACACTACAGCTTGTGTTAATGTGCAATAAATTGGAACAAGATAACATGAACTTAGTTAGTTTGAAGTATTCAAGAAAGCTAACGTTAAGAGTGAGAGCCGGATATTCCACGACGAGTTGGTATTGGTAAAAATTAAAAAATCGTGAGGCTAATTAAAATAATGAACTAAAATGTATACAGTTCGCCAAACGTCTTGGTTTCGTCTTCCAAATCATATACTGGAAAATAGAAAATAAAATATTTGACGTAACCACCTTTCGACAGGCTATTTAGTATAATCATTATATATTCATACGTCCTTACCATTAATGATGACACCCTATCAACTACGATTTATACCATCTCTTAGACGGAGCCTAAAGAAGCAGTCTGAAGTGCGAAGTTAAAGTCAGGATCGGGCACTTCAATGTCAAAATTGGAAACGATGATATCTTGGCGGAGGGGTAGGAAAGAACGTTATCCATAAAACACCAACAGATAACCGATTTTTCGTAGCTAGTAGTACAAGATCCTCTTACGGCTAGCAAATCAATCAAGTGTTAACTGTAACTTGTCTTATTGCGCCGAATTGACTTTCACAGCCAACATTTAGCTGCAGCAAACGCAAGCTACGATGCACATAGGGATATTTGCCTCGAAAAACCGCTCAAAAATCCCTCACATCCTAATAAAGTGATACTTGCCTGAAACAACTTCAAAAGCGTTATTAAGCTTATTTAAGTCAAATAAAAATATAAATAAAATATCTTTGATATATCTAGATCTTATTTTATTAATATGAAAAATTAGTATGGAATGAAATATAGGGTTTTCCAATAACTTTTTTTTTAAGTACAACGCAAAGCATTTGAGATATTTCAAAATCTTTATTATCGGCTTGAAGTACAATTAAAACATTTAAGAATGGAACTCGACTTCGTTCATATGGCCGCCGCGGGCACGTTTGCAGCGGTCGATTCGATGTACTCAATTTTCAACGACTCGGCCATACATTTCGGCCGAAACGGCCGCTATTTCGAGTTTAATGTTGGCTCTGAGCTCGTCATTGAAGATGATTTTGCGATGAAATCATATTGGCTCATCTTCTCCAGAACCCAATCGGAGAACGTACGTCGCTTCAAATGGTCCATCGGCTTCAAATCTTGAGTCAGCTTGATCTTGTATGGGTGTAGACCAAGATCCTTGCACAAAATACGCTATAATGTGGTCTGAGCGATGCCCAATTCTTGAGAACGCCGTGGAATTGACTGATTTGGATCGTTTGCTACGGACGCCTGAACGGCAGCGATATTTTCGACACTTCGACCAACCCGTTGTATCACTGATACGGCAACATCACACAACGAATATGTAGACTCAAATTTTTGCACTAACTTGTCTACTAGGGTGAGAATTACGACCGAAAATTGGAGTTAACGCTCCTAAAGTTGCAGTAACCGACTCCGAATTTCGGTAGAAAATTTTAATAATTTACAGACGTTGCTCGTTCGTGTACTTTACCATGATGAAAATGTTGAGTTTACTGAATAAATTGACAGTGACAGTTTGATGATTAGTGAAAGAGTGCGTTCATAACTTAAATTCAAAGTTGTCAAATCCCTATTGGAAAACCCTTTATATGGCATATTAAGTTATTC
The DNA here is from genome assembly GCA_949129095.1 of Volucella bombylans. Lineage (NCBI taxonomy): Eukaryota > Metazoa > Arthropoda > Insecta > Diptera > Syrphidae > Volucella > Volucella bombylans. The sequence goes on along the minus strand of OX422141.1, from coordinate 163,256,577 downwards.
AGTGGACTCTCCCCAGCATTTTTGGTATTGTAGTCTTGTCAAAATTTTGTAAAGATGATGAGCCAAATAAGCATTGGAAGATGTTTGCATCTGAATCAGAGCTGTTTTCAAAATTTAGCTTGAATTGCATTTGTTGCGAACAATCACATTCCCATTTTGATATAAATTCCAACAATAAGCATTCAGCTGGTTTAATAAGTCCTGCAAGCTTACTTCATCCAAAGTTTCTGTTACAGTATATGACTCAGGGATAGGATAGCATTGTTTGTTTTTTGCTTTGTGAAGAATAGTCTAGCAAAACAAAAGTTTTTTGTCACTAGTTCTCACTATTTCATACTGCTTTCGTGATAGATTTCTTCTGCGAAAATAGAAAGAGCTTTAAGAGTAGACAGTTTTATACGTTGGAAACTAGAGGACAATGCCTTTTTATGCATTTTTGCTCTCCCAGGAGAGTAGATGATTTCTTTTGCAATTTTTTGGTTTTTCGTAACTTCATTTGCGCAGCAAATGCAAATTTCTCCGTTTTATTAATACCACGTAAGCTCTGTATTCTTCTTTATCTATAAGCTAAGTTCAGTGAAAATTTTCGACAGCCGGCCACGTCCAGTCAAAGTTGGTACCAAAAACTCCCTGAAGCCAAACTTCATTTTTTCCTTAAAATCTAACATTTGTCAGTTGTGAACTTAACTATCTTAATTTAAATTCATGCCTTAATACATTTAAGTTGAAACTACCAATAAAAGTCAAGCTTACTTTAATACCTTTAACGTCTAATTTTAAGTTTAAAGTCCTTAAGTTTTCCTCCGTGAAGGACGCTTTATTGAGCAAATAGCTCTGGATGTGATCCAGTTTAGCATTAAAATCATTCTTTTCATACTCATGATATTATGCTTCATATTCCTGCCTTTTAATTAGAATGCACAAGCCCAAACGTTTCTTAAAGCAATAATAAAGCGATAAATAGTTTTTGAATTTTTATTCAACTAGACACACATTTGTAATGATAAAATCTAAAGGGGCAGTTATGGATAGCAATTTATTTTTGCTACTGCTTCTTGACATCTCCCTCTATAAGCTGATATCGAAAAAGTTACCGAATAACACCGAATTATATAACAAAAGGTGTATTAAAACAAATGCCCATTTGCATACATTTCAAATAAATCCAATATATTGTATATTAAATTAAAGCTCCAATAATCATACAAATAGCTTCATAATAAAGTTCACACCTGCAACTAATCCCTCCATAACAAAAAACTTTGTACACAATACACAAATCAACAAATTCACAATGCAAGTTTACGATCGATGACTTTCAACTGATGATGAGGCAAATTGTGCGCATAAAAAAAAAGGTACATTGTTCCATGGGGTATTTAATTACAGCTAAGAAAAAAAATTACTTTTCAACTCTACATTTTGAAATAATGATTTTTGAGCGGTTTTTCGAGGCAAATGCCCTCATGTGCGGCGGTTGCGTCAGCTTATTTTCCCTATTATTCCCTACATTGAATACTGTGATTTTGGGAAGATTGTTGTTACTATATGTTAGCATTGCAGCTTGCTTAGAATATTTTCTGAGGCATAGCAATTACAAATACAATGAGAGGGGCAATTATCTTTGGGTCTCATAATTTAATCTGACCTGGTTGTCAACAATGTTGGCTTTTAAAATAAATTTGAGAAAACCCACCTGGATACGATTTAAGGAGGAGCTTACATCATTCAAATGGCCGCATCGGCATCGCTGGCAGTGCTTCAAGTGATCGGTCTAATTTTTAATGACTCAGTCCAATATGTGCGGCCTTATTCCGGTAATAGCGTGTCGAATGTTGTCTTGTTAGCGTAGATTAAAGTCTTGACGTAGTCCCAGAAAAAATAATCGAGTGGTGTCAAATCGCATGATCGTGGCCGCTCAACAAAATTGACGATCTTCCCCAATTTACCCGATGTATAATACGTCCCTACTAACTGAAATGCTCGAGAGCGCTATCATCGTACTTTCTGAGACATCCTTGTGATAACCTCACTCTCTATCTCCAACTCAAGCAATCGCAGTCGATCCATCGAAAAGCAAGGCCTCAATTTCACGATTTGGTACTTCCTGAACATCCTCGGAAGGGAAACAACGTCTTCAAAGACTCGACAACTACAAGTATGAGTATGTAACATTCATTCTCGATTGTTTATCTGTAACCACAGGCTCAATCTGGCGTGTGAACTTTTTTAAGCGCAGATTTAAAATCACCATTGACAACTGCCTGAAAATCACATCGCCCAACAAATGAAAGTCTTGTCATTTCAAATTCAACATTATCCGTAAATACCAATGACTTTTTCGTAACCCTCAGAGATTTTTCAACTTGATGGAATGGAGGTACAGATTTTTAAAGACAACCAGACCAAACACAAAAGGACCTTTAAGTATAGGCTTAACTCCGCTCTTACCCCTAAGTCTCCCATCGAACCCAAACCCCCTGATAATCCTAAGCGTAGTAAACAATACAAGTCCTCCCATAGAGACCCCAACTGGGGATTTAAGGTGGGCTTATTTCCCTTGTTTTCTCCACAGAATCGTTAGCTTTCTCGTCCTCATGTCATCCATCCCAAAAGAGCATAAAGGTGTCTCCCTTCCCACAAAATCTCTCCCACATGAACGTATCTCTTTTAGCTTTACACCCTATTCACCTCCTACAATAATCCAAACCTCACATCCTAAATTTCCCTCACTTTCCGCCTCCTAACCGAATTTCATCCGTTCCAATACACTTAATCCGTATTCATCCACGTGGGCTGTTGACCATAATTCCTCTAATACTCTTAAAATCTCATCCTCCATCATTTTTGATACCTTGTTTGCTCCTGAAGTTAAACTAACCAAGAAGCTAGCCGATGTGGGAAATGACGGTCGTTATGTCCTTTCCCGCCTGAGGGACCGTCGGCTATACCAACACGTGCGACTTTACCTTATTTACATGCACGATAAGCTCGATTCTATCTGCATCGATGGTACAACTCGTACAAATCTCATGGTTCCAATCCTAAAGGAAGGTCTCCCCACTGATCCCATAGATCTTCGATGAATTTTTGCCGATTTTCACAATTCCAATATCTCTTCTACAGACGTCGACAAGGATCTCTCCTCATACGCCTCTCATGTCTCTTCCATCTCTCCAAAAAACGCACTCTAGCTTTAAAAATTACTATCGTGTTGACAAACGCCACATGGGCATACGAGTAGTACCCCGGCGTAAAATCTCGGACTTTACAAATTCATTAGTATCGATCGCTTGAAAATAATAATAAAACACTCTATTTCCAAAATGTGAAGGGTTGCGTACAAAAACAACTTCTATTTATCTCAACTCTCAAAAGCTTCCGCATGATATTATTTCTTTAACCGAAACTAATCTAATATCTAATATCAAGGAATTGGAACTATTCACACCTGAACTCCGTTTGTTTCGCGACAATGGACGTGAAAACAATGATGATTCTATAGGACGAGGTGTTCTACCGGCAATAGAAGTTCGTTTGAACCCTGAGCTCGTCAAAAAGTTATCTGTGTTAAAGTTACTCCCCCTAAACACAAACTTTACCACCTTGATCGAAACATTCCCGGAAAATTAAAAATACAAGTTTATTCATCTAAATCTATATTGTCCCCTTCAAAGTAATCTCCATCGACTGCAACACACTTATGCCAGCACTTGATCCAATCCTCGAAACATTTTTTATATTCGGTTTTCGGTATGTCCATTAGCGCTTCCTGCGATTTTTCCATCACTTCCTCTCGGCTGCTGAAACGGGTTCCCCGTTGTGGTTTTTTAACTCGATTGAACAGAAATAGGTCACAGGGAGCCAAATCAGTTGAATTCGGTGGCTGTTGGATGGAAAAAATTAAGAATAAAGATGGCACTGGGCGACGGTGCATTATCATGGTGCAAAATCCACGAGTTTTCTGTCCCAATTCTCGTTTCTTTCGGCGAATTTCTTCACGCAAACGTCTTATAACGCCCAAATAATACTCTTTGTTTACTGTCTGGCCTTCTGGCAAAAATTCATGATGCACTAAACCGTTGTAATCCATGAAAGCCGTGAGCATTGACATTTTTTTGACTGAAAACGATGTGGTTTTTTTGGTCTCGGCTAATTTGGTGAACGCCATTAACTTGCCTGATATCTGGATTGCGTATCATACTTATAAACCCACGTATCGTCTCCAGTAATGATCCTTTTGATGAATGTGGGATCGGATTCAGCCTCGCAAATCATCTCTTTTGCGACGTCCACACTGTCTCTTTTTTGGATGAAATTGAGATCTTTTGGCATCAACTTTGCTGCTACACGACGGAAACCCAAATCATTAACCAAAATGTCTTGCACGTATCCATGTTCAAGTCCTCCGCTATCTCTCTGATGGTTAATTTGCGGTTATTGACCAACATTTCTTTTACTCCATCAATGTTTCCGTCGGTTTTCGATGTCGATGGTCTGCCACTGCGTTCATCATCTTCGGTTGATTCACGAGCACTTTTGAACCGCTCTTGCCACTGGTAAATGACCGTTTTCTTTAGAGAATAGTTGCCGAAACACTTTTCCAACGTTTCTAACGTTCGCGCACCATTAAATTCGTTTTTTACGCAAAATTTAATACAAGTTCGTTGTTGCAAATTTAAATCAATTTCTAAAATTGGAAAAAATCGCCAATACACATAGAGATAGATGTACCCTTGGCTAAGTAACTTTTGCAAATGTCAAGCTATGATGCTAAGATTTAGAGGGAATGTTACCAGCTTAAACAAAAAAAAAAACAGAACTCAAATCGGAACGATGGGAGCCCCATACTGTGGTTATTCCGGGATCAAGGCGGTGTATCCTCTGTTGCTATGTTCGCCCCTCAAAACCAATACACACTTATCAGCTACCGACTAACGTGGTCTTTGAAATCACAGATCCCTGTAATGAAATCATTGTTCTCGGTGATTTGAATCTCCCTCATCTCCAATGGACTCACTCGGATGAAGAATCCTATCTTGTTGCCATAAATGCAGCTTCTGACAAAGAAATTGTCAGATTGTCTCACAAACTCTGGCCTTTTTCAAATAAACCCAATTTCTAACTTCATGGGCCGGAAACTAGATCTGATATTTACATCCTACACCATGAACTGAGAGACGAGAGCAAGAGTATGAACTTCTTCTTTCGAAATTAGACCGTCTTCACCCACCTCTCCTCATTATTTATTCATATGATAACAATAATTCCTTGAGACTTTCAGAAACTACCTTTCACTTCCATTTTCGTAAACGAATTACACTAAGCTCAACAATCTTCTCAAAAATGTTGATTTTAGTTTTCTACAAACAGTAACGTAACCGCAGATTCTGCTGTAGTTATCTTCTACGATGAGATCTTCCACTGTATAAGGCGAAATCCTTCGTCATCTCCTCCCTGGTATAACAAAGAACTTCGTGCACTTCGTAATAAGAGAAACAGGTTATAGCACCAATACGTTAAATCTGGTTATGACTTCGACCAGCAAAACTACCTCCTATGTAGCTTACAATCACTTCTCCATAGTTCCTGAATCTCGTTACCAAAGATGTCTCAGCCAAATGCAATCTACCATCATCTCAGACCCTAAGAAATTCTATCAATTTATTAAAACAAAAAAAAAATCCGATTGCTAGCCATCAATTCTCAAATTTTCTAAAAAGTCTTTGGATGACTCAACAACCATCGCTAGTCTATTTGCGAACTTCTTTTACCAATCGCTTTAGGCCCAATCTGATGACCCCGATCCTGAATACTTTTCTTACCTGAACAATTGTTCTCAAATATCTTCCTTGTCGGTTGAAATTACTTCAGCGCAGTTACTAGACCAAATACATAAACTGAAAGACGATTTTTCTCCAGGTCCTGTCTTAAAAAAATGTGCTGATAATCTAGTTTATCCCCTCACTAGTATCTTTGTCTGAAGGGCTCTTTCCTCAGATCTGGAAAAGCGCTTTTATTACCCCTATTCACAGAAAGGGCCAAAGCACGTGTTCTTCGTTGAACAGGTTTCTTGCACGGCGCAATCCAGCCTCAAGGGTCGAAAAGACGTGCGATCGTAGAGAGTATAAATCTTTTCGTGGGCAGCGGATTGTTGGGAGGCACATACCTAAAGCAGAAGACGTCGTTTGTTGTAAGTGGATCCCAAGGGTTTTAACTCGATCCGAATCTTCTTCGGGTACCGAGAACGACACCTGAGATGGGATCATCGACGTATATAAAAAAAAATCTGCCTCACAGACTAGATTCCTTAGAATATTCGTGGATTCTGTCCTGGATTCTCGACGTCTCTTAATGGTTACCGCATCAGATTTTTGCCTGCTTTCCATTAGAAGGAAAGACTGCAGACTGCTGATTTGCATCTTAACAAGGAACTACGCTTTGGCTAAGCACCTTAGCGTTCTGGGCATTAGTGATACAATATCCTGCCGATGATTACTGTAAATGTGACGACGAATTCGTCTGTGAGTGTCCGGCCTACGGTCACATCAAGCTGCAGGAACTTGGCGCTGATGTAGTGCTTTGAAAGACAGCAATTCCAATGAAAGCAATATTCAAAGAGTGATCTATAATATCTGCTACAATTACAATTTTGGAATAATCACAGGGAGGCAGTTGTGTTAACTTACTAACAAAGCTACTAATTAATGTAATTAGTGGTTAAATAACTAGTTAAGTCATAAATACTGATCCAAAAAAAGCTTATACCAAATGAAAACGCGCTGATATTTTTAAAACCAAATTTATACTTTTTATTTGTCAAATCCCTAGCCACAAGTTATGGAAGACTTCATTCGAAATGGCCGCCTTTTGTCTTAAAGCACAACCTGAGACGTACTGGCCAATCATTAATCACATTACGGACCTCATTCATTGGAAGGTGGTAGACAGCGAGGACAAGGGCTTGTTTCAACGACTGAATACTTCGGTGATGAGTAAAGCAGGCCATTCTCTCTAAAACGGACCACAATTTGTAATCCAAAGGTTTGAGGTCTATACTACCAGATGGCAAATCATCCGGTGATATGAAGTTGAGCACTTTTTTTTAGCCACTCCTGAGCGGTTTTCGCTTAGCGGTCTGGAGCAGAATCTTCTTGGAATGTTCAGTGCTCGTTTGTAAACATTCTTCGGCTTAGCGGCTGAATGGCGTCTTCCTAACAATCCATTGACTCCTTTTTCACAAAAATAGAGGTTGGTTATGCCATCGTAGCATCGTGCTAACCCTTGAAATACGAGTATGCTCTGAAGCTTCCTTTGATGTCCGAGCATACACTCGATCAGTTTGCACATAAAAGTTTCATTGTAAGTGTACTGCCTTAAGAGAGCTTTTTGCTTACGTTTTTGCTTCAATGTGCGTTTTTTGTAGGCAAAAAGTCCCAAGTCTTTTTTGATGATGCGAAACATGGATTTTTGCGAAAAGTTTATTTCTCGTGATAAGATCTTATGCTGGTTTGCGTCTGATTCAAGCCTTTAGGACTTTGATGCCTCCCGGCGGCCACGTACTCCACCATAATCGTCGAATAATTTAATAGTACGATAAACAAAACAATGACTGATTAGAAACGGTTGCAAGATCCAAAAGATATCACCGTTTGCCATATTACACTTGTATAAGCCGATCACAACGACACGATTTTCGATTTCACGCCATTCATTCAGGTTAACATAAATATAGTGCAACTAATATTATTTAAAATGGTTACAGTAAAAATTGTATCAATATTTATGACTAGTTACTCGTAGTCCGAGTTTCAAATTATTTTTGTTCGAATCGAGCTTAAATATTAAACCGTGCTCATTCATTGACTTATATTAGTAATGGTTATAAGGACCCGTTGCCGGGTTCAATCATGTTAAATGTTTGGCTGTCAGGAAGGCATTGCACTCTCGGCCATGTGAATTGGGTTAAAATCTGAATTGGTCTTTCTGGTGGATTTTATGTTTCATTCATGGGGTTACATGAAGGTTACACATTCCCTATCTGCTTATTCATTTGTTAGGTGATCATTTCTCAATTCAATTATTTTTATTACAACATTGTACGCTTTCTAACGAATTTAATCTATTCTCAACTTAACCTGGCAACGAGGGATTAAAGATTGTGGTCAGATTATATGGTTGCTACTTTCACAATATACTTAAATGCTTCTCAATTTCAGTCACTTGTTAAATAAACTCAACAGTTTAAATTTCCTATTTTTCAATTTTTTGCTTGGATTGTTTTATTGCAACATCATTGCACAATTAAAAATTCACTTCGCCTCATACAAAATAAATGAAGAACCCATTACCATATTCATAAAGTTATCGAAACAAAAACATTACTGCTATAGATTCAAATTGATTTAACTTATAAGCACCACTTCCCAATGCTTAAGTATGCTCCACAACCCCAAACAAGTTTTCATAAAAAATGTCGCAACAATGACAACATATCAAAAAAATGAAGTAAAAAATAAAAAAATTCAACAGTATTTACTCACTTGTCTCGCGCTTGGGTAGTCCCGGATAACTGTAATTGGCTGTTGGCTGAATATCGAAATTGGAAGTGGTATCATCTTTGCACTGATACTCGCTATAATGAAAATAAAATACAAAAACCGGAAAAGAAATCAGTAATATCCACTTTAACATTTTACAATCTCTCTTCGAAAATGAAAATTAAAAAAAAGGAGCATCCAACCACTGCACAAGGAGAATGGGAAACGGAAGTATTTGTGGGCTCCGTCATTACCCCTTTTTTTAAAAAAAAAGAAAAAGAGAAACCAACTCGCCACTTCATTCCGGTTCCGTTCACCAGTCTAAAGGACTTTGCACTTTATAGTACACTCTGCGGGCCGTTACAGTAATCACCACTGAACCCTGTATCCTTCGTATTTTTTCCATTTTCCACTTACCACTTTCCATTTACTCTGTATGGCTAGTCACTTGATAAAAAGGACAAAAGTTAACAATTTCAATACAGTCAGTCATACCTTGGGTCAGGACATTCAATGCAAACTGGCGGCGGTGGACAAGAACTCTCTGGGGGCTTACTGCCGAAGACCTTTAGTTCGTTGCGAATCATTGGTGTTTCGAGGGCGGGATTTTTCTCTGAAATTAAATTGTAACGATTCCATGAACATTTATTTCGATATGCGAATGCATTAAAAGAGAAATAAAGCGAGGAAAAAAATGGGGTTTTAGAGAGACGAAAGGTAAATGGAAATAGAGACTATTAGGATCACACAGCAAATAGTAATTGGCATATAATGAGCCAATTTGCTGTTCTGTTATTTTAAAACTTGAGTCAAATGTTGTGAGGTAGATACATAGATTCGTTATTCTACGAAGAATAAAACTAAAAATTGCAGACAGACTCAAAGAGATATAGTCTGGTAGCATCAAAGGTGTTCTAGTTTCCATAACTACTTCCTTTGGATACAATAGATTTATAATTCAAAAAGACCTAAGCATTCAGCAAATATTTGTTTTATCTTCATTCTTCATTATCTTCAGCTAATGTCGCAAATTAACACTGGCCATTCAGACACACAAGAACCTACAGAGGAAATCTGAATCTGGATAAAAAAAACACTCGTAGATGTCACTCGAAGCAATGGGAAATACAACGAGATTTACTTCAAAACGAAGATACGAAGATGGGTGGCCTTGGCTTAAGTGGCAGTGTATTGACTTCCTATTCGGACGGTTCGGGGTTCAATACCAGCCTCGCCCGAAAGACATTTTTTCAGCCAACTGAAATCTCGTGAGATGAATGGTTGCATAAATACAACACCAAGTCAATTTACACAAATAATTTAGTCTCCCCATTAAATGTTGGATGCCACCCATGGAGCGAAATAACCACTAAGCCCAAATATTTTTCTCTCTACCCAATTTTTCGCAAAACTTAACACGTACTCCGGTATTTTAAGAGTAGTCATACCCTCTTGAGTGTTAAGTTCTTCATAGAAAAAAAAAAAAACCCCGAGGTAGATACATAGAAGTACATACAATAGAAGAAAGTTCCATGAAACTTGTGAAAAACCGCTGAGGCATCGATAATTAAAATAGTTACGGAGTTCGGGGCACGAGTACGATAACTTTGGCGCCAAGAATTGATAACGGTATTTTGTAGAGGAGTTCACGTCTAGGAGTTATGTTCAATTTAAAAACAAATGACTTAAGATGGAAAAAAAATTATTAAAAAACAACGGTAAGACTTACAATAAAGTACTATACAGAATATGAAAGCCCGAAACTTGTTCCTTAATATAAAATTTACATCAAATTATTCGTGTGAATAGTATTTGAATAATTCACATTCAAACTCAAATTCTTGGTAAAAAATTAAAAAAAAATTTTTTTTTAACAATATTACTCAAAATTGTGAAAAAATATGCCAAATTGGTTTTTTGTATTCAATGCGCGTATTAATTCTGAATCGAACACAAAAAACCGCATGGCTTTATGTCCTCTAGTTTTTTAGCAAATTAAAATTGAAATTACTACTTTAGTTTTGTTTTTTGGCATTTATGTACGTAGTCTTCCTTTGAATAAGTTAATGAATATTATTTAAACATCTCGGCGACGCCTATATCAATAGTTTTCTTAATTAAGAGTACACGGGTGACTCGCATCGCGGGATTAAGGGATTTCAACTCTCTTTCCGCAGGCGGCAGTTCCCGCTCACGCAACTTCGTTGCTCCGCTCGGGGTATGTGCTTTTCGTCAGGCAGGCGCCTATGTCATCAATACTCTTCATCCACAGTATTCATCACAAAATTACAAAGTTCCCATTAATAACAAAGTTTCACTAATTCGCATTATAGAAAATTCACATGTTCCAATGTTGCAGTAAATTATTTACTTTGCGAAATATCTATGTTTGTACGTATGTAATATGTAATGCACTTGATAATGATGCAAAAATATAACCGAACAAACGTTTGGCTTTCATACCGTTATTTCTTTTTGTGATAAGGCGTGTAGTTATTGATATTCACAAAGATCACTCTGTGTTCAACCGTAGTGCTAATCAAGTGATATTTTTTGTGAATAAGCATCCTCTAATCCATCCTAAACTAAATAATTTCTCAGTGTTTTGTTCGTTCGGAGATTTCTTGTCGACCAACGAAAGAAGCATTTAATTTTTAGAAGAACGTGGTTTAATTCCCACTAAAACACCCATTCCCCCACTGTGTTGCAGCTTACCTATGAAGGTAGAAAAGTGTAGAAATGTAAAGTTCGGTTGGATGTGGCGATGCTCAAGGAAAAGCTCTAAAAAGAAGGTGACAAAAATTGTAGAAATACAATCAACCCATCTATCGGTACATTTTTCCATGGACCTCAATGTCGGCTAGAGATTCGCGAGGTGCTTGCAATAATTATCGCTTTTGTTATCAAAATGCCTGTGAACACGGTTTTTCAGGTAAATTAATTAAACCTTAAGCTACAACGTAAGGATTTTTTTAAAAATATTATTACATGTATGTTATTATTTTAAAATTAGCATATAATCGCTTGGCGCCATCACGGCAATAAAAGTGAGCTTAGTAAATCTACTATAATAGATTACTATAACTATTGTCGTGAAATAGCTGAAATAATAGCATCTCACGTCGATGTTAACATTGGCGGCGAAGGAAAAACTGTACAAATCGACGAGACTTTTCTTACAAAAAGGCCGTGTAACCAAACAAATGAAAATCGTAGTGTTGGGGTTATTTTGTAAAGAAGATAAGGTCGGACGCTTCTTTAAAGTGAACTTCAAAAGTAAAGAAGACTTGTGGCATTATATACACAAATACGTTAACCCCAACAGCAGTCGTATTTGTACCGACAGCTCACGCCAATAAATAAGTATTGAGAAAATGTTCCCTACTTCTACGACTCAATTACAAACCACAGCAAAGGAGAATATGTTGACAAGACCGATGCAACCAATACTATACATGATCTTGAGAATCAGAACAAGCTTCTGAAAAAATCAATTTTATGCCGCAATACAACGCAGCACCTTCACCAATATATGGCACTTTTCTTTTACCGGAAATACTGCCTTGAAAAAAATTATTAGGACGACATGGGCTCCCAAATCACGGGATTTTTAATTGACGTAAAAAAATGTACCCAGGATTTGTCAAAGGTAAAGAAAGTGTGGGTTTGCAACTGAAGGACTTCGACCCTCCGACCGTTCACAATGAGAACTTAGAAGGTATTTTACCACCAAAACAACCTCGGCTCTTCACCATCATCGACGAATTCAACGAACTCGATATTGACACCAGTACGGACGATGACTTCATTGACGAAAGTTACATACCTTTTTAATATGAATTTAATTGACTACTCTTAACTAACACCTAACTTATTCACAAACTTACTGACTGGGACGGGGAATGCAATGCAAATCTATCTCCTCGTGGTGCATTCTGGGTCACGCTAAATGATTTGCGGTATTTTACTTACAAAGATGACCCTATCATCAATATTAATCCTCAAAGTGAGATCACCATAAATACCAAAAAAAAAAACGTCTTATAAAAAATAGTTTTAGTAATTTTAAATTTTCTCAAAAACTAGAAGACATAAAGCCATGCGGTTTTTTGTGTTCGATTCAGAATTGATATGCGCATTAATACAAAAAACCAATTGGGCACATCATCTCACAATTTTGAATAATATTGATTTAAAAAAAAAAAATTTCATTTTTTACCAAAAATTTAAGTTTGAATGCGAATTATTCAAAAACTATTCACACGAATAATTTGATGTAAATTTTATATTAAAGAGCAAATTTTAGGATTTCAAATCTTGTATAGTACTTTATTATAAGTGTTGCCGTTGTTTTTTTTAATAATTTCATTCCCATTTTAAGTAATTTTTTTTCTAAAATTACCCCTAACTCCTAAACGGAGCGAGAAAGATCCCCCCCCCCCCTCCCATAGTAAAAAATGCTACTTTTTATCCCCTCTACAAAATACCGTTATCAATTCTTGGCGCCAAAGTTATCGTACTCTCCCCTAGTTCCGGAACCGAAATCTTCCAATAAAGACTCGCAGAATGTACCTACAAGCATCAGCGTCCGAAAGTTCTATATTAACACTTACTTCTAAATGTAAAAGCAACAATTCTCTCTTCAGATGGACTTGGTGGAAGCTAATGTGAGATGTAGGTAGAAATGACACGAGATTTTCATGCGAAGCCATTATGGAAGTGCCTTCATTGTTTCGGAATAGAGCATTCTGACAATAAACTAGTCCATGTACTATTTATATGATCCTTTTACTTTGTGGGTGGGCTCAAGTGGTAGTGGACTGGCTTCCAAATCGGAAGGTACGGTGTTCGAATCCCAGCCTCGCCCGAAAGACATGGTCATTTTTTCAGTTAACGAAAATCAAGTATGATAAGTAGTTGACTAGAAATCAACAACAAGCCAACCTCAACTAAGAATTTAGTCTCCCCATTAAATGTTGGATGCGACCCATGGAGCGAAATAACTACTGAGCCTAAACATCTCTCTTCCCTTCTTTATCTCGCTTCCATTCTTTCTCTCTCTATCCCATTTTCCACTCTGCACTCTGATGCAAGCGTAGGCCTGACACTCACAGAGGTATTGCTCACTCTCACACAAAACGTCGAAGGATTTTATTTTACTTTAGAACTTTAGAAGCATTGATTTTAAGTTTTTCCAGCTAAAGAAAGGAAGTATTTAGGCCTGTGCTATGCAATAATCGGTTACTCACACAGTACATATTGGTCTGTTTCGATGTATTCAAAACTGAGTTCTGTTGTATACTTTCATCTTCCTTGTCTTGCAAGGTATGCTGAGGCTGGCTTAATGACGTCAATGCGGCTATATCCACCTAGTCACACGCTTGAGACATTTTCTCCAGTTTTTGTGCCGAACTACAATAGCGGTCACATTTCAGCATTCTGATGGGCATCATCATAGGCCACTACTTAATTGGCAGGAAAGCTGTAAGACTTGACCTTCATTGCAATGGATGAAAAAAAATAGGAGGCCACCACCCTTCATTTGCTGTCCAGTTGCCTCTTTTTGTCCACTAGGAAAAATACTCATCTAGGTGATTTCATCTTTGGTATTGTTGGAGTTCCGTCCAGAATAACGAGAAGTCGACTCCTCCACTTTCCTAAAAGTACCAAATGATTTGACCTCTATTTCTGATAGTTTCAGATTCACCTAAGCACCTTTTGAGTGTAACTCAAAACTCAACATAATAAAACGCGTGTTCTTCGATGAACACTTTATTACAACTGACTCAAACTTAGCTTGCATGGTAACAGGAAAAGCTTAATATATATATACTAGTATGTACATATGTACAACAATCATTTTGATCAAACGGATAACAGTTTGGCAACATTTGGTCACCTTCTGATTTTACAGATATTACTTAATCGAAAGCGCAAAGAAATTGCATTATACAAGGTGTCCCCAATTGTCAACGGTAATTTGGGAAATGATTTTTGGTCATATTCTAAGAAAAAAACCGTACTACAGTAAGGGTCTATCTCCAATGTTGACATCATTCATCGATTATTTAAGAAGAGGCTTACTTTGGTGTACCCTGACCCATTTTAATGGAAATTGCTCTGTTAGTACTAATGATGGAAAATTCGTGTAAGACCTTATTTTTAGAAGAAATACTAGCCTATGTAACGGCGTTTAAGTAAAGTTGATATCTTTTTTGAGTCTTTAGATATCCAATTTCTAAGCCTGTTCCATTTTCATTTCCCATGCTAATTTTTGACTTCGAGGTCACTTTTCTCCAGAAAATGCCTAATTACGAGTAATATAATGTTTTACAGCTTTTTTCTTATGAAAGTAACAATAACAAAAAAAATCTTCAATAACTTTGCAGAAAAAGCCACCAATTTTATGATACTTGGAAAAACCTGCAGCAGGTAAGATTTATAAAAAAAAAAAGTTTTTTTGCTTTAAGCTGCAAAGGCTATGAATTAAAAATGATTTTGTGTTGTCTCAGGTAATTTTTATTTTATGTGTGTACTAAAACAGTTATAACAGGTGCTCCTTGGTTTTGTATGCAAGCTAGAGCCCGTTTTTCGATTTCATTGTGAATGTTTATTGACTTGAGAGAATACGCTCTTCAAATTCACCTAAAGTTGCTATTTCGGTTAAACGAACAAGTTCCTTCATTCTTCCCAATACAAAAAAATCCAATACTGAAAGTTCAGGAGATCTTGTTGGCCAGTGAACTGCTCCATTTCTTCATATACAACGGTTACCGTATTCTTCATCTAGCCAACTTTTAACCTCACGACCGTAGTGGGCTGGAGCACCGTTCTGTTGAAAATATGATAAAGCTGGTTGAATCAGTGGAATGTTCTCCAATAGTTCTGGTAAATCATTCGCAAAAACTCCAGATAGTTTGTAGAATTCAGCCTAGGTGGTAGTTTGAAGGGGCCGATTAACTTGTTTCCAAGTATACCTGCTCACATATTGACGCTGAGTTTGTGTTGAAATGATTTATGTCTCCTTGTATGTGGATTGTCCGCATATGAAGGTTATGAAAATTTGTGATTCAATCTTTTGTAAATTGAGATTCGTCCGTCCAAAGAATTCCGCTAATAAACTCGTTTAGTTGGAAAACTCAAGTCTCTTTTCCAAATCATATTGAAGCAGTTCTTGCACAGGTGTATGGTGGTATGGATAAAGATTTTCTCCTTCCAGTACATTATAAATTTTATGTCTGGGAACATTGAATTGCAAAGCTAATCGTCTGATGCTGATTGGTGGATCAGTTGTAACAGCTTCCAGTATTCTTTCATCAGCCGAAATCCTTCTTACTTGTGGAGGTCCCGAATTCAGTCGTGCATTTGAAACTGATCCCGTTCCACGAAGCATTCGATACGTATTTCTAAATACTCTTTTAGTAGGAAGTCGTCGGATAGGATAAAGTTCACTGTATCTTTGTCGCGCACTGTTTGAACTTCCATTGCACAAGCCATAAACGTAAATAATGTCTGCGTATTCTTGGTTTGTAAATACTGTTAAGATTTATATAACTTAAAACAAGACCTATGTTAGTATGTCCGAACTTACTTGCACACCCTATTCTAAATCTCAGCACAATCCATTTTCTTTCCTTCCCACCAGACTGTAAAATATAACCCCACGACTCAAATTAATACACATTCCAGTAGTATCCCATATCTATCCTATTTTTTGCTCCCGAATATAACACACGTAAATGTAAGTCATATGCACACCAGCAACTTGATTGAAGGTGTCATTATCAGTTGTCAAATATGAGCTAGCAATTTGATGACTCCAAATTAATTTCCACACCAATTCCCGGTTCCATTCCCACGATATTCATTTGTAAAATAGTATATAAGTTAGAATATATTCAGAATAAACTTGACTGATTAAGAGTTCAGCACAAGAGACGGTGTTTTTTATTACACAATCAACGCATTCGACAAGTTTATGTGCTTGACGATCATCTTAGAATCAAAATAGATTCTCTTAAACAAATACAGACATTTCAAACAGCGTTTCAAAGCAACTGTAACCTTAGTGTAAAAAATTAAACTGATGAATTATTTTTTTTTCTAATCTTTTATACCATTTTTGTTTGCTAAATTTTCGAAATGGGCCTTCAAACCTCAAACCTAACTCTTTCTGAGAACTTTTAAAGAACAAGTTCAGCAAATGAGAGTTGTGACAAGTAGTCAGAATAGCACGTTTTAAAACTCTTTAATAGATATGCAATTTTAAAAAAATATTGGAAAATTAGTATTTCTTGGAAAACCACTCTTACGAGTATTACCAACTGTTGTCAGAAACGTTGGTAAAAAATCATAAATTCCTTTTTTTACCTGCTGCATGTTTTCCCAAGATCATAAAATCTATGGGTTTTTGTGGAAACTTGATGATGATTTTTTTTTATTATTGTTACTTTCATAAGAAAAAGATAGTAAAACGTTATGTTAATTATACATTTTCTGGAGAAAAGTGACCTCAATTTCAAAAATTAGCATGGGCAATGAAAATGGAACAGGCTTAGAAATTTTATATCTAAAGACCCAAACAAGGTATCAACTTTATTTAAACGCCATTATAAGGGATAGTATTAACAGAGCAATTCCCATTAAAATGTGTCAGAGTACACCAAAGAAAACCGTTTTTTAAATCCTCGATAAATGCTGTCAACATTGGAGATAGACCCTTACTGTAGAACAAGTTTTTTCATGAAATATACCCAGGAATCATTTCCCAAATTATCGTTGAAGAATTAGGGGACACTCTGTATAAAGCAAGGGCATAGGTTGATCTGAATGTTTTAATATATAACTTTTGAAAATGAAAGTAAAATTATATTTTTTCGAATGATATTCTTACATAAATAAGTCTGGTCAATGGAAGCTGCCGATAAACCTATGCTAGACCTACCCAATTTACTTACGTACCCGTGTAGTAGGCAAGGTTAGCTTAGGTAATAATTGATGTGCTGGTCCCTAAGGGACACGGAGGCCTCTTGGTATGTTGTGATTTCCTGTTGATGTTATTATGTGGTCGCACAGCAAATGTGTGATAGTTCCTATTTCCTCTTCATTCCTACAGATTCTGCAATAATCGTAATAACAGGCTGGCCATATAGCCTATAAGTTCTATACTCGTATTTACATCGTTGAGTGTGTTACCTCTATACAGAGAGGCATCCTCTCTAGCTGGCTCATACTCTATAACATTCCATTTAACTGTTGTGTGTCCAGGTACCCAGGTACCAAATATCCACTGGGTGAAATTCGCAGACTCTACTTAGAATTTGTTGTACCTCTATTGATAGAGATCTCTGAGGAATCAAGTTCCATGGGTAGTGCAGCCTATGCAGCTTTACGAATGGCAAATATTTCCGACTGAAGCATTTCACACCAGGCTCCAGCTCCAGTAAATTTTCTCCGGGTCCGAGTAGAATTGGAGTTTTCCATTGTTGGTGGCAGTTTTACATAACCAGTCATGTATGTTAGGAAATGATGTGGAGAGACTACTGTTAAAGTCCACTCTGGGCACGATGTATTGTAGTCACTACACTTAGTCTGTTTGATGGTTCGTAGTAAAGGGTTTTCCAATAGGGACTTAATTTGTGAACGCACTCTTTCACTAATCATCAAACTGTCACTGTCAATTTATTCAGTAAACTCAACATTTTCATCATTGTAAAGTACACGAACGAGCAACGTCCGCAAATTATAAAAATTTTCTACCGAAATTCGGAGTCGGTGACTGCAACTTTAAGAGCGTTGACTCCAATTTTCGGTCATTTTTCTCGCCCTAGTAGACAGGCAATAACAAGTTTAGTGCAAAAATTTGAGTCTACATATTCGTTGTATGATGTTGCCGTGTCAGCGAGACAACGGGTTGGTCGAAGTGTCGAAAATATCGCTGCCGTTCAGGTGTCCGTAGCAAACGATCAAAATCAGTCAATTCCACGGCGTTCTCAAGAATTGGGCATCGCTCAGACCACATTACGGCGTATTTTGCGTAAGGATCTTGGTCTACACCCATACAAGATCAAGCTGACTCAAGATTTGAAGCCGATGGACCATTTGAAGCGACGTACGTTCTCCGATTGGGTTCTGGAGAAGATGCGCCAAGATGATGAATTTCATCGCAAAATCATCTTCAGTGACGAAGTTCATTTTTGGCTCAATGGGTTCGTCAATAAGCAAAATATGCGTTATTGGTCGGGTGAAAATTCACATGTGCTTCATGAATCACCACTTCATACACAAAAAATAACTGTTTCACGTTACTGTGAATGAGCGTTATCGCGCCATGATCACCGATTATTTTTGGCCCGAATTTCAAGATATGGACTTGGACGATATGTGGTTTCAACAGGATGATGCCACAAGCCACACAGCACACGCTGCAATCGATTTGTCGATTGGCCACCTCGTTCGTGCGATTTAATGCCGCTTGACTATTTTCTGTGGGGCTACGTTAAGTCATTGGTTTATGCCAATACGCCGACGACGTTGGAAGAGCTCAAAGCCAATATTGAACTCGAAATAGCTGCCGTTTCGGCCGAAATGTGTGGCCGAGTCGTTGAAAATTGGGTTCATCGAATCGACCGCTGCAAACGTGCCCGCGGTGGCCATATGAACGAAGTCGAGTTCCATTCTTAAATGTTTTAATTGTACTTCAAGCCGATAATAAAGTTTTTGAAATGTCTCAAATGGTTTGCGTTTTATTTAAAAAAAAAAGTTGTCAAGTCCTTATTGGAAAACCCTATGCTACTAAATTACCGTGCGTCCATAAGTCAGATTCTTTTAGTCTAATCGAACATTTGGATCGAGCTTAAGGAAAAAACCTTAACGCAACTTTTACTGTGACAGTAATTTGTGCTGAACTGGTATCAGGATTTTGAGATACATAGTCTTTTCCGCGGCTTTGCAACAAATCAGCACATCGTAGGCAAGAATGTGTCTAACTATGGCCATGTCCCCAACGTTCACCAATGCTTGTTATATTATTTTTTCAATGGTACGCCTAGGATGATACCTAGATATTTAGATTCGTATGAAAGTTGTATCCCAACATCGTTGATTCTGGGAAGATTAAACTTTTCTTGCTTTCTTTTTCTTGTGAACAGCAGTAGTTCGGTTTTTGATGGATTTATCCCTAACTCGTTCTGTACTGCCATTTCGCGAGTGCGTTCAAGGTCAACTCTATTAGTTCTCTGACCGTTGGACGATATTTTACTCAAAACAGAATGACTATGTTGTCGGCGTGGTTACTCTCCCTTAACACCCTCGAAACTTGTGAGGATGCCGTTTACAACAAGAAACCAGAGAAGGGGATAAATCACTCCTCCTTATGGAGTTCTTCTTGCAACCGTTTTTCTGACTACGTTTCTCCCAAGACTCGTATAGCAGTAAGAATGTACTCTAAGATGCCAACATACACAAATTCGCTGGTTTTTATTGTTAATGTGGTCCTTTTCTGATTTTCTGAAGAGCCACTTTGGTAAAATCATTACTCAGATGAATAAGAGCATATATCCAGCCTGTTCCTCAGAAAGTCTAATTTATTCCCCATTTTTCTACAGACTTGTGCTTATTAACCTTCCTTCCAAGGATGATAAATTGCCAACGTCAAATCTACCGGTGAACTGGTGACATATCTCACAAAATATGGAACCAAAATCTTCACCAATCTATGAGATGTAAGGTAATTGCAGTTGGTATTACAGAAGCGTTCGAAATCAACACATTTAAAATACTAAGCACTGGCTATCATCTCCAATCCATTATGATTTCTGAATGGACATATCGAAAGCTAAAACTCACGGCTCGTTATTAGAATCTAACGACTGGTCTATCTAATTAGCTTCAATTCCTCTGTAACTTCGACCGTGTAACTAACGCATCGAATGTGAATGTTCTCCACCCAGTCATGGGAAAGGAGCAGTCTAAAACAATTGTATTGCTTATGTAAAGGAGATGAATTTGAATTTGGATAACCAAGTACGAACGTCGAATTCATCTGCAATTGTTGTTTTTAGATGATATTCGATAAATTGTAGCACCGTTTGCTTATTTAAAAAAAAAAAACAGTGTCCATATCGAAATCAAAATAAATCCCAAAGCTGCAACACGTGTTGCTCTAATTCAATAGTTTGTGGGGAAACTATTTGCATCTATTTGCAAACAATAACAAGATCTTCAGCATAAATTAAGCGTGATGTTATAAACAGGAGACGTGGAAGTACAGGACCACGAGTAAATTAGTAACAGATAAAGGCAACACGACAGTAAGCTTTCTTTAGGTTTTTCTGTGTCAAGAGGCAGATTGAGACAGACTGAGATTGTCTTCAGAAAAGACCCGCATTTTAACTTGTCACATCCTAAGAATTCGTCCTTAGAACCTTGCCCAGCAAATTCATCGGCGATCTTCATGCCCGCTATGCCATTGTGATCAGTGGATTCAGCCTTACGATTGCCTTGCATTCTATTGTATAACTGCCTTGGAGGTGGTGAGATTAGTTAAGACTTAAGTGCAGTTAGGCTGCTACTCTAAACTGAGATATTTTGCTCCTCTGCCTGTTCCTCGCATTATTTCTATAAGGTTTGAGTTTGTCACCGCTTGAAAGACAGACGAAAGCTTATGTAACAAGCACTAAAGTTTAAGGTTGTCGTTTCATAATTGACCGACTACCTTATTTTCTTGGCTCAGATTCTCACCAAAGCCTGTGCTGAGTGCTGGGTAAGAACCCAGATTTCCATTGTTATTGCATCAGATGGCAATCCCACAAGATCAACCTTATGCATACCAATAATAGCGAGTGCATAAGGTTAAGGAAACAGTGAAACTTACACCGAAAACCATTTCTCTTTAAACAGAAGTTGCCCTCGAATGGCTGTACATTGGATATCAAGAAGAACAGTGCCAGAGTTTTTTATAGTCTAGAGAAAGCGGCAGTGACATATTTTCAAACTTATTCCACCCAACAAACTGCGAATTTTCGAACTGTGGTCATTGTGCTGAATTGTAGGTTTTGTTTTCTTCTTTTTCCTCTCATTGTCCTTTCTCCGCCTATTCGGAGTGATAGTGACAGTGATTGTAAATTAATTTTCGTTTATTGGCCCCAAAGTCACATTCCCAAACTGCCAACAGGTTCGGGTATTTCGCAAACTTCTAAAACCTAAACAAAAGACCAAAAACTTATTCCACAAGATTTTCTGACTATCCTGAAGTCCCCAACTATTTAATACTAAAGAACCCACGTTTTATGCTTATCTTATAGCCTCTGACCTCCATAAGTGTATTGTTGTTAAAAAAAAATTGTCGACTTAATCCGTACCAAATAAGAAAAGATCTTCGAATTGAGAGATGGATTGATTCTCATTCTAACAAAAAAAAAAAAAAAAACAAATTCGTCAGATCCCGTTGTTTGAAAGAAAGTTTTTTTTTGAGAACTTGAGAAGAAGCGAAAAGAGAGAAACGTAAACTATTGCTTGAAACACGTTTTATTAATGTTCTGACATATGCTTGTGAGAACTAGCTTTTATATTAATACTTTTCAACACCTGTTCCCTGAATAATATTTGCACAGTGACAATAAAGCTACACCCCAACCTCAATCCCACGAAAGGTGTGGGATATGTGCCCTTCCTCGTTAACATACTCGTATATACCGAATCCAATACGATGTCGATGATGCTATTGTAACTTTTTGGACATACAATAAAATGGTATCAGCGAGCATCCTCTTGCGTTACCTGTAATCATCCTCCACATAGAAATTCCGAGTGTAAACGCACTATTTGTTCAAATTGCCAAGGCTTTCATCCAGCTTCATCTATCGCCTGCCTTAGATACATCCAAAGTAAGTAAATTTGCAGTAAAAACCAAAACTAAAATAACAAGAAAACTATTTTCAACAAAACATAAGAAATGGAAAAACCGCACTGCTCTAGCAGACCAACTTACTCTGGCCAACTATCAACCTCACCACAAAATATACCTCCAACCGAACTATCAACTCACTCTTAAATTCCTCTGAACCGAAGAAGGGCGACATATGACAACTGCAGTACATAAAAAAACACATACAGATTCTGTTGTCAGGGTGTCGCATAATTAACACTCTCGCTCGATAGCGCGGGTGCTTCGGTATCAGATCAACGGAGTCAAAACAATAATCAACAAAACGTTCTTAACCTTAATAATTGTTTTATTGTAAGAAAACTCCCTTCCCATCATTTTTGTTAGCTTAGAGAAACAGAAACGAAAAAGCATATATGTTGGTAAATAGATGTTGCACAAACTTCCTTTGTACCTTAACACATAGCAATATACTCCGCCTCCATCGTGCTGAGTGTCATAAGGTTTTATTTTTTGATTTCTCAAGCCACTGGACCACCACCAAAGTAAATGACATGCCAACTGTAGGATTTTCGGTCAGTTGTATCCGATCAGTTGTACCCAATCAGCATCAAGTCAAACAAACCTTTGAATCGTTTCTCAAATATCGAAGTACATGCTTAGCTGCCATAAAGTGTTCCTTATGTAGAGGAGAACTAAATGGCGATAGCTTTGACACGATGTGAGTTATGTCAAGTCTCGATATTGTCACTAAGTAGTTAAGTGCACCTATCAGTGATTGGTACTCCTTAACGTTCGTTGGTGTGCAGTCCTCACTGATACACTTTTCTAATAGGGTTCTATTGTACTAGGAAGTGGTGTAAGCTTAAGTTTGCACATTTCCATGATCCAATGACCTAATAATTACTTCACATGTCGATGTTGGTGTGTAGTTATTTTGCCTCGTACTCCGCTTCTTTTAATTTCCATGCATAGATAAAATTTGATTGGTCCACAGTCAACAGCCTCTACATATCTATTCAGATTTTCTACGATAGTTACTTTTGAAGCACATGCTACTATCATGTCCAATAGCATTTAGTTCGCTTCCTCTTCGCAGCACGTTTTGCATTTGTTAAATCCAACACTCAGCAGTACTAGGATTTTTTCAGCTTACAAACTTCCTCCAGTTGATTCAGATCTACAAACATCACTGGTTGTCGCATGTAGACCTCTTCGTCCAGATTTCCGTTAAGATAAGGGGCCGCAATGTCGATGTGGTTCAGCAGGAGTTTGTTTTGCGCAGCCAAAGCCAAAATGAGTCGAATTGTAGGATGCCTTACAACTGGTGCATATGTTTCGAAATAATCCACTTTGTGTTTCTGAAAACAACCTTGATCCACTAAACATGCTTTATTTTTTTCAACAGTTCCAACTGCCTTCCGCTTCGTTGTAAAAACGCATTTGCATCCTATCACATTTTTCCCCTTTGGTTTATTCACAAGCTCCCACGTATTGTTTTCGACTAAAACACAGTAATCCTGGGTCATAACTTCCCTCCATTTCTTCGCATTATTACTCTGTAAGGCATTTTCGAGAGAAGCCGGATCTCGACCCATAGCAACTTCTCTAGCTGCCGCAGAATCAGAATCATTTCTTTGCCGTCTTCTCATGTTGGATCCCAGAATTCTCCGATTTTCCTCGATTGTTTTCCTTTCGAAATTTCTCACGACTGATTGTCTTTCGAAGTCCCCACAAGATTCATCAACAGTGACTTCAGATACAGCATCCGCAGCTTGTTCACCCCTTTAACTCGATGTGTCCATACAATATCTTTAGGAACCAAATCGCTGTCCTTAGGAAACCCGTCTTTTTTTTGCGTGCCGTTCCTCTAAATCTATTTTCAAAAAATATAACATCTCTGGATATACCTACATACATAATTATAGTCTTTCGTTGCTTCTCGTACAGCCTGTATGGCCATTCGTGTGCTGTGAATAACCAACAAAAGATAACATTTTGCCATTTGGTTACAGCCTCGGCCGACCAGGTTCTTCGTTAGTGGTTTTCTTCCGAACCAGGACTCATATGGTGGTTTTTCCTTCTACACTTTAGTTGGGGAACGATTTCGAATGTACGTGGAAGTGGATATAGCCTCTGACCATAAGAATTGTGGTAACTTCGATTCGTCCAGTATACATCGTGCTACTTAAAAGATCTTTCTATTGATGTGTAACTTACTGTCTTTTGGTGCATAACTCCTTTAGATTTCAAATATTTATCAAACATACTCTCGTCCATTATCACTACGAACACATCGCGCTCTTTTTCCAATTTGTTTATCTGAATTTGCCACGTATTCTTTGAATACTGCTAATGCGTCGGATTTTCGCCTTAAGAAACACTTTAAGAAATCGTCCATAAAAGTTGATAAAGTACACGGATCTACCTTGAGAAGAAACTCGCATGGGCCCACAAATGTCAGTATGAATTACTTCAAGCACACTGGAAGTAAATGATGCGCTGTAATTATATCTTCCATAATGCACATGTAATACATGCAAAAGAAGTAGGCTTACATACGGTCTCCTTATGTTGGTCTCGATGTCTATGCGCTAAATCCTTGTTCATATGGTCTAATGGCTCATTTCGGGCTGTCACTTATGTGCAACACAGCGGAAATTGATTTTAAACACGTTAGCGATGCGATAGCTAAATGGCATCTGGATAAAGGTTGATTTGTAGAATGCAAAGATGCTGGTTGACTCCAGAAACGAGGGTTCTCAAATACTCCTCCAACTTTAGAAGAAATTCATGCAGTAAAGGACGTATAATATGACACATCTTCGGATTGAGAGAAATTAGATACTCGGAAAAACCGTCTGGATGTGTGCGAAAGTGTGGAGAAGACTCATTTCTGACACCAAATGGATACAAGGTTCTCATTTATTGGAAGCTTGCTAGCGACTGGATTGTGACTGCCGAATTTAGGACGGGATCCAGCGTAACGCAACTAAGAAAGAAATAGACAATTTTCGCGGAAAGCCTAGTTCGAGCTTCAACGAAACACCTAATAGAGATTAAACCATCGTGCTAGGGGTCTCTAATGGCAAGGAACGCAAAAAAATACGACGTGCAGCCCTATTTAGGGTGTTGGCGATCCAAACTACTCGTACAATGTCCAATGTTGATTTTTGCAACATCAAACGCCTGTCTATCGTCGTTTAAGCACAAAAACGTCCATTAACTCTGTTCGACTGATCAAAAATGAAGATCAATCCAACTTAGTCATGTGGTGGTTATCAAGAGTTTTAGTGCGGAGCTGACATCGGAAAAAGACCAGCTACGAGTACCACCATATGATTTCTTATGCCCACCTTCGAAATACAGTCGTACGTTTGGTGGATTAGTTCCCAGAAACTGGGTACAACACCGACAGATTTAGAGATTCTATAGTGAATAACTTTTCAGACGATACAAAAAATCAGTAGAGTTGTGCATCAATCATAAGGTGTTATTACCCCTGAGCTCAGGCAATCTTGTCGGCAGAAAACCAAGACGACACGATACATGGCAACATCAAACGCCTGTCTATCGTCGTTTAAGCACAAAAACGTCCATTAACTCTGTTCGACTGATCAAAAATGAAGATCAATCCAACTTAGTCATGTGGTGGTTATCAAGAGTTTTAGTGCGGAGCTGACATCGGAAAAAGACCAGCTACGAGTACCACCATATGATTTCTTATGCCCACCTTCGAAATACAGTCGTACGTTTGGTGGATTAGTTCCCAGAAACTGGGTACAACACCGACAGATTTAGAGATTCTATAGTGAATAACTTTTCAGACGATACAAAAAATCAGTAGAGTTGTGCATCAATCATAACGTGTTATTACCCCTGAGCTCAGGCAATCTTGTCGGCAGAAAACCAAGACGACACGATACATGGCTATCCTCAGAAACCAGGTAATGATCAAAGAGTGGATGCAACTCAAAGTTCGCATTGTAACTGGCCACGCAGTGTTGAAGCTACCTTGAATCACAGAAAATCACAGAACTGGAAGTATAGGATAGAGTGCGACACGACAGATGAAACTATGTATAACACATCAACGGCTTGCTAAATAAGCAGAATAAGCTTAGGGTAGTTTCGACACTTGGACTATTTATAGAGGCATTGATTTTCGTGACATACTCGTACATATAAAATGTTTCATAAAGTGAAGTCGGCATAATCTGTTCGTAAATTCACATTATCTATACCATGCGCTTCCACACTATCACCTAATGCGAGAAAAACCTCTTGTGCGTGTGCTTCGAATGACGAGAACAGCTGACATTTGGCATTTCTTTCGCCTCGTGTCCCACAGCTCACTCACGTACGATACATACTTTGTTGGTTTGTGTTTGTTTTTTCATTGTTTTTGTTTTTACTGCAAATACTCGTTCGTGCGATCCTCTGTCACCACGACGATGTTCTTCCTATAAAATGTTGACCTTCAATTGACTTATAGTTGGCAGTTCATCACAACTTTGAATTTCAACCACAAAATTTTCCATTCGCAAACAATCGCCATATCTATTTCTTTCAGGGTATCGACAATAGAAGAAAACTCGTTTATTTGGGTAGTGAACTTTTGCCCCAACTCAAAATGATAAATTTTAGCAATTGCTCAGATAATTTTACCTTTCGAGCTCGTTTGTGTTATGTGTTTCGTTTAATTTTGCCTGCCTTGGAAGTTTTGCAATCGTTAATGTGTATTAGCTGGGATGGTTTAACACAAAGTGTTATCATCGCCAAGACCTAGTTGTCCATCTTGTTCCATGTAGCCTTTTCTTCCGCTGTTAGCCCTTCAGGCAGAGATGTTTCCACCACGCCCCAATGATCGAATGTGATAAGCAAGCTCACCATCTGGACCGAGCAAGAGGTAAAGTTATCACCATCGAACTTAATTTTCCGGCTCGGATACTGCTTAACAAACGATGTTGAACCAAAAAATTTTAAAATTACTCGTATACAGAAAACGTATTTCGTAGTTATGCAGAATAAAATGTAACTGCATGTCTCTGGACCTATAGTTAGCTTAGAGAGACAGAAGCGACATAGAATATGTATGTTTAACCCAGAACTCGACTTAACGTGATGAAAGAAAAGAAAAAAGGAATACATAAATGGTTGATAGGTGTAAAAAGAGACAATATTGAATTTTACAATTTTTTAACTTATTAAACTTGGAAATATATACCGAAGAGATCGGCAGAGATATCTCCAAACTTTCCGCCCTGTGCGCAAGCATTTTAAGGGTACTTAAATCCCTTCAGCGCGCAAGTTATAAAAAAAATTCGTCGCACCGCGGGAATGTTTGAGCGTGGGTATACTCTTTTAGATCTTAAGCCACCAACCAGATAGAGATTGGTACGAACTGAAGAAAATATAGCCGACGTAGCCGCCAGTATCCAATAAGGCCCAGAAGTGTCGATTCGGCGCCGATCAGCTGAACTGGGCTTCAACAGAGAGTTAACACGGTTAATTTTGGGGATTGGATTTGGGCCTATATCCATATAAGATTGTTCTGGCGAAAGAATTGAAGCCAGACAACCATAGAAAACCCCGTGAGTTCGTTAATTGGGCGCTGGAAATGTTGCCCGGAGATCCGGATTTTGGTCAAAAAGTCATCTTCTCGGACGAGGCCCATTTTTGGCTCAGCGGCTATGTCAACAAGCTAAATTGTCATTATTGGAGCAAACACAATTAACAAGTGTTCGACCAAGCATCAATGCATCCACAAAGATTGACTGTTTGGTGCGGCATTATCGGACCTTATTTCTTTCGAAATGAGGAGGGAGACACCGTTACCGTCAATGGTCTTAAGTATAGAGCTATGTTAACCGACTCTCTGTGGTCAGAGCTCGACAACATCGATATATCCGAGCTGTGGTTCCAACAAAACGGCGCTAGATGTCATACAAGCTACGCAACGCTCGAAGTTGTCAAATAGAAATTTTGAACTGGGTTATCTAATGGCGAGCGTTCATCAATTAGCCGCCACGACCATACGATTTGACACCACACGATTGTTTTCTCTGGGGCTGTGTTAAGTCCTTAGTCTACAGTAACCAGTCATCAAAAATGGGACCGACCGTTTGAAGCACTGCCAGCTAAGCCGAGACGGCAATTTGAGTGATGTGCTATTCCACACATAATGGCATGAACGTGGCTTCAAAATAAAACCAGAATTAATTTTATACCTCTACCCACCATTTTTTAGTGAGGCTTGGGACCTACCCTTGGCGGGGGGTCATGTTCTCTAGGAGCATACCTCTGTCCACCATCATGTCGATGATTAGGGTGAAACTTCCTGGGTGGGACGGTAGGTCCTTCTTGTGGGCGAAATTTTTGGTTAACACGGGATGTAATCGCGTTTCGGCCAGTACTAGCGTGGGTCGAATAATTCCTAAAGCTCCTACGCTCCTTAATACTTCTTCAGAGACAAGAGATGGTGCTCCCTTATCTTCCAGGGATTTCAGCCGGGCCTCCATGGCTCTTAGCTGAACTAGCACAGTGTTAAGGCCATTGGTAAGCTCAGTCACCGCGGTTTTTTAAAGAATCCATTGTTTGGCGAGCGATAACAGAAGGATAGTAAAGAAATTAAATCTTACCTGTGGTCGAGACGTGGTGACAGATGGCACAAGTACTGATTTAATAATCGAGATTTAATTCAGTTCAAAAGTGTAAATGGCACAACCACTGATTTTCAAAATTGAAATTTCTTTTATAATAACTCAATGAAATAATTTTTGTTTGCTCTAACGCACTTACGCACAGTGTAATTACATTACATATCTAATTTGAATTGAATTTTACGAGCACTGGTTTATGGTTTAATATTTTCCGTTACATTTGTACAATTTTCATTCTCACAGTTCAAAAAGTTTCGTTTTGGATTCGATTTTTATTATATTACACCGCGATCTGTAAGATATTCGAAAAAAAAGAGAGAACAATTATTTATATTAAAGGAAAGAAGGTGCAAGCAACCGACTTAAATTAGTGCTTCATATGGGAGCCGGTTCGCTGCCTTTTAGGGTCAACCGGTAACCTACTAAGGCACGATTGACCTAACACCTCACATCTTTGTCTCTTTGTGACTTCTGGTTATATTCCCAGAAGAATAGCACAGAGTACTGAGTAGATTAGTGAGCTGGCTGTTTAGGCTTACAACCACTTGCACCCAATAGGGTGTTCTACACGTATCCTTGAGTAAGCACCACCACCAGGAGTATCAAAATATGGAAGTTGGACCGGTCCCTGCTCGGGCGCCAGTTTAAGATGTTTGCACCGCAACATCTCTTTTTACTTTTTCATTACTTTTTGTCCATTACTTTTTAATATTAGAGTTTTTTTTGTATTTGCAATTCAATTTATTTGTTTTAGCAAACGTACAAGTAAGACTTAGTCTTTTATAGTACTACAATATAACAATTAGTGTGAGTAAGTGTATTAAACAATAATTCATGCTTATTCTAGGTTTTTGATATAAATGCTAACAATATTAAAAATAAGTAGAAAAAGAGAAAAAAAGAATTGCAATAATTAAAGTGAAAGTGAAGCAGTAAGATGAAGAGAAAGAGAGAAGAAAGAAAAACAGGAAGATTTTGATTAACCAGCTCTGGTTTTGAAAGTGTGCCATGACTGCACTTTTAAATTTATTGGTTCCCATCCCATTAATTGTTTTGTAGCCATTGGTAAAGAGTTCCAAAGTCTGATAGCGTGGATAAAGAAGAGATGCGATGAGTTTACGTAGTTGAAAAGAGGTGCTGTGAGATTAAGTGTTGTTCTGGGTGACAGCTTATCAAAAGTATACGTGGGAGATTTGGTGTGGATAATTTTGTGCAGAAACACGCAGCACCTTATACTCTGAAACTGTTGGAGCGTGCAACCGAGAATACTATTATGGTAGTCTGATCATACCTGCCCATACCGTTGAAAGCGACTGTTAGTTTATTCTGCGACACAGAGTCCAATTTAGGATAAACTACTGTACCATACTTAATAATAGGCACCAGTAACGTTTTAATAAGGCTGAGGTCTTGTGTCTTTTGGTGTGAAATTGGAAAATGACCAGAGTTTCCGAAGTTCCGCGTAAATTCGACCGACAGTGTAATTTATATGGTCTACAGGAGAAAGTAAACCGTTCATTTTAAATCCTAATTTTATCACAGTATCCACAAATTTAAGTTGAGTATTATTTAGATATATTGGATGTAGTTCTTCAGTATTAAATTATTTTTTCGATATTGCAATTAGTTGGGTTTTAGTAGCATTGATATTGAGCCCATTATTCTTTGACCAGTTGTATATCACAGATAGATCTTCATTAAACCTGTAGACCAATAGGTCTTGATAAGTAAATTCGTCCATCATGGGCTTAAAAGTGAGCAGTGGCATTTGAGCATACTGTAGTGAGGTCATTAATGAAGAGACAAAATAAGATAGGACCTATCATAGAACCCTGAGGTACTCCATATGTTAGGGACAATGGAGAAGAAATTCTATTACCAGCCATGACCTTTTGACTACGACCACGTAGGTATGCACCAAAGTACATTCTTAGTTTCATACATAGCATGTCATGGTTTATACTATCAAACGCTTTTGAAAAATCGAGCAAGCAGAGTTTAATTACGAGTATTTGACTTAGATCATCCTTATGTCATCCATTATTTTAATAAGAGCTGTAGAGCAACTATAATTGGCTCGAAAACCCGACAGTAGCGCATACAGCAATTCATGTTGAGCAAGGTAATTTGATATCTGCCCCGCAATAATCTGCTAATAGGGCGAAAGTCTGTGGTCGAATTGGAATTTAGTTTCTTCTTTACGGGAATGATCTTAGACAACTTCCAACTGTCGGGAAAAGTTGAAGAAGTAATGCAAAAGTTGATTACATGAGTCAGACAACTCAGAAACTGCATCAGGTTTGAGAGAACGGATAGTACTGATAAATTTAATCTCTGATACAACATTAAATTCAAAGTCATTCGGCGAGTTGATAAACAGCTGATCATTTGAACAAAAACTGGACTCTGTATTTCTCTGGAGACAAAAGCATTATTAAGTTCGTTTACATTTTGTATACTCTCAAAGTCGTTTTTTTTACTATCCAAATGAATCGGAGATTACTCCAAAACTTTTTAGAGGGTTGATGTATACCAATTTTATCCAAAAAGTATATTTTTTTGGCTCTGCGTGTAATAAAAGAAGAGTTATTGCGAGCGCGACAGAAAGCTTCCCAATTGAAAGTTGAGGGGTTTTGTTTCCATTTAGAGTACTTATTTCTCCAAACTAACCTTAGACGTGAACCAGGGGCAATTCATGTTACGAATTGCTACAGTCTTCAGCGGAACATGCCTATTGTAGAGGTCCAAGAGTAACGATTGTAAAAAGTTAATTTTATTATTCACGTCTGAGAAATAATAACAACTACGCCATGGGAGGAGGCAGGCATCTAATTGGAGGGAATTGTTGTCAATAGGCAAAGTTCCAACACAATGATAAGTAAAAAGAAGAACCTGACAAGTCGATGTCGTTTGTGCAGAAAATTAGGTCGTGGTCTGACACACCTTCAAGCGATATTTGATCCTGAAATAAAACTTTGGTTCGATCAGATACCAGGCAGAGGTCAAGGAGACTCGGAGGGGAGTTATGTGCAAAGCGGGTGGTGTATATATTCGCAGCAACAAGTCCAGATGCAGCGATGTTGTCTAAGAGCTGAAATGCCTGGGAGTCAGATTCAAAAAGATCAACGTTGAAGTCACCGGAGATAATTGTGTGTTCATAGTGTGAACAACAGGCTTGAATATCAGAAAATAATTTGAGAGAGGAATAACTTCTGTTAGGATTATATGCAACGCCAAAAATGTATTTAGTGATATCATCAGAGATTTCTAGCAAAAGATACTCGATATCACTGTCATCTGATTCAGCCAATTTTATGTATTTAAGGGATTCACTGTGATAAACTGCCATTCCACCACCAGTTGTGCTGGTGACCCTATCGTGCCTCACAATTTTATAACCCGGGATGTTATACAAACTACTGGTTATATTGTTTCTCTGTATGCAAACTGTGTGATAACAAAACCAATGTAATTTATTTACCAAATAAAATATCTATCTAAAAAGATGATGGTTTCGTTCCTCGATCCAAGAGCATAACTTATATAGACCTGGGTATCATATGCGAACATATGAATTATGTAATCCTTGACTATCTTAGGCAATTCATTCAAATAGAGGGAGAATAGTATTGGTCAAAGCATCGAGTCTTGTGGTACTACGTATTTAATTAGCAAGTAAAACGAAGACTGCTTACCAACTACAACTTTATGCAGCTTCCCTTTTAGGTAGGAACAAATGTGGCTCACAGCAGACACTGAGAAATTAAATTTCTTCCGAAGTTTTGAACAAACAATATTATAATGGTTCCTGATTTCATCAACAATGATTGTTAATTGAGCGATAGTTGAACATTTGCACGAAGATGGTTTTTTCGAGTACTTTAGAAAGGAATGATAAGATGGAAATGGGTCTGTCTTCCTTGGTATTTCCATTCTTGGAATACATCTTTCCACTTTCTGTTGTGTTGTTGAGTTAGACTTGATCGATAGTAGTGCTTCAGATCTTCCTGCCGTATTCCACTAAAACTAAACTACGACCGTTAAGTGTCATATGGTATCTGGTCACAACCTACTGAGGTTGGATTGCTTTGTGGTAAAAAATTTAAGTTTGGCTTTGGCTGTCCTAAGCCAAATTTCCTTCCCTGACGAACACATTCACAATTTTTTGTTGTAGAAGGCCAAGTTTGTAGGTTTGGTTTTGCATACTACTCTATTGCGGAATGAGTGATGTCTATCGACGAATTCACCAGTTCTATATATTTTTTGTCAGCTCTTAAATGCATCACCGCGCTTTTTTTATGAGCTGCGGAACGCCTGGTGTTAGCCAACGGGGTGAAAGAGGTTTAATGGACCTTTTTTTATGGGAAGATGTTTGTTGAAAAGAGAAACAATCCTTTCTTGCAAAAAATTCGTTTTGTCAACAACTTAAGGCATTTGATGTATGCAACCCCAATTTGTCGTTACCACATCTTGTTGACGTTCTAAATAGTCTCTGAACTTGACACTACGTTCAGTTTGTTGAATATCAAATTGGTATGATAAAGAAAGTAGGCCATGTTTGGAGAATTCTGGCACTTAAGTTTGGCTATATAATGATATCTTTCCTTTATCAGATACACTGATTGAATCGATGAGAATAGATGCCGAATTTGTGAAGGGAGTGTGTATCGACGTATTGACTGGATTTAACTCGAGAAAGCTGATTGAGTGACATGGTAACTTCATTGGTACTACAATATTGATTCAAACGAAGTAAGGTCAATCAAGACTCTCTCTTGATAACCCATTATACTTATGAAAGGAAAGTTGATGGGACAATTTCTGTCTGAATCGCAAACGAATTTTTATTTTAATATTTTGCGTACATATACTGTAGCTTCATTCAAAGTACGGTCAAACCTATCGGATCTACAAAGCTTGTAGTCATCTGAAAACATATTTCTGAGACATTTTTATGTCAATTATGTCAACCTTGGACTTAATAAATACATACCTAAATTCATCGATTTTAGGGTATAAGTTTTGGGCATTTAGGTGATGGATATGAAAACTTTTATGCGAATCCGAACCATGCTTTTCAGATTCCTGTTAGCTCCCGCAACAGGGGGGGTTCTCTAAGATCCATCACCTCACCCATAATCAGGGCAGACAGAGATATTATAAAAAAAAGGAAAATAAAGCCACTACTCAAATAAATAACGACAATAAAGTTAAGAAACAAAGTTACCATGGCCAATGGAACTGAGTTCAAGAACCGGAAAAAGGAAGTTATATGCAACATACAATATTTTAAATAAAATCTAAAAACAAAAAAGAAAGTATTTCTTGCAGAGGTCATTCATCCAGTTGCTTTCGTCTTTGGGATCTGTGGTTGTAGACTTGAATTTCATTCTATTAAGGATATTTGTTTGCCAACGATATTAAATAAATACTCATTCAAGTTCCTGTTAAATCACATGATTATTCTGCTTAAATAGAAATCCAATGGCATTAACATGTTATTTATTGTTTTATTGGCACACCTCCTGAAAGATTTTTATTTTATTTTTTTTGTTATTTTTTACCCCACGTCTCCTCAGCTACAACCAGTTTATAGTGGCAGCAATTTATAATTTCAGGAAATTCGGAATGCCAATTCCGATTCCTTTAAATGGCGCTCCTACGTAATACTGCTGCATCCTGCACTGAGGTATAACTTTCGTGTTTTAGTAGCGGAGCCCTACTGAGTTCAATACGCTTTTAAGTTTGGCTCCGATGTGATATATTTTTCTGATTCCGTCTTTCGTTGTCGCACTAACAGGCCAATATTGGTTTAAATATCTATGCCTATCTGTTGAGCGGAACGAATTTTGTAAACATATACTAGAGCATTTGAAAATTCGTTTCCCGGTTCACATTTGACCCCTGGTTCACATTTGACCAGAGTTTGAATAGAGATTCTCACTCCGAAATCATAATAACCCAGCTGATCTTTCGATCTCTGGTTTTTAATTACATCTGACCACGCAGAAACTGGTGAAAGCCCCTTTGTCCGAATTAAAGTAAGAAACTCCCCAAAGCTTTTTTCAGGTCTTTAGACGACCTTCTTGCTGTAATGATGACGAGTCTTCATAACACACTTCAGAGAATACCTTTTCGACATCGAGATGTGCTAAGACACGAGATACACACACAATCGCTGTGAGAGTTTTTTAAAAAATTTCTTTACTTTCCTGAATATTTGAGCTCTCATTCTTTTATAAACCATCTATGTATAGAGTGCCAGTAAACTTCTCGATTGGCAGTTATCTTTGGCAACTGGTCATTCCACATAGCCTCGCATTCCGAATAAAAAAATTTGATTCAGATAGTTTACTTCTAGATGGAAATTTGGCTTGGTTAAGCTTCAAACGAATACTGCGAAACAATTTAAACATTTCGCTCACATTTTTACGACGTCTTGCCCCTGGTGGCAAGGTTTTCCAGACACTGCCGGAGTGCCCTTTCCATATTTAATCCAGTATTTTTGCGGTTTTTCCGATGGATCTCTATCTACCAACAACCACTCATTAAATGGAGGGTTGGAAAAGAATAGGTTGCAGAGAGTGCATCCAAAATGGCATCGATCCTTGGTAGAGGGAAGTTGTCCTTTTCTTAACATCGCTGAGTCCTTGGTAGCTTATGATATGTCGTACAGTCATCTTCTTGATGAGGACTATTGAGGAAGCCCATCAACTACTTCCACCAAGTATCGTCAGCGAGAATTTGACGATGATCCTGTGTCTGTCGATTTCTGTCATCAATTTCTCTCCTGCGGTGTTATAGCTGAAGTACGAGTATGATATTTTCCGACTACGACTACATTCGCAGGAACATTGAACGTGTGCCGCTATATTTCCGACAGCATCTCTACGTTTGAAAACCCTATAAGTTAATTCGATTCGCCAGAGAGAAGATAAGATAAGCAGGGATTCTATATTCAATTCCGAACTTTTCATCTTTTTGCTGTCTTCCATCCACTCGCTTTCATAACACGCTTTTCTCAGTTGGGGAAGGCACTTTATTCGAAAATTATGAGCAGTTCGATCACTCGTTCGCAGTAGTTCCACCTTTGTGCCTGTCTAGTTTCATTGGTTGATGCGGCTGGAATCTTTTGCAGTAGCTGCTTGCCGCGTACTTATCGTTTCAATCATGTCATGCACGAGGCTACAAGAGTCCATCTCTCGGACAGGTCTGCACTTGAAAAGGTTACGGGTTATCATTAAACCCATACTCATACTACTAGAGTTTATGAGATCAGTCAAAGCGAGTATAGTAATGCGAATAAAAGTGTTCATAAGGAATCAAGAATCGATGATCTTACTACTCCTTGAACAACATAAACTTCTTAAAAAATTTAATGAGGTCAGTGATCCGAATAATAAAAAGATCATTGAGATCTCGAAAATTTAATCTGCCTAGTATATTCTAATGCATAACAGAGGAAGCGCGCCACAGATTCCTCTTCCTCTTCGCCTCTGCAGCTTTTGTAGAGATCTTTGTGAAGAATGCTGAATCGCGGCGCTTGTCTTCTAATGGCACAGTGTCCCCTAATTATGTTTGTGTGTTAGGAGATATGTCCTGTCCCTGAGTTTGATTACCCTTACCGATTGCTTGTAATTGAATATTGGTCTAAATATATCACAGTCTCTATGGCATCTATGTCTGGCCTTAGAGGGCACTTAAAACTACGCAACTTGTTTGGCGTAGGACATTTCTGGCTTGACGTTGTCAAGCTATCTAATTTATATTCCGGTCAACTCATCAGCGACGCAGTTGTTTGGGACGGCATAATGTCCTGCAGCCGCCTGCTTAATCGTCTCGTTGAGACATGCGGAACAGTCTCTTACCATATGTGTATTCTCCATATTTTGCTATATAACACGTGTATTGGACTCAGACTGAGCCAAGAAGCGCTGTAGCATGAGTAAGCCGGCATGTCCCACATTAAGCTCTTTCTATTGCTGAGTGTCTTTCATTCTGAGCACATCATCATCATTTAGCCGGAAAATTTGAAAGCGACTTCGGCAATATTGCAAAACATTAGCGTGGTAGTCGAAAAAGAAGTGAAATTTTAACCGCAGTGGTTTTGCACCATAGTGAAGAAGAAAGTTGAATGGATCGCAAGGAAGATGGCAAAAGAGGCAACTCTTATAAGATACAAAAAATGCATGAACTCAACGCTAAACAGAAGAAGTAGCGTTTGGGAAGGTGGTGAGAATTTAAAGGGCTTGCCATGAATGGCGCATTCATAAACATCGTCTTGATGCGAAATTTTTCTGATTCAGCAAGTCGTAAACAAGGAGATCATAAGGTGACCAGATCGCAAAATCCACCTTAGATAATGCTGTGGGACGCAATATTCACAGAGAGACCCACTCCACTATTATTCTTGTCCCCTGGAGTGCTGAAAGGTTTATTGAAGCCCTGGGCCATAAACAATTGAGTTCGACAGTATTTATGTTCATGTAAGATTATGCGGCATCTCACAAAGCCAGAGTGAAATACACTTCACTTCGGCCAATGACTTCCGAATTCAGCAATCACAAATCCCATAGATTTCTGTGCTGTAAATACGCTGAAGGCCAGGGTCAGCACTTAAAAAAAAAACGGATTTTTCAGATTCGATGTGTTTTGGAAAAAATTTGCCGTAGTCCATATATTAATGAATTATTAATTAAATGATAAATAAACCATTAAAAGGACAGAAACTCCATCAAGCAAAAAACCTTTTTCCAAAATCGAAGTTCTAGGTAAGCATTGCTATTATAATGCGCAACAAACAGATACAAAAAAGCTTTTGGTGATGTAGAAATTAATTAATTTTCATGTCGTTAGCCTTAAGGATAATTTCACTGTATGGACTGAGAAATTTCATTAAAATAACTCAAGTACCATTGATGAGTGCTTGTGCATTTCAATGCCTCCAACGGAGCGCCGCATAAATTATTTCCTTTTACCGGATGAAAGAACCGGACCGAACCAAAACCAGAACCAGAACCAAGACCAGAGCCAAAACCAGGGCCAGCATCATCAACAGGACATACTGTGAACAGCAGAAGGATTCTCATTCAAAATTCGGTTTGTCACATCACATATGGTTACACTATAAGTATGTGGTTGTGTGTACGAATGTATGAATAAACTAAAAAATGGATCAATAGATGCTAGGGCTAGTTATGTATAACTATAATACGAGTGTACTTACTTATAATCTCAAACGATGCCATGGTTGTGTTTAGCTCGTTTTTGGCCACACAGAAATATTGTCCGAAATCCATGAAATTCAGATTGTTAATTGTTAAACGCATCGTCGTTTTATATCTACAAAAAAGGACGAAAACAGAAGAGAAAATAAAAAAAAGAAAGAATATTGAAATATGAATTTTGGTTGTGAACGTTTATTGATTGGCGCGACTTACCCGTCAGGATATGTTTCGATTCGGTACTTTTCGCCAGGATCAAGCAGTTTACCATCGGAAACACGTTCCCAGTACCGGATGGCTTCGGGGAAGGCTTCAACCTGAAATCAGAAAAAAATCGTTTTGTACCACTTTTTTGCGTGGGGACATGTGCATGTGTTGGACCCTGGATGACACAGTGCTACCGGGCAGTTGCTGGTTCAACCAAATTTTTTTTTTATTTTTTATTTGTTTGCATTTGACGGAGAAGTTAAACGAGGAGCATTGTGAAATATTAATTGAAGTACATGGATTCGAATCGGTTATTTCTGAATTTCTCATTTATTCAATATTTTTAAATTCTTTTTTTTTAATAATTTTTATTAACTGCTGGTTGGAGAACTGTTTTAAATTGATTTTCAATTTTCAATTTATTTCCACGTGGATACAGGTTAAATAGAGATAGAGGGAAGTGTCGGGAGATACATACTTTATCAAACTTGCTTGGGGAAGAAGACATTGTCTTATGTGACAGGATTTAAGGAAGTATACTTATGTCAATTGAGGTCAAAGTAATCTCTTCTTACAAGTAAAGTTGAAATCCTTAGTGCTTATCCTTCTTAACGACATGTTCAGTGGTACGTAAGCTATGCCTGAATTTGAGCATCAAAAGTGCAAGTAGGATTTGGTATAGAGAATGGATTTAGGGATGGTGGTGGGTTTGTGGTTGAAATGGACATGAGTTCATTCAGGGTTAAAGAGTACATTAGGGAAAATGAAACTCGAAAAGTAAGATTTAAGAGATTCTATATAAAATGTATCGTTAATGACTTAAGACAATCAATTGGGTAAGTACAGCATTTCTCTATTACTGAGGCTGTTACGATGATGGGATAATCGGTAATTCAGGAAACGGTGCACTGGAAAGCTGCTGATCTAATTTACTTGATAAACTAAACAAAAACATTCATAACAAGGCCTACGAAATTACATAAAGTGTTATAAGATGAGGCGGTAAGGCAGTGAATGTTTAAAAAAAAGGAACATGTCACACCAACCGAAATCGGACAGACTTGATATTTCCTCTACCATCTTCCAGCAGTCCCTCAGCTGATAAGTTTTCCCATCAATCGATAAAATTAAAACCAGTGACGGTGAGACCTTCCCTTAACGCAGTGCCCGGCGAGGTGGATTCGAAGCCTTTACGTAGCATTTCCCGCCAACACTGACAAACTTAGTGTCGCCGCAGTAGGACTACGATGTTAAGAGTCTTATACAGTGTATTCTTCGTGGTTCATGAGTACTCATTATTCAGTAGTCTTCTTAGTCCCATGAAACAAAAATGGCATTGTGATAGTAAAACTGTTTCTTCTCTTGACTTTTACGGTTGTTTCGTTGCTTGAACTTACAACGGCAAGTCGACATGTAGCCATTTACCATCTCTAAGCTATAGTTTGCTGTTATGCCGTGCAACTGGTAATGAGTAAATCTATTTTCACCGTTTCTGCTTCATTTGCGGCAAAAGATTGAGTGACAGATCTTTGATTCCTCACCATAATGCCAATGTCGTCAGCGAATGCTGAATTAGTCCTTTTACCAAATTAAGTAAGCGCTTCCATGATAAAGTGACTACAGTACCAGAAGCCACCTCATTAACGCCGATTACTTACAGCCTAATGCGAAGGTAAGCCAGTTACTCCTAATTAGTGCACTACGACGTCGTCCTTAGTAAACATCACAGGATGTTGTGTCATTTATGTCCAGCACATTTAAGTGCGTAGTGCAATGCCCCGACGCCAGTAAACAGCCTGCAGTTTTTCCTACTGAGGGACAGCTGGAAAATCTCTGACCACTTAGAGATGTCGGAAAGCATTCCTTTCATCTGTAGGCAACCTGGGGAGTCTTGCCGTTATTAGTTATGCTCATATGAAACCCAACCGTCAATAGAAACCCTAACGGAGGACACATATAGACCTAACGTAGATTCGGGTCTTGAAAAAATCTCCTTTCAGCCTTGCCCAGCAATTTCTTGGGCGATTTCACAGCCCGAGATCAAATTGTGACCTGGGACCCAGTCTAGACTCAGTGCATTTAGTTTTCTGACTGCATTTAGTGAAGTCTTGCATTCTCGAACCAGCTGGGCAGGTATAAGAGTGTTCAGCAAGGCTCTAAGCGCAGCACATGCAATGCTTCGCTCCCTCCACTGATTCCTCACAATATTGCTCGTTGCCATCAGGAAGACAGTGCCGCATCCTAATTGGAGCTGTCCTGGCTCGGATTATATCCGACTCTATTTCTGGGTATAAGGAGAGTCGATTTCATAATTTGCATCAGACGGCGTTTTTGTAAGACCAGTATCAAAAGACAGTCGCAACGTCAGGCCATTAAATTCCCAATGCTTGCTGTACCAAATACCACAAAACGGAGGACGTCTCTGAAGGGTGATTCATCAGTGCATCCAGCGCCAACCCAAGCTTGGAAAGCTCCTTTTCAGCCGAGACAGACCGCTCTTTGGAGTCTGATAAAAGCAGAAGTGGCATATATTTCGTATATACGCATAGGATAAAATTGACTTTGTCATAGCCGTGTAGATCTGAAAGATACATCTCGGTGGCCGTTCCCTTGGAATTTTTCGACGTAACATGCTTAGCCCAAAGAATTTTGGTATCCAGAATTTGAAAGGGAACAACTCCAACTTCGAGAAGATTGATTGAAAGCACATTTGTAGTATATGACAGTCTTCGCTTTAGAGCAGACGGTTACTAGACATGATCTAACAGACAGTAGAACTATATCTTCTGCTTTGATTTGAAAAGTTAATGGATCTGTAGAGCTCGCCTTTACAGAAACTATCATATGTGCCTTTCAAATCGTTGAATGGATAGTGAATACCGATCTGAACTTGTTAGGTTTTCTCAAATGTTTGGAGTGTGAACATAAATCAGACCAAAATTACACTAACAGTGGCCAATTATTGTAGATCTTTGATAAAAAATTTTTACAAAATATTTTACGAAACTTTTATGAGAGTATTCTATAGTTAGCACAGTCTAGAGGATCTCGTTTCTGAGATGATGAGAGGTTTATGTTCTTAGTCAAATCAACTCCCGCTGCTTTAAAAAATTTGGCAGAGTCTGCTTTCCAATGCTACCGCAATGGTCTTTAGTTTAGATATCGCTATCCAAACCTCTTCTTGGTCTGCTTGACAGCGGAATGTGAGTCTTCTTCGCCCTTAAATATCTGCAGAAGAAATCCTTCCAAATTTCATTGTTTCGTTCCAATATCTATCTCAGCATACCTCTATTCGTCATTGGCGTCGTTGGCAAGTTCTTCTAACTTTTTGGTAGAACTTTAACATTTCTAAAAAAGCACCTTTGCGTGACCTCGACCGTGCTCTCCTTCTTTGCAGCGCCGGTGTATTCAGTGGCCGATACTCTTCGTATAATCAGGGGTTTCGTTGTGGTGGTTGGGTAGAATCGTATATATCAGATGCGGCATCTTAAATGGCTTTATTGACAAAGTCGTCACAGGTGTTAGGACTTCTGGAAAGGCTTTGGGAGACTCGTCCAAAATACGCTCTAGAAGTCCCTTGGAATTATGTCCATTCGACGCCAAGAGCACCTTGGCTACAAAAAAGTAGTGCTCTAAGTCGATGTTGTCTCCTCGAAACGTTTTTTTTTAGAATACTGGAGCTGCCAAGACAATGTGATCAATCTGGTTGATCAATTGAGTGTCACGACCCTCTGTGAAAAATGTGTGCGAATTCGACTATCCTGAATCTTTTTTCAGACTTAGGGGGTATGTTTTCCAACTGTCCAATCACAAAGCGATCTTAATATTTCTATTACAACCTGGCCATATGTCTCTTCGAGAAACTGGAGAAGCAATTCTGGGCAATTTCCTCATTTCCCCCTGTACGGGCGTGGGCGCATTTCAGGCTTAAATTGGTGAATTAAGCATTGGCTGATTAAAATTAGTCGATCGTTCAAACTCCTTCTTCGAATGACTAGTCCATGTATGAATACTGAATAGTCACTATTTTTAGACTCGATGACAATCATAGATCGTAGATGCTACAATTGGGGTCTTAATCTATAAATTTACGCGGTCGAGTAACATCTAATTAAGGACGGCACAACCTCTAACCTGTATGGGCAAACCATGCAGAGGATAATCGTAGCATGATATTATATATTTTATTTATTTATTTGAAGGACCAACTTGTGCCATCATATCTACATTGTTAACAAAAATGAAAACATCAAAACTTTTCAAATAAACACTACGCATTTTTTTCAAATTGTAAAATAGGCGGTCTTAGTGGGACACCCATTATTTTATTTTATTGAAATGGCATGTATGTTACTATGTATATGCAGGTACGCCTTTAAGTTCTCGGAATGGGGTGTTGACGACGGACGAGGTATAGCGCGCCATCTAATTGTTTTTAAGTGTCTCATCATTAGCATTAATATGGAGTTACGTCCGAATATGATCAGTAGTTTTTGAGTAATCGTCAAGTAAGCCCGTCAGTATGAGAGAAACTAATAAGAAAAATGTCGAAAACCGCACAGTTATAAAATTCCTAATAAGACACAGAAAAACTCCAAAAATCGTTTTGGAAAATTTGTCACTTGTCCTGCGAAAGCCATGGCATACAAGTGGCATTATTTATTTAATCAACAAGGACCCAAGTTCTGGACGACCCATCGAAGTGACCACTTCTATCGAAAAATAGAAAATTTAATACTGGAAGATGCTCGACTCAAGAAGAAACAGTTGGCAGAAATATCTGGAGTATCCGATACAACCATTTTCAAGATCCTTCACGACCACCTTGGCATGACAAAGGTCAACGCAAAATGGGTTCCAAGAGTGCATATGCCATTACAAAAACAAGAGCGCGATGCGTGTTACAGCGAATTTTCGAACCTCTGCGGCAACAGCTAGTAGGAATGAAACGTGGGTGCACCACGGAGTCCAAACAAGACTCCTTGCAGTGGCATAAGAAGAGTTCAGTGCCGCTAAATAAGTTCATGGTGTCTCAGTCGGTCGAGAAAGTTATGGCGACCATTTTTTGGGATGCCGAGGAATCTAACTCATAGACTATAAGAAAAGACTGTTCCATAGAGGAAACTTTGGAAAAGGTGTCCTGCTCCGACAACGCACCCGTACACAAGTGTCGAGGTTGCCCAGCACGAGACGGGCTTCGAAGCTCTAAACCACTCATCCTATAGTCCCGATCTGGCCCCAACGATATTTATCTCTTCCTAAAAATGAAAAAAAAGAACTGCGTGGAAAGAAATTCACGGGCAATGAAATGAATAATGCAATTTTAAGTATTTTGCCGACAATCAGATAAACTTATTCATAGTTCCGAAAAATGTATACATAAGAACTAAGAGTGAATATATTGAAAAAAGAAAAATAGTTCTGCACTTTTATTTACTCTTCTTCCTCATCATTCCGCGAACCTAAAAAATACCCCATGTACATTAAAAATGAACCATTCTATAACACTTTTGCATTTATTAAAATAAATTAAAGAATTAAACAATGTTATATAATCAAAGGATTAATGTTTTTGACTGAAGCGATCTAAACTAAGTTCGGGAGTCCCCTCGCAAGAGCTCCAGAATGCTGAGAGTT
This sequence comes from Volucella bombylans, assembly GCA_949129095.1. NCBI lineage: Eukaryota > Metazoa > Arthropoda > Insecta > Diptera > Syrphidae > Volucella > Volucella bombylans. Next base: position 163,212,422 of record OX422141.1, on the reverse strand, counting down.
TTTGTTTTTGGTTATTTTGCATGCGCATTTGTGCCTTCAGTTTTTGATGTGATTGTAACAATTAGACGTTGTTTTCTAGTTTTTCAATTTGTGGTGTTTTTAGCCTCAATTTTTACCCCACACAAACTTTCACAAATAGATTGCTTGAATTGAAGAATTGATGTTATGTCATTCCGTGTTTTGTAAAAGCCTTTATTCCAGCTGTGGAAAGCATGAATTCAAATGTATTTTTGTGCTACCACCGGATAGTTTTACGTAGGTGGTAAAGTACATAACAAGATATTTGATCCGAGATATTGATACCCTGCTTAGAATGATAATCCTCCACGATTATCCGAAGCTTTTTTCACCGCCATTGCGAATTCTTCGCCTAGTTGACACCTCCTCGAGCCCATTCCATCAGAGTATGACCACCGGTGGGTCAAGTGGAATGTATGCGTGAGCTACCACGTGACAGAAATGTATCTTGTTCCACGTAACCCACATGGGTCACACCCATAGAACACTCGAAAAACGAAAAAAAAACGTAATCCAGAATATACAACATTCTTTATTAATACCTAATATACTATGGTACCATGGTGAAAAAAAGATTTATTCTACGACAGTGAACACGTTAATTAAAAATTGTAATTGTTTTATTGATTCATAAAATATACAGTATAGGATTATTAATGGAATAGCATATCGAATAAATGGCCTCCATGGCTTTGCTGACATATATGTACTCCTGACATATATGTACTGACATGACAGTTTTGTAAAAATGTGTGCGAATTTCCTTGATACTGCGCCCAATTTACTTCTTCAAGGCAGGAGTGGTCATGGGCTTTTTGGCATAAACCTTAGACTTCAAAAAACCGTAAAGAAAAAGGACAGACTGCGTTAAATCGCATGATCTGGGCGGCTAATTATGATCACCAAAATGGGAAACTACATGACCAGGAAATGACTCGTTCAGTAATGGAATTGTTTCTTGGGCTGTATGGCACGTGTATCTTGCAATTTATAAACAAGAAACTGGATTATCATGTCGCAATAGCGAACACCATCCACTTTCAATGCTTTTCAAAGAAGAATGGTCCAACGATGCCTTCAACCCGAAATCCGTGTTGATGCGTTTGCTTCTCAACAATCACTCATGGATCTTCTGAACCCCAAATTTGACAATTTTGACAATTAACAAAGCCATGAAGATAAAAATGGGCCTCATAGCTGAAGATGATTTTGTTTGAAAAATCAGCATCCACTTGTTGTTGTTCCATAATCCATTCAACGAACTCTCTTCGCTGTGCGTGGTCAGTTGGATTCAGTTCTTGAATCAATTGCACTTTGTATGATTGTATGATGTATAAAGATGGAAGTCTTTAGAGAGCTTCTCGAAATGTGCAATTCTTGACCACGGTGCCGAATTGATGTTCCTGGTCCATCAGCAATACTCACACGAAGCTGTTGTGACTTAAGGCCAAAGGACGGCCTAAGATCACTAATTGATCCAGTCTCCCTGAATTTTAGAAGTAATCTCTTTACGGTTGATGAAGTTAAATTTAAAAAATTAAAATACAAAATCTTACTAACTGAAGATGCTATTGCGTGATGAATAATAGAAAAATTGCTGGGGAGAGATTATTTAGTTTATTCGTCCTTATTGTTGGCAGTAATGGATTCGCGGTCTGCGTGGCGGTTGATAGGGAAACTGGTGAGTGTCCTATAACTTGGACTGATCCAGTAGCGCAACAATCCAGTTCGCAGCGAATGGGTTGCCTTATCTCCTTATCAGTGGACCGTGGTGGTCCACGGTATCTGCATAAGTAAACACTTATTCATGCGGGTTAAAACGCAAAGGGCATGCCGGCCAATAACATTATACTGGCCTACGCCATCATAGGGCTCACAACCCTAAACGGAAGAGATTAAAATATCTAACGAATCAACTAATGGCCTCGGACAAAACTGGATTCACTGTTGACGACCCTAGAAAACGTTTAAAGGACCATGTCCTTCGGATTTGCACGTGCAATGTTCGGAGCATTCCTCGGACTCGTGGTTCTTTCCGCACTTCACGCTTCGAGGCTGCATTTCGCAGTTCGACGCCGCGTGCCCGAACCTTTGGCATCGAACACATTGTAAAATGTTTTAGCTCCTCTTTAATTTTTCCCAGTGTACAACCTGGTAGTCTAGGACTTTGATACTCCTTAGACCATCCAGGTTGCTGTCGGGTCTTAGCTGGACCAGGAAAATCGGCAGTTGCCGCCTCTCCCTTTTGGCTCTGGCTGTGGTGAAATGCTTGACCCCCACAAATTGGAGCCCTTCGCACTTCTTCTCCTTCAGCAGTGTAAGGAGCTCCTCCGGACCAGTCGACGGTTCTAATCCCCTCAGTAGCATTGTTTGCAGCTTCTTCCCCTTCGGGGTGTAAGAGAAGAACTCCGTCGTCGAATCCTTCAGTAATTTTTTTATTTTACAATAGCGCTCCACTGTGTTACAGTAGATCGCGTACTTATCTACGCTAAGTCTTTTAATATAAAAATTATTGCCTATGGCCGACTTACAAAGTTCTATCGTTTCCTTTAGCACCATCTTAAATGTAAATATAGGTTGAAACCCTTTGCTGTTTCTGTTTCTGTTGCTGTTGTTGTTTTTGCTGCTGTTGTGGCTGCTGCCATTGTTGTGGCTGATGCTGTCTTTGTAGCAGCTGATGTTTTTGCTGCTGCCCTTGTTGTGGCTGCACTTGGTGTGGCTGCACTTGTTGTTGTTGCTGTAGCACTTGTGTTATTGTGTTGTTGTTGTGTCTATTTTTGAGCTAACTGCGTCTTCTGTTGTTGTTGGAAATGCTCTTGCTCTTCCCTCTTCCTTCTAAGCATTTGCAGTTCCTTTGCTATAAAATGCTTTGTTGTAGCATTTTGATGCTGATTCGGTTGGAGCCAAGGAAGCGAAGGTTTTCTCTCTCAGATAGAGGCTTTCACCACCATCTGAGTCATTTGGGTTGTCGTCAATAAATTGCCCGGTACGATTATTTGCTACTTTGAATGACTTTGAATGCGCCCTTTGACTCACTCCGCCAAGCAGCTTTTCAGCGGAAGTTGGTAGGTTGGGACGTATTACCAAGTTGGCGATTGGCCTTTGCTTCCTCCTTCTCTTAGTCTTTGGTTCTGACTTTACTAGCGTTTGGCTTGAACCACTTGATGCTTCGCCCGATTTTGGAGCAGATCCCGCTATTTGCATAGCGGGCCGCTCTCCACAATCCATCATTATGCTTAACACGTAGTAACAGTTTAAATTAATTGTATTTGTATTTATTTAATAAAACCCACGACTTATGACTCGTCGGCCGAACACACTGCCAATGTGCTAATTGGAGCCTATAGGAAACTACTCAAATGTTTCTTTCTTACTGATTTTACTATTGTTTTTTTTTTTTTTTTACTATTCACTCGCAAACCGATACACGTCTATACTCTACGCAAACCAATGAACGACTGACTGAGGCTGTAAGCTGATGTTAGGTATCAGTGTACATTGGTGTGTGTATTAATATTAAGAGGATGTAAACTATGAAGTGTTGCCGCGTTGCGATTAGGTTAGTGGGAAAAATATTTTCTGTTAATTTTGAAATGTATTTAAAAGCGATGTTTGCAAAGCACTATTTAACGAATCTATATAATCTTGCGCCCGTTGCGGCTACTCCACTTGCTCCAATGCATGGTCCGTCCCTGCTCGTAGATTAGACACACTCCGAAAACCTCTGCAAATGATCAATCACTCTTTGATTATGCCACATGAATATGGTTCAAAGTCGCCCAAAATTCCTCTAGCCTGCCTTTAAACACAAAATATGTATGAAACCCCTTTTGATTTTATAAATATTATGGAGTGGCCATGGTGTAGTGGTACTAGCAATCGCTTCTCACTCGGAGGGTCTAGGTTCGAATCCTGCCCATGGCAAGTCAGTTTTTCATTTGTGTAATTGGAACTCAGACAGAAAAATTCTGCGCGTGAAGGCATAACACTGACACGTAGATTTGGCTGTTGTAGAGTTTCAAGCACTGAAAAAAAATATTCTGAATTATACCTCGAATCACTCTGAGTGAAGAAAAAACTCTTCCTCCTATTCGGACTCCCACCCCTGGAGAGCAAATATCGAAACCTAACACACCTGAGTATCAAACCACTACAAAACAATTTTCCTTTCTCCTCCTTCTACCTTTTCGCCCGCGCCAATCCAACAGTAAAAGGGTCCCCATTCAATATCATCATTTAATGTGACGCAGCACAGTGGTTCATTTTGACTTTTTTGCTTGCAAAAATCATAACAAATCATAACGGACCAACAATTTAAACACAATAAAACGAAAATCAGATTTCTTGGTAACCTTAGTCAACATCTGAATGTCTAATAAACTTATCATTTCTGGAGAGTATTGCGCTTTGAGATATTTTTCGGTTCTAAAATGCCTTAACGAAGAAATAAGTGGGTCCGATGAGGCTGCAATGATAATTGAAAAAGTCTTCATTCTGCGGAATGCTTGAAACCGCGCACTTGTTTTGATATCTACGTTTCTTGTAGACTTTATTTTTGACTATGAGAAAAAATGTTATCAAGAGTAGGTGTGAGTTGTTTTTCGGGATATTTTTGCACTAATAGCTCTGTTCTAAGTATTATTTCAAGCCCCGTTATTACCTCTCTATTGACTTCAGTTATACGAGCTGCTGCCACTGATTCTTGGAAATATCTCCTCGTAGTATTTCCAAATCCTTGTTTTGGTCTATTGACATCGAGCCCAATCTCATCGCGAAAATACTTTTGGATCTCTTGTGGTGCTCTTTTTTGTGCCAACTTGATTCCAATAGATTCATCCACATTCATCTTTCTTGTCGAAGTGTATATGCTAGTTTCAAAATAAATTCCATGCACCTAATTCTTGCATGTAATGGAGAGATTCCATATTCGTAGTTACGCTCGTCATCATTTGATTCATATTGATTGCTGACGTTTTTTTGTGTTCTTTGCATGTGAGACATGTATCCGTTATTTCATTCAGAACTTTTCTGTCAATCATAGTTATAGAGAACTTGTGGTTGACAAATATCCCTATTTCGTCGGTAACTTTATATACAGTAGGTTAAGCAATTTGACTTCTGATCTCGTTGACTGTACTTCTTATGAGTTCTCCAGTTTCCTTGGAACATAATGGATTGCCAAAAATGAACTGATGATGGACGAGGGTTCCTTCAATGTTATAACCATTTGAATTACTCTGTGGAATACGTGAGGCCATAAATATGTTAGATTTAAGTACCCTGAAAACACATGCACACAACGCGAAAATCAGGGAGGAAAGAAACAGAGGTAGCGATGATCGTTGGTTTTAAATGTTTCAAGGTTATAATGACTCGGAAATAAAGACCTAGGCAGCGCATTCCATAAACAAAGCCAATACATTCTCACTATTACATCTATTAAACTTGATAGGATCCATTTATAGAGTAGAAATGCTTTCTTTTATTCATTTGCCGTGTAGTGGACTTCCGACAGAGGCTGCCTTGGTTGTTGTGACCTTTCATTTTTTCATGATCCTTATTATACTTTATTGCTACGGTTATGTTATGTTTTCGTTATGTTTTCGATGACACTAATTGTTTCTGTTTTTTGGTAAACCTCGAGCACTTAGTTATTGATTTACTTGACTTTCCTCTTGATGACTTTGATTTGATTAGTAAATCAGACGTTACTATTCTATTCATTCAGTATCGGTATGGAGACAATTTTCCAATAATTCCTTGTTCTTTTTGAAATTCTTTCTCGACCTATACAAGCAAAACTATTGATCCAAATAAAATAATTTTTTCGATTACCAGAGCTCCAAATACGAGGGTATATTCTCGGTATCGGGGTGAAGCTGTGGTTGTATATATAAATTGACTTATTTATCAAGTAATACTATTATTTTAGTGCATTCATGTAAAATTTCATATAAATGTGATTATTAATTCGCGTTTTATCTCTAGTTAAACAGAATCATAATGGCAACTGAGACGATGATGGTGAAAATTGAGCATCGCGCTGTAATTAAATTTCTCACTAAGCAAGGAAAAAGTAAAAAAACTATTCATGAAGAGATGGTGGCTGTTTACCAAGGTTCCGCACCTTCATTATCAACTGTGCAAAAGTGGTCAAGTGAGTTCGAGAGAGGCAGAGAGAGCATTGAAGACGACCCCCGCTCCGGCGCCCCGGCTACTGCTTGTACGGGAGAAAGCATCAAAGAAGTCGAAAAACTTGTTCTTGAGGATGCCCGAATAAAGGTGAAAATGATGGCAGAGATCACCAAGCTTTCAATTGGTACCATTCACACCATTCTTCATGACCATCTTAACCTTTCAAAGGTCAGTGCAAGGTGGGTGCCACGAATGCTCACAGCGCCTCAGAAAAAAGTGAGAATCGCATGCTGTACAGAGCTTTTGGAGATGTGTAGTGAGAACGCGGACGGTATTATGGATCGAATTGTTACTGGGGACGAAACATGGGTCCACCACTATGACTCTGAAAGCAAACAAGAGTCCATGCAGTGGCATAAAAAAGGAACAGAGCCCCCGAAGAAGTTCAAAGTCACTCCGTCTGCCGGGTAGCTCATGGCCACAGTTTTTTGGGACTCAAAGGGAATCTTGCTCATTGAGTACAAAAAAAAAGGTGAAACCATCAACGCCACATCCTACGCTTCCACTTTGCATATTTTGCGGGAGGAAATTAAAAACAAAAGACGGGGTAAACTCGCAGCGGGTGTGTTGCTTCTTCATGACAACGCTCCTGTTCACACGGCGCGAGTTTCCAAGGCTGCTGCGCGAGATTGTGGTTTCGAAGAAATCCAACACCCACCCTATAGTCCAGACCTTGCCCCTAGTGATTATTTCCTGTTTCCGGATTTGAAAAAATGTCTTCGTGGAAAAAGATTTTCGGATGATGAAGAACTCAAGTCGGCAATAAATGGGTATTTTGCAGAGAAAGAGGAAATTTATTTTTTTGAGGGTTTAAAAAAGCTTATCTCAAGATGTAACAAATGCATTGATGTTAGGGGAGATTATATTGAAAAATAAAAACAATTTAAATTGAATTCGCATTTTCCTTCATATCGATACCGAGAATATATTGAACGCCCCTCTTATATGACAAATCTCCTGTGAATTTAACAATTTTGCATTATAGGCCCACCCGAACATTGAATTTTGCCTAAATGGACCACTGTGCGCCGATGAAAATTAATTCGTATTCCTCTCAAGAACAAAATCAATACTCCATCAAATCACTCTCCTCGAATCCTCGATCTAAGAAGTCTAATCAAAACACAAGGCACTTGCTTGGTATAAGTATAATCAATCACTCAGCAACCTTTCACATGTAAAACCCATTACGCGCCATTGACAATGCCACCGGATGGCATCCTCTCAACGCCCCCTCACACGTTGTTTCAAGCGCCCAGCACTTATTATAATTGATAAACAACAGCAAGTAACATTACCAAATTTCAATATTTGCATGTTCTCCTCAGGGCCGTATTCCTATGATATTAAGTTTAAATATAAATAGCCAGATACGCAGATACGGATACATAATCAACTGATAAGAACACAAATTGTCTCCCCCATTCAATGCTATCGGATGATGTCCTACTCGTATTTATGCGGGTGACAGAGGTAGTGGTACGAATAGGCCCAAGGCTTCAAAACGAAAACCCACTGATTCATGATGCCACAAGAATAGACACGAAGCACACAGAATATGCCTCTCCACTACACCCATCCATTTCAACTCCCTTATGATGATGTAGTCTACGATAGAAATTCTCTAATGGAATATCCACGTCATTTACGAGCACCGGATACCAACACCATTCTAGCTTTGGGTTGTATGAAATGAAAACACCGAGTGCTTACAAAAAGCCAGTACGCGATCAAAGGCAATTAAATTACAGGCTCCGATAGACGAGTTACCAAACCAAAGTCTAGTATAGAGACGACCGCAAAGAGCGACCACAACCTCGACCACTATCACTCCTTTGGCTTTGAGTGACCAAAAAATCTGAACGCTCTGTAGGACGTTTAAAATGAAACCACCATCTCTGGCACAACATCAGTACTCATAACAACAGAAAACCACAAAAATTAGAAAAACCACCTCCTGGTCGTGGGACGTGATGATGGGGCTGAGGTATGCAATGCATTATAGGATATTTCAGCGAAGTTAAATCTGATGCATACCCCTTTTATCGAAAAAGTCCTTTGTGTCGGCGGATTAGTGGCCGTGGCCCGAGAAATATCGCAGCTTCTAAACCAGAGTAGTTGACGACGATGTCGATGTTGGTCTGGGCGTAGTCCCAGTGGTTCCCTGTGGACTATTTTTCTCGATTTCTCTTTTTTTGTGTAACAATTTTAAAGAATATTGAAATTCTAAACGTTATCCTTCCAAAGGGAGAAGCAGAAGAAGAGGTACGAAATGAGTTTCAACATTATTGAAAGATTTGTTTGCCTTTGGATTTGGGGAGATTGTATTCTAATTTTGCTTCACCACCCCTAAACCGTTGTGTTCCACTCTGTTCTGTTTTGTTTTGCTTTTTTTTTCCCCTAGTGATGGATGCTTAGAAACTCTTCCCTAGTAATGCAGCGGGTAGGTAACTTTACAGTTGAGAGCCTTTATGCCCTCCGGTAAGAGGTAGAAAAAAAAAACAGACCGGAAAAGAAAAATTGTATCTGTGCCGAAGCAGGTTGAATGGAAATTAGTTTAATAAAATTTTTCGAAAGGTTATGAAAAGATACACCAACCGCACTCACTACACTAACCCCACAGCGAGCGGGGGTGGATGGATAGCATCGCCGTGGAATACCATATCCATAACTGAATATCTGCAGACTCATTTTTCTGTGTGTTGACCTCGTTTTTCGAACGGGATGCAGGGATGTTGGAGCCACATCTACATTAGTAAGCTTGATTATATTCTTATTTAACTTTCTGAAGGCACTCTGGAATGGGTGCATGATTCGGTAAATAATTTTGAAATTCAATTTTGAATACTCACTCTATGTGTGTCTGTATGTACATATCTGACTCTGTGTCAAGAAAACCAGTTAACGTATGTGTGGACTAACACACCAACGGAGCATCACAGAGGCAATGGCAGGCACAGAGGAAAAAAGAAAAAATAGAATTCCGCTTAATTTATTATGTCTCAAGGTTATGGGGACATGTTTACGGTCGTAAATGTCAATGGAGCTCCACCGAATTTTATTTCTTACCAAACACAGGATAACGATGAAAAATGAGCGAGTAATTACATGAGATGTTGTTTTTTGCTTTTCAGATTTTTTTTTCTCTGCTTCTTTTCCATCCTTTTTTGGATTTGTTCCTTCTGCTAAATACAAGGATTTTGCTCTACATATTTGAACTTCTGTCTTTATGTATGTTTTCATATGCCAGAGTGAATTTAATGAGGTAGATATATCCTTTAGATTTTATTTTTATGTACTTTTCGCTGTAATTAAAAGTAAATCTCGGTAGATATTTCTTGCTGTCACAGGCGTTTTTCAAATAGAAATTCACTTGGCTCTGGCATCCACGATAGCTTGAATCTCAATCTGCCTTATTGAAACGGAGGTTGGGTCTTCCTTATCGTCTTGAACCGGGGGGATGTGTTTCGAAAATCCTCTTTGGTGAAACATTTTTGTCCAATCGCTCGATGTGGCTGTGATTTGGCTTTCTGGACTATATCTACATCGTAATGTAGCACATAGAATTCGTGGTTGTATCTCTCCTCCATTCGCCTTTCTCGCATACGATACCAATTATTCCGTCAAGAATTAATCAATATCTGCTTTGCTTTCCGGTTGGCAGGATCAATGTAATGTAGAGCATGCATTTCGTATTTCGAGTTAGGATTTTGAGAACATTAGTTCTTCCAAACCGCAGTTGCTGCGCATTCTTAGGGTAGGCCTTTGCCAAATTTCCACTAGAGTGTCTTTCGTGGAGTTGATATTTCCGAGGAATGAACTTCTAAGTTACTATTCATCCTCAACCACGACGTTTTGTTCTAGGAGGTGGACAGCGTGTACTTGTTAACAATATGAACTTGGTTGTGTGCTCATTTAGTTAAAGGCCTTTTTGTCCGCTACATACCTATATGACGGCGAGCGACAATCGGCACACCTGGGTCAGCTTTACTGGGTTCTCGAATTCGACCATCATCTTGTAGAGGTCAAAACGAGAAATGGTATCATATGTCGCTTTACATCCGATGAAGAGATGGTGAGTCTCGCCTTGAAAGTCGTTGGTTCTCCCAGGATTTGCCTTAGTGTGAAAAAGAGGTGGACTCCTGATCTGTTGGCCAGAAGCCGCACTGGTACGTGTCAATTAGTATATTGGAGAAGAGCTTAAAACAAAACGTTGGATGGGATCTTATTTGCAGCCTCTCTAATTCTTACAAGACATAAGATCGCCTTCCTTGAAGATGGGGAATAAAGACCCGAGAGTCGAGCCATCATTCACCCATACCCCAATAAAACATCACATCCATGTTTGAAAGCTGTTCTGGTAGACCGATGTTTGCTGAGCCAACTCTTCTATACTGAGAGGGAGGATTAATTCTTCTATAACTGGAAGGCGTTTCTCTTCTTATCACACCACTCTCTCTACCTCATCTGCATTAAAAACTGCTGAAAGTGTTGCTTAAACATACCCGTATCTACAATACTATTTCTTCCTCTTTGGTCACTAGGTTTTGTTTACTGTTTCGAAGAGCCTGCACTCCGGGCTTGAAGCTAGTTGCCAGTTACTTAGCTATCCTGCAAATCGATCGGATATTGTTTTTATTGCGTGATTCTTCTATATGCTTGCGCTGGAAAGTTGAGTACCTGCGCCCTTTTTCACGCTTAGAGTGCTGGGTGCTTGTCTCGCATTTATTTGCACGTGGTCATTTTTGTTGCCGATTTAACAATGTGGAGAGCACCAGGTGAGAATTTCTTATCAGCTTTAAAGTGCAGGAGGTCCTTTATTTGAGAATCAAATGCTACAGCTACTCGGAATATATGAGTCTTTCCTGAAGTTGTTCTCTTTTCCAGACCAAGTAAATGACAGTGATGGACTTTTTTTTTGGCATTGAGATCTCACTGCCAGCTAAGGCGTAGAGCTTCCGATTTGCAGAAGCTCAATATTCCTGCTGGATGCACTGTTACCATATAATATTTACTATTTGAGAGGAACCTTCACTTGCTCTACGGACAGTTAAAAATGAGAATATGTTCTTAAAAATATACGAGTATTATATATAAATGAATATACTGGTGGTGACGCTCGCCAAGAGCACAGCAATAAAACAGGTAAGTTTTGAAAATAGATTTTTATTAGCCGAAGCGTTCGACTGAAGAGTTCAACTAAAACTAAACTTATTACTAAACCCTACTTATGATGGCACCGCTACATTGTCTGGCTCTCTTCAGCTTTGCGCCTTGTGCCGTTAATTATTCCCGTTGCCTCATTCCTCAACTATGCGCACTCAGCTTGATTTCCGGAGTTGTGTTACCCGTTAACTAGTCCCTCCTTCAAAACGCGTTCGTCCCCGATCGAGCCTAAGTTCTTGATTACCGACCTTATTTCAAGCAAGTCTCTTCTCTTCCTTCGGTACTGCCAGAGGAAGGCGAGGCCGCTGATCAATCTGTATGCTCCCAGACCGAGGATGACGGCCAACATGCATCAGTCCGATGGTGACCATGAACACTTTTTTTAATCTCGTTGATAAATTGCAAGTTCTGTTCGCTGAGATGATGTAGGTAAAGCAGGCTTAAAGTAGTATCGTGACCTGCAATTTCCAACAAGGGTGATGCTGCTATGCCTGTAACCTTCTTCTGCACTTTGTTCCTGTTGATGAATTACGTGCCGATTTTTCTCTCGGTGGAGCCATCAATAGCGATTCTGATCAGACTGTCGTTGATTTGTGTGCTGCAATGTGCCACGCCCTCGGAATACAATTCATGGGCCCATGAGCCGTTGGTGGCCAGTCTACAAAGGTGGACGTGGTTGTTAGTTCGCAGTCGATGACCGCAAGGATCCCCTTTGTCGATTTCCGCTTCGGTGTTTTCTTTCAGTTGAGGAATGGTGCGGTGTGTACCACCGGAAAATCAAAACCCTCTTAACCTAAACTTAATTCTAGGATACTTAATACTAGACACTTCCATCAGCTCAGCGATGGCTACTTCTGTGACTGGCCCAATCAAGATAGATTTTAAATCATTGTCATGAGTAATTACCGGATTTACAACATTAATTTTTGCAAGAGATATGGACTTCTGTGGTCGTGATTATATTTTGAGTTAACAAAACTTCAAATAAATGTGCCGTGTCGGCTGGTATCTCTTTTCCCTTCTTGAGGATTTTGTTGACTATTTCTGTTAAGTGGTTAATTTGTTCTTAGGTCCTGGTGTTAATCAATCTGTTGTTGGATTCTACCACTTGTTCTTCTGTCACTCTAATTTTATGCAAGTCGTCAGCATCCGGTGTGCCGACGATAACCTTCAGTGCTGAACCTAAGAAATCTAAACTCCTTGCTATCCTGTGTGAGTAATTTACCACGAACGTCGAAAGTATTACAAAGAAAGACTTAAAACAGCATAAGATAGTCAGCGAGGCTTATAATAACATATATAAATTAATGGACGCAGGATGCCGCTAATCACTCTATCGAAGGTTGTCCTTGTGGACCACCCTCCCCTTAATACGGACCGTTGTCCCCAGGTCTGCTTCTATTTTTCCTTCTTCGCATAGGGCGGTCAGCTTATTCCCTAGTCTCCTATTAGTTTTTATAAGTACTCTTTCTCCTACCTCGAAGACTCTGTTCTGCCTGGCAGAATTGTTCCTTTCTGATTGCACCAGTTGTGCTTTCTCAATCCTATTTTTTATTGCCTCCCTGAACTCATTTGTGGCGGGGTGAACTATCTCGATCGGCTTCTTATTCGTAACTGAGTGTACTGTCCGGTTGTACTCTACAGTGGCCTGCAAAATGAGGTCAACCGTATCATCAATTTTCTTCTCGAGTTTCAGACACCTAGCAATTTCCACGAGAGTGCTATGAAAGCGCTCTACCTGTCCATTGGAAGTACTGTGAAGAGGGGGTGCGTTTACCACTTCGACGCCGATCGTCTCTGAGTAAAGGACGCCTCGTTATCACAATAGACAGTCTTTGTTCTAGGAAACACATTCATCAATTGAAGGATTGGCGTTTTTACATCTGCTATTGTCCTGGATAGTATGGGCTGAACTATCGCGAACTTGGAGAACTTGTCTATGCAAGTAAGAAACTGTTTCTTATCTGTAGAGAAGATATCTATATGTAACATCTCGCCTGTGTATGACGGAATTGGCGTCACTCCGAGTTCTTGCTTTTTCGGGTGACGGTCGTATTTGCCCTTTGTACAGATTTTGCAATTTGCGACGATTTCGTTAGCCAGTCTAGACATCTTTGGAAAAAAGTAGTCACATAAGATTTGCTTCACATTTTCCTGTGCAGCTCTGTGGGCACGGTTATGCTCGGCGGTGACTATCTCCCTCTGTTCGTTACTGTCCGTAATGTATGACACTATATTTTTGCAATGCCAAAACCTGGTCGAAGGAAAGGACTTTACCAACTCATGTTGGATGCTAGCTAGCGTCGGTAGTTCGCAATGAATTGCATTCATTACGTTTGCGTTGACGACCAATTTGACTTCATCGATGAGGGTGTTGCTATCCACGAAGTGAATAATATGGCGAGTTTTTCCACCGTACAATATGAAATTTTGTTTTAGAGGAAAGCGTGCTTCCTCCAAAATTATCTGGTTTCTTAAACAATTGAGAGGTTTATCAATTGCCTCGACCGTGTAGGTCAATGAAAACTCGCTATGGATTGTGGCAACATCAGACTCGGGTTCGTTTTGTAGAGCATATACAGTTTGTCAAGAAAGTGTTTTCACAAGTACAATGTATGACAATGTATCTTTTAGCGTTGTAATTACAGATACATACTTCCGGAATATTTTTTCAATTTTTTCTTTTGGAATTGCAATTAACACATACTTAAGCATAAAATACCATAACAAAGTACTTCTTATAGCACAAAAACAACCACAAAAAAAAACAAAACAGCAAAAAACAACAAAAAACCACTGTCAAGAAAGTGTTTGCAATTTCATTTCAATTCCATTTTCGCAACATATGCACAGTATCATGAAAGTACCGTTAAAGCGGTTTTTTATTTTTTGTCCTGTGACAGTCATAGGATATCGAATCCAACAATTTTAGTGATTCCTTTTCTGTTTCGAGTGCTTGACTGATCGTTTTAGTTTTGTTTAAATATGCCTGGCCAAAGAATTTCGCTGGACGTAAAACAATTAATTTACTATAACCACTACAAGGGCAAAAGTGTGCGAGAAATTACGGAGATGTTTGGTATATCCGGAAGAACTATATACAACATCATTAATCGGGCAGAACGTGAGAATCGTTTGGATCCTCCAATAACAACTGGTAGGCCAAGGAAGCTAACGGACAGAAATGAGCGTTTTCTGCTAAAAAAGGTGAACGATAACCCTCGAATATCAATAAGGGCCTTGTCATGGGAGATCAGCCAAGAATGTGGTGTACAAGTATCGCATGAAACTATACGGCAAGTACTAAAAAAGCACAAATACACATCAAGAGTTGCACGGAAAAAGCCACTGCTTTCATTGCAAAATATAGAAAAGCGCTTTTTGTTCGCATCGACGTATAGCACCGAACCAAATGAATACTGGGATGATGTTATATTTTGCGACGAAACGAAAATAATGCTTTACTATAACGAAGGACCGAAAAGAGTATGGCATCAGCCCTTGAAAGCTCTATGTAATAAAAACATAATTCCTACTGTGAAATTCGGCAAATTATCTGTGATGGTATGGGGGTGCATATCCATCAGAGGCGTCGGAGACATTGTCTTCATTGAAAACACCATGGACGCGAAACAGTATCTAGGCATTTTGCGAAATCATTTGCTCAGTAGCGCCATAAGCTTTGGTTTTAATTGCAACAATGAGAACAGAAAACCTAAATTCAAATTCTATCAAGATAATGACCCAAAGCATAAAGAGCTAACGGTTAAGACGTGGCTGCTCTATAATTGTAGTAAAGTGCTAGATACAGCAGCTCAGAGCCCCGACCTTAACCCAATCGAGAATATATGGGTACACCTGAAAAATAAAGTGGCAAAAAGGAGTCCGAAAAACAGAAACCAATTAATACAGTATATTAAGGAAGAATGGGCTAATATACCAACTAATTATGACGTAAGAAATATAATTGGATCAATGCCAAGAAGACTAAAGGCAGTAATTGATGCTAAAGGTGGTCACACCAAGTACTGAAGTGTAATTTTTGTATAGTTTACCAGTTCTTGAGGTTATTTTGTTCTATAAGATGAAAATGTGCAAACACTTTCTTGACAGTGTATTTATTGTTGTTTTTGATTGTTTTGTTTTTTTGTTGTTGTTTTTGTACGAAAAGAAATACTTTTTTTTTGTTATTTAATATTTAAGAATGTGTATATCATAATACCAAAAGCAAAAACTGAATAAAACCACTGGAAGTGCCTATATTTATAACAAAATAGGATACATTGTTGTTTTTATTACTTGTGAAAACACTTTCTTGACAAACTGTATGTTTTGTCGAGATAGCGCATCCGCGACAAGATTTTCTTTGCCAGGTTTGTAATAGATTTCAGCGTTATGCTCATCGATAAAAGCTTTCCATCGTTTAATCTTTGCATTCGGGTTCCTATCGGACACCGCGAATGTCAACGGCTGGTGATCAGTATAAATGTTAATATCTCTAGTGCTTAAGTTTTCCCTTAAGTTTTTTTCAATGTCCTTGAAATCATTGTGATGGGTCTGCCATTTTGTGAGAGAACTGCGCCAATGCCGTATGCAGAAGCATCCGTCGTTAGGTCGAACGGCTTCTTAAAATCGGGGTACATGAGAATGACATCTTCGGACGCCAAAATATTTCTCATCCTCTCGAACGCATCGAGCTGTCTTTCATTGAAATTAACGGGTACCTTTTTGGACGCGTGTTTACTCACTGAGCCGTTTTCACCTTTTAGGATGTCAGTAAGAGGCCTTGCAATCGAGGCGAAATCCTTCACAAAACATCTGTAGTAACTAGCCAGACCCAAGAAGGACCTAAGAGCGAAAAGATTATTTGGTTCGACATACTCTTGAATGGCCCTGACTTTTTCGGGGTCCGTCATTGCTCCGGCTCTAGTTACTATGAAACCAAGATATTCCACGCTATCTTTGAAGAATTGCGTCTTTTCTCGGGAAACCTTCATGTTGGCGTCACATAAGCTTTTCAATACCCAATCCAAGTGCCTAACGTGGTCGAACTCATTTTCGGAGAAAATTATGACGTCATCGACATAGACATAACACGACTTGCCGATTTTCTCTCGCAGGACGTCGTCGATTGCCCTCTGGAAAATGCTTCCAGCATTCTTCAGGCCGAATGGCAATCGACAGAATTCGAACTTTCCGCCGTTAATGGAAAATTACGTTTTTTCACGATCTTGCTCTGCGAGGACAATCTGGTGGTAGCCTAACTTCAGGTCCAGAGTCGTAAAGTATTTGGCTTTTCCCAAATTAGCCAAAATCATCGAAATGTTAGGCATTGGCTACTTATCGGCAACGGTGCGCTCATTGAGTTTCCTAAAATCAATTACCAATCATTTATTTTTGTTACCCAACTCATCGCAACCTTTTTTGTCTACAGCCCATGTTGGGTTGTTGTACGGGGACCTTTGGTCTTATGATTTCGTTTCGAAGCAATTCTCTTATTTCATTGTTTACAAACTCTGCCACACCCATTGGGTGCGGATATAGCTTTGAATAAATGGGGTTATTATCGTCGGTGCGGATTGTAGCCACGACTGAGGAGTTAAATGGCAAAAGCTCGTCGGAGTCTGTGAATGCCTTGATTCTTTTCAAAATCATTTTTTTGAACTCGGTTTTTACTGAATTCGGTACTTGAATATCGTCAACATTTGTGAAATTCACGTTATCGCAAATATGGTACTGTAGGTCCTCTAACATTGTACCGTAATTTATCCTGTTAGCCTCCAGATCTAGGTTCGCGCCCACCTGCGTTAGCAGGTCAACGCCTATGATCCCGTCGAACAATGTTAAGGTGTTTAACAGAAAATACGAGGATGTCTTCCCAAAAATATTCATTAAACATTTTCTTTGAATCTTATTGGAGCCATGGATAGAGCTCACGGTGAATGGGGAGTCGACCGGCACTACGCACTTCAGCTCCTTTACAGGCTTTACATAGTTTTTGGCCGCTCCTGTATCTATGAGAAATTTTAGTGTTCTCCCAGCCAACCCTAAAAAATTAACGGGTTCGCTTTCATACCCCGCTCCGTTTTCGGAGTCGACATCTCTGACAGCTGCTGCGGCTATGTCATCGTAGTCAGCAGCACACTGGGTAGAACATTGCTGGTTCAGGTTATTAACCCTTTTGCGCTCTGACCAATCATACGTTCTGAGGTGTTTTGCCTCTTATTCCCCTGGGGATAGCTGTTATGGCCACTGTAACACTGAGTTTTTTGACAATCTGTTGGCTGCCGAAATTTTGACGAGGTTGGATTGATGTGCATGGGCTCAGGAGCACGTCTCTGGCGAACTCAGGCGAACCCCGCAATGAATCATTTCGGGCCTGGGTTTTAAAATAATGCGGGTTTTTTCCCTGGCTGGCATCTCTGCCATTACCCTGTAAATAGCTATATCCTCGACGCGCTTGGGGCTTCTGGCCTTCGAACTTTTGAGCTCTGTCCTCCATGTTCCTAGCGTAATTCGCAGCGAACATGTATCGATCATTGCTTGCCTCTGCCTCCTGAGCCAGTGCCAGAGCGGTTGGCAAATCTTTAGGTTGAGCCGGAAATACGGCTATTCTAAGAGATTTTCTACCGGACACAAAAGTGTGAAGTGCGTCGCCTCTAAACTTTTCATTAAGGACGGCCGCGGCGTCTGCGTCATGTGTCATCAGGGTTTTATTTGTTATTAGAGTTAACTTCTTTTCTATCTCGTCATAGTACTGTTTTAGCCCTAGGTCGCCTTGTCGGATAGTGTCTAGCTCTTGTTGAATAACACGCACCGGTGTCTTATCGGCATACGTGAAATCGATTCTAGCTATAATGGCTTTAAAATTTAACACTGTGTTAAAAGAGGAGAGGACAGCGTTCGCTGAGCCTCTAATTTTATTTCGAATAATAGCGACGGCTTGATAAAGCCTTGAACTGCCATTGTACGGCTCAAACAGCTCATAAGCAGCCGTTGCCGCTTGTCGCCAAGAAATATAGTCTTCTTGTTTACCGTCAAATTACCCCCTGCACAATAGAAATTTTCTGATAAACCTCAACTTCGGGGACTGTGATTTTTAAACTATTCACCTCGTTCCTAACTTCCCTAAATTTCTCGTCAAAAACTTCTGTAATACGAATTGCCTGTGCCGCTAGTGCGCTAGATACAGCGCCTTCTATAATTGATCGCAATTGTTGTGCTTCCATGTTCGAGTTTGTCTCTAATGGTTCTGAAACCCTAAGATTACTAATTCGCCTAATTAGTTCTTGCAGAATGTTGTTATAGTGCCCTGTTTGCTGCTCGATGTTATGGTCAATGTCAAAGGGTTGGCTCATCAGGCTCAGAACAAATTAACTTTTACTTTCTTTTTACAATCCGACGCGAACACAGAATGTTTTTTCTCTTTCTTTTCTCCTAATAATTAAATACCTTGATCACAATTTAATTGAAAAGGAAACTACTTATATAAATTTATTTCATTTACAATTTTTGCAACAGAAGCAAGATCTAAAAGGTATTATATATGTTGCCGACGGCAAAACACTCAGCAGAATTTGTACGTAACACTTTGACAATGATATTGAAAGCTATCTTAATAAGTCATTCACTTACATTATTATTTTATCCCCTGTTACTATTCTAGTGGGCCTTCTCCAGAATCTTCTCCCAGTAGACGTGGCTGTTTGTAACTTCGTCGTTACCTATAGTGCGCCTGCGGCTCTGGTGACACTTTAATTTAATTTAATATTACACTTTGCACGAAAACCAGGGCAACTGTTTCTGATGCAGTTATTTATCAGATCACAACTCTCTTACCTAAGTTCTTTGTTTTTTTTTTTTTTTTGTTTGCTTGTTTGTTGCACTTTTTGTTTGCACTTTGTTTATTTGGTTGTGGGTTCCAATTTTTAAGTTGGGCGCCAATTAATATACTGGTGGTGACGCTCGCCAAGAACACAGCAATAAAACAGGTAAGTTTTGAAAATTGATTTTTATTAGCCGAAACGTTCGATTGAAGAGTTCAACTAAAACTAAACTTATTACTAAACCCTACTTATGATGGCACCGCTGCATTGTCTGGCTCTCTTCAGCTTTGCGCCTTGTGCCGTTAATTATTCCCGTTGCCTCATTCCTCTACGAATTAGCCCAAGTATGCGCACTCAGCTTGATTTCCGGAGTTGTGTTACCCGTTAACTTATACACTGCAGTTGCTGTGCAAAGGTTCGTATTATCCTAGTAGAATGGGGTTCGCAGCTGTACCAAATATGGTGATAGGAAGCATAAAGTTGCTGCATTTAACAATCCACCGAACATATGAGTTAAATCCAATTTGATCCGCCAACCATGAGGAGATCAACGGTAGGAAGACATATGTGTTACTTGAGTATTCCTAAAGTGAACCAGCTAATGCGGTCTTTGGCCAACTGTCTTCAGTTGCTAGCTCCAAGAGAGATGGTGTCTTACCACTTGTGCAATCTACATAGGGAGAGGTCTTCTGTCACTAAGTTGTTTCTCCGGGTAGAAATGTAACACTCTTTGAGTCGGAGCATTTATACATGTATATTCGTCAGCTGTAAATGCCCTTTCTATCTCTACTTTTTTGATCAAGTTAAAGTCGTTGTACAGCTTTCGCTATTATATATCCTTTCCAAACGCCAAATCTGTTTTTGTCGCAAGATATGATTAACCACTTGACCACCTTAGATTTGTTCTTTCGATGGCATCACGGTTTGACACGAGCTAAGGTACATTTTTCTGACAAAAAAGGTTGTATAGTTCCATATTTGCCTTCCTTATAGTGCTCTAGAATTTCCCATTCCGATGATGAATGATAGCCAGTCCAGCTTTACCTCAGAGTTAATGGACACTGTTTCCAACGATTCCTAGCATTTCCAGATATTCCTAGCATATTACGAATACTTTTTCTCTTGCCAAGATTAAGTTGCCTTCCCCGCCACCATTTCTGACTGACACACGGAGCTGTGATCAAAAAAATGGAAGGAGATATAGCCCATCTGAGAGCTCTGTAACTCGTCAGCAGGTTGTCGATCCGTCAGTGTAGAAATAAATCGATGTGTCCACTAAGAATCCTCCAACAATTACCTCAAAGGGATGGAGATTTAAGAGGAAAAATATCATGAAACTGGATTTTCCAACATGCCTGCGACAGCTAGAGTCAACAGTAGCGTCTATGCTTTAAGCTCTTTGATGCACAACCATCTTCAAATAATTGCAAAATCAGTACCCGGTAAGACCAATCCTCCTCAAGAGGAAAAGAATGGTTCAATGAAAATGGATGGCAGAAGGGAGACACAAAATAACGCTGTTACGAAAAAACGAAAACACCAAAAGAAGAATACCGAGGTAGCAGAGTAGGAAAGAACTGACACATGATCTCAGCAGAAGGAAATCGAGGAGTTCCATGAAAGAAACAACAGCCAGACTTCGTATAAGTAGCCTTCATCCGAAAGGCATGGTCTTCTGAGATTTCAGGACTAGAACGATAAGGGTCCCATGTATTCCTAGTTGTTTGTAGACCACATAGACAAAGCCAAGATTAAAATTTACCATAGTGGAGTGCTTTTTCGATTTTTGGTGTTGGGTACTATTCCTTCTCGGCAAAATGTACATCATTCCACCGTCGTTTACCACCCTATAACAATATACCTTTGACTTATACTTCAGGTGCCGCAAACGCACAATTGGCAAAATTTGCTTCCATTATTTCAACTCAATATTGTGACAGTGATCGTATCAGGTAAGTATTCAACGGACCCCATACTTGAACTGGTGTATGAGATCGTCTGTTCAAGCTTGCAATTGCTGTCGTACACTGTCCACATTGAATGGCTCATTCTGTATATCTGGCGGTGTGTTGAAAGTGGAAACTATGGCCCCGATTAAAACATTCTACTCATTAATCATCAAACCAGAAGTTTCATTGTTCTTAAAAGCGATCATCTCCGGCCAAATTCATCTCTGGCGGCTTATTGATAGTGTTCCAATGCACGTCGGCCGTTGATGCTGATAACATAGGGTTTCTTGAGACATTTTGAGAAATTTTGAGTCTGCTTGAAGTTTTTTTGATCAGAGGTTTTCCAAATTCTTTTGTGTACTCGTATGTATGTTCAGAAGTGCGAAAAGCGTTGCAGCTATTAACTGCAGTCTGTTTTCGAATATGTTCTCTTTTTGAAAAGTTTCAGCTTCGATAACTTCCCTTTCTAACTTGGCATCAAAACAATGACATTTACTTCATACCTAGGGCATTGCTTGTATCTTTGTTTGAAGAACCCACAGAAGGTATCTTTGTCAACGGTGTCCTTTCCTGCGGAAAGCGAACCCCTGGCAAGTGCGCTTGCAGAAACCTATATGGGACAATCTCAGAATCTATTCAGCTGCCCGTACAGAAAAACACTCACTCACGAGTTGATATTCTAAGCTATGCACTACTGAATTGCTTCATCT
The DNA here is from genome assembly GCA_949129095.1 of Volucella bombylans. Lineage (NCBI taxonomy): Eukaryota > Metazoa > Arthropoda > Insecta > Diptera > Syrphidae > Volucella > Volucella bombylans. The sequence continues at coordinate 163,190,558 of OX422141.1, read as the reverse complement.
GAACACAATAATAAGAAATTTTCAAAAGAAGCAGAACCTGATTCTGTATGGAAATATTAATTATATGGCCTGTGACCTAGGTCCTCTCGTCTCGATCATATTGGATCCCTAAGGCAAGGATACGTTTCAAAAAAAAAGCAAAAAAACAGCGACAAATTTATTCGGACAGAACCGAGATCAATTAAAGCAACGCCAAAAAGAAAAAAGTGAACAAATGAAAAACCAAATTTTTAGCGTTTTGAAACCTTTTCATTGACCGTGCTGTCACTTAACTTTTTCAACTTGGTATGACCAACGTTTGAGTAGGTTGGTAAAAACATAAAGTTTTATTTTTCTATGATATTGTAATGACTACTTTGGTATACGCATCATCATGCTGCTGCACTTCTGAGTTCCCAGTTTTATCATTCTGCTGTCAGCGACGGATGTTTTGCCGTCGGGTTTTGTTTTGATGAACTACTGACGAACTAAAGGGATTTGAGTGCCCTTAAAATACTTGCACACAGCGTGGGCGAAGGAAAATCAGGGAGGAAAGCAATTGATGTGCGGATGAACGTTGCGAGTTGTACGGCTTAGGAACGAATTACGATATTTTAGAGTGCGTCCGAAAGTAGGCTTGAGGGTGTACTGATAAGCATTCATAGTGAGATGTGTGTTACGGTTATAAGTTTGAGGGGTGGAATGCTACTGAGTGAGTCACGAGAAATTATGTCGCTGTTCGAGGGTGTCCATTGTCTGAATGATATTTCGGGGGCATAAATGCCTTATATATAGCTCAGAAGAGGTGAAGTATTTCTTACATCGTTTGAGCAAACCTAAACATTTTGCTGCATTTTTGACGACATTGAATATCTAGTCATTCTAACGTTCAATAAGTTGTCATTGACACACATACCGAGAATGAAAAGTTTTTCGGTTTTGACGATGAAAGTGCCATTATTCAAGGACAATGGTTGGGTGCTTAGATTTCGCTTTAAAGACAGCAGACAGCATTGTGTTTGGAAGCATACAATTCTACTCTGTTAGTGGTTCCTCACTTAACGTTATTCCGTTAATATCAGCATACGCTGTCGTTCCCGTTCTACAGCCGAGGGGCAGGGACGTGAGTCCAGGAACGAATATGAAAGGGGGAAAATACAGTCATCAGCAAAGAAATATAATTGATTAGAGGAGCAGACAAGAGATGATTGATGAAAATTATAAAGAGTGTCGCAGACAGAACGGAGCCCTGAGACACACCAGCATTTATTTTGTGAATGACTTGAAACCATCCGAGACAACTTGAATTGAACGTTCCGAAAGGTAGTTTTTAGCCCATTGAAGAAGATCAGCCAAACTCTGTCGAATGTCTTAGAAATATCAAGCGCAAACGTCTTCCTTTCACTATATTGATGTACGCTTTGGTTCCACATTTCAGTGGGACGTGCCATTAATCATTAGCGGACCTGTTGCTACGAAAACTGTACTGCCGGTCACTGAGAAGTTTTCATATTTCGAGATATTTCATGAGCCGGCGGTTTATCGGCAATTCGTGCAATGGGTCTGTAGGATGAGAGACAAGAAGATTCTCCTTTTTTTGGGACGGGCTGTAAAAATCTTGTTTTCCATCTGCTCGGAAAGAGTCCTCGAGAGTAGGGTTGATGAGAAAGCTAACGAAGTGGTTTCGCCAGAGAGGAAGAACACCTCTTCAGAAGAAGGGGAGATATACCATCTGGACCAGCGGGTTTCTGAATGTTAAGATCTTTAAGTACTCTTACTACTACATGAGTGCGAAAGTTGATTCGTCCCATTAAAGATTCGACGCACTCAAGTGCAGACGGGGACAAAGCACAATTCGGAAGTGTTGAGTTGTCTGCAAAGTGTGCAGTAAGCACACTCCAAAGAGCTGACAACTGGAATGTCATTATAAATGAGCGTTGAGATGGAGGGTGAGACAGAATTTCTAATATTTCTGACGAACGACCAAAAACATGTACTACCTTTGGGACATTGCAGTATTTTTCTGCCTCAGTCGTATTGAAATTTCACACGCTAAGAAAAATGTTGAAGTCATTTGTTTACATTTTTTCAGTTTTCCCCTGTCAGGTTGGTCTTGAAGGACCTTTCTTTAGCCCTGACAGATGGAAAAATGCGGATGCTGGTGTTTGTTGTGATGAGGCAAGGCCTCTAGCTCACTTGTTCTTTATCAAATTTCAAAAAGCTATCAATTGTGTTAGTCACGAGTTTATTTGGCTAGCCTTGAGCAAATATGTATCCTAGAAAACGTTAAAAGTCCTAGAAAAAGGGACAGCAAGGGTCCAGATTTTAATCCTTGGTGTACCCAGCCAGATCAAAAGCACGCTATTTTGTCTTTTCTGGTAGAGGAAAGCCAATAAACACTCAAAATATTTTCACTAGACCGATGGTCCTTCTTCTCTGAAAGGGTTCGTTCTGTCAGTGGTGGCATCTATGCAGTAATTGCTGCCTGTGGAATTCTACCTACGACTGTGACTATTGGGCTTTTATTCAATATGACTCCATGGATGTAGTGTTTGGGAAATGATAATCAGTACAATAGAAGGTCTTAGCTCTTAGTAAAAACAACACCTAGAGTTCACCTAAAGATATCCTGACTGAAACACATTTCAAGCGAATAACTTTGCACTTCTAATACTAGAGAGAGCAGAAGTCAACAAGGAGTCAGACGACCTACGGTCCGATCTTTCCCTCGCTTGTGAGGAAAAGTGTGTATCTACCCTCGCAAAAGGAATATGTAAAATCATGATATGGAACCTTAAGGGATGATCAGATCTCAAGAGATCCCCATACATGATGCCGACGTCCTATCCTAATGGTACTGTACACTGCACAACCCCAGCAGGTGTCTCAATTCTAAATTCAAATCTCCAGTGGTGCTCACAAGAAAAACTCCTCTTACATGAGCCAACTTGACAACGACTGAAAATTACAATAAGTATCTCCAAGGTGACGACAATAAAGGTAATCAAACCTTCGACTTTCCATAATCCAATTACATACTTTTAGTTCGACACCAACAGGCGAAAGGATATACCCCTGACACTCTTAAAAAAAAAAAAAAGAATAACTTCGAGCAACTCCGTTCGGAACTATATTATTCAATCTCGACCAACAAATACAAGTCACACAGCTATTAACGTGCCTTTTCACAACCCTTTTTGCCCACTCCGAAAACCATCAACCACCCTAGTAACCGTACACAACAAACAGCTTTGTCATCTCTCGGAAAATCTTCCATTAAAACCATTGCCAAGGAGTAATAGGTTTTTACTACATACGAATACAAGCGGATATTAAATGTCAGCAATGGAAATCTGTTCACTCTCAGGATTCCGAACTAACAACTCACAGACTACAGGACCTCCTCAGGAGGCTCCCTTAACCCTCCTTCGAAAGCATATCCCCTTTACAATAAATTATTGTATAAAATTCTCAAGTGTGGAGTTGAAATTCAAAAAGTTTTTCTAGATACCCGGGGCTTGTCTGCCTTTAGCAGCAACAATCATACAAAGAGGCGAACATCACAAAAGGGGAAATCCCTCGAGGACTCATATACAGATACGAGTGAATGTGATTGTCGTCGGCGGCGGCAGCGTTCCTAAACGCCAGCAGGCGTGAATATGATGAATGGGAAAACATTTTCGCCGCCCTATGGTTTCCTTCAAGTCGGTGTCGGTAGACACGATTATTTTATTTTGGAAAACATTTCGCGTAAATACAGATTTCGCATCGCACCTATTTTATTCGTCGTGTACGGTTGTCGAGTACGGATAGAAAGCTAATCGCAAAGCGGAACACATTTAGAAGTCATTTAATGCGCAGGCAAACTCGTATGTCTTATGCATATCGCATTTTTGTGGTTACATTCTACATTGCTATGACAAATCGAAGAGTTATGCATGTGCAAAGGACGAGTATTTGTACTTTTGTCATTTATCGAGTACTTTGCAGTTGCAGGGAAACCAACAACTTTGTTCTTTATGTTTAAACATAAGTGTGTTAGTTAAAACGTGATGCTTCAGGAATATGTCCCTTAAAATAAATGAAAAGTTTTGCTATTGAGTAGTCGTAATTCGGTAAGTCATGTTGTTGAAATGAGGCAAGCCATTCCGAGAGTTGCGCTTTTTCGGGTTTCCGTATTAGCCACCTCAACACCTAACTGTATGTGTTCTTTTGTTAAAATTATTACAAGCCTTGTGGTAAGTAAGATTTCTGTAAACCTTAAATGTGGTTATGCTTAGGGGGCATATGGTTTGTGGTCAGCCATAAATCTCATATTTGAGATCCTTTAGTGTTAAGTTTTAGGTGCACTTTATATACGAGTACATGGATAACTTAGTTTGTGTGATGGTATCAACAGTTAAAAATAATATACCACGTCGCTAGCAAAGTAAAGTTATCTTTTAGCTATTGCTACAATACTAATTAACATCTGGTCCCTTAGAGATGTAACTTTTTATCCAAGCTACTTCAATATATTTAGATCTGTTTGCATTAAGAATTTGCTGGTGAAGTCAAAGTGCTGAAATGGGGTTGGTGGCAGATGAACCCAAATAGGTCAAAAGCAGCTCTTGTATCCCCGAAACTGGTTACTGGCAAAGATTCGATCTCTTTTGCCCAAGGGATTCCAGAGGGAGCCTGGCCCTTCAAATTGGAGATGACGCGCGGGATCAATCATAATTCTACAATACATTCTATGCAAAATAAAAGAACAACAATGTCTTTCGGATATGGGCATGTAATGCTTGAAATCTTGAGCACCCCAACTGCAATAAAGAAGACTTCAACGCGATTTCAATACAATCTACATATTCAAAAAGTAGATTGAACGTTGGCCTTCCTCCCTCCAGACGATCTTGTATTGGAAATTGCCAATGCATTTATAAGATGGAAGCATTGTCAAGTAAACAGATGCAAAGAACAAACAGATCTAGACGATATAAACTTCTCAAACGATGACCTTAAAAGCTGGACTCCGCTCTTATCGGGTAACAAGAACGAGAAAAGTTGGAGTAAATTGGGCTACGAGAAGAACGGTGTGACCCAATAAAGGCAACTATTCATCTGACTCAACAATTAAAGGATACGAAAGCATCCAGCTAATCAAATGACTTCTGTCGTTATATAGTTATACTCGTACTGAAACACTATATCCAAAAATCGCCAAAAAAATGAAAGACTGGCGTCTTCAGGTGACTAAATAAAGCTAAAGATGTAGACTTTTGGGCATCGATATATTGACGTCGTTGTGTTATTTCCATTACATATGTCACTGAAGAGAATACTGAGCTACCTGAAGTGATTTTCGAAAGATAGTGCCTCTGGAGTTGACTTGTGCGTATAGCACAATTCTTTCAAGAACGATGTTGAAAAAATTACACGACATCGCCTTGTTCTTCTGACATTGAAGGTCTCGGTTTTGTCATTACCGACCTTGATAGAGCAACATGCATTCTCCTGGGGAGAAATGTACAGCAGACATATGCGATGTTGAGGAGACTTATTGCCCAGTAGTTGGAGCAATGCAGTGGATCTCCCTTCGGATCGGACAGATAATTCTTAGGTTCCATCCGTCGGGCATACTATGGTCGACCCAGATTTTAGAATGTCGTATCTAACCATCACCTGCTGATTTATGCAGTTCAGTGGTTCAGCCTTGAAGTCCAGCAGCTTGAATATGGTTGTCCTGAGTTCATCCTGGTCGGGTGGACAGAGATATTGCCGGTCTTCGTCTAGGTTGAATGGTTCATTCCGAATAACGGCGGGATGTTACTTGTCATCACTGTTTAACAGTCTGCAGAAATAATCTTACCAAATTTTTAGCACCCAATTTTGAGGTTTCCTTCTTCATCCTTTAGGATGCTTATAGCTTTAGGATGCTCATTGCTCATTTTATTTGTTGGTAAACTTTCGGTCAACAATTAGTTAAACTAATAGAAACCTCTAGTCCATCGAAGCACTAATTGTTACTCTGAGAGAATCGACGTCCAAAACGGGGATCGTCTGGTCCTACACATAGCATTCCCACGGCTTAAGAAGGAGAGTGGACGACTTCATGAACAGCCTCGTTTGATGTAACAGCGAGATATAGAGATATGGAGATATTGTCTAATCTATACGAATTTCTAACCAGTCGATACCAGCCGTTGGAGGCAGTTAAGGTGAAAGATCGTGATAAGAGATGCTAAGCAAGCTTCAGCAACTACGGGTCTGATTCAAGTGTTTTCAGAAAAGCCGCATGGCTATGGCTTCTGTCGCAAACTTCCAATGTAACAGCTGACATCATACACTGACCCACCCAGAAGCCTCTAGGCTTCTAAGAACGATAAACACATCAATTTACTTCAGACTAATACTGGAGCTGCATAAAACCAAATATTACTAGCAAGGGCATGATGTTAGCTCGAGCAATATTGGACTCCCGATCTCAGTCGTATCAGAAAGTGTCTGTTATGAGTACAGATTGCTAAAAACCTGAATCGACCTACAAATTGCAGCAATTGGTGACAACGAAATTAGGGAAAAGTATAGCATGACAGTAACAATACTATCGAAGGTAATGCCCTGTCAAACCACCATTGAAGGCATCATATGTACTACCGAAAATAAGGGGATTGCAGTCAACTTTATACTCGTATATACTTGGAAACTGAGGGGTGAAATATACCACCATATATCTCAAACATTAACCGTGCTGAAAAAATCGATTTACTATTGGGGGTCGAGTTGTACCTTCAATCCATTATCCCCAGACAAACAGAAGTCAATAATGTCAACCCTTCAAAATACGCAATTGGGTTGGATAAATGCGGGGTGAGACAATAGCGCCTGTTTGACAAGAGAAGGTAAGGATTAATGTAGAAGTAAAGAGCTAACGACCGATCGACGCAGATAAGTTTTGATCGTTTTATTTCATTCTTTAAATTCCTAAGTGCCTTTGGCATTACATTCTTTAAGTGTTCAGTCATTCATATTTAATTGCTCTTTATTTGATCCCTGTTTTGTTTAGAACCCAAATGGTTGACCCACTTAGCTTTGATCGCCTCACTGCGGTCATCGTTTTATGTATCAGATTCATCGATACGATCGGGTGAATGTTGAACATAAAAGGCGACGGAGAACGGCTCAAGTAAACATCTGAGGTGAGCATATCGACCCTAACGATGTCACCAGCGAAGATTGTAATGACGGTTGGCAGTGCCTTTGGCTTGGCGTAAAGCTATAGACATGGTATAGGGTGTTGAACTCCCTAAACATTTGGAACTGGCTAAAGGATACCAAACGAAGTGATGGTCGTGGTGGGGATCGTGGAAGGCATTAGCTGAGTAAATAAGTTGATGATAGGAATTGAGAGTTGAGTGTTGTTTTGGTCACGTTGTGAAAAGGTCCATTCGGTCGTCGCTAAGTTGAAATAAGTTTATAAAATTAACATCCTTAACTAACTCCTATATTAAGAAAATTAATGTACCCTATATTAATCTAATTCAAAAAGGAACAATTGTGTTTAATTTGTTTTCAGCATCCGCGAAAACGCGAAAAATACTAGTGTGGGATCTATGATCTTTCCTACATAAATACTTGCGGTACCATAAAATAACACGGCACTAGGTCCCCAAAAAAAATGGTTTAAAGACTCTGAGAGATAGAACATAATATTGAGAAGAATACACCAATCTCAGGAAAAGAAAGGACAAACGACATTCAATTCCAAAACATGATTACAAGACACACGGACTCATCCTTAAGCAGAGTGCAAAAAAATGGATATTCAGAGGCTCTAGCTATTAAGAGATTATAATCCTTTAAAAAAAGACCCCTTGACAATACCAATAGTTAATGAAAGAGTGCCAAAACAAAGGTCATATAACATCGATTTTAAGTAATTATTGTCTTGACACTTTAAATTATTATATAAAATACAGCACCAAAATATTCATATTATATCGTATATAACAATGGAAAACTGTTTGCGATGCCATGACCCGCTGCCCATGGATGGTGAATTCGTAACCTGCGAGAAACGTAAAGGGTGCTACCACTAGGAGTGCTCCTCTGTCTCCTACAATCCATGGAGAAAATTGCCAGCAATGCAAGCTGAAAGTCAACATGCTGGACGGTGCAGATCGGCCAATTCTCCAAAAAATAAAGATTCCACCACCGCAATTTCAATTCCAACTGGCGACATCGATCTCCAACAGAAAACATATTAAGGATAAAGGAAATCAAAGTAAGAGGCGATCAGTGGAAAGCGGGTTTTAGTTTTCCAATATCTGGAAAGCGTGATATATATGTCAGTTCATCTATGCATCCGACAATGTGACTGCAATATTCAAAACCTTAAATCCGGAAATTAATGAAAGCGACATCGAAAAAATTTCTATATTCATAGATAGAAGAATTAGAAAACTAAAAAATCTTTTGGTTTGCTTTCAAAGGAAGCAAACAAAAATTATGATGACAGAAAAGGCGAAAACCAAGAGAACATTAACGTAAAAATATATGTAAAAATGTAAACAGTGAACAAAACTAAAGAACATTTTCGAATTCCATAAATTAAAAAAAAAAATGTTTTGTTTATGATATTTGGTAGCGTAGCCTTTATTTCATATTACTGAGGCACATCTTTTAGAGTCAAGCGTGGGGATGTTATTCCCGATTAATTCTCTGATATAGAATTCTATGGAGTTGAGATCAGGCGATTCTGCTGGCCATAACAGCAATATTGTATTCATTAAGTCAATCGCTTACAGATTTAGCGCTATATTTAGGATTCCTTGTCATATTGGAATATACATCGCAACGGCTTGAGGAAGCTTAAAATTTAGAAAAATTTCCAGGTACATGAAACGATTAATTATGCCATTAATCTTGAATGAAAAAACATCCCCAGATAATAATATTGCCTCCAACGTCCTTAATTGTGTTCCTTGTGAAATGGGGATTAAATCGTTCACCCTTTGGCCTTCGTACCGTCTGAAATCCGTCAGATCCGTTGAAATTAAATTTGTGCCCATCGGAGAAAAGCACCGTTTTCCAGTCTTGCACGTCAATTTCTTTGAGAAATAAATGGCTTTTTGTTGCCCGGTATGATGACAAGCCAATATCAACCGCTCTTCACCGGATCGTCCTGCTTGAAATTTATAAGCTGAGCTCATTTTTAATACTCCTCGATGATAGGAAGAGGTCTTTTTGATTAGCCTGACAATATTTTTAGCTTCGCGACATTTCATCAAATCACTGTATGGCAATAAATGTAATTGATTCGTCGTTATTGAAATCAGACACTATCGTCCCATCGTTAAACTCTCCCATATACCCAAACACTTCGAAAGTATTTTGTATGAAGCTCTAAGCTTCCAATGCAAATCACTTACTTCCCCTAGACAAAATGGCTTCTTGAAGGCTAGGTCAGCCAGAGAAAATCTCGTTTAATTAGTATCCTTTGCCCTCTCTGCCCTAGAGAATGGTAACGAAGTCCATGTAGTTGAAACCGATTTCAGCAAGGCTTTCGATAAAATCTCTCATCGATTAATACTCACATCCTTACTTGGAAAACCGTTTTTATAGTGTTCGTTTTGGGTCAGCCCACTCGGCTCCATTTTGGGCCACTTCTGGAGTTCCACAAGGTAGCCATCTCGGTCCCCTTCTTTTTATATTAATCATAAATGATCTCGATAGGATCATCAAGCACACGTCTGTCACCCTTTACGCCGACGATACCAAATTTTTCAAAACCATTTCCTCACAAGATCTTTATAGTTTTTCGATCTAGTGCTTCAAAAATTTTTGGAACTTACGAGTAATATCGCTAAATTCAATCCATTACCGTGTCACATAAGCGGCACCAATCTCCTCCCCGACTCTACTTTCTCGACAACCAACCTATCTCCTCAGTTCAATCTTTTCACGACCTCGGCATTTTGTGTGATAGGGAGCTCAACTTCCGTTTACATATGAATAAAATAATCCTTAAAGCCAACTCTGCATCAGGTTTTTCAAAACGGTGGTCCGAAAAATTCACCAACCTATACGTGACCAGGTCCCTCTATATCATCTTTGTTCTTCTGCCTCCTAGAGTAAGCCAGTCAAGTGTGGTCCCCATGTCATAGTGTTCATATCTCGAGAATCGAAAGCATTCAGCGCCGTTTTATTCGATTTTCGAGGTATGCCCTGGGACGATCCTTTTTTTCTGCCCCCCTATCAAAACAGTCTCAACCTTATTAATTTAAACACCCTTGAGGAACGTAGAGATGCAGTCGACTTTCTCTTCATTCATTGCCTCTTCAAGCTTCCGTATGCTGTGAAATTTTTTATTTTTTTTATAATGAGCGCGCGCTTAAGAGGTTTGTGTAAAATGTTTGTATACAGCGCGGGCAAGTAAATTTAGGGAGGAAGAAAAGACAGGTACCGATGTACATTGTTTTTAAATGTTTACAAGTTATAACGACCAGGAAATACAGAGATCAGCAGTGCATTCGATAAGCGAGTAGTACGGCTTAGGAACCAATCACGATATTTTAGAGTTAGCATTCGTAGCGAAACGGGTGTTACGGTTGAAGATTTGAATACGCGGAATGTTACTGGCGATTTCAGCGGAGCACTGGTGGTGGAAATAGCGATAATACAAAGTGAGACATTAGACATTACGTCGGTGTTCGATGGTGTCAATTGATGATATTAGTATCATCTATAAGTTTTATCGCACGGTTTTGAATCCTATCTAGCAGGTGCAGAGATGCTTTAGGAGCACTGACATTTAGTGGGCATTGTACTGCAAACTTGGGCGGAGAAATGCCTTATATATTGAAGCCAGATCAGAGGGGGTAAAATATTTCTTACATCGCTTGAGGAAACCTAGACATTTCGCAGCATTTTTGGCGACATCAAATACGTGGTCATTCAAACGTAAGTTGTCACTGACACACGTACCGAGAACGGAAAGTTTTTCGGTTTCGACGATGAAAGTGCCATTCATTGATAATGGCTGGGTGTTTAAATTTCGCTTTAACGACAGCAGACAGCATTGTGTTTTGGAAGCATTAAATTCCACTCAAATTCAATTCAAACCCTACTGTCTTTCACATCACCACTCTCTACCTCAAATCCGTTTTCCTTCACCACTCCAACCAATCTTAGTCTTAAATAAATAAATGGGGGCCTTCACCCCCTCCAACATTAAATTTACTAGTAGATTCGTGGAATTGCTTTAATTATAACGTTCGATCTGCAACGCCGATGGCATACAAGTACTTGTTTTTCTCATTATTAAGATTTAGCTTGAGAAAAAACAAAACGGTGAAATTATTTTACAGGGTGACCAGATAGCAGTAATAGTTTTTCCAATTGCTATATTTCAGTAGCAGTGAAAGTTACCAATGGCATCCGGTTATCAAAATATTCAGTAAGGTTGGCCATTTCATCGTGCACCGCTTTACGCTTGCCGAACGTGCGGAAGTTATTAAAAAATATTCTCCAAATTCCGTCTCGCTCTCATTCTAGCAATTGTACTTGTAAATTGCTCTCATTCTAGCAAATTTTCACAAATTTGACATCTACGTTAGTTTATCTATGGTCAGAGCTCAACAACTTAGAAATATCCAAGCTGTGGTTCCAACAATACGAGGCTGGATGTCATACAAATGAGGCAACTCTCGAAATTCTGAAGGCGACTGGGTCATCTCACGGCGACCGTTCATCAATTGGCCGTCGCAATCATGCTATTTGACATTAATTTGACGCAGTCGACACGACAATTATCGTTAACCAGAACGACGTTGAAGCAACTGAAAAAGTCTTACAGACCGACTTTATATAGTCACAATATGGTGTCACGACAATGGTCTAATCATAAATGTAAAAAAAAAAAAAACTAAAGTGATGCATATATATTACGTCCTCCGCACATCCTAAAATGCACAATTTCAATAAAAATGCATGGTTATAATTTGCTTACATAAGGTTAATAGTCATCAACTTCTTCGAGCTGATGACAACTGTCCTGGATAATGTAGATACATATAAGCACTTAGGAGTGCTATAATGTCGAGGCACTAACAAAACAAAACCAAAGATCCGCTTCCGTTCTTTTCCATCTTAGCTACCGATGTCCGGCTGATGTTCTACAGCACTGCAACCAAACCTCAGTGGAGTCTCAACTAAGGTACGGCATTCTGGTGTGGGGGAAACACGCCGCAGCTCCAACGGCTAAGCTCACTCGATGCCAGCATACAAAAAATGGTTAGGAAGTTACAACGCCATAATGGTAATGACATAAAACAATTCCTCACAATAGAGTTTTTTTTTTCAGTTTTCAATGCATTTTATTTACTTAATCACTAACTCTTACATACTAACAAAAAATGCTTAAATGCTACTCGTAGCTTACAATTACTTAACAATCTTATCCTAACTTACTGGCCCCACACAGGCACTCTAAGCAAATCTAAATTCTTATATCTATGTCTTTCGACTTAGTTTACATTTTATTTATAAATGTTTATTTTGTGTACTTAGGGCTAAGAAAAAATTGATAACAAAAAACTTAGCCTATGGATGTAATTTTTTATTTTTTATAAAAACTTAATATCTAACTTAAAATAAACCTTAGCCTACCTAACCTAGATAAACAATACACACATAAACACACATAGACATTATACACGATCATATACATATATCAGTATACACCTTTGTATACACTGATATATGTATATGTTTCTTAAATGCTAACCTAAACCTATGTAAGCTGGCCATCGCTGTTTACAAAGCAAATACATTGGTCAGCCCTGCCTCATTAGTGAGGCTGGTCCGTAATTGACGGAAACGACGACGAAACATCTTCTCCATCATTCAACCACCAGAAATGCTGGTGCTGCCGAACGACATCACTCTTATCGCGATTCCCCACCGCCCTACTGAACCTGAGGCGATCCACACTGCCGTGTGCGAGGTCTCTGCTGTAGTTGAGTCGCCTGTCCCCAGCTGTCCGAGCGACATGGAAGATTAACGGGACCGCTGATCTATCCTGGATCAACCCTATCTGATCAAGGTAGAGGAATGCTTCCGGTGGAACGAAGCCGTCAAAGCGCACACTCTCGTGGTAAAGGTAATTGGGGTAGTAAGCCCCAGATATCAGGTTATTCGTCGAGGTCATTGCTCTTGCAATGTGCCTTCGAGTCAGCTTAATTACGAAGTTGTCCACTCGTATTAGGTTCGCCCTGTTATAAAGGGCCTCATTAGGATAAAATTTCTTGTTCTCCGATTCTGGTTTTCTGTACAAGCGAAGACAAGCCCTAAGGCAAGCCCTCTCAAACACCCGAATCTTTTCCATTAAGCTTGCTCGTACATTGAACCACACGGGACAACCAAATACCAGCATGGGCCTGATAAGGGCCATGTAGCAGATTACCTTTACCCTCGTATCGAGTTGGCTGCTATAAAACAGTCTCTTTGTAAGGGCAAAAGCACCTTTAGCTCTGGCCAGAGCAGCATCTACATTTTTGCCAAAATACAGAAACTGATCCAGCCAGATTCCAAGGTATCTGACTACATTTCGACAGGCAAGAGGCTGTCCGTACTGTCCAATGATAGAGAACTTTCGCCAATTTTTTCTGGTATCCCTAGAGGCTCCAGATAACGGCGTCCTAAAGAGAATGGTTTCCGACTTCTGAAAGTTGATTTTCAACTTCCAGTCATCGCAAAATCGTCTTATCTTATCGAAGTCACGCTGCAAGAGAGTATTAATGACCTCGATTTTTTTACCTGTTCTGTACGCTATCAAATCGTCTGAGTACGCAATAGTATGGGGAGGTGAACCTATCAAGTCGCTTGTAAAAATGTTGAACAGGATCGGCGAATTGACCGCGCCTTGCTGAAGACCATTTATAATTTGAAATATTGCAACAGAAGTCACATCACCTTTTTTCACGATGAACTGTTTGTTGGTTAGCATGTTATAAAGAATGTACAAGAGTGATTTACTGATCCCCAGCCTAGTCAGCTTATAGAAAAGACCCTCTAACCATACGGTGTCGAAGGCCTTCTCCAAGTCAACAAGGCAGGCACCAGTGCATTGTTTTTTGCCTTTATTCCATTGGATATCGGACACCAGTTTAGACGCGGCATGTGAGATATCATGTCCCGCCTTAAAACCGAATTGATTATCCGGAACTATATGTTTGTCCTCAACCCACCTAGACAGAGCTCTATTGATTACCTTCTCAAAAACCTTACTGATATTCGGAAGGAGACTTATCGACCGGAGATTCGCCGGATTGGATATATCCTTTCCCTTTTTGGGGATAGGTTGAACCACCGCCGTTTTCCAATGCGCTGGATAATGTGCATTATTCATTGCATTATTAAACAGGGTGGTGTAAATGTCCACCGCTTCTAGAGGAAAATGTCGAAGCACGATGTTCGGAATACCATCGGTCCCCACTGATTTCTTAGCCCTGATTGTGTCGAAGATCTCACGGAGTTCTTCCTTCGAAATGAACGGGGGTAGGTCACTCTCTCTGGTCATGACATTATTTGCCATATTTTCGTCGCTGAACCGGGTGAAACCAGAGCCCTCGGATCGCCAGTTCCCTATTTCATTTCGAATGCAGAAGTCGTGCAGCAAGACGCGACTGTCCAGGTCATAATTAGGGCCAATGATATCAATGGCCTTGTATACTTCCTAGTTTATTTATTTGCGTAAACATATTCGGGTTGCTGGTGTTTACAGCCCGAACCTTGTTGTTCCAAAACAAACTTACAGAAATTCTGTAATTTTCTTTTATTAGCGTTTGGATATTTTTAATCGACGATTTCAGTGTCCTAATCTCCAGGTCTCGTCGGTCAGTTAACTGTCTGTACAAGTTTTTAAGTCTTGTCAGAAGTCTACTTTTCTGTCGGTGCAGTGCGTCAATAATAGGATTGCGAAACAGGTCTTCTTTAGTCGTACGTCGATACCGCGGTATTGTAGTGTCCATAGTTTGTTTAATTGTCTCGTCCATTTGTTTTAGGTAATTGTCGATCTCCTCGTTTGACAAATTCCAATTGGACGGTGGGTTGAGCGTGTTCGAGGAGAGTACTCTTGTCAAGGTTGCGGAGAAGCGTGTCCATCGAGTCTTACTGTAGTTGTAAGAATATCTTTGGACAAACTCCTCCAATTCCGCAATTTCGTTAGGAACTGTAATTTCGGTGCTAAAACCGCAATGGTCGCTGTCATACACGAATGTGCGCAGACAGTTTAGCGTTTGTAAATTCGTACCTGTCAGTCGTATACGTTCGTCGTACAGCAGTAGATCCAAATAAGACCCGCCTCTGGGAAACGACGGGTTATCCGTCGCTTTAAGACCGAGTCTGTACATGACATCGTGCTGACCCCACCAATCGAGTAGTAGGTTCCCTCTAGTATTTGCCACATTATTTCCCCAATCTCTGTGTCTAGCGTTGAAATCCCCGCCGATTATAAAATAATTCTCCCCCGATTCCAGCCTCAGAAGTCGAAAAAGCGTGTCGAGCTCTGTAATGAATAGGGTGGATTGTGAAGCCTCAGGTGCATAAACAGAGGCCAAGTACAGCCGCTTTCCACTGCGTAGCGGGATGTAAACGACGACTGCCTCCAACACCCGAAACCTGCGCAACACGCCCTTGTACACTCTGTGAAATTTTATACCTTCTTTAATGAAGATCGCGACACCGCCTCCACGTTTGGATCTGGGCCGGTTTCTTCTTCTAACGATATAATTATTGTACTCCAGTTTGTGCTTATCGGTTAGCTTAGTTTCGCTAGCGAAAAGCACATCAGGAGTTTGGTCTTGTAGCAATTTAAACATTGCGGCTCTTCGTTCAATCCTAATCAGTGAATTAACATTCACCGCAAGGACCTTCAAAGTTTGCTCCACCATGTGCGATTCCTCACAATAGAACAACAACATCTTTAGAACAAATAAAAATTCAATTCAACATCTCAATTGGTCCTATTTGCCATTATGGTCAAGTATCCGCACTAATACGCATTTGCTGCCGATATTCAACAAATGTACTGTAAAATTCTCATTTGAACACCAATGCAATTCAGGTACATATATAGGTTGAATACTGTCAAAAACGGAACCGCCGCAGCTCCTAAAGAAAATACTGCGCTAGTCATGGTAGGAGAGCAGCAGAAGACTGTATGTTAAAAAAAAATGTCAAACGGTCAGAAAGTTAGGTTGGAATTAAGATCCAACGACGGATTTGTTGTTCTTCAATTTTTCTAGTATTTTGATGAGTCAAGAGGAATAATGAAAAGACTAGCGTACGCAGAAATATCCTTATTGTTCGACCTTTTGGGGTTTTTTGGGGTCATAGTGTAAGGAAAACGATTGATGCAAGAGCTTTTAAAATCCAAGACAGCGTGGAATGAACCAATATCTTCTGAACAACAGGATAAATAGGAAGACTTAAAGGTCCAACTACGAGTATACCATATGCCCTGAATAAGTTACGCATTCCAAGATGAAAAGTAGTTTCAAAACCGTCCACAATAGTAACTGTATGCATTCCTAGACATTAATATAATCTGAAAATTGCTTAGTAGCCGGTACAACTCAAATTCCCCCGTTAGCCAAAATAAACCGTTAAGTTTGGGCGATGAAAGCAACGATTTCCACCCATCTGTCGAGCTATCCCGAGCAGTTATGAGAGACGGACGACTAATAAATAGACCTCTGCATCGTTTACCTGACTTAGAAGGATACTCTAAACAATCTTGCTAATTGCTGTGTGAACACCTGAAAAAATTTGTTAGCAATCAGAGTGCAGCTTAATGTCTGGTAAGTCCGCAGTTTACCAAATATTTACACTAGGTATGCAAACCCTAAAGATAATCCAAGAAGTCTCAATCGATATGCATCACCTATTCATCGATTCGAAGACCTCATATGACAGCATCTATAAAGACAAGCTAAACAGATCTGGTGTAGGTATTGGTAACAAATTCATCCGTCTGTACAGGATGACAATGGAAAAAGTTCGTTCCTTTGAACACTTTTGGGTTGTAAAGGACTTTATTTCCTTGGGTGCCGCTGCAATTTGAAACTATGATACAGTTTTTACGAAACAAATTGAAAAATATGTCCCAGAAAACTCACCTATCACCCTTGTTTTGCTATATGACGCAGAAACATAGCTTTTATCAAACATTTATGGAAGTTACTGTGGAAGAAAAGTTCTTCGAGTACACATACATGAACATTGACCTTGTCGGAAAGACCTGAGTTTATCAGCTTAGATAATTTTCATATGCTCTAGCATCCTTTAGAGACAACGCGGTAAGGAAAGACCTCGTCAAAGGTTGCTCAAAAAGCTGGAAATAGACCTCAAACAACTTTGAATGCGCACGTGGAGCTCAATAGGCGCACGATCACGCTAAATGAATAGAATTATGGGTTGAGGCTCAAGTTTACTCCGTATTGTGGTGTACCGTGGTGTCTAAAGTAAGCTAAAACGAAGTAGAAGCACTTAAGGAAGGGAGATCAGCTAAGTTTTATTTAGCAGGCAGCGAACAGGCACAAAAATTAAATTGCAATACAACGTGAGTCCTGAGTCTCTGAACCAAATGCGGAGTCGATACTCTTAGTTATCTAACTACAGCTACAGGCTATGTGACACACGAATTCGAGTTAAAAACGCAGTATTGCATAAAACCGTAGTAGCCAACGTAGTACATCGCAAGACTCGGCAAGCGTAGGTACTCATATAAACTGGTATGTTAGCTGTTAATAGGTACGAGTACGACGTCGAAACCGTCTAGAATATCGCCAAGAGGTTCCAAGCAATACAAATTAAGAGTACTAGAGTACACCTTACAAACTTTTTTGTTTTTCTTTTTTAAATTAGCGCACACTCAACAGAGAGAGAGAGAGAGTGAGATACTGATATACGTTGGTTTTAAATGTCTGAATGTTACAATGACTAGGAAATAGAGAGCTCTGTAGCGCCTTCCATAAGCGAGTTGTACGGCTTAGGAATGAATCACGATATTTCAGAGTACGTCCTCAGAATTCATAGCGAGACAAGTGTTACGGTTAAAGATTTGCGGGGGCTGTATGCTACTGGCGATATCTATGGAGCACTGGTGGTGGAAAAAAACAGAGTCAGACACGAGAGATTACGTCGGTGTATTACGGTGTCCAATGACTGAGTGATGTTAGCATCGAAATTTAATAAGCTTAGCGTACGCTAAATTTAATTAGCTGATATGACACATTTGTCCGACCAGCCTAGAGGCGATATCACATCGACATTGTATTTATCTGGGTGGGAGGTTCAAAACAAGTTCAAGATGTTGGCGGTATGATTATCAACGTTTGGTATTCGAGTGGGCTGATCGACAAGCTAGGTCAAGTTGTTTTCCGCAGTGAAGATGTCAATACACCGCCTTTCAGGTGTTATCTATCCAAAAGTCGAAGTCATCCAGAAATGTGTATATCTAAATCATAATTGTGTTTTATTCAAATTTACTTTGGGAACCACAAAATGGTTGACCCTATATGATTATGATACTGCAAGATTAATACAACTATTCACTGCCATTGGTGCCATTGGTGATCTATAATCAGGTAAAACAGCAATGGGAAAACCTCAAATTCTTAAAATACTATTCCCTTGTGCCATGGTGTCTATACATAACTCAAACTTTGAAGGCTTTTTCGTGGTCACTTTTCTCAACATAATATGGTCTTGTGATCAGAAAGTAAATAGTTAATGTGGCTTCAACATGAGAACGGAAGATAGCTAGCATAATAGAAGGGGCTGAGTTTAGCCAGGCTTAGAACTATCATCAGATTAACGCGGCTGCAGTTAACAGAGCGTATATTACTCCTCTGCTTTTATGTTCTTTATGTTATCTTTGGCAGCTTGGCGTGGGACTTCTCTATTAATCGATCTTTACTCAAAGTGTTCGTATGGCAATACTAGAATACCAATTAGAGCGGACTTAACAGCTTCTTTAGGAATTTTAACTGGTTGTTATACTTCCTCGATAACGACGTTGATACCGCTGCTTATATGGTCACAGACACTATTCTCTTTGGAATGAGGTCCTTTATTCCTCATCGGATGTAGAGAAAAAGCATGGTAAAGAAGTAGTCAGGGTTAGAGAAATGTTTTTTCGGTTCTTCAAGACCAACCCGACAGAGGAAAATCGAAAAAAGTTCAAACAAGCCAGGAATGAGTGCATCGTTTTTCTTAAGCAATCGAAATTCTAATATGACCAAAAACTGAGGCAAAAATACTATAATGTATCAAAGTTAGTAAAAGCTTTCGATCGCTGGTAGTATTCCGCCCTTTCAAGCCGTAACACCCATCTCGCTATAAATTCTCATCAGTTTAGGTATCGATGATAGCTCAACTAAGCATCAATTGTGAGCAGGAGGAGTGTGAAAGCCGGTCAAACTAATGGGTTCGTACAATCCGGAGGCTCACTCTTTTTCTTCCTTTATTAACCATTAAGTACTAATGTAACCCGTATAATTACGCCCAATATTACATCTGCATTGCTACTGTGCCACTTGTGGGATTGGCTGAATTTACGGACCTTGAAACCATTCTCCAGGCCACCCTAGTTTGGATCACCTTATTAGTAAGGCCAAGAGCTTGTTGGTATTTTCGCATTTGACTGATCGAATTATTTTGTTGGCCCTTTTTTAATCTCTGCTGGAACTTGAGCCTCTATTGCTTTTGGATCGCATTTCCGTACTACTTCTTCATCATTATTCGTAAATTTTGAATCGCATCAAATGTTGATCTGCCTATCACAAAGTCGTATTCCCTTTCATGAAGGTGAACAATATTGCGTTGTCGATTTTTTAGAACTCTCTCTTACTTGTATATTTTCAAAGTATGCAACATTAGTTTCAATGATCGGCAGTTGTTGTCATTTTTCATATCGCCATTGCCTTTATACAGTGGAACATGAGAGCTAACCGTACTCGACTTAGGCATTCTGTTGCCTCTTACCATATCCTTTGAACAAAATCGTAATACAAGACTTCATATTTTCGCCCATACTTCGGAGAGCACATGATCCGGTCCGGCTGCACGGCCCTGTTCATTCTTTTTACAGCTTCGCTAACTTCTGCTTCAGCAAAAACTTAATATCTTCCTCTTCATTCACGACAGCCGAGGGGATGGTACTGCATAGATATTCTTAGTTAAGTATCGGATTAAGGTAATCTTGACGGCTATTTCGTTCTCCTTATGAACAGTTTTCAATGCTTAGCCTGTACTTAGCTCACGATTCAAAGGCATTTTGCTCTTTAGCGCTATTTTCGTCCCATGGTTCCACCCCGCTACCTTATTAATCTGGATCCGGTCTCTGGAAACACCGAGCCGATTTGTGAGTCACATTCACACACTTTGCGTGTTTTCTTGGTTTGTGGTATTTTGGAGCCATTCTTGCAAATTTTCTAGCCTAGCTGATCTCTATCCTTATTTTAGTTGAGCCAGTTTATTTTCTAAGCTGATGCCAGTTTTCGTTTGTTTTTATCTGATTTATTCACGACAAATTCTGCCTAAAAGTCTAAAAGTTTTGCTGAATTGCTGGTGGTTTTTCCAAGATCTCTTTAGAATGTTTCATAGATGGTAATCTTTCTGCAATACGAGTATATTGCAAAATGCCACTCTTACTGGATTAGTAGCGTTTTTAGCTCACTCGCAGTAAAATACTAAACTCTAATGAGTTTAGTATATCTTCTCCCGATAAGTTTTTTATTTCGAAACCGTTTCCTCCAAGGCAGCCTTTGTGTTCATAGTTCTATTCTCCGACGTATTCATTTAAATTTCACCGATGAAAAGCCCTTGGTGTTCCATTTAAAAGCTCATAAAGGTACAGCTAATATGTTTCTTTTTCTGGATGGTTATTGCCTATTTGCGTAGGCGCTTACAGGTTTCATGATCCATTATTAGTTTTATTGCCATTAATCTGTCTCTAAGTTTTAACACGATTACGATATTGTCGAGAAGATGGCACATCCGTTCTTATTTCATTCCATTGTGCATGTTTTCGTTAGCAAATTAAAGTAGTGGACTCATTCCACCACTTGGCCTCATATTAAATTGTCGCAATACGTTTTTTCGTTCGAAATATTTGCGCATCATTGTACCGACGTTTTATGCAACTCTCGAGCCCTGATGTGAACACGTCCATAATGCGAAAGAACTGTCTAGCAAAATGGTTTATTCATATAAATTCACTCCTTTGATGCCGCACTTTCGTGCAATTCTCCCTTCATTCATGTGGCGCTAGTGTGAATGAATGTACTCGTATGAATGTAGAATCTGAGTTCTACCCCACCTGTAGTTTCCAGACGTGGAACGTAGATATTGCGCATTAGATATTAATGCACCTCAGGCTTATCTTAGGTGATTATTGTGCTTATAGTATTTGTCAGTCGTTTTAAGCAATCTTGTGTTTTTAGTGATTTTTTATAAATTGTAGTTTGCGTAGATGAAGTTTTTAGGATGACAATTAGCTAGTTAAAACAGTGCGCATCAGTCGTCTAAATTGGTCTAAGAGCCCTCGATTCTTACCTGGAGGTAAGGGTGTAGTAAAAGAAGACCTCGCCTCAGGTGGTGTTCCCAAGCATAAGAGTATAAAATTGGATGTAATTGGCCAAAATTCACGCTGATTTGAAAGGTTTATTGGTTAAGCCCCAGGTCCATCATACAGGTCATTGACATACAATTTCAGGTGGAACCACAGTCCGGATTGTAGTTGAATGTGGAAGGTTACGTCTCTAAGCATGTAAATAGAGTGAACGTGGTAAGTATGTAGACAACAAAAGCACTAGCTTTTATTCGAGTAGAGTCATACACATAATTAACTCAGTAAAAATATTGGTTCTCAACTCACGCAATTTTGTAATGTCCATCTTAGTCATTATGAAATAAAAACCGAAAACGCAAAACTTGGGCGATATGAGGATACGAAGATGAGAGATATTGGTCCCAAAATTGATTTTCCGCAATGACGTACTATAATTTGCAATAGGTCATAGCTCCGCACACGCCGTTCATTCCTTTCCTTGTCACAATTTTGACTTGTGTACTCGTACCATTACGAAATCCTGACTTAAGAAAAAAATGTCATTCAAAACATATTAAAAGCCCAAGTTCTTGTTGTTTATCAAACCTACTGTCTGCGCTTTCCCTGGAACGAAGCTTAGTAAAAACAAAATGGCAGTCTTACTTTTTACTCATTTAAGGTGCTGTGCACACATTGTAGTGGATCTGCGTGTGTTCATTAATTTTGTGTTGTAATATCAAAGCCTTGAATTAAACTAACAAGCTTCAGCTGCGGCGGCGGTATCACAAGACTTCGCCAACTAAGTCGTTTCCTGCTACCCACATTAACTTGTAGGTAAGGAGTGAAAATTGTGGAATATATGTAATGTATGGCAGCATCAAATTAATTCACAGCATGCAACGCATCATTACGGTCCCGCAAAAAAGTGATTCATTTCCTGTAAATCCTTTTGTGACGTTTACTTCCTGTTCCACCACTACCACCACCAGCTACAAGGCAGACATTTCGAGTATAAATAGGAGTTCCTCCCCGTACTGTGGAATAATTCGTCGTTGTTTGTTTCTAGTTGTTGTTGTTTTCTAGTCCACGCAACAAATTTGTTGCTGTACCAACACAATAACACCCTGTCAATTCCATGGACCAAACCACGACGACTTTCAAGCTAATGATGATGCTCCTGCTCCACTGCTGCTTCTCTGATGATGCTGATGCTGCTACTGTTGATGATGATGGTAATGGGGATAGGGATGCTGTTTCACATGCAGAATACATCCATAGGGACTGATACCGGATTTGTTCATAATTAATGGCAATTTCCTTGGCTTTATCGTAACGGAGCATTTGCTGTTCCTGCAACATTACTCCCGTCTTAAGCTCTATGCCCGTGGCAGCGCCAATGAGAGTGTATCCTTGAATGTGTTTGTTGTATGAATGCGAATGTGTTGCTGGTCACCCGAACAGCCCTTCAGGGGGAGTGTTAGTTGTAAGCCTCTTTTCTTAATTTATTGCCACAGGAAATTAATTGCTGAATAATAGCATTCTAAATGTATTTTCCTGAACTTTAATTACGACACAGGCAATTGCCGAGCTTTGCGCCAATGTGAATTCGCTAGATACCATGTAGCCATGTATACCATGCCATGGATGGTCTGGCACTGTTGAATGTCTTGGAATGTCCAGATTCTTGAAATTTCTTTGGCCTTAAGTAGTTGTTGGATGTTTTGAGTTGCTGTGGACTCGTGAAGACTTTAAGACATTTTATGGTGAGTTAACCGAGTTTTAATGAACACTCCACCGAATGTTTTCCAAATAGACGTTTAATTAATCAAAACAGTATGGCAGCTGGGGAGATAGATATCAACACTGTGTATTTGGAGCTCCTTCTTTAAAGAAGAACTTCCCTTTTGAAAAACATAGATCCAATTTAAATGCATTTTGTAGTTTGTTCTGTGACTTAAATTGGACAGTTCTGTCATAGCCTCATTGAAGAAGCCGCTGACAGAAGATTATATTGATCATGATTATCAGATGACAATCCACGGTTTCGAATGTCAATTAGAGAATAGCACTGGAAATTAATCGACACTTGCTGAGAAGACCTTGATGTACTCTGTCATGTTATCAAGGTATTATCACATGGCAAGTAGTATCTGAGAAGTTATTGACAGTGATTGTCATTCTGCTCACTTGGCCATTAAAGAGTTCTACCCCCGTAATGGAATTCTTCGCAATAAGTGGAAATTTTCCCCACCGGGAAGACATTTCAAAATATTTGACATCAATAGGTTGTGATGTACAGATATGTGTTGAATAGAATAGACACTTTCTAGGGCATCTTTAAGTACTTATGAAATGTGCTTTCTCCGATTTGGGAAACAATTTTTTATTTACTATGTAGTATACTTATATTTATATATACATCATAGTAGGCTTTAAAATCATCTTTTATATTATAAATATTGAAAATTATGAAAAACAGAAATTCAGAATAATTTAGGCAAGAAAAACAAAGAGGATAATTAAATTAACAATTATTTAATTTACTCGTATTAGGCTGGAAAAACAATAGTAAGTTCAATACATATTATTAGAAATTGAGTAGTAATTTACCAGTAAATACGCGAAATGAGTTCGTCGTTGTATCAAGTCGACAAGCTATCAAATGATAGTTTTGATAGCTGGAAGATACAAATGAGGTCTGTCCTCGTACATTCTGAACTTTGACCACATATTTCTGGGGAAAATCTGAAACCAGAATTAGCAACTAACAACCAGAATGCAGCTGAAATTTCAAACTGGACAAAGAAGGACGAGAAGGCTCTTGCAACCATTCTACTGTGTGTACAGTCGACCTGGCTAAGCCACACCAAAAACTGCAAATGAGCGAGGGAAACATGAATAAAATTATCACCTAGTGGTCCCGCTAGGACGGTCAAACTTTTTAATCAATTGTTAGCATTAAAATTAGATGTAAATAGTTCGGTTTCAAACCATTTAGTTCAATTTTTTTATGAATTAATTTATGCCTCCGGAATACTGGAGGCATGTCTTACATCTATCGTACGTCTATATGATCAATTTGATTTAATGTTTCATGATCCGTAGGCCATCATGTCCCCTTTTGTACTAGTATATTAAAATAAGGAAACCGTGTGCTTGCTATAGTGATATTTCGACCCGACTAAAACTCAAATAAGTCTAAGTTCGTTGCCAGACGTGGTGTAGTGTGATGTCCTCCTTTCCTATTTCGGACATTGCTCATATGTCTTGCCGAGGAGCTTGAAGGAATATTCTTTGATGGCGTCATCCTTGTCTTCGGCAAGCGCTTCGGTGCATATTAGACTTATGTTAACGAATTTAAACTTCACCCAAATTATAATAAGAGGCTCGCTCACGTGTCGGCCGCATATGACAAATCTTCGTCCGAATAAGTGCTGTTTATTTTCTCTATACCAATCACTGACAGGGGTCAAAAGCCTCTGATAACTGCTTGGCTGCACGTAGCCTGTTAAGGGTCCGAACATTCTACATGCAGATCCGAAGGACGCTGTCCTTTAAGCGCTTGCCAGGCTCGTCTGCAGTAAATCTGTTATTATCTGAAACTATTAGCCCTTTCGTCACATTTTTTCAACCTCTTCCATATACGAGTAGGATACTGGCGTAGGACAATATTATACAACTGGTCGAGCATGCTCTTTCAATTTTAGCAGTTACCGAGGACCACCACTGAAAGGTAAGGCAAGCAATACGCTACGCACTGGATTGTTGTGCTGCTGACCGAATTCAAGTTATAGGACATTCAGCAATTTCCTCATAAATCAGTCCATTTCAAATAACTGTTATCTTAATAAATAGACAGGCGAGGGTAAAATGCAATACGTTCATAGCATTAACGAACACAGTCAAAGGATAGAGGAAGGCCAATATAATGAAAGTTTGCCTAATAAATCTAATCTTTAATCTCAGCATCGTTTGCTTAGACTTTATGAAGGGAAGATTCATATGTGAACTGCCCCGACTACAGTGGGACCAACAACCTATTTACTGTGCCAACATTCAAAGCCATTTCTTAACCGATCATGCATCTGATTCGAATCGTTTGATTCCAGTAAAGAAACAGGTTCATCTAGGTGGCGGTACACATTGAAGCTGCTTAAAAGAAAATGTGGGGATAAAAATTCAATCGGTCGAATTGCTGACCTAAACTCAGTCTTTCCGATGCATAATGATGTCTTTTTGAAAGCTCTAAAGAAATGATGGGCAGCCAAAGATGCATCAGCCATTGGCTCACACCTCTTACACCGAGAAAAAAAAACGGTCTGTTAAGAGGGAGATACGCCTTTCCCCGAGAATGTCAATGCGATTCATTTGTTTTAGAAAACTGGTTCTTGTTCACTGTGCACTTACATCATCTCTCCTGTCGGGGAGTCTTTGTCCTTTGATATTTTAGGGCATTTTGGCTCAATCTCAAGTTGTCATAACCAATCCATTTCGTTGGATTGTGGGCCTGGCTTTTGATGTCTGTTTTGTGCTTGGCCAAGCACACTAGTAAGGAGAATTGCTGAATTTTTTGTCTGGTCTGCTAGTAAAAAGCTTCAAAATTATTAGGCTTCACCGTACTAAGGAGACATCGAAATTCTTTTTGCCAGATATGATTCTACCTATAAGACCATCACGGATCAAGCATTAAGGATGAAGAGTAAATAATGTATTGTATATAGTTAAAATTCTAAAATCTTTATTGTTTCTGTAATGTAAGAGCGAACAGTATAACAAAATCAGACAGCTTCAACCGATTACTTATTCTTTCTAACAATCTGTCCATAGTCCCCTTTGTGTGGACACTTGTAGGTATCTCTTGTCATTGACATATCCACGAACTCAGCCTTGCGCTTTTCCTCTAATTCTTGAATCCATTTACGTAAGCCAAAGTTCGTTGCATTTCCAAAACTATTAAGAATGTCAACACCACTGAAGCGCCCAGAATCAGTTACCAACTGCCCACATTTGTTCCTCCCTGGCTTAATGCGATAGTTTATATCCAATGATGTTGCCAAATTCTTAATAAATTGTTCAGCATTGTAAAACTTCACGGATGAATGATGTGCTCGAGCACGATTCCGGAATCCTTGAACGTAGCTGGATAGATAAATTTCACAAAGATCCTTTTCCCACATTGCCTTGGCATAATTTAAAGCATATTCCGAGAGCTCAGCCTCTGATTTTGCTTGACTTTTTTGCGGACCTTTTTCCGCGGCCGCTCTATTTTCGAACCAATTCCCAATCAAGATGTTGTCATTGTAGGTCTTTTCAGTTTTTGGGTCGAGAAAAGAGTTTTTATCATTCATTCTAGCATTCACCTTCAACATTGGATTTACTGAGTTTGATTATGAAAACAAAAATAGTTCGTTTTTTATTGTTGACATTTCGGTTGACTTTGTAGTGTATTACTTTGTTGAGCAATTTTTTCCTTAAACAAGGAAAATCTCAGTGAATAATTCCAAAAATATTATAAAAAGAATCTGGTGTTGACGGCATGGTTTGAATGGCTCCTAGTCCGGAAGTGAAGCAGTCTCCTGCCGACTGCCAACATCTGCATAACATCTGTTGCATTACAAGTGGTTTTTTCCAAGGCTCTGAACCTGGTCCTTTACTTTGTAAATGCGTATGAAAGTTGACAGAGGGTGGGTGAGTTAGGGTTTGGAGTACCTGTTGAAAAAACTAACGTACTTAGGCCTAATGGCCAATTTTGATGCTACGTGGGTCTGCGATGCTCTTGGGACTAACCTGAGCTTATGATAAAGCTTTGGAGACTGTTAGCGTTTATATTGTTTAGATCGATGAAGTCATTGTAGAAGAAAGCTAATAAGTAGAGTTTCCTTCTTTGGGAGAGCTGGGCATTTACAGAGTATATAGATGATTGTCTCCTTCTCCTACTCTTAGATGCAGCTACTGCATAAATAAAAAAATCAAACATTTTTGCAAGCTTGCCTACCATATAAGAAGTGTCCAGTCATCACACCTATGATGGCGTTGAGATGTTACCTTATTTGGAAGATGAAACTCTTAGAGTGATTCAGATACAGCTTTGTGCAGATCTGTTTCGTCACTAGATATATTGATCCAACAGTCCACCTAAGGTCCGTTCTTTAGTTAACATCCAGCTTTAATATTAGTTTGCACTTAGCGATTGGTATACCGATGCTACCCTTTCACGTTAGAATAGATAGTGTGGTTCCAATTTTGGTGAAGTCGGCACTACAATTCCCTTTAATGTCTTTGTACCCCGACACCCAACATATGTATGGTATGTAAAGGTTGAACTGCTCTGCTATCTCCGTAAGAGATGATTGGCATTCAAGGGTGGTTCTAGAATTTATTGAGACTGAGTCCAGGGACTTGATAGCGGCCTGCCTAACCAAAAGGTTGCAAATATCACTTGCAGATATCACACCAAAATTTCCGCTTGGAACAGATGCAGTCGAAGCTATTCGCCTGTTGAAAGTATCGAGGAGTGGCAATTGAAACAGAGTATCCAGTGCCGACACGGGCTCCGCTTATGCACAGACATGTTGCTCTTTGGACTTTGCTTAGTTTGCTGCAGTTGACTGCATTATCTAACGACGTACACCCGACAAGCACTCCGTAGGTGAGTATCGGACTTATAAACGAGACGTATAGCCAGCGGGTTATGAGAGGTTAGAAGAGGTTGAGAATAAAGCTACTGCAGCTTTCTTCACTCTTTCTTGAATGTTAGATTCCAAATATAGTTTCCTGTCAAAAATGAGACTGACTCTCACTGCATCGAAAAACACTTAGCTGGTGCCATTGATTGAGGGAGAGTCTATGATTGGAGTTTTATGTTTCCTGGAAATGAGGACAAGAACAGTTTTATGGGGGCTTACTTCCAATACACAGCGATCAGTCCAGCGGGTTAATCTGTTAAGATTTAGCTGAAGGAGTTCTTTAATGGTATTAAGGCTATAGCAACGTCGTCCGCATAGGCAATTACCCTGCTACCACCCGCTTCCAGGTATATCAGCAGTTCTTTAACTACTAAGTTCCAGTGACACATCATTCAGCAGAAGCCCCACCCAGTTTGTAGTTGATTATTCTGCTATTTAGCATAACACTGATCAACTATCCAAGTGAGTCATCTACCTGCAGACTTGATAGCGCAGTCGTAATTTCGAATGTGTTGGCGTTGTTAAAGGCGCTCTATGTGTCCAGGAAAGCGACCACTGTGTACTCTCTATATTGTAGGGATCGTTCGATGTGGCTAGTCAGTGAATGCAGAGCCAAGGACAGGGATATCAATCAGTCGTTGTAGAGATTCCAGAAGGAAAGATTATACACTTATAGGTGTGAGGTCCTTTGGGACAACATGAAGCATTTTCCGGCTTTGGAAATGAAAACTACATTTATTTCTCTCCATTACAGTGAAGTGTGGATCAATTCTACGCAGCTCCTCATGATATTCTCTAGGGAAGGCAGGATAATATCTGAGGACCTTTGTAGCTCGGCAGATAGTATACCGTCCGGACCAGCAGACTTATATGCTTTGAAGTTATGCAGCGCCCAAAGCAGCTTCTCTCTTGTATTCAGACCATGAATTTTAGTCCCGGTTGTAGTAGTCTTGTTATCTTTGCTACTGGACGTGAATAGGGAGCTACCAGGAAAGTGGGTGTCCAGTAGCAGGTTGAGTGATCCACCACTTTAAGTCGTCCAAGAGCCACCAGTTTTTTTCAAACAGCTCGGCATCATCGGATTTGTACAAAGGATTTTTCTTAGCCGCGATGCCTCAGAGTTTCTGTTATTTTGTGACAGAATGACCTCTAGGATTGTCGTTTTGCCTTCCTCACTTCTTTTTTGTATATTTTGTGGAATTCCTTGTATGAGTCCCAGTCAGTCACTTTTACTGTGCTTTCTGCTGGGTTTAAAAGTTATCTACAAAGGATTCGGTATGAATTTTTTTGTCTCTAGGTTGAATAAGCGGGCAGGAAGCAGCAATTGCCTTATTGAGAGCCAGGGTGAAATCACCACAGCGTTTTTTTTTAGTTGAAATGCTGCTTCCTCAACCAATCTATGCAATGATGGTATCGACCTTTCGAATAGTATTTCCAATCTGCTACCATCTTCGTTTCTGTCTTGTAGTTTTTGTAGAACTCTGACAAACTCTCTCATGGAACTCCGAATTGTGTTGCGGAAAATTTTCCCGCAACAAGTTTGGCTCTCTTTTCCCGTGTAAGTCCCTTCGGTCCCTCTTTTCTTTGAGTGGGAACACCGAGCTCTGGAGGAGGTGGAGGGCAGCCATTGTCCCATCAGTCAGTAGCCCACCAACCTTAGACCTCGGAAAATTACCCAACAAACACCCCAACGAAAGCCAACAACAGGAGGCTTAAATAACACCAAATCCTGCTACCGATGTGGGTGCGGACACCGGCATCACATCCCACAACTGATGTGGATGCAGCTAGCCAGAGCTAGCAACGAGCCAAGTAATCGATGGGTGAAGAGACGACGATCTCTTTTATAGCAACACCCCAACGAAGGAGCAACAAAGGAGCAACAGTGGTGTGCAGGCGGACGGCCAGTATAATCGGGCAAACCCCAAGGACGTACCAGCTTTAAAAGTTAGGTTCGATGGGTGAAGGGATGACGACCCCTTTTTAAGCCAGCACCCCACCGTTGGAGCACCGAAGGAGCAGCAGAGTCATGTAGGCGGACGGCCAAGTATTAACACAGCCTCCACAGAGGGAACAGACAAACATACATACAATACACAAACATACAACAACAACCAACACACAACAAATAATGGTTGAACAAGAAAAAAAGTACAAACTGGCAGAGAGGCTAGGGGGCAGAAGGGCCCGACTAGAAGAAATTAATAAAGAATTGTAAGGAGTGACGCTATTGGTCAGTCCCCCGCCCCTCCAAATCTGAACGCCGATCCACTGGAGTAGTTAGGGACCCGCGAAAAAAAAATATATAAAAATTATAGTTTGCACAGGCACTAAACTTAGCTTTAGTGATTTGCGGCGATCCAACAAACTGTTGGATCGAGATACAATCCCTTCTGGATTATATCTACACTTTTTTCCTTTCGTCCCAACGCTCCAGCTACCATCCCATAGCAGTTCCTTTCTACTTCGCGATCGTGTTAATTTTAACAAACAATTTTTATTAGTGTAATCCGATGGGGGAAAATTATCCAAATTACCCGGGTAGCAGAAAGGAAAGGAACTCTGATTTTCGCAATTTCTTTTGTAGAAGCTAAGAGTAGGAGAATTGCTAGGCATAGATAGGATACACAGCTTCCATAAACAAACTCGCTCAGTGGAATTCCCAGTCATTACTGGAAGTGGGAGCGAACTCCGGGACTGAGGAGTTTAGCATGAATGTGGAAAATGGTATGTATGAGAGGCCTAGTCGGACACGGGTGCACACACTAACAAAGCTTGCTAGTGTTGTAGCTAGAAATCCCGTCGTTGGGTCCACTAGTGCTGAATGAATGTGTGAGAGAATGTGTGTGTGTGTCTGGCGGGAGCTGTGGATCGTAAAAGATCTGGAAGTCACTTTTGTGACGACCAGCATATAGCGAGGGTCAGTTTTTTGTTCGGTGCAAAAGAAAAAAAAATTAAGCTTTAGATTTGCGAAAAGCAATTATTTTTTTTCCTTTTAAAAAAAAAAGTAAAGTAGAGTAGAGATTTTTCTTGTGGGAATAGAGTCGCGACTTCTACTTAAAAAAAAAAGGAATTAAAAGAAACCCAACAGGAGAAGGAGAAAGGAGAGTTCAAGGACAGGAACGAGGAGTCGGGTTCGAGTAGCGGGACACAAAGAAACGGTGCCAATAAGGGGCACCTCACCGCCATAACAAAAGATAAGAAGAGTGTAGTGCAGTGTAGTGTAGAGAAAAGAAAAAAACAAACCCGAAATTCGTTTTTTTTATTCGAAGATTGAGACTACGGTAGGCCGCGCGTGAGTAGAATTCCCGAGAACAGACGGGATACGCGGTCCGTTAAGTAACGTTTTTTTCTTGTTTGGGACCGTAAAAATAGCGGGTCATTTCCCGACAAGTGTACAGCTACGTAAACTGAAAATAAATCGTCGAGCCCCAACGGGGCCTTATAACGTTGAGGAAATCTGTTTTTTTTTTCTTCTTTAATTTTTTTCTTCTTTTCGTTCGTTTTTTTTTGTCTCGTATCAGTGCCGGGAATCAAACATAGCAATTGAAATGGCCAGAAATTATTTTTCTTTATAAATTGCGCGTGGTAGAGAGTGTACCCTTACAATGTTTGCACACAGCGTGGGTGAAGGAAAATTACGGAAAAAAGAAAGAAAGTCATCGATGTAAGTTTGATTGCTTGCAGATTATAATGACTAGGAACTAGAGACCTCACCAAAACATTGTATGAGCGAGTTGAACGGCTTCGGAAAGGGGTAAACTGATGAGCATTCACATCGAGGTTGAAGGGTCGGATTACCACTTTCAATTTCGAGTTCGAGGATACGGCAAATTTTGGAGAGTATTAATTGACTGGGTAGTTTGATATCACATATAAGTCGCGTTTCAAATCCTATTTAGCAAGTGCAGAGATGTCTCCGGAGCACTAGACTGGTGGTTTTGTTTGATTAACTACTTGATATATTGAAGCCAGATCACTTAAAGATGACAACGAATATGTGGTCATTTTAACGTAGGTTGTCATTTACACACCTTCCGGAGATGAAAATGATAGGGACGGAAGTTTGGGAATGAATTTGAGAAGCAAGGAAATATATTGGATTTTAAGAAGTACCAAGATACCATTGAAGAAAATTAAGAACAGTGCCAAGGACAAAACGCAACCACCAGCGCTTATTTTGTGGTTATCAGCTTAAAGTGAAAGATAATTTGTAATCCAAATCTACCCGATTTTAACAAGAGTCTGATACCAAACTTAATCAAATGCCACACATAAAAGAAGTACAATGGATTATTTCCTTATCTCAATTTTCTGTTCCTATTGTCTCAGTGACAATTGGAAGAACCTGATACTGCGCACCTTGGCATGTTTGGCGGATAAGCAAGTCTTTCAATCAGACATTGGTGGAACATGTTGTCTTAATTAAAGCAATGAAAACAGTCTCTGGCAATTGGCAACCATGTTGGCAGAAGACAGAGTAACTGACTAACATATATGATATGTAGCCTTCGCGCATCGCTCTCTACGACCCTCTTGTAAGAGGTGGCCTTCTCTACTTCCATAAGCTCAAATTAGAGGATATTTCCTTAATGGGATACCCGGCGCTTTTACCTAAATTAAACTCAGTTCACACCAGCACACGCAATTAAAGAATTTTAGTCAATCAGTAGTAGTAGATGGTTCTACTACTATTCGCAGTATTCATAGTCGGTTTTACTACTTCGTGACTGTGAGACAAAAAAAAAATGAATTCGCAGAAGTGGTTAAGGGTTCTACTTTATATCAGCGACTACCATGGCTGCACATACTTCACTTTCAACCCAAAATCCAGGAAATTAGAGAATTCAGGTTTTCGATACCAAATATCGCACTTTGTACTCCAAACTATTAGGCTGTTGACCTATTTCTGGATCTTTATGGTTTGCATAGGTCTTTTCGGATGAAAGACTAACGAGAAATCGTCGATTGTAGGATATTTGTTAATCCTACTCCGAATTATTTGCTTCTATTTATGATTTTGTGGTATTGCCTTCTTAATCAGTGGACGTTATTTGAAAAACAGATGTCGAATTCTTTTGACACTCAACGAGATGATGTCCATCTTTGACAAGATCCAGGAGATCACCAATCACCAACTCTAACGACCTAAAAGTGTCGAAAAGTGTACTGAAGTGGCTGATAATGAGTATTTTTATTACTATTTCAGAAATGGCTGTTGTTCTGAAAGAAGTAATATGAAACTTCGGGTGCAACATCTTCAGATTGTACTGGTCAAACTGGCCTATTGGAGTCACATTCATGCATAACTAGTCCTGATGACCTTCTATGAGAAACTAAATCGGTTCCTAAGTTCCCACATTGAGACTATGGAAAGACGTGAGCTGGCCTACAAGATTAGAGTTCTAGTTGAGTTTTATTCGATGCTGTACTTTTTAGTGTATCTGAGCGCCGTTTCGTGACATTTATGCCTGGTACACTATTCTGTTTGACATTTATGGATTTCCTTTGAAAAACAACAAAATACACGTGGCTGACTTGATTGGTGTGCTGCTTGTGGCCGCAAAAAATTTTCAAACGATCTTCGAAGTCTGTTTCCTAAATCATATCGCAGAAAGGCTCTTAGTTTTGGATAGCCAATTTCGGCAGAAAATTTGGGCAGTGTTTTGCAAGCGAAAGGTGTTGAGGAACAAGCGTAAAAGTGAGAAGCTCGTAAGTACTGGGAAAGTATATTGTGCCTAAAAACCTATGGACATGATCCTTTCTAGATTGAATTGGCACTGTTAACTGGTCTTACCCGAGGCTTACGGACGAAGGCATTTCATGTATTCAATCTGGACCGCCAGATGATATTTAAAATTGGAGCATGTTTGGTTCTGTGGAATATAATTATTTTCATAAATTTAAGAAGCCTCAACTGAAGGGAATAAACGAAGAATTTATGCTCGGTCCTTGAAATTAAATTGTTTCCGCTCGAAAATGGTCGTTAGTACGTTGTACTTACATTGTACGTAAAAATTGCCATTAAGATTGGAGTCCTGCAGAAATCTCCCATCGCTTTGCCTTGAGAAATCTATCTATTATAATGAAATTACTTCTAATTTATTAGATTTAAGTTCTGTAAATGATTTTAATATGAATGTACCATAATTGTTCAATTGTTGTATGTAGTAATAAATCGAATTGAACCGAATTAATAAAATCACCAAATAAGGTGTTTGATATTGAGGTTGCGAACGAAGTGTCTGTAGTATTCTTTAAGCACCCCTGTCATCCCAATAACAGTGGAATAAATTTTCTATTGATTTAGATCAAAGATTCTTCAATATAAAAGAACCGTCCACTTGAGTGATAACATTCCAATTGACATAAGCTCCATTGTTTTGGATGTCCAAATGAATCGAGGAAACAACACCGAATCAGACCACTTAAAGTACGAGTCAAGATCATTCCGATCGGGATTATCCTAAAATCTCCAAATTCTATTGTGCCAGCACTAAGCGCTCAACGACAATAGGCGAAGCTGTCAGTAAGTCATCCGAAACGCCGTATATAATGGGTTAAATTTCACACGAACACCACAATGAAACCCTTGTTTTGATTAAGAGCTCCCCACAAGCACATGCAGTGAAATATAAGGCGTACAAAGTGGCCTGGGAAATGGGACGGTGGCTACTTGAGAACTACAATATATTAGCAATCCAGATAGGTTTCTTGAAAGCAAATAAGTAAGTAGAGAAGAGAAACTAGCCAAGGATATAAATATAAAACTCGCCAAGGATATAAATTGTACGGTCACAGTTGTTACTGAAAGGTTGGAAAGTAGTCTACAGATTGTTTAACGGTGAAGACGATTAGAATGCCACACTATCAGATAGAATAAAGAATTCAACGCGGATGTTAAACGGAAACAGTTTCGGACTTCTGACTAAGAAGGATTCTGAATAGTGACAGTTAAAGTAAGAACTGTTAAATCATTTACAGCAGCGACTGTTGATTTGGTAAAGAAATCAAACTTCTCAATATCGCATATGATTCCATATCTAGGATGCTATGTGGAAAACTAAAGTACTTTATTGGTCTTTTAGGCCTGTGAATCAACTGGATATCCTCGACTAGACATCACCTGTTCATCGACAAAAAGCCACAAATAAAAGCAATAGCTACATAGAGATATACTTATCCTTACGGTATTCTACCAAAACCATAAACTTCGGTGTAACATAACTGAGGCTTTTGATGATTCTAACAAAATGTCGTGTGAAAGGATTGTCCGAAACGCTTTCCGAGGCACGCTAGTATAGGATCACCACATTTACATTGTTGAAAGACAGCAACAGGGTGTTTGTAGTTTTGAAACGAGGGTTAGACAAAGTAATATATATTTTATCGACAAGAGAGGACGCCCAACATCAACCGCTCGGACAGCACCTTACAGCAGGAAACTATATTTCTGAGGTGGTTCAGGATTTTGTCTAACTGGACGCCACTGTAATTTTAATCAGTTGCACCGTGATCAAGTAAAGAGCCTTTGCTGCCAATCGCAGTTTCCTTGAACTAAAATGTGAAAAAGGGCACTGTAACGACCCTTAATGTCTCAGTCTAAGTATCTATTCGCCCGAGCTGTGTGCAAGCATTTTAAGGGTACTCAAATCCCTTGAATGCTCGAATATTATAAAAAAAAATGGAGCGGAAGCACAGACTTTATCTAAAGCCAAATAGTTTGCTGCGAAAGAAATATGACTTTCGTATCCGTCTGCATAATCTAAATTCGGAGACAAAGATATAATAACGAAACGTATACAGCAACATTAAGGTGTTCAGAAGGCCTGTAATACATCAACTTTGGTGGTTGGCCCGAATACATAGCACAGGAAAACATAGCTTAGTTGGTCCACTCAAGTTTCTTTAACTAGCAGTGAAATTTGACATTGTCATCCTCCACGACGACGCCAGCGATACATCCTAGGTTGGTTTTGGTTGAAATCCTGGCCCATTTCTTGTAGCATCATTAAAAGTAAAGTATGTAAAGTAAGTCCTAAGTTTAAAAGAAATGGCTTTTGCATCACTAGAGTGTCGAAAGAGCTTTGGTACCTCTTACCGTGTTTCGATGTTTAGGAATGTATAGTTTTTAGGATATCTCGTATGTATTCGCCTTTATTTGACAATAGGATCCTTACGGCGCTTAGAACTAGTTAGCTAAGTATGTACAGTCAGTCTAAATCGTTCTACAGTTAGGAATGGACCAGGGTCTCAACCACTAGACCTCTCCAGCCAACTTGATAAATGGCCAGCCTTCCCTAGTTACGCACGGAAAGTTAGTTTCAACTTGTGTGCGCAACTTAAGAATAAGCCATTAAAGATGCTTTATTCAAATTCTTCTGGCCGAATCGATGTCACCGTACAAATTGTAGCTGAATCTGGAGTAGTGTCATTCATCGCAGAGGCATGTTAAATAAAATCGCGGACCACTATATATCTGTCTATTGGTATATGTCTTATGTGTGTTATGTATAATTTTATTTGACAGTATACACCTTGTTTAAGCGCTTATAAGAAGGATAAGATCAGAACTGGCCAGGACAATGTATACCATAGTGACGATTTTCTACCAATCGTCACCCTCTACGATACTTACTATCATCGTACTCGTATAAACGCTTAAACCGGCTTAGATAACGTACGTCTGCGAGACGTATGTTCTTTTTCTGTTGCTTTCATTCTCACGGTTATTGTCACACCAAGCTGCTATTCGCATTACTTTAAATTGCAGACTGTAGCGGTTGGTGATGTTTATATTTTGAGGTAATCTATTTTTTCTCCGTGTTATGACTATTTAATACGCAGGATTAAGTAGGACCAGACCCCCAGTTACTGTCAGTTCACCACATCTTCTCCCCCATTTTTTAATTCAAGGTACCATCCGCAGCGCGTCAAGAATCGAGTTGACTGAAGGCAAATTTCTAGACTAATTACTTGTCCATACAATCCAGACTTTTGTGCATATAGATCATATTTTCACTAGCTTCTCGTGGGAGCACAATTTCATAAATAAAAATCACTGAAGCTGGTCCCGTGTATTTCTGCTGCCTTAGACAGCACAGTCACTGATAAGACCTGCAGTTTGATTATTTTATTTCTTTTTTCGCGTCTTTATTACCTTTGCGTATACCTATAACCTGTAAAAAAAAGTAAGAGAAAATTGAAGAACATATGCTGATACTGTCAACCAGCACAGACATGGAGAAGTTTGTACTAGCTGGCTGGCTGGCTGGCAAGAAAGATTTATGAAACTTAAAGCCCCTCAAGAACTCAGTGGATGCCACGAAGAATGTCGACGGCCTCTTCTACTTGGGCGTAAAAGAAGATTCACCCAGAACTTGTATTCTTGCCAAGTGATTGAAAGAACGAACCTACGCCACTTAGGTTCTGCAAAAATATCACCAGCACAAGTGTGTCCTCTAGATTATGGCGAATTCAGTCCATAATATTTCGAATTTGGTTAACAGAGGTTAACTCTGCGAAAGAATCGTTAAACCTTCTTATAAGCGCTTATCTGGATGCCCTAGATGTCAGAGACATGTTTTAATGTTTTCCAGTAACTGGACTGAAGAAACACTAGTTTTTACATCCTAAGCAGGAAAAACCTCGTGTATGCTCCCGAAGGATCTCATTATTGATGCTAAAGACCATAGAAAGAAACTCTGGTCTTCTCATCAAGTACAGTCTCAATCACAGAAGACTTGGCATTCCCACCAAGAAGATAAATCAATTGAGACAGCACTACACTTTTCTTTACGGCCCATTGAAAAATCATCTTTCTCAAGGAGTATACGATGGAGGCGTTAACTGATATCAGGCGAGCTTTCAACAAATTTAACACCTCTCCAATTAGCAATTCTGGTCGAGATTTATTAGATCCCTAGAAACAGTAGACAGCTTGGCAACTTCAACGCACCAATGTCCCACGCCAAATAAATGACATACTTTCAAGCATTTTCCATAACCAGTGACTCATCTAGATGACGGTAATACTAATGTGTTCCATAGCCGATCCTTCGAAAACAGGAGAAGAGATACATATCTCCTTACTCACAAACATAATTACAGGACATTCATACTTGACAAATTTATCAAGAAATCTCTTTGGTTTCAAAGTTATCATGATGGACTTACAACTGGTCTCAAGGAGGACCACTCCAGCCTAACCTAGCAATCGTCACAGATGACCGTACGTTCAGCTTCAGCTTGTATTCAGGGCTTAATGTGCGATTTCTTTCTTCCTCAAATTCTGCCAATTTTCGCAGCAAATGTTGAACCAAGACACAACTGAATTTTTTTAGAAAATCATTCAAGAATCGAATATGACGTAGAATTCGCTGAACAGATCACCGATTCGCCCAGATCGCCAATTCTGTTTCATGCATACCCTCATTGATGCAATGATGCCCAATTAGGCTAAAAAACTAAAACCCACATTCGATCTCAAATATCTTTATTGAGCATTCGTATCCGTACTCAATTTCACAGTCCAATTCGTAAATTGCCCACGTAAGCAAAAATATAATTCACATGATTCCTCTGACTCAACTTAACCGTTAACACCC
This sequence comes from Volucella bombylans, assembly GCA_949129095.1. Taxonomy (NCBI): domain Eukaryota; kingdom Metazoa; phylum Arthropoda; class Insecta; order Diptera; family Syrphidae; genus Volucella; species Volucella bombylans. The sequence goes on along the minus strand of OX422141.1, from coordinate 163,151,688 downwards.
TGAAAGCCCCCATAATTCAAGGGTACTCACTTGACACTCCAACGTGGCACTGCCACCCTCCAGCGCGAACACCATCTGCCTGTAAACGGCTATCATCGGTGAAACTGCAAAGAAACAGATACACACTTTCAAACCGAACAATCTCGACATGAACACAAATCCACACACGTCTGGATACGTGCCCATTCTGTAGGTAGATAACTACAGGATGCGGATACTTACAATGAACCTCAACAAGGAATGTAGCATTTGCCACCGGTGGTATGCCGTTGTCTGCAAAACAGGTATACGGCGCCATGTGGTTCCGAGTGATATTGCTGATCTGTAATGTGTGTCCGCTAACCGAAGACACTGTGGAAACAAGGAAATAAGGACTTTACGTTGCAACTTAACTTCATTACTAACAGCTTTACTTACATTCCTCTCTCTCAAGGGCTATAGTCCTGCCGTCACCACGACGCCATTCGACATGTGGCAAAGGATTACCATTCGCTGCACAGGCCAACTTAAGGTTCTTACCTTCCTCGACGATGATTGTCCTCTGGATATCGGGTGCATTGATGTCTGTATTGGAAGGAGACAAGTTGTGTGTTAAAAAGGATTTCAAAGTTAACTGTTCTCTTGGTACAATAAAAACCAAGTGAGCGACATAAAAGTTCTTAAGGATTTACGTGCAAGCACTCATACTCGTACTCACTGTGTGCGCTAAGGTTGTTCTCTACATCTTTTAATTAATAAATCGCACCATCATCGCCATTACGGCACCCCCGCCCACTCCAGAAATACGAGTATAAAATTCTTGCAACCATTATAACAGATACGTATGTGTATATTGGGTAGACATGGACCCAAACCCGTTTCAACTTACCAGCAATCGATGGCGGAATAAGCAGCTCACTTGAATAGCTGCCATTAACTTTAACTTTCCATGCGTTTATGCCTGGTATGCCAGGTGTTCCATTAGTGCCGGGCTTCCCTGGACGTCCTCGAGGACCGGCAATTCCTATAACCAAAGGGAAACGGATGAGAATGGCCAGCGAATGGAGTACGTCTGTTTGTCGCAAGGATACAATGTAAATAAAAAGTGTTCCAACTTTCAACACATGCCATTACCAGGTGGCTACAGCTAGGAATACAAGTGATTTAAGGCCAGCGTAGGAGGAGGGAGGAAAGGGAATTCTATAACTGCGAATGCTTAATCAACACCCGCTATTTTCTTCACCATGGAACCGAGGCAATGTACACTTTTGCATCCGTAGCTGTGTTCGTGAGTTTGCCTCACCCAGTTTTCAATGGGACGAAGACGACGACGTTGGTGACTTTTTCTAGCCGGTGGGCTAGATTGGGTTATTGCCAAAGGAAGAAAGGGGAGAAAACTCTAATTAATTAGGATTTAACTATGCATGTTTGTCTACATCTGTGTCTGCTTTTTTGTTCATGCTCCATAACTACAACGAGAATGGAAAATAAGATTTTTCCATTAATTTCGCATAAGTGCCCGTGTCATTGAATTGGTCGGGACGGGGGGGGGGGGGGGAGGGGGGCGACAACAGAATAAAAGACTCTTAGAGAGAGATTTGAGGTTTAGTGTTTATTCGTTAAGAATTTCACATGGGTAGCCGGAGTTTTGGAGAGCACCCTATGCTTCTGCTGAGTTTCTAGAAAAGGTAGAGCTCATTAAAAATTAGGGCACATCCATCTGGCAGTAACAGCTCCTCCAGTAGAGGGCGTTCCAAATTGCAATTGAAAATTCACAAAAGTGCTTCATTTTATTTTGCCGCTCTCCTTAATTTTTTCTGTTTTTTTTCTTTCCTGAACTCCTCATCATCGTGGTAGCCGTACTATCATACAAGCTGGTGTTTGGTCCTTTGTGAGTGTGTTCCTTCTTTTTGTTAGTTTTGCAAGCAGTTTATTTGGAGGAGAAAGTTTGTAGTTCGCTGCCTCTAGTGGATGATTAAGTGTGTGAAATTACGAAAGACAAAGGCTTATGACAAAGGAGATATTGGGTCACATACAGTTGCATAGAAAAGTACGTTTCAGTTGAATTGCACACATAATGAAGGGTGGCAGTGAGGGGTTTAGGGTCGCTTAATAAAGAAAGTCACCCTAGAAATGGTTTTAATTTTATGGTTTCACTGCACTTCGGTTTTGGGCCAGGCCAGGGCATAAAGTTTTCAAGCTTTTTTTTTTGTTTTGAGAGGGTAACCCTAGACGTCCGACTTTGTTGCAGAAGTTTAAAGAAAAGCTTTTGAGCTAATGTTGGGCATATTTATTGTAAAATGTTGAGTTGAGAATTTCCGCAGGAAAAATTTATGTTTGAAAATCAGCTTTGCTATGAAATTGGAGACTTTTTATCATTGAAAGCCTGTTAAGTACAAATTGAATTGAAGCAATTCAGCTCTGGTGGCACTTTTGAACTTCTGAATTCGAGTGACCCACGGGTCAAGTGAGTTATAAATGATTCTTAAAAGTTAAAACAAACTTCAAACTAAGCAAGTTCAAGGATGATAAATCCCCTTGCTCATACGGTTTATAACGAAAAGCTCCATATGCCAACTCGTATGGAGGCCGAGATTTTGCGAAGAATAAGGGGAGGAAAATATTTATTTAGGTGGGGCTACAATTCGGGGTGAACCTGCGCCCAAATTAACAAGCCCCTTCAGCCAACTCAATCCTTAGCTTACTGCCATAAGTTGTAGACACCAATTCGGCTGTCGACTGCGACGTTCCATATAATTCGTCGATCTTCTGTGTTCCTTCTATATATTTTGGTAGATTCTGTTTCAACACTATCGAAAACACTGGTGACAGTCCGCTGAGCTCTGCCAATTATGCCAATATCATCGACGAAGGCTAGTAGTTGCACACACTTTTGAAAGATTGTGATTCCGGTGTTCGCTTGAGAGTTCCGCACAATTCTTTCAAGTATGTTGCTAAAGAAGTCATATGACAGCACGTCACCTTGTCTAAAACCATTTTTGACATTAAAATTCTCGGGTAAGTCGTTAACGAACTTGTTGAAGCAGCACCGACGTCATTCTGCACCGACGGACGAGTTTGGCAGTGATGCCATAACTAGACATGGCTCTCAATAACTCGCTTCTATAAATCCTGTCATATGAGTCTTCAGAATAGGTGAGAAAATAGTGAGTATCGATTTGGACCTCTTGAGTTATATTCAGGATCTGCCGGAGTGTGAACATTTGGTCGATTTCGGACTTCCCTGACCTTAAACCTCAGTGTTGTAGGGGCCAATCAGGTTGTTGACAATGTTTTTCCGGTGGTCATTCAATGTGTCAGATGAGATATTGTACGCAATATTGAGGAGATTTCGTACGCCCCAATAGTTTGCGCAGTTGAGAATGTACCAAATGGTGATGAGATTCCATTCATCAGGCACACACTCTTCTGACCAGATCTCAGAAATGAGTTCTCCACAAAGTCGTTTCCAGCAGATTTGTATATCTAGGCGGGTAAGCCGTTAGATCAAGCGGCTTTGTTAGATTTAAGCTTAAATTTGGTTATGTGGACGGAAGTTTTGGCTACATTCATCTAAATTGAATGGTCTATTCTGCCTGACGGCTGATTGTTGTTATATTCTCAGCACCAACTGTGGCACTAATACAAGGTCTGATACATTCTTTTTACCTGTTGGTAAAATGTTCGTGTGTTGTTCCTGGAGTACAAACTGTCGATATCTTCTCATGCTCCGAAGGAAGAAATTTTGGAGTAGCCTTTGTTCTTCCTGTCTTTTTGTTAACGAGTGGTTCTCGTCCTTCCTTGCAGCACCGGTTCGAAGCTGCGTGTGCTTGCCCGCAGTTTTCATCCAACCAGGAATTTCTTGGTGGTGGTCGGATGAAACCCAGCACCTCTGTTGGTGTTAGCCGGCATCTACTCGTAAGGCATACCAATTGTTGGAGTTGTTTAATGGTTTCGGGATAAGAATTCGGCAAAGATGCTGGTGTTCTCTTCTGCTTACAGCTTTTCTACTTTATATCTTTTCAGAGTAGTTCTTCTTTTTTGGATCACTTGAGGAATCCGCATTCGTATCTTGGCTGTAAAAAATTAATGACCCGACCAATAATTGGCTGCCCGGGAGATCATGACAAATATACTACCCGAGGAATGCTTTACGTCGATCGCAAAATGGCCAATTTGATTTAGCACCTCATGATCTGGAGACGTCCATGTCCCTTTGTGTATGTTGAGATGTGGAATCCGTGTACTTGCTATAACGGCATTTCGTGCCGCCACAAAATCAATAGGTTTAAGTCAGTTTCCAGACTTGCTGTCGTGTAGGCTGTGCTTATCAACTTGCCTACCAAAAATGTTTTCCTTTCCATACTTAGGACATTGTTTTCTAAAGAATCTCCTAGAAATTGTCTTTGATGGCGTCGTAGAAGTTTGCGTGCGGCCATGAGTGCATATTAGACTTATGTAAACGGGAGTGTTGAGCTAACTAGAAATAGCATTAAAACAAAACTCTGTCTTAAATGACTAACCCTCAGCAGGAGGATAATCTCCCCAGTTGCGCCTCAGATGAAGGCAGATAGGTACACTATTGATGATCATACAATATGAAAACAAGTAATATTAGGACCAGGAACAGCTTTCGTACAGACGAATAACTAGCGGAGGATCTACACTGCTATAAAGTAGATATCACGGTCAATAACCAGGTGTGGTGGTATGAGCCGCACAATTTCTGTATAAAGAATGGTGGCTCGGACAGGGAGCAGAAACAGCGTCTATTTGGGTGTTGATTTATTTTAAACTAGAAGTCTTAAGCCTTTGGTATATGAGCGAATGACTTGTAATCTGAAAGTTCGCCACCATATTCCTGATATGCCTTAAAGCTTAGATAAGAGAAATTGCTGATACTTCCAAAGAATGTTTTTATTAGCTCCTCGAAAAACCTACGAGAAATGACGTAGTATGACATAAAAGTGGATTTGGATGATTTTAACGGCAAAATGGGAAAAGAGCCTGACTTTGATTACACAATCACAAACCTAGTTGCAACCGTGGTACGTCTACAGATGTCTAGGACACCACAATAACAGGTAAGTACAGTGACATACTGCACTTAATGCTGAAGATCAGTTTCATCGATGAGAAGATGCTGAGATGTGCCGGATTGTCGCACGAACACGACTATGGTTTCATAAACTGTGTAGACAAGTTAATGTTACTCGCCTATGAATCGACGCGAACGAGCAAATTAGGAAGGGAAATCATTCTCTCTCCGTTGAAAAAGAAATGGAATGAGAAGCTAGCTAGCGGAGAACTCCTAATCCAGAAATAACTTTCAGAAGTCTTACCAAATATATCAGGCTAACAAAAACCAAACTGCAACCTGTAGGGATGAACAAGGAAATTTGGTAATAGAGTTACATTCACTGCTATGAATATGAGAAAACCGAGCATAACAAGCCTGCTGGTCCTCATGGCCTACTTGCCAAGCTATTTCACGCAGAAAGAGATGACTTGCAGATAGCGTACACAAACTTATTCCTACATTTGATCAAACGAAAGTGTGTTTGGTGAATGGATTCACTGCGTGGTTTGTCCAATTCACAAAAAGAATTCCTTCACAACTGCGTCATCTATAGTTGCACCAGCTTTCTTTCTTACAAGATCTTGTCTGCCATATTATGTCTACGTCTGAAATAATTTTTAGCGATCTGATTGGCAACAACCACTACGGTTTACTGAATATTCCACAAATATACAAATATTCACACTTCGGCAGATCCTAGAGAAAACCCGAGAATTCTAAATCATACTCATCACACCTCTATCGATTTCAGGATGACTATGATAGCATCTATACGGAGGCATATCTAGTTTCTGCACCCTTGCCAAACGCGTCAGATTGTAGATAAAGACGATGGGGAATACTAGCCAGAGACAAACTGTTTTAAATATTGACATCATTAGAACAACGCAGCGACCATGCACTGGTGTGCTTGCAAGTATTGGATACGTAAACCTGCCTTGCCAAAAAATACTAAGTGACTCTTTGTGAGATCCTCATCATACCATTTTTCATTTGTGGCACAGCAGCGTGTAACATATATTAGCTAAGGTGAATGAAGATATCCTTGGTCGCTTTAAACGCAAGATTCACCGAGTCGTTTTTAGTCCCATATGCGTTGACGAACGACATCAACCTGAACAGTAAAGTAATCATCACTCGCCCGAGATGTTTAGGACATTTAGAAGATTTTGACGCTACCGTTCGAAGAGTTTTAAATCCAAAAAGATAATAAGAAACTTGTGCTTATCACTCTTCCTGCTATAGGTACTCTGGGAAAAACCAGCACCTGTTCCTGTCGATCGGGTGTGATGATGAATGACATTTCTGCATCTTTTAACGACTCCAATTCGCCTAGCGCCGATTGTATAAATTCAGCTTTGTGGCAAAACAGGTGCAAATGAGTAACTGTCATCCCTGAAGAAGTAAAAAGCATCGGTAAAAAGCAAATACTAAAAATAGGTAAGAATGAATGCGACCTAATAAAAAATTGAAAAGCGCGGAGAGTATGGCAGAGTGCTATTTCAATCAATTTATTGTAGTTCGAATATCTTATTATGTTACGCCCAGAAATATGATGGCAGTGTCATTATAATGTATGTCGGAACAAAGCATGGGAGGTCTTAGATGTGGTCGGGGATTGATACCCTAGAAATGCACTTTTGGTCAATATTAATATTAAACTCCCATACGCAATAAATTTCAAGTCGAAAACTGCCGCGTCGTTGTCTATTTCTAGGCGGCGTAAGGTGGTTTTCAGTTTGGATTGCCAATTAAGTCAAATACGTGGGTTTATTGGTGGAGTAAGTCTCACTTACATACCTCTAACTGCTTCTTTTACTTGGCGCCAAATAATGATCTAAAAAGAAATCTCACACGCGTTTATTATAACATCTATTGATTCTTGCTCTATAGATGAGTGACGTGAGGTCAAACTTCAGCTTCTTTGAAAATATAAAATGACTTTCTTTGCGCCAAGGTGATCGAGAAACTAATGTTTTAGGATCTACTCGGATGGTCTCGAAACCCAGTAAAGGGCAGATGTCACACCCCTTTAACTTCACATTAGTTTGCCCAAATACTCGTACCTGCTGCTGCGCCTGCAGTCAAGCACGGGTTTAATCATACGAATGCAAAACCTTTGCGCACCATGTCGATAAATTCACCGAATCTTATCTGACCCCTACTTTTGAATTTAATTCTTGAAACTGAGATTTCTGGTTAACTTGTTCGGTAAGGTCTAAAGGAGGAATTTGCATGACTCAAAGCCATGCTAAAGGTTGCTATTGACAGCTAAATTCTGCAGGTGGCATGACAGACCATATTGACCTCTAAAAACTCGTCGGCATTCTTCCTGTCTGAAACGTGTTTTTCAGTGTCTATGTTTGACTTTGTCGTATTGGGTGATCAGGACATTACCTCTTTTGGCAATAATTGTGAAGATGATGACTAAACTATGAAGCTTATCTCTTATAACTTGTGTTCGCATCAGTCTGCGAGTACTAGGCGTTGACATATTGCCAAAGGCTGCGAAATTGTATTGAAAAGAACTTATGAGCAATACAATTATCTACATCTCTCTGCTCTACTTCTCCGCCAAATGATCGACGTCCCACCTTTATTAATTCATCACAATAAACAACTTTCATTCAATCAAAGATCTTTTCGCCTGAAGCACTCACACACTTAAGCTCATAAAGCTATTTCTCAACAACCGAAGTGCCAACAAACTATATTTCCTGTCACTTCCTAAATCGTTAAGCGCAAACCATACTCGTATCTAAAGTGCCACTCTACAAAATTACAAAATCATAAAGGACCGCCGGAAGTTCGCTCGCAAATATCCATAAGACGTGCAGAAACGAAAAAAAAAAACAACAAAAGAGAAAAAAGAAAATTTAAATTCAAAACTAACGCGAGAATTTCCACTTTCATTTCCGCTAATACCAGTGATTTAGCGTAATGGCCTTCCATCACAGTTCCACCAGCCAAGAACGTCTTCCTTATTTTCCTTAACAAACATTCACGCATCACATTTGAATTATTCACCACTTCCATCATATTCCCAACGCCCTACCTACGGCACGGATTCTATACCATCAGGATTCAGTTCAAGGACCTGCGACCTATACGTTCCATCACACACAAACACACTTATACAGGGCCTCCCTTTAGAGCCCTGGGCTAATGGTAAATAATTCAACATCACGCGCATCCGGTTGATGATATGAACTGTGTGACTGGTGCTCAATAACCCACGGGAAGAGCATGCAAATGTCACTTTTCCAGGACACGTTTCTACTCTACATATACGAATAAAAAGATTAAAATTAGTTAGTGCTCTTTTTTTGGGGGAAATAAAATAAAATCCACACCGCGCCAGCATCATGTAATTGCTGAGGTCTCGAAGCGGCACTAGTACCATGTTTGAGTACTACAACATGAACTTGAAACAAATGTCGCAATCAGCAAACCTTGTAATCTAGTTAACGCGCTCCAGTCTCAAAACTATAACACCTCAACGTTATGAGTAGATACAACAAACATAAAAAAAATCCTGCATATAGGGTGTCTCTAAGCACAATACTCGTCTCGTATCTATAGGTCGCGGTGTCTGTGAATTGGTATCCATGGGTGTATGAATGACAATTTCTAATTAACGAGTGCATTGCGGACGAAAACGACATCCTGACACAGTGGGTTGATTAATATTACAATTAACGCAACACTGAGGTTTTTTTTTTTTAAGAAAGCAAAAGAAGTACTCAGACCTCATCCTTGTCTCCTGTCAAAGACAAAACAAACTTGCATCAACCCAGTTGGAGTTTGTATCTAAGAGGTTTTCCACAGCCTCGTGGAGCTGTTTGGGGGTGAACATCAGGATGAACAAGTTCTTTAAGTACTTCTAACAATTTCCGGTGTTAAGGTGGCAACACGAGAACATTGATTTAAATAATCCAGACTTGGAAATGCGCTAAGGAGGTAGGTTGGTAGGACGCCTTGCTATCCCATATCAGAGGGAAGATAAATGCACCAAAGGAGCTTACACATACGAATGTAGAAAGATGCATCCGTAATTATATTTTCGGAATGGGAGCTGCACCATGGTAGTAGTGGTAATAGAAGGAATAGCTGGTACAGTTGTAAGTAAAATCAAATGGTAGCCCTGGGATTTAGGATAAAAATGCGAGCACGGTATGGACGATGTATATGATTTTGGTAGGTTAGTACAAAATGGGTTAAGATTGCTTTGTCTATTTTTGGCTTCCAATAAGGGTGGAGATCACGAACACAACCATACGTGTGATAGATGCAAGAGATGGCCTGACAAAATGGCTCCCTCGTGGTAGAGTCGGGATGGAAATTTATAAGCCACTAAGGGGTTAATGGGGGATTGCTCTTTAAATAGTGGTCCACCGAAGGTAAATTCCATTTTAAGAACAGACAGGTTTTGTTGAGCGAAGAAATGAACATAAAAGACTGAGAGGAATCTCTAAATTGTTGATCTTGCTGCCTTATATTCTCGTTTTCAGCTTCTAGGTTAACTGAATGCAAAATAATAATGACGCTATACAGAAACAACTATACCAAATGAAAGTCAGCTGTATTGCGAATCGAAAGAAAGTACAACGAAAAGAAAATTGCAATACATCCAGCAGAAAAAGCGCCGAATTTATGTGTGAAATTACGAGTACTGCTAACAAACTTTCCTTACTTTGGTTGCCTTGTCGTGGCAGGAAGGGTTAAGAGTCAAAGATTCTATAGTTTTTAAAATAACCCAGGACGAATTAAGCACCAAAAACGTCCAGACTAGGCGTTAAACTATTGAAAGTGTAGAGGTGTTCTAAAAGGATTTTAGTCCAGTTGTCACTCAGAATAGCGACACCAGTTCACCCATGGCCTTCTGAACTCTTCTGGAGGCCCCAGGCAATGTACTATACAAGCCCCCAGCCGATCTACGCGCTGACCTAGGATCACTCGATTCCGATGACTCCTGCGGCTCTTTATATGACACCTTCGGTAGATTGGGCTGGAACAATATAGAGATTTCTCCTGAGGTACTCTCTAAATTATTAAACTCAGCCAGAATAGGCAATTGGTTGTTCAGAGTGCTGTTTTCGAGCGAAAACGTCGAACTGGATCCAGAAGAGGCACACTCTGAAAGAATACCATCTTAGTGGCAATTGAAGAGGAGAAGAAGACCTAAGACGAATGAATGGTGCAAAGAGACGCACCAGCGGCGACAGCGAAGAAAAACATGTTGGCGGAAGTGATATCCACTAAAACTGACCAACCTCTCGGAACTGAAACTGGTCCCTCTTCTTCCGTACAGAACAGAGTCAAAAGGAAGAGAGTTTCTCGCACTCTCCCTGTCGATAGATTTTTACGTGCACCAGCGCTGCAACCAAGGAAAGATCCTGTTCTAGAGAATGGAAATCGAATGAAACGGCCAAACCCATAGACAAAAACCAGCGGTGGTTTTACTCATACACGATATTTGGTTGTATTTGTGGCTTTCCCTGTGACCAAAATGCGTCTGAAACCACCAAAAGTTGTAGTACGGGTAAACAGAACTTATAATATCTAATTCACCTCGAAATAAACCCCGAAAAGCCAAATGGTACGAGACCAGCGCACCTACATACAAGGATGCCGCTTAAATCTCTCTGACTCTTGTGATTCGGAAGGCTGGCAATGTCAACAAGACTGTGAGGCTGCGATATGAAAAACCAAAATTTTATAGTGAACTTCTCTACCAACAAACTCTTGAATGGCTACGAAAGTCTGTGCCGAAAATTCCTCCCCTCGATTTTGAGGTTTTCAAGTCACCAAAACTGGCGTGCGCCTCCTTTTGATATTGCGTAGCCAAGGCAGGAAAACGCAGAATGTGCTGTTGCGTCTTCATAGCCAGTATCAACACTGAAAATCTATTCTCACAAAGAATGTAAGAATCGGGAGAACCAGGACGGCTTCGTCTCTTCGAGACCATTTAATCTAGGTATGACTCAACTCGCCATTTCAACTTTATTTGAAATGAGTGCGGAAAAGAAATGATCATTCCAATACTTATCTATTTTATTTACTAACCAACCAACAAAAGATAGAGGAAGGTGCTCTGAACTTGAACGGTCCCTCACCAAGAACCATAAAATTTATAAGCAAGTCACTTAAGGCTAATTTGGAGGAATACTGCAGTCTTTACAGATCGAAGCAAAAAAAAATATAAGAATCTTATTTCAAAAATGCCAAGTCTTTAAAACTAGGACTAGGCAAAGTCCTCAAAAGAAATTAGCCAGCCTGGAATGACTCAAAAAATCTGATGGCGCCTTCATCATATTCCAGGTAACCTAATTAGAACAAACTCACAACCAACTCCTATTGTATTAATGAATCTGCAAGAGAGCTGAATGATACGAAATGCCATATCTGGTATCTTTTGTAGGTTGTGGTGTTAATGAATGGATGGATGGATGAGGCCATCAAACATGCTATTGCTTCCTTTCTTGAGTTTCACCGGCTAGTACCGATGCCATATACCCAGATATGCTAAGAAAAGGAGTAAACCAGCTGAATGGAATCTTAACTGCTAGCTTGGCAGTGGCATACGTACTGCAATCCTGTCGAACAGTGAGAGTAGTCTTTAAACCGAAAATTGAAAAAGATGGCACGCTCGCTAACAGCTTCAGATTCATAAGTTGAAGAGTATGGAGAGAATAGACGAGTTCCATGTGCGTAAAACTGATTTACGACTACATTCTTCGTCTAAAATGCAACATGCCTACCAACCGTAAAAACCCTGCGAGAGTGCCCTTTAAAATCTGGTAGAAAGAGTTGAAGAAGCTGTCGACCAGAAGGAATATGATACTGTGAGCATTTTCATCGAAATTGAGGATTCATTCGACTTCGCAGCTTAAGACTGCATAAACGAGTTTAAGTTTATAACTTAAACATTTTTATACTTTCCGTGACGCCTTAATTGCTTCTCTGCAGATGGCTGTCATCATTCTGAAATTTGAAGGCACGCAATCTGGAAAAATAATATCGTAATTTTCTTAATATTGTACAAATATTGTTTTACCAGTAAGATTTAAATCTTCTACAGTAGTTAGGGGATTAAAACTAATACAATGTTATGTATCTTCATAGACAAAATAAAAAAGGTAAATTCAAGGTTGGAAATGATTTATGAAATCATTAAGAGTATCAGCAAATTTTCAAAAGAGCAGCCGAACATATGCTTTGAATAGGCAGATAGATATATGATCGTACCTTCGGAAGTTGTAAATATTTTATGTGATGTTGTCAAAAGAGACGTTGAGTTTTCAATTCAATTGTATTGTAGTCAGCATTACAATAAATAAATTTCACAGCCGCAGCAGTGTTTTTTTTTAGACACCATTATTCTTATACTATACATATTGGTGTGGATACTGGGTAGTGCAAAGTGGTCAAAGCCCTCTATAAACACTGCCAATAGTAGAGCTAATGTGTTCTTTCCATGTGAGAGTACTATTAAAAATGAGTTCCAGAATAATTTTTTTTTATTTTTATAATTTGCACGCTCTCAAGGGATTTAGGCACCCTTAAAATGCTAGCACATAGCGCGGGCGAAGGAAAATCAGGGAGGATGGAGAAAGTGATACCGGTGAAAGTTGGTTTTAAATGTTTGAAGGTTATAATGACTAGGAAATAAAGAGCTAAGCAGGGTATTCCATAAGCGTGTTGTACGGTATACGAACGAATCACGATATTTTAGAGTACGTCCGAAAGTGGGGTTGAGGGTATACTGATGAGCATTCATAACGAGGCTGGTGTTACGGTGAGTCATCAGGGAGGGTGTCGAGGGTGTCCATTGTTTGAGTGATATTAGTATCACCTATGAGTTTTATCTAGCAGGTGCAGAGATGCTTTGGGTGCAACCGACCAGATGTGGGCATTGCACTCCAATTCCGGACGGCTAAATGCTTTAGATTGAGGCCTGATCAGACTGGGTGGCATATTTCTTACATTGCTTGAGGACCTGGATATTTCGCATTTTTAACGACACCGAATATGTAGTCATTCCAACATAAGTTATCATTGACACACACACCGAGGATGGACAGTTTTTAGGTTTCAAAGATACAAATGTCATTCATGGATAATGGCTGGGTGTTTAAATTTCGCCCTAACGACAGTAGACAGCATTGTATTTTAGAAGCATTAAATTTTACTCTGCTGATATTTCCCCAATTAGTTATGATGCCAATATCGCAATTTAATGAGCTTAATACGCTGACGTTCCCGTTCTACAGCCGAAGAGCAGGGGCGTATATCCGGGCACGAATATGAAAAGCAGAGAGTACTGTCGTCAGCAAAGGAATATATTGGATTAGAAGTGGCAGACAACAGAAAGCGCCTGATGGCAAACTCTGTCAAATGTAATTATCTAGCTTTCGCCAGATTAGTGTAGACTTTGGTTCCACTTTTTGGTGAGACATTCCATCAAATCACCAGTCGACTTGTTGCCACGAAAACCGTACTGCCGGTCATTAAGAAGTTTTCGTATTCTGAGATCTTTCATGAGCTGACGATTTATCAGGGTTTCCATGAAATTGGAATGGGTCTGAAGAAGGAGAGAGAAATGTTTCGCCTCTTTTAGGAATGGGCTGGACAAAGTCTGTCTAGAACGTAAATGGCAAAGAATGCGGTGTTACAATTACTTTTGATATGAAAAATTCAACATTCGCTAGAACTGATTGATTCCGTCAGTAAACGCTTACCGAACGTCTGGCAAGTAATGAACGAGGAGTCGACATAAATGGAACACCATCAGTTGCGCTTCCACCACATTCGAAACCATTCAATCCGTTCGCCATTGAGCGACTACGTGCAAATCCATTAATGTTGGAGCGTCATGGCTCATTCCGTGTGATCGGCAATCAATCCCTTTTCAAGGGATAAATGTCATTATGTATCAATGATCAAAGGGAAAAGGGAAAAGGGCATTTTTGGATGCAGGTAGTGCGACATTAACAACTCCAAATCGCAATGTATCACCAACACCAGAGCTATCGCCATTGAGAACGCCTACTGAAGTAGAAGCCGTTAGTCAATTGTTTAGTCAATTTGTTTTTAGCAGGGGTTTTCGTTGCTCACCAGAATCGACCCTGATGATTTGAATTTCAACAATACCATGAGCATTAATCAAAATATTTTAGCCGAAAGACAAAGTAACACTACACAGGCAGCAACTAATAGTAATGGTTACAGTTCCGTTTTTGAAAAAAGCAACAACGCCCCAGTTTAGTTTCCAGTCCGCCACTTGCAATCATCCAAACTAGAACACCAACAACATCAAATTCTCCATTAAGTGCTGGTGCAAGGAAAGCTGTTTTAATTGAAGCTGTGGCCCCGATTCCTAAAGCCGATCAATGCTTGGGATAAGTAGTTAAAATAACATCTCCAGCTCCAGTTTTAAAATGACCTCCAGCGCTAGGACTTCAAAATCGAGCAAAATCTCTAAGCGCTACCCCAGTAACAACAATCTCTCCAAATGATCCATTCGATGCAGAATGGGTTGCTGGAGTAACAAAAACGAAAACGCCGGAAGTTCACCATAGTATTACTAATCCATTTACATCACCGCCAAAGCCACCTGTGCAATCATTTCAGATGCAGCTATAGAATGAACTATTGCATGAGAGTTTGTTGCAACATTGCACTCCAAGTGAAAATATTTCAATTATTTGTTCTATTTTTATTTTAAATTGTTATTTTTTGTTGATGATGGATAGTTCTTTATAAATAAATATTATTATAAGCTCTCTTAGCAAAACAGTCATTGGGGGGAAAGCTACAATAAACGGAAGGCGAACTCTTAAATCGTCTCTTAAAGAGAGTCTGCTTTTATTATTCCTGTTTACGTGGCTTGACTATTTTTTGTTTTACCCAAAAAGAAAGAAATACGAGTACATGCATTTACTTATTTTAGCTGAAAAATCTTCCGCAAGGCTTTTCGTTTTTATCTCACACACGTTTTACTGTTTCATTTGTTTTTTTAATTTGTACAAATTGTAAATTATATTAACTACAATTAGGTCGAGAACGGTATTGGACTATTCGTGAAGTGGGTGAGGTGTAAGCTAAGTGAAAAGAAACTGGAAATGAGAAAAACTCTGAGGCTCAAGAAGATTGCAGTAAAGGTCAACGTGGAATTACTGCATAACGTCCACATATTTTTTTGGTCGGTATGCAGTACCTACAAGTATGTATGTTGTTAGTGTCACAGCTAACATTAATAAAAATATACTCCATCGGCAAAAGGAAAGACAACTGCAACTGCATCTTCCATTATGTTTTACGGAGCACAAGTATGGTGATACCGTACATTCGAAGAGGCTGTTTTCATCCTCCTTCGTGACTTTACGAAAAGAGTATTTAAAATGCGAAGAAGCTCGCCCAAGTACATGATGCACTTAGAGACAGGTATGGCCCCCTTATTCTTAAACACTCTCAAGCTCCACCTGGACTATGTGGTGCGAG
Source organism: Volucella bombylans (assembly GCA_949129095.1). NCBI lineage: Eukaryota > Metazoa > Arthropoda > Insecta > Diptera > Syrphidae > Volucella > Volucella bombylans. The sequence goes on along the minus strand of OX422141.1, from coordinate 163,136,126 downwards.
TCATGGCAATGAACGCAAACAGACTACCAAAAATAATTTTTTTGCAGATGCTATTGAACAGAGGAGTTTGCGTTGTAGAGTGTTAACCCCAATGAGCAGTTGGTATCAATGCAAAAAAGTTTAGCCTCCTTTTGGAGAAAATCGGTCGAAGGTTATATGATGAGTTTGTAAGTGAAGCTCAGTCATTGCAATACAGATTGTATTATACCAGACAGAACCGCCATATGTCCGACAAGACTTATTTTTTAATATAATAGGAAAATCCACAGATATGATACGCACTGTGGAGACCTGTACCGAGAGATGGAGAGAGCACATAGCGGGAGAGAGTGGTTGTTGGGTTTGGTACAGAAATTGAGTGTGTCAGGTGATCAGTCTGGTGCTGGCTGTAGAGTGGTTGATCGTAATAAATAAGCTGGTGGAAGTAAAGTGTTTCATTGATTTACAGGTTACTACAGGTTTCCACAAGTACCATTTTCAAAGTAAGAGGTGAACTGTTTGTTGTATCTCGCATCGCTCAGAAATTCCTATTCTCTGTAATTTGTGCAACCGGAAAGAGCGTGAAGATGTCCATCACTTTCCAGTATGTCCCATTCTTAAGGAGTTCCGCAACAAAATCTTTGGCGCGAATACACTCGAGCTAGATGAAGCGATACGAATATTGGGATTCATTATACATATAGATACACGTCGAATGCTCTGCGTTGCAGAAATCGTATAATGGGAGAAAACTAAACTTTTAACATAAATCAAATTGTTTTGAATTTAAAAATATTAATCTTGTAGACGGCCTTCAGCCAAAACCAAAAAAGACCATGCAACTGTACATAAGTTTTTATAAATTTATATACAATATAATGAAATAAATAGTCTATTTAACTAACTAACTAACTAACTACTCCATTGGGCAATCAGGCCATGATCCGCAAATCAGATGGCACTTCAGTCCGTCTTGTGCGTAGATTGCAGAGCCTCCACCCACATGATTTTTTCGATCAGCGCGGAAAGGCTTACTTACGCTCGTTTGAAACCAAGTTTCACTTACACACACAATATCAACACTATGCCAATTTTAGTGTGAATCGAAAAAAGGTGACGACTATGCTTCAAATCTCGCGATATAAATTAGTCAAGCTTTTGTTTAAGTACCAAAACCCCTCTTCCTCATACTCTAGTCCCACATGACGTAGAGAAAGTGTTTTTTTTATTATTATTTTTTTTAACGATAAGTCGCCGCTGCTGATAGAACTGAACCACAATTCAGCTTAATATTGTAATTATAGGTGGAGCATCGGAGTTGTTGTTTTGACCGAAATATATTTTTGGCAGGCGGTGTCATGCATTGATTCACAAAGTTGATTAAAAACAGAGTTTAAGAAGATTTAAACTCTGTTTTTAACAGCACCTGCGGCGATTATCTTTGAGTTACTTATACTACGTTTAGAAATAATTTTAAAAGAACTCCTTAATTCTTTTCTTTCTGGATTTATACACATATTTATGTATATATACACATGGCATACGTATTTCTTAAATCGTCAGGTAATTCATATAGAGTTGTGGGTTACCTATATTTTGGTTGACTTTTAAATGTTTTTACTATAGTTGTTAAAGTTTCGGAAAACTTGCAACGAACTCTGATCATGTCTTCTAGTATTAATTTCGTGGTCCACTGGCCTTCTCAAAGGGATGTCATAATATGTAGTACTCAAGAATTATGTTCATCTTGTAGGATTTTCACCTCGCAACCGTGCTTAGCATCGTCGATGTTTATGTTTTTTGTGTTAAATTTTTTTTTTTGTAATGGCTCGGGAATTTAAGGTGCACATATGTAAATATAATATGTAAATATGACCAAATATGTAAATATAAATCAGCTTTTTGGCTGTTAGTGAAACGCCGGTAGATCCCGGACCACATTTCTCAAATCACGCTGATTTAAAGCTGCCTGGCTACGATCCAGTGCTACACATTATTCTTTTCTCACAGCGGGATCACCATTTACGTGCATAGTGATGTTGCTCACTAAACCCCAATGTAATTAAAACCCATATGGTTAAAATTCCATCTCCGAAAACAAATTATCCACTACTGCTGTATTTACCGAAGCCCCCAACTGGACAGCAATTCGACCTTTAACGAGTTCGATGCGCTGTCTGACTCTATAAAAACAATTGCATCCCTGTATCTTAATACTGGAATCGTTACAACAGGCGATTTTAATTAAATGTACACAATTCTGTGTGGCTTCGGCATTCTGGACAGTCAACACCCGAAAGACGCTGTGTTGAGATTTTCACTGGGGAAAGCAACTTGAACCGTCCTGTAAATCAGCCCACGCGGATACCAGAAGTTGATAGTCATACCGTCAACACCCTGGACTTGTTTTGAACCTCCCACCCAGATAAGTACAAGGTCGATGTGCTATCCCCTTTAGGCTCGTCGGACACAGTTAGAGGAAAGATTCCTAAAACAACAGTATGTCAATACGAGAAAGCCAAGGAGCGGGCTTAATAACTTCTTTAGGAAATTTTACTGGTCGTTATGTTTCCTCGATAACGACGTGGATACCGCTGCTGATATGATCACAGACGCCATTCACTTTGGAATGAGATTCTTTATTCATCATCGGATGAAGAGTATCAAACCAAAAGAAAAGGCGTGCTACGACTCGAGCTACAAAGAGGCTGTCAGGGTAGAGAAATGTTTTTTCGGCACTACAAGACTGGCCCCCGAAAAAGGTTAAAACGTGCCAGGAATGACTGCAACGCCTTTCTAAACGTGTGAAATTCCAATACGACCAAAAACTAAGGCAAAAATAATACAATACCAATACCCCAAAGTTAGTAAAATCGTTGGATCATTCGTCAAAAATGTTAGAAAATCTGCCACATCCTACATCCCAAGACCAGCTCTTTAGACAAGGTCAATCTGCTTGCTGCGCATTTTGCGGCCAGCTCAACACTTCCAGATCGTGCTTTGTCCCCGCCTACACTTGAGTGGCAAGGGTATATAAAGATCTTAATATACACAAAGCCGCTGGTCCAGATGGTATGTCTCCCCTTCTTCTGAAGAGGTGTTCTTCAATCCTACTCTTTAGGACTCTTTCCGAGCAGATGGAAAACAGAATTCGTACAGCCCATCCTTAAAAAAGGCTAATCTACTTCTTTCTCCGCCTACAGACCCATTGCATTTACGTCCCGTCCCTTCTTTCCAAGGTCATGGAAACGCTGATAAGCCATCCGCTCATGAAACATCTCAAAACACGAAAACTTCGCAATGACCAGCAGTACGCTTTTCGTAGCAACAGGTCCACTGGTGATTTAATGGCATGTGTTACCGAAAAGTGGAACCAAAGCGTACAGCAATCTGGCAAAAGCAAAATAGTTCCACTTGATAATTCTAACGCATTTGACAGAGTTTGGCTTCAGGCTCTTTTGTCGAAAATGCGTTCATTTGGGATTGACGACTCTCTTCTACAATGAATTAGAAACTACCTTTCGGAACTTTCAATTCAAGTTATTTTGGATGGTTTCAAGTCTGATATTCACAACACTAATGCTGGTGTGCATCAGGGCTCCGTTCTCTCTCCGACACTCTTTTTAATTTTCATCAATGATCTGTTGTCTGCCACGTCTAGTCCAATATATTCCTATGCTGACGACAGTACTCTCTGCTTTTCATATTCGTTCCTGGACTCATGTCCCTGCTCTTCGGCTGTAGAAATGCCGACAATGCCCACATATGGTCAGGTGCTGCTAAAACATCTGTGCACCCGCCAGATAGGATTCAAAACCGTGCGATTAAACTCATAGGTGATACTAATATCAGTCAGTCAATGGACACTCGCGAGCACCGACGAAATGCCTCGCGTTTCACTTTATTATGTCGCTATTTCCACCACCAGTGCCCCATAGAAATTACTAGTAGCATTCATCCCCTAAAAACCTTTAACCGTAACACTCCTTTCGCTATAAATCAATATACCCTCAAGCCCAGTTTCGGGCGTACTCTAAAATATTGCGATTCGTTCTTAAGCAGAACAACTCGCTTATGAAATGCCCAGCTGAGCTCTGTATTTCGTAGTCATTGCAACATTCAGACATTTAAAACCAACGTACATCGGTACTTCTCTTTCCTTCCTCCCTAAGTGTCCTTCGCCCACGCTGTGTGCATACATTTTAAGGGTACCTTGAGCGCGCGCTAGTTTTAAAAAAAAAAAAAAATCTTGTAGGAGGTATGCTGAACTGGAATTCTTGGTTCATAATTTGTGATGTGGCATGATGTCGTATAAAGAAAAATACGGCCCTCTAAGTCAGATCACTTGCGTCTTAATGCATGCAAGGTGATTGACTCAAGAACGGTAGCCTACAGGCAGCAACAAGGGGATGCTGATTTTTCAAACCAAATCATCTTCAGCGATGAGGCGCATTTTTACTCGTATCTTCATGGCTTTGTTAATTGTCAAAATTGTCGAATTTGGGAGGGTGGTCAAGCAATGACAGTTAATGATGTTTGCTATCGTGTCATGATAATACAGATTTGTGTGCCTAAATTGGAAAATATGGATGCGGACGACGTGTGGTTTCTATAAGACGATGCCACATGTCATACAGCCTAATAAACTGCCTTTGTTATTTCCATGTCGTGTAATTTCCCGTTTTAGTGATGCCTATAACCCTATGACCACGCTTTGAAGGGGCAAATTGAGTGCTGTTTCAATGAAATTCAGCCTCATTTACGCAAAACTGTTACGGAAAATTTCAACAAGAGTGCCTTTTTGCCAGCAATTTATCCGATGTGCTATTCTATACATAAAATTGTGTTTTCTATCAAAATTATATTACTTCTTGCGTGAACTTTGGGATACCAGTTAAAATGGGTGTCAATGATAACTCCTAGGTATTTAAAAGTTTCCACGACTTCAATTATCCGTTTTTGGTGTAGAAGAACGCGCATCATTTTCAAAGCATAACTGTTGTTGTGATACTTTGTGATGTGGACTTCTAATATGCATCTTTTATTTTTAGTAGTAGTAGTATTTTTATTTTCGTCATAAAAAGCTTATACATTTAAGTCTCACAATTTACAATATAGAGATTCGATTTACAAAAATATCTTTCTGCTATTACAAAATTTTACATTTCGAAAATATTTAGAAAAACAAAGGAAAAAACGAATAAAACCTTTATGTAAAAAAAAGCAATTGTTAAATTATTAATATTAACAATAAATAAATTAATTAATTAATTAATAAATAGACAAGAGAAAAAAACCAAAAACTACAAAGGAGCAAGGAACTAAACACTATAATTTTTATTTTGTTTATTTAATTAAAAGAACTTAACACTCAAGAGGGTACGACACTCTCAAAATGCCGGAGCACGTGTTAAGTTTTTCGGAAAATTGGGTAGAGAGAGAGAGAGAGAAAGATATTCGGGCTCAGTGGTTATTTCGCTCCATAGGTGGCATCCAACATTTAATGGGGAGACTAAATTATTAGTGACTTGATGTTGTATTTAGGCAACCATTCACCTCACGAGATTTCAGTAGCCTGAAAAAATGTCTTTCGGTGTTATTGAACCCCGAACCGTCCGAATTGGAAGTCAATACACTACCACTTGAGCCACGGCCACCATCATGTTTCACTGATTGAGTTTCTTATTAGGGGATTATCATGTAAAACAACATTCCTAGCAAAAGATGCTTTTAATATGTAAGTTCTTAAGGAAATCATCTCAACATTTGATAACTTATACAGGACTCTAGTACAGTAGGAACGAGGTAGATTAAGCATCATCTTAAGAATTTTGTTTTGTACACGTTGAAGATTTTTTATGATATAATGCACAATCTACCCAAACCTGGCATCCATAAAGCAGAATTTCCTGAAATATTACTTTGTATATTGTCATTTTGTTTTCAAAATTAAAATTCGATCTTCTGTTAATAAGAGGATACAACATTTTTATTCCAATTTGAATTTTTCTACTAGATTGTGCAAAGTGCTCCTTGAATGTTAACCTTTTATCCAAATAGATTCCCAAATATTTCACATGTGATTCCCATTGTATTACTTGACCTCTCACACGGAAGATAACAAGATTTCCCTTTTCGAGTAAAAAAGATTGCTTAAAACTTACCTCTGTTGACTTTAATTTTCCGTTTTGTATAATAATGTAAAAATATTTCTATTGCATTTTGTAAATTTGTCTCGATGTTGAGACCAAGTCAATGCGAAGAAAATATTGCCACATCATCAGCATAGAGTGTGTATTTACATAACGAAAGCTTAGCGAAATCGGATGTAAAGATATTATAAAGAATCGGACCAAGAACTGAACCTAATGGTACACCTGAGAAAATTAGTTTGAGTTCAGAAGGACAATTATTAACATGGACAATAAAACTTCTATTACGTAAAAAACTTTGTATAATTTTAACGAGATATATAGAGAAACCAAAGGAAAGCATTTTGTATATTAGTCCATCGTGCCAGACTGAATCGAATGTCTTTTCGATGTCCAAAAGGACTAAACCAGTTGATTCACCAATAAGTCTTTTATTCTTAATGTACTGACAAATTCTGTTAGTTTGGTGCAACGTGCTATGCTGACTTTTAAAACCAAATTGTTCATTGGGACATGACATTGGTTGTCAATGACTGATAATAGTTTGTTTTTGAGGACCCTTTCCAAAACATTACTTATACTGCTAAGCAAGCTTATGGGCCGGTAGCTAAGCGGATCTTCCAATGGTTTACACGATTTGGAAATAGGAATCTCTTTAGCCATTTTCCAACAATCCGGAAAGAATTGTCATTTTAGGCACTAGTTTATAAGAAAAGACAACAATTTTATTGCAGAAATCGGCAATTTTTTTAAATAAATAATAATAACATAATAAGAATAACATTTATTTTGAAAGCGAGGCTGCGATAATTTACAAGCAACTGGAATATGATCAGAGCTTAATTCTTGAAAGGCGGTTGGATCAGAGAGTAAATTCGCTACATTTGTTATAAACAAATCAGGAACAGATGTGACACCGCGCGAACTACATTAGATATAAGATGGACTTGATGGAAACAAAACGGAAAACGGAAAATAGTTGGAAAGTTCCTCGAGGATATTTCCCCAGGAATTTGCCCTATTGCACCCCCAGCTTATATGCTTACAATTGAGATCACCATCAATAACATACTTTTCTTTTCTTGAAAAAAGCAATCTCAAATCATTTTTAAACAATTTTACACACTCTGCAGATCTGTTTTTCCCAGGAAAGTAAGCACAGTAAATGTGTATAGTAGTTAAGTCGTTGAGAAATATTTTAATTCCAACGTTTTCGACTAACTTTGTTCTTATAACAGGCAAAGCTTCATGGCAAATTGATTTCCTAATCAAAATTGCTACACCTCCATCTCTTCTCCCAATTCTGTCAACACGATAGCATTCATAATTTGAGTTAGACAGCTTCTTATTACCTTGTAACCAAGTTTCGGTCACTAAGGCAATGTTAATATTTTTGCTATTCAGAAAATTTAAGAATTCAACAACTTTGTTTTGAATGCCTCTAGCATTTCAAGTTACAATATTAATTGGACTGATTAACATACTATTTAACATTACTGTACAAAAACTTAGTTGCTAATTGTGAAACTGTGTAAAATTGTTCATATTTTGTCTTACATTTACCTAAACCATTCATCATTTTCATGACAAGTGCATTAAGTTCATCCATTGAGAACAAATGATTGCTGTTCATTGGGTCTTGTCCAGTGAACTCAGAACGATTGAAGCCGGTGTTGTTCTATACAATAGCTGTGGTCTTCGAACATGTTGCCTGTGAACGCTGTGGTAAACTTGGAAAATCGTTTGTTGACAGAAACGAAGGGGAATTTTGGTTCATACTCGTATGTTGCATTCGGGAACGATACATTATTATTTCGTGAAAGTTTTTCCCTTATTTTTAAATATTTATTTCTGCTCACACACGTAATGTCAGTGGATCTGTGTCCAGCGCAGTTAGAGCAGTACGGACTTATGTGGCAATTTTTTTCCCCGTGGCCAAACGTTTGACAGTTGTGGCATAGGGTCAACTTGTTCTTTTGTTTGCGTTGGAAGTTCCACTTGTTATGTGTGCATTATGAAGCGAACATTTTTATTTAAACCTATTAATTTTATCAAACCATTTTCGAATGATATTAAATGGAATGTGTCTGTGTAATGTTCCTGTTTTTTTTTTATAGTTTTCACTTGCAAGCATTTTAAACCACGCCTAAGGAGTTCATCTTTGAGTTCAGCGCAAGCCGTATCTAGTCCATACAGAACGACTTTAAACGCCTTTTCTCCTCTTAGATCGTGGGACTGACAATTTTCTTGTTTTAAAAAAGCTAAAACTTTTTTGTATCTTTCGATTGACTCACACATTATTTTGATGCCTTTTTGCCTTTTTTATTGAATAGTCTTTTAAATCTAATTTGGAGAACAGTTTATGGACATATTCACTGGGTTTTGGTAACAGTTTGATTGGGGGAATGGACACCTTTTGCTGTGACTTGGACGAAATAATTTCGTCAATTTCTTCGTTGTCACTATCACAACAAATATGAATCTGCAGGAACTCCAGTAATTTCTTCTGGAATCTGGAGTTACATACCACTGATATGCATCGTTTTGGGTTTTTTTTCGCGTTGATGATAATTCATTTGTCATGACACCACTTATCGGCATTACTAAACTCCTGTTGCATTATTTCCGTTGCTGTTTCCAAAGACCTGTGGCAAACCATTATTGCGTTATCAACTGCATATATAAATGGTTTACATCTCGTAAGGATAGCATGAATATGAAGGGGTCTAGTTTTGATCCATGATGGACCCCGTAATGCACTTGTTCTCTCGCATTGTACACATCCTTGGTTTTCACAAAAAATTCCCGGCTCTTCAGATAGTCCTTAAGCCAAACCACCATTACTCCACGAATTCCAGTACACTGCAGGGCTTCAAGAAGTTTTGGGTAGTTCAATATATCAAACGCTTTACTGAAGCCCATGTAAAATATAGTAATAATATCTGGTGGCTTTTGTTTGGACCTTCATTGGCAAAGTTTGAAAACTCGCCAAGTAGGGATGTCGTTTTTTTTCTGAAGATAGGTGAATATCTAATAGCACTGTAAAGCCGGTTTACAATTACGTCGATGGCTAATGATATAATTTTTTTTACCTCCCTTATATTAACAATCCCTTCTTTTAAATTTGCATAGAATAGCAGAGTTCCTTTTTATATCTCCTGCTCGAATACCATCGACTATGCTGTCTTATTTTCTTTCACAGGATTACCATAAACTATTAACAATAGTGATACTGGTTTCATATGGAAACATACTGTAAATAAATGATTACATTCTAGTGATTTGATGTAGTTAACTGACAATAATGTACTAGTACTATGTTATTTGTTTTTTGAGAAAAGTTTATCAGTAGAAAAGTTTGTCATGACAACTTCATCTACGTTGAGCTTTTGTCGTTAATTGGACTCCATAGTTTTTGTGGATCTGCTCTTATCTCGACAAACTTATTTTTATAGTAATTACATTTTTTCGTCGTTTTTTCCTTATTTAATTTATTTCGAAAATGTTTGTATTTAGCTTCATAGGTTGTATTCAGTTTGTTGTTTTACCTTTCCTTGTGAAGTTGATCCCATCTTGTATATTTTGCATTGACTTCAGAATACATCAACGAATTCTTTTTGCTTTTAAACTTTATCGTTCTCACATACGTGGATTTCGAATATATCTCTTGAAATTTTAGGGCTTAGGTTAGTTTAAACTATCTTGTTGCATCTGCGAAAATGAAGCAGAAGATAGTTCTGAGAGGTCATGGAAGTAGTAACTTCCTAAAGTTCTTTGTCTCAAATTACTGAGGCTGAGACAGTGGCACAAAGAGTGGAACGTATACTTCCGTGAGCCTATGTCCGCATAGCCTCTGTAGAGGTCATTGTCGCCCGAAGCCGAATCACATTCTTTCTAATTCCCATCCCAATTTGTTTTAGATATGAGTTTGTTGACCTTGTTTGCACTTACATATGTATAACTTGTCACTGATTTGTCTACAATTGGTTTCATGGCTTCTTTGCAGTACAGCATTTTGTAGTGATCCTTATACCACTTTCAATAACAAATGCCTTAAAAGTTGAGTTTCATATGAGCTTAATTGCAGATGGCAATGAATGCTCCCCGACGTCTTTAAGAGCTCAGAAACTTTCATGCAAAAACCGCAGGCTACTCACTAGCATCGCGACGGGGCAGTATGCTTTCGCTTATCACTTAAGTGTGCTGGGGACAAGTGACTCAACATTCTGCAAAATGAAAGTAATAACGACACCGCGGAGCACTGGTGAGTGAGCGTCCTACGCTCGCATCACGCTTTAGATGCTCAGGGCAGATGTGGTGGTTGCTAGTACTGAAGGCACTCTATCACTGAAGGGTTTACTCATGTTCCTACAAAACCGAAAAACTTTCCATCCTCGGTATGTGTGTCAATGACAACTTACTTTGGAATGCCCATATACTCAATGTCGCAAAAAATGCTGCGAAATTTCTAGATTTCCTCAAGCTATGTAAGAATTATTTCACCCCCTCTGACATGGCTTCAATATATAAGGCGTTTAACTGCCCAAAACTGGAGTACAATGCCCACAGCTGGTAGGTGCCCCTAGGACGTCTTTGCGCCTACTAGATAGGATGCAAAATCGCGCAAAAAAACACATAGGTGATGCCAGTATTAAACAGTCATTCGTCACCCTCGAACACCGGCGTAATGTCTCCTGTCTCACTTTTTTGTATCGCTATTTTCAGGTTTTTAACCGTAACACCCGTCTCGCTATGAATGCTCATCACCCTCAAGCCCATCTTGGGACGTACTCTGAAATATCGTGATTCTTTCCTAAGCCGTACAACTTGCTTATGGAATGCCCTGCCGAGCTCTTTATTTCCTAGCCAGTATAACTTGCAAACATTTAAAACCGACGCACATCGGGATCTCTCTTTTTTCCTTCCCTAACTTCCTTTCGCCCGTGCTATTTGCAAACATCGTAAGAGTACATAAATCCCTTGTGCGCGCGTCAATTGTCTAAGCGCTCTGTTGCGACAAATAAAAAAACAATTTACATATGCAGATCAATTCCGTAATATAGAGTACAATATACTGCTTCGCGATATTAATCGTATTAGTTGGGACCGCATTTATTTCATACATTCTGTAGACGATCAAGTTACTTTCCTTTAACAACAGGTATTGAAGCACATTTATTTGAAAGAAATAACGCGTCTTATAGACCCCCTCAACGGCTAGCTCCTCGTATTCTGAAACTTTTTGAAAAGGGAGATACTGCCTAAGGAATATGCAAAAGGTTAAAACTTGATGAGTTCCTAAAAGAATATGGCCTCTTATGCAACAAAGCTGTCTCAAAAGTCAGATATGCTGAGGTAGAATTCTATAATGAAATACAATAGTAAGACTTTGAGCCCCGAGAAAGTCAATATGGAATAAGCTTCGCGATCTTGGTATTGCAAAGAAAACGCCGTAATTTTTACTGATGTCAACTGTGATGAGCTCCACAGGAATTTCGTATCTAACTATGCCAAAACATCTGAAAGCATGGATGCATCCCAGTTTTAGCCATCGATCAACGTTGAAAGTGGCTTTTCCTTCAACAGAGTAAGAAAAGTAGATGCTGTGGAATCTCTTCTGTCAGTTAAGTCCAAGTCTACTGGCCTTAATGGTCTTAACCCAAGATTTGTAAAACTTTTTGTACCGTATATTCTACCTTATGTAGCCCATGTCCTTAATTGTTTGTTTAAAGCTCGATCTTTTCTTCCGATTGGAAAAAAAAAACAGTAAAAATCATCCCTATTCCTTCGAAGGCATCGGGGAATGCAACTGAAAACAGCCTCTTTGCAATCTTTCAATACCTCTCAAAGACCCTTGATAAATTATCACAAAAATAACCCGTACATCAATAGCAAGGATCTTCTATGCATGCATCAATCTAGTTTCCGATCCAAAAGGAGCTACAGTACTGCGCTACTATTGATAATAGGATCATCCATCATTCCTAACTCTGCTTGAATTGTCAAAGGCCTTCGACACTATTTTCTGCGGTAAACTCAAAAACTTCTTCACCTTTTCAACCGTATTGGTGAAATTGATTACGAGTATGTCCTATCGAAAGAGAAGGAAGCAATGCCGTTTTTTTGGTAAGAATTTCTCCAACTTTCTTAATGTACAAGGTGTCGTACCACAAGAATCTGTTCCCGGACCTACTCTTTTCTCTCTGTACGTTAATGACCTACCTAACATTGTAAAATACTGGAAAGTGCACGTATCTGTAGATGATATGCAACTTCTAATAAGTCGTCCCCTAAATGAGACGAGCCATGCAATTGAACTTCTAAATGAAGACCTTACTCGTATATATGACTGGTCAATAAAGCACGACCTTCGAGCTTGCCTAAGGTACATGGCATTCATTGAAGAGTTATGGATCCCTCAGGGTTTCAACGTGTTCATAGAAATCAATTACACATAGAGTGGGCAACTTGGAGTGACTTTTAATTTCACATTTAGCTGGGAGGCGCACATTATCAATGTTCTTGGCGACTTCGTGCTCTATAGGTCACACGATACCTTCTTCCTACGACAGCCAAACTTACTTTGTCGAAAACCCTTATTTGCCAATTTTGGTACACTGGCGTGAAATTTTCCGCAAACCCGACTACAGTAGCTTCAATAAACTTAAAGTCGCCTTCAACAATATAGCTAGATTCGTTTTTAACATAAGGCAGGGGAAACACATCTCCCGTACGCACAACCAACAATCTGGAGTGCATTGCCCTTTCTGAGATGACTTAGGAAGAGTGGCCTGGGTATTCTTTCGGTATCGGGGATATGCGAGCTGCCGTTAGACCATTAATCATTGACTGAGCTCTACATCCATTGAAGTAGCTGTTATAAGGAATTTGTCTTGCTGACTACTGACGCCGTCATAGATTCAGTTCTACGAATCCATTCGGAATATGACCAAGCAAGGTGAACGCAGTTAGCAGAAATTATTACCCCGTGGTTATAACGACAAATATTGTCGACGTTCAGCGTCAACCCTAAGCGTACAACACACTGCCATCGATATGTCTACACTTGCTATTCAGTGGATAGGAAGCGAAGACGATGGCGTTGAAAGGTTCGTACGTCTCAATACTATTTCTCAAACGTTTCAGGGAAACTTGGGACTGAAAAACTACTTCCGTGCTTCTTGCGGCTTACATACTTTTGAACTTTACTGTAACTCCTTTCTTCTGCGACAATGTGAAATGCTGACAAATGGATGAGTGGCTGAACTGCTTATGTGGCCAGAGTATGGTTTCGTTCCTTTTATACTGCAGCTGGTTTTGATTTTGCTGATTTCCTCTATATTTTTTACGATTTCTATAAATGTGTTTTAAAATTGCACAAAAAGAACAATTGAGGAAGAGAGATGTTGGAAAAAAATTGATGATCTGCGATTTATAAAAATAATAATAGAATCTGTTGTTCGTTGGCAAACTTTTGTTTTCGAAACTCATGGCCATGATGGAAGGCATGCTGGTTTTGGTAGGTGGGTTGAAAAGAAGCTGGACAGAAGGACGGATGGGGGGCCTTAAGTGCGTGAACAATTGAATTAGAACGAATGGTCTATTGTCATTGGGATTGTAAAGTTGTTTGTATAGTAGACTTAGAGATTTAACGACTTATTTTAAGCACACATATTGTAAGAAACGATTCTGGAATCAATGCTATAAGCAAGGCAGAAGGACACAATAAATACTATTGAAACACGTAATACGCCAGATGGTTAAGGCAAGCACTGTAAATTAAAATCAATGTGACTCTTTTGTTTAACAACACTTGGATAAGTTTATTGTCGTTCCAAATTTGTTAAGCCAATTTGGGATGAGAAGGCAGGAAGTATGATTTCATCAATCGTACCAGGTAGGGAAATGACATAAATTGCATAAGCACATACATTTCTGAATGCATCTCAAATAGAATGTTATTCATCTAAGACCAATGGGCGACCACCCCAGAGAATCGTTTCAAAAAAGACCTATTAAATTACTACACAAGTCGCAATTAATGATACATATGCCTATTAAAATTAGCTTCTATTACTTAAAACTATATTCATTTATCCTCATCTTTCATCTTTCCTCTTTCTTTTTCTATTTTCTATTTCTTTTTTCATTTTCTTTCATATTCTATTTATTCTTTTTGTTATTAGGATTAAGATAATTATTGTAAATGAGTGTGTAAAATTTTAACTGCGCAATGCAATAAGTTGTTTAAATTTAAATATGCGCAGAGATGCTTAATAAATACAAAATACAAAATACAAAATACAAATATTAGGGACTTAGTGTCTCACTCTGTTTTATCGCTATTTCCACCACCAGTGCTCTTTAGAAATCGCCAGTATCATTCCGCCCCTTCAAACTTTTAACCGTAACACCCTTCTCGCTATGAATGCTCATCAGTATACCCTCAAGCCCACTTTCGGACGTACTCTAAAATATCGTGATACGTTCCTAAGCCGTACAACTCGCTTATGGAATGCCCTGCCTAGCTCTTTATTCCCCAGTCATTACAACCTTCAAACATTTAAAACCAGCGTTCACCCGTACCTCTCTTTTCATCCTCCCTGATTTTCCTTCGCCCGCGCTGTGTGCAAACATTATATGTAAATCCCTTGAGAGCGAACAAATTATAAAAAAAAATCAACATATGATAGGTCTGATATGTGTATAAGCTTTGACCAATAAAGCTAAAGACCATATCACAGAGATTCCTACAGCCTTTCTTCTGAGAGTATTCTGAGATTAATGATTAGAAATTGTCAGCTCGAAACAATGTCTATAGGCCAAATCATCATTCTAGAACAAATGTTGCGAAGACCAAAGAATTTTAAGATCATATGCACGTAGCACTTGGTGACATCCTATAGTGCAGTGATATATAGAACTCATATATATCGACAACTCATTAAATAAGAAATAGATTGAACTCTCGGGATTAACCCATTTCCGATTTTAAAGAACTATTCCTTTCTTTCTCAAACATAGTCAGTGCAACAACGGATAACAGCGTTTAATTTGAGGTGTCATGAAAGTAGCACCTTCTAACGTATGCTAATTTATCAAGTAACGAAAAAGAGCCTTTGCAGCTGAACATCAACTGCGTTCGGCGCCATCAAGAAATCGAGTGATTATGATACCAATTTGCTATGACCTATGACCTAGCATTACAATGCCAAACAGAGAGAGAGAGAGAGAGAAAGATATCTTATGAGGTGCAAGATGATCCTTTTGGGATAGAGTAAAACAAAATATTAGAATGCTGGTGATTACCCTCCTCCAGGAATGAAAACAGACTTGCTATACTTTGGCACGTAAGGTTGGAACATCCCAGAATCCAGTGTTAATACTCAAGCATGTCGAAAAACTTACAGATCATGGCAACCAAGCAGTGTCCTCCTTTCCGACGAGCAGATTATACGAGTATGTATAAAAAATGAGAAAGGTCATCGTCAAGTAGTGTTATCCACCGTTGGAAAGGGGGCGAGAAGAAGAGAGTACACACCTATTCACAACTGCTAATGTTCGATGATTTCGCAAACAGCTTACTATGAACAGGTACCTGGATGTGATTCGAATAACGTTAGCTTAGCTTAGATAAAGTGAATCAGTTAATTAGGTAGCTGAAATACGCCTTATAAGAAACCAAACGAAGAGAGCTATTTCATTATCTAAACAGGCAATTGAATATCAAGGTCTGTTCAACAAGTATTAAGAAGATTCTGCATAATAGAATACCCTTATCATTCCAATAGTCAATAGCGCAAAAGCATGGAAGGTAACGAATTTGGATGAAAACATCCTTCATCGATGTGGGCGAAACAGTTTTCGAACGAAAGAACATGAAGAGGTAAATCCCGTCCCTGTATAGGCCTAGATCCTCTCCGGACTATATGTAGTGACATCTAAATTAGTAACACGGTAAGATAAAGTGTCTGGTTTCTTAGCATCTTGATAGACGTAAAGCTCTTAATCGGACTACAGAGCTGAAGAAGTCGATTATGTTACTGAATTTTGTGAAAATTTTTTCGAAAATTCTTCAGAGAATGGTTTTCCTAGCTTTCAGAGCAGCTCAAAATCCGGGAAAAGGTGAAGTGGGTACTGTGGAATGTTTAATTTGGCTGCATGCGTTGCTTTTAGACATCAGTGATCCGCGCTGATGATCAGTTGAGTGGTTGGTACGTGTTCTGTCTATGAGGTTATACTCGTATGTTCTGCATTTCAGATTCATCCACATAAATAATTTATTTAAGAAGAAATGCAAAAATATTTTTAGACCCACCAATTCTAGTGGAGGAAAGACTTTCCCCGCCGATGTACCCAGAACCAACCACTAAATCGAAGTGTCCACGAAGAAAACTATGTTTTTTGGTGTCAATTTACATACTCGTAAGAGCGCTGGTACGCTTTCTGATTGGAAGACTTTGGATGAATTCGGGAAGCGAAATGCATTGGATATTTGTAATTCCGCTGAAAATTCGCTCGGATATAGATACTTCGGGTCTCTTCGTATCCCTGTATTATTCACATTAGAAAGGTGTTAAGTTAAGGCTCTTAAAAGGGAAAATATCATTGATAACATCATAAGGGAATTTTTCTAAGCTACGTCAGAATCAATGCCAAATCTATTGAAACCCGTCGAAACCAGCGCATGGAAAAGTTAACATTGCGATAAGTACATACATATATCGTTAACTTTCTAAAGAAAAACAATCACATAGAATCAAAAAAACATAGCACCAAGACAGTTCAATAGAAAACACGAGGAACAAGAAGACAAAAAGGCAGGATAAGGGAAGAGATGAAAAGCATATTTTCGACGATATACATATATTGATGTTCATGCGGATTCTGAAGAATTTTAATTCACTCTACAGTGCAGTCAGTGGGGCAAATTATTATTGTAGGTAGCACACTGAATATTCATTGAAGCTTTCGCTATCCCCTAATCATGTCGGACGTCATCGCACTCATTAAATAGCCGATGCCAGTCTAGTCGCTTTGAGTGCACTCCTATTGCAGTTTCAAGATCGAAACCCTCAAGTTATTTCATTTGCTTGCAAAAGCCTCACTGCTGTAGAGAGGAGCTACTCACAAACTGTAAAAACAGAGTCTGGCGTGAATTGGGCTGTAAAACGCTTTTATTACTATCTCACAGCAATCTGTTTTGAGTTTGTGACTGACCATAAGACATTATAGGCAATTTTCAAACCAACATCAAAACCATCTGCTCGGATTGAAAAATGGGTACTAAGACTTCAATCTTTTAAGTTTACAGTGATATATCAGGCGGGTAAATCGAACATTGCCGATTCGTTATCGAGACTGTGCAAACTTGAAGAGACTAACTCGTCTGACACCCATTGTGAGTATAGAACAACCAATGGACAACCAATGTCAGAAACGAGTTCTTTCCATTCCGGCAGGAATTGTGTGTTCTGGGGAATATTATTTTATGCGGTGCCAGAATTGTCATACTAGGTTCGTTACAACAAAGAGTACTAGACCTTAGGCATGAAGGCCATCCAGGAGAAACACTCATGAAGCGCTAATGGACAGGGAAGTAGAGGCATTCGTAAAGCAGTGCCGTAAATGTCTGCTGCATGCATTCCCAGATGGACCTTGGCAATCGCAATGGACTTATTGGGTCCGTTACCAAACCGCGATCTCGTTTTTGTCATCATTGATTACTATTCTAAATATGAAGAAAAAAACTTCATGAGGAAAATTGCAACAGCGGATATCATTGCCAACTTGGAGAAGACTTTCTGCCAGACAACGGTCGGCAGTTTGTTAGCATAGAATTTAAAGCCTATTGTGATACCAACAATATTAAATTAATCACCTCACCCCCCCGATTGACCACAGGCGAACTGCGAAGTGGAGAACATGAATCAATCTGTTCTGAAGCGACTTCAAATTACCCTCGAAAGGGGGCAGATTATAAAACGGAAGTACAAAAATGCACTTAATGTGCAATGTTACATTACATGGTACAAGCGGGAGTCGCTGTCGAAGATCCCTTACAATAGAACGGAAAGACCTTCAGACGAAAAAAAGAAGGTTCTAACTCCACCTCAAACTGCTTTGGAACAATCAACAAATGAGAATACTCACGACCTCTCTCCTGGTAAAGCTGAAGGAAACGTCGCAGACAATGCTGGGATGGAGAATTCTTCGATGAAGCTGAGGCTAAAAAAATCGGAGGGATGTGGCGACCTGTCAGTGATGATGAGCTTTGAGCTGACACTCGGGCTTAAGCTCTCGCTACTCATCGCTCTCACTACTTGGCGCTCTAGACACCCACGATACGCTTTCTCGCTCGCCAACATACAGTTTCGGCTACGCAGGGTTGTCTGTTGCAGGTAGTCGAGGCGCGTGTATGTGATCTAAAGATCTAAATAAATATCAATAAAGTAGTTTAATAAAAACCAATTGTGTTTGTTTTGCTATCTGCTGTTTTCAGCACCGGTCATTACAATGCCTAATAGTTGGGGTGGTTTCTACGACTTATGGATTTGATTCGATTGCCAGGCAATACTCGTACATCAATAAACCGAACCAATGGTAAATTAATTCCTGACGTAACCACTGTCCTTGCAGGAATTGACATATTTCCGAAAGTTAAATTATCTTTTCAATTCCTCACCATTTGAAGTCTACAAAAAAATATAGACTGATCTTTCTGTGCACAAAGTGGCAAAGTTGAACAAGACAGTGACTAAAGAGACTAGCGCATCCACAAGACTGCTGAGCCATCCATTACTCGTGATTGATGGCATTTTGATAAGTTTAAAGGTAAAAATGTCTGGTGAATCTAAAATCAATCAGATATAGGTCATCTTATAGCAGATCTTGGAAAAAAAGGTTTATCTTTGGTGTTCTTCTGGTTTTAGTACTCTTGTCGATCTTCTAGCCAAAATCTAAGTGAAAAGCCTGCGAATAGAATATTCTATTCTATTCTATTCTACAACTCTTGTTTATATGTTGTATATATGGAACTTAAGCTAAAAGATGCAACAGTTCATAAAACATCAAGTATGGGGATCCGAATTCTTAAGCTTACAGCTAATGAATAAGACATACGTCGAGAATAGGTCCGAGAATTGATGCCTGAGGTACACCTTGACTTAATATTTTGAGCTCTAAACAGTTGTCACAAATAGGAAACCTTTGCCACGTTGTGGGGAGATAATTTCTAACAACCTAAACAGTTCGTTCCAAGATTGAGGAAATGTAGATATCCTGACGCAATGGTTCAAAATTTGAGTCGGATGGCAAATTATCTCAAGCAAAATAAGCTTAACAATTCGAGCAGTTTGGTGGGGGCTGACGCCATTATTTAATTCGCTAAAAATGACTCAAGAACTTGGACTTAAAAACTAACAAAAATATGGGTCGGAAAATAATGGAATGGTGGAGGAGATCAAGTTTGAGACGAGAATGGTTCAGGTTAAAATCAAAAAGGGGGAGGTTTGCGTTGAACCAGAGAGCAGACGATGGATGAAGAGAATGTCAGCTAAGAATTTTGAAGCGGTCGCGTTAGGGAGCTAAGATAAAGGGGTCATCCTAGGGTAGTCCACGAAGGGTAAATCGAAGAAAACGACTTTGAATGTTCTCGTTTCGGGAAAATTCTCTAAACCATCGTTTAATAAAACCAAGCGGTGAGTTGGCTTTAAGGAGTATCTCATCAATATGTGAACGGAAGTTTAACTCTCTATCGTATAGTATTCCAAGGTCGCGAAGGGATTAAACCTGGGGTACAGGTTGGTCATGCAGAAAATAAAGTCGAGGAGGAGATTGAGTTGACTTACATTACAAAGTCATAGATTGACATTTGGAAATATTAAGCTCAAAGCAATTCTTTAGACACCAAGTGGAAAAAATATCCTGTGATGAAAAATAGTTTTGGAGAACTTAGTGCCGTCGGCGTAACTGGATAGGGGCAGTGTTTAATAATCCTCTCAAGTTAAAATAAAAAGGAGGGGACCTAGAAGGCTGACTTGTGGGACACCATAGGTGGACAAAAACAGCACAGAGAAGGCTGACCTAAAACGAACGCTATAATAGCGGTTCTTCAGATAAGAAAATATACATTATAACAATATAGGGAAGATAATTTCAAAAGGATCAATTGATGTGATATTTTATCGAAGGCCTTAACGAAATCTGTAGCAATAACATCGATTTCGTTGCCATTTTTTCGGACTGAGAGGACAAAGGATACGAATTCAACTAAGTTTGTAGTAGTTGATCTACCTTTCAGAAATCCATGCTGACTGGGTGATCTAAGCGATTTGTACTGAATGCTCAGAACTTCATATAAACAACTTTCGAACATTTTATGTATGTGTGAAAGCTTAGTAATGGGACGGTCGTTAGCTACATCATTCTTAGATTCCTTTTTGTGGACTGCGGTTATGAAAGAGGTCTTCCAAATGAGGGACAGATAAAATAGGGAGGAAAGAGGGTGCGAAAAATTGGAGGGAGGTTCACTTTTTGAGAAATATTGCTGCGAGCCCGTCTGGCCCAGGTAAAAATTCATCATTGAAATTTCGTAATTTTTCTTCGATAACGGTGGGATGAAAAGATTGAGAGAGAGAGAGAGAGGGACCAATGAAGAAATTGGGAAGGTACTTGAAAAATATGGGGTCGGTTACGAAGAAGTTATGTGCAAATGATTGTTTAAAAAAGTTAGCAAAATAGTTCGCAATAGAATGTGGATCGGTCGACGATATATTATCGAACGAGAGAGAGGGGGGATAACAGTCTGATTTTCTTTTGTAGTTGACGAATTGATAAAATGTCTTAGGATCGTTGATAAGACTGGTCTGCGCTGTATCAAGAAAGCGCTGATAGAGGCAGTTATAGAGATGGGTGAATTGGAGATAGGTCTCAAGATAGTTAGAGTAGAATAAGAATTAGAAACCACTCATAATTTGTTTCTTTTGTTTCGTAAAGAGCGGAATCTTCTGTTAAACCAAGGAGGGGAAGTAGATCATCATGCCAAGAAAATTGGACGTAAAGAGAAATGGAATTAAATATTTCACTGTAACAAATGGTGACAGCATCAGATAAAGATTTATTGGTAAAATCAAAAGAAGATTTGATAAAATAGATATTGTTTTTGCGAAAATTTGCTTTATGAAAGTTGTATGAAGAGATAGTAGGGGAAGAAGTGGACTGGGGTGGAGAATTATGGAAAAATGAGAGAAGAAGATAGTTGATAGGTTAATGGACAAAACGTTGCTGTGGAGTTAATGGGATCGCTGTTGAAAATAAGGTCTAGTTGCCACTTACTTGGCACAGGCTTGAGTTTGTTATACGATCAATGAACAGACATTCCTTGGATGAACTAGCGCTTGACGTGGTAAAAAAGAATTGATCATTCATTCATGGAATCCACTCCAGCAGAGGCAGATTAAAGTCACTGCATATAAGTATATCAATAAGTTGATCAATTGCTTTAATAGCAAGGATGTAGTTTGCGCTGGGTATGTAGCAACGCATAACGTACAGGGGCCTATTGGGAAGTTTTATTTTATTTAAGACAAAGTCAAGTTTGACATAAGAAGACAAAGCGATGAGAGAAGAGTTGAGGTTATTGTGAATAGCAAGTAGGACATCTCTGTATGGAGAATCACTTTTAAGGAGGGCAGGATAATTAAGCATAGGGAGAGAGTAATCGTCACCTCGGAAAACAATATAAGAAGATGGGAATAGCTTCTGGCTCCTTAAGTCGGGGATCAGATTGGTTTCTGTAATAGCATAGACGTGGAAAGAGTGGTCATGACATTTAGACAAAACAGTACGAGTTTTAGAGCGCAAGTCTCTTACGTTTTGGTAGTAATATGTAAGAGGTAGTTTGTTGCGTGGAGGAGTAGGGGAGTGCAGATGAGATGTAGACAAAGGATGCAAGTTAAGATAGGTAGCAGATAAATATACCATCTACATCAGCCGAGTTGGATTTTATAGCTAGAAGACTGTGAATAACTTATTTTTCCGTAACAGGAAATCAGTCGTATGAAAAATCTTCCCAGAAAAAATCATTGAGGTCATCAGGATCCAAGTCACATTTTACGGAGTTACTATTGTTTGGGATACAAATGTGACGCAAGTTAGTCCATAGTTTTTGAGGTGGGAGTTATATACTTCATTTAGAAGCAGAGTAATTTCGTTTTGTAGTACGGATGACATGGGTTACATTGTTACGCGCTTGTCATAGCAAGACAAGTTAAATGCGGAGGAGTTGTGGATTCATTTTCTATAGAGCTTCTGTCGAGTTCTGATTTATGCCATTTCTTCACACGGAAGCAAGGGACAGCTTTTATTGCAAATCCTTACAGTAAGTATGTAAATTTGACAAGGCAATAGTGTCAAAATCTCTGAATGTGAAACCATTATCTAAAAGAAGAATGTGAAAAGTCAATGTCGTAAGTGCAGAAGAGAACATAATGGTCAGAAATGCCGTTTAACCAACTTTCCTGTCAAATAGAGTAAGAGTTCTCGAACTCATACTCAAAGTTGTTTTTGCTGAGAACTCTAAATTTGAAATAAAAGCCTTGCTAGGGAATAAATAGAAAAATACAATACAACCTGACCAGTACCGGTCAAAGCAGCTGGAGGTTATTGAGGAAGTAAAATACACAGTATAATAAAGTTTATTCGATGAATAGAGCCTCAGCCTCATGAATTCTCTTAGACTTCTTCTTATGCCGTAAAGGATTATAATAAATTAGCCGCCAGGAATAGTTTGTTCATCCAGAATTGACCTGTCACACTTATAAGCGCGATTGAAGAAGAGAACAGCAACACTGTCATACTCCGTCAGAAAGGACTAACTCTCAGAAATCAGACATACAACGAACAGAGACGAACGAGCCTCAGACAGGAACAGATTCACTGTTGCTAACCCAAAAAAAAAAAGAACGAAATAGGGTAATAACGTTCTGATCTATTTAAGTAATGTTCAAGTGTTAAATAGGCCATGGGAAGCCGTACGACTAGCGCAAACCTAGGTTGCTATAAAGAAAAAAATGCTTTGGAATGACACGGATGAAAAAGGATGAACAACTTTGACATATACTACGGTGGCTGCCACGTAGAATAGAAGCTACGTTCATTTGGGTGCGTTCAGTTTGGACCGTCAGAAGTATTGAGCTTTCGGGCGACCCACGCCGTTTTTACGAACTCATTGACAAGACCTGCGACCAATGATAGGTGACCGAACATTCTGAGCAGCCAACGTTGATTCAGATCACTACTCAGTTGCAGCCAAAGTATTACCATGGATATCTTAGAAGCCACAACAACGAAGATTTACCGTCGGTAGATTTAACGTAATAGCTGGACTCTCAAAAAAAAGCCAGTGCCTTTGCTGATAACGCATTACTAAACCTTTTGTCAATGTTTTTACAACCAGCGATAACTCCTGAAGATAAGTGGTATCGATGCAAGCCAAGATTTTTAATTAAAAATAAAGTGAGGATACTGGTATATTAACTTAATTGTGACAAACCATATCGCCATATTCGATTTACCGGTCCGTAAAGCTCGGAATCAGTCTTAACGTCTGTGGAGAGAATTTTGAAGATGAAGCCAGAAACGGATATATTTATCGAAATAACTTTTATTTGTATTCAACTTAACTTTGTTACAATAATAATTTAAGATAACATACAAAAAAGTACCACTTGGTAGCGAGGCGATCCGAGCAAGAGCCAAAAAACGAAGAGAAGAAAAATAGGAAAAAGGAAAGCCAAATTCCCGAAAAAGAAATGACAATTAGTCACAGAGATGTCAAAAAAAAAACTCAAATCTTTCCAGATATGTTACAACATTCCGCCCGTCTTGTTACCTTGAAGAGGTAACGAAATTATAAATTTTAACTAACAATTATTAGGAACAATATTTCATTGGTTAAAGATTACTTGAAAACTTAATTATGAATTTAAACAAAGCAAAGTATTAATATTTAGTTCAGGTGACATACTTGTAAACTTAATTATATGACTATAATAAAGCAAGTACAAAATTACGTTGGAGATCTAATAGGCAGTGGACACAGTTTCACAACAGGTCTCTTGAGGATGGAATTCTTGGTCTTGACTGTAACCACACGAGTTAGTCCATCGCGCCCAGGATGAAGTTCCAATATGCGTCCAAGAAGCCACTTAGCAGGAGGATACCTTTCATCTACGATGAGAACTAATGAGTCCTTTTTTATAGGATCAGTTACCTGTTTCCATTTTGAGATGGATTGAAAACGTTGAATATATTCAGAGGACCATCGAGTCCAAAATCCATCTATCATTCGTCTGATGTGTTGCCAGCGAGAGAGTCGTGAAATTGAAATCGTTTCAGATGTTAGTGGCTCAGGCAGAGTGTTAAGTGCCGACCCAATCAGAAAATGACCAGGTGTAAGAGCTTCGATGTCATCCGGGTCATCTGATAAGGGGCATAATGGCCTCGAATTAAGGATGGCTTCGATTTGTACGAGTAAAGTCGAGAACTCTTCATATGTAAGCGTTGTTTGTCCGATGACACGTCTGAGGTGAAATTTGACTGATTTCACCCCAGCTTCCCACTTTCCTCCAAAGTGAGGAGAGGATGGGGGATTGAACAGCCACTGTGTTCCATCATTTGCGAGAAGGTCCGCCAGGTTGCCTAGTTGTTGGGACGCGGATGAAAAGAGTCTTCGCAGTTCGGCGTCTGCTCCGATAAGATTCGTTCCACAGTCGCTGTGGAGAGTTGAGCAAGTCCCACGACGACCAGTGAACCGTTTAAACGCTGCGAGAAATCCCTCGGTTGAGTAGTCTGTCGCAACTTCTAAATGCACTGCTGTTGTTGCGAAACAGATGAAAAGAACAATATACCCTTTATACGTTTTCGCTGAACGCCCTCTCCAAGTCCTTAGTGTGAATGGTCCAGCGTAATCGACGCCTGAATTGAGAAATGGTCTTGCAGGATTAATCCTTGTGGAGGGTAGCTGTCCCATTAGTTGTTTTGCGGTGATACCACGATGCCGAGTACAGATAACGCAACGTAAAATAAAGGTTCGAACTGGCGTTCTGCCGCCAACAATCCAATAAGTTCTACGCAGAAATGCCAAAGTAACTTGCGTGCCACCGTGAAGAGTCTTTTCATGAGCGTGATGTATGATGAGCTTCGTTAGTACAGAGTTCCTAGGCAATATAAGAGGATGCTTAGTATCTGGATCCAATAGAGAATTGCGCAACCGTCCACCAACACGAAGTAAGCCCAGTGAATCTAGAAAAGGTATTAATTTTATTAATGGATTCTTATTGGATATTTCATGACCCCGAATTAACGTGGATATCTCTGATGAGAAATAAGTTTTCTGAACTTCTTTTATCCAAAAACAACGAGCCGCATCAAGTTCTTCTGTTGTTAAGGGTTGGATTTTCACACTGGGAGATTCTTTCCGAAGAATTCTGATTGCTCGTTGGCATGCTGCAGTAACTCTGATGAGGCGATTCAAGGTAGAGTAACGGTCGATTACATCCCACAGCTTTGGGTCCTCAATGTTATAGCTAGTAGATACTTGAGATCTTTCCTCCAGATCTATGTTGTGTTCTAATCGAGATACTGTAGATGGCCATAAAGTTGAGTGTTGAGAGAGCCAACGTGGTCCTTTCCACCAAAGAGTACTTTCGCTGAGTTGACGAGGTGACACTCCTCGAGACGCACAATCAGCAGGATTTTCCTTTCCGGACACATGATGCCATTTAGCCCTAGGAAGAGTATCTTGTATAGAGATAACACGATTTTGTACGTAGTCCTTCTAGCGAGAGGGGTGAGATTTAATCCACGTTAGCGTCACGGAAGAATCTGTCCACAGGTGCACTGTAGCTGGGTCAAGATTAAGCGTCTTGCAAATGTGAGCAGCCTGTTTAGTTAGCATAGCAGCAGCACAAAGCTCTAAACGCGGAATTGTAATTTTCTTTGTCTTGTTCTTGTCGATTGGAGCAACCTTTGTCTTTGCTGAGATTAACGTGATTTCGATATCTTCCATGGTTTTCATTACTCGCAGAAAAAGAACAGCTGCCATTGCATCTTGAGAAGCATCCGAAAAACCATGTATTTCAACAGCACAAGCGTCCGAGGTGAGTCCTAGCCAGCGAGGTATGCGTATTAGAGTTACATCATCGAGTTGATTGATAAAGCTAATCCATCGAGAAGAAAGTGCATCCGAGAGCTCGTCATCCCAACCAGCCTTCTCAAGCCAGAGAGCTTGCATGAATACCTTGGCACGGATAGTAACCGGTGCAAGCCATCCGAGGGGATCAAATAGTTGTGCAATCCGAGAGAGTACTTTCCTTTTGGTTGGAGGGGAATTATCCCTTTCCCAAGGTATCGAGAAAACAAATCCATCAGAATGCGGTTGCCAAGCAATTCCTAATGCTTTGAACAGAGGATTTCCATCGAGATATTTGTCAACTGAGGTTGCAAGGTGATCTGCTGAGAAGTCTGAGAGAATGTCTGTATCATTAGAAGTCCATTTCAGAAGCTTGAAGCCGCCCGCCATGCAGAGATTATTGAGTTGATGAGCCAACTGCTTAGCTTCGACTAGAGAATCTGCTCCACCAAAACAATCATCCACGTAGGTACCATGTTTGAGTATTTCTGCAGCCAATGGAAATCGATGGCCTTCGTCAGTTACTAGCTGTTGGATGACTCTATTAGCCAGGAATGGAGCTGGGCCAAGTCCATATGTCACGGTTGTCAATTGGTATTTGCGGACTGAATTCATACTTAAAGTGGTTGACCACAGAATACGTTGAAAATCCCAATCGTCTTTATGGATCAGGATTTGTCTAAACATTTTTTCCACATCCGCCGAAAAGACATACGGAAATTGGCGCCACCATGTTATAACATCTGAAAGATTATTTTGTAGTTTCTTACCAACGTGAAGGAGATCGTTGAGAGATCTTCCATTGGATGAAGGAGATGAGCCGTTAAAAACAACTCTCAGCTTTGTGGAGGTACTGGAACCCTTAAGTACTCCGTGATGTGGCAAATAATAACCGAATCGTGGTTCTGGGCTATCATCAGGTACTTGAACCATATGACCTTGTGTCAAGTATTCTTCTAGAAAATCTGAGTAGAGAGTTTTTAATGTTGAATCCAAAGCAAGTTTTCTTATCGTCTTTGATAACATTCGGGTAGCAGCTGGTTGCGAAGTACCGAGATTATTAAAGGAAATCTTAAAAGGAAGACGGACAATATATCTTCCTGATACGTTCCTTGAATACGTAGAGACAAAGTGATTTTCACACTCTTCTTCTTCTTTGGAGAACAACGATGGTGGTACTTGTACTTCTTCTTGAAGCCAAAATTGTTGAATGGCTTCTAGTAGATCGTTATCTGTCGAACACTGGTAGATCTGCATTGGGGTAGCGTCTGGAAGAGCTGATGCCGGACCAGAGATTATCCAACCAAGGCCAGTGCGCCTAGCGAATGGTGTTCCTGGAGGTCCTTTAACTAGATCAGGTTCAATGAGTTGAGCGTAGAGGTCGATTCCTATTACAAGATCTATTTGTCCTGGATAGAGATACGATGGGTCGGCTAATGTAAGTCCACGCAGATGAAACCAATGCCCATTGTCTGATTCAAATGAGGGCAGGTCTGCTGTGGGCCTCGGTAAGATATAGGCTGTTACGTCCCATTCGAGTTCTGAAATAAAATGAGGCTTTAGAGTAAATTTTAACATACCTTTTGTCGTTCCTGATAGTTGAGCCCCAACTCCGTAAAGTGGAATGCATGCACGTTGGCGTCTGAGACGTAGTTGTTGTGTGGCAGACTCACTAATGATTGTGAGTTGAGAACCCGGATCGATAAGGGTACGAAATTGCAATTCTGTTCCTTCTGTAGTGCATATTCGTACGAGAGCGGTTGCCTGTAGAGTACGAACACGTTGAGTTGTAACTTGTGGTATTGCTTGGTGAGATAAAACTGGTGAAATCTCAGCGTTTGAGATATTTTGAGGATCTGCGGATGATCGGTTGATATTTTCCTGATTGGATTTTGTTGATGTTGACGCAGTGGACTGTAACGGATGTGAGTTTGATAACGAACGATGGATTGAAGTATGATGATGTTTGTCACACAACAGGCATTTCTTAGTTGAACGGCAAACTGCTATTCGATGAGGGCCAAGACAATTAAAACAAAGACCCTTTTGTATGAGAAATTCATGACGTTGATTGGGCTTCAAATTTGCATAAACAGTGCAAGCAGATATGTAATATGCCTTGTTACACATAACACACGTCTGAGTAGACGCAGTACGTTGAGTATGAGTAGATTGTGATGTTCCCGACGAGTTCTCCATAGAAGCAACGTGTATTTTTGCAGAAAAGTTCTTTGACGATAGACCTTCGGATCTACTTGCTTTGTTAGTTGAGGAAATGGGATTTCGTGTTTCCACAATTTCGAGTGCACGTATTCTGCCACCGAGGAATGTAACAGTAACCGCTTGTTTTCATAGCTGGCCACGAGAGTATCCCAATCACGTGTGAAGTTTTCACTGGAGATTGATATATTGGCAATAAGAAGAGCAGCTTCATCTCTTAAACATGTTTTGAGGTAGTGTAGTTTCTCTACGTTTGTGAGCTGCGCATTGTTACTTATCATTGAGGTAAAGAGGTCATGAAAACTGCGCCAATGATGGTATTCTCCCCTAAAGGTGGGTAATATAATGTTAGGAAGAGAACGTACCTGATGAGATGGACTTTTCACATCTACAATTGGTTGAGAAGGAACTAATTTTTCCATCATGTCCATCATGGCTGCCCGGGAGTCTGCATACACCTCTTCACATTTGGAGTACATTTTATCAGTAAATTATGGAAGTTCTCTGATAGCATCCGTCATACGAGCGTTTGTGAGGCGATCATGTCCGGTCTGGAACTTTTCCCAGTTGGCATCGAGAATTTTCAGTCTGGTTTCAACTTGAGATTTATTTATTTTGTCTTCTCCAAGAGCACGTAAATTATTCAAATCGTTCTTTTTGTTTTTCCACGAGATTTGTGCAGCAGACATTTTGTCGAAAGAGACGCGTGCTTAACCGAATTTAATCAGTTTCCATCCGGCTCGAAGGACCAAAAAATGTGGAGAGAATTTTGAAGATGAAGCCAGAAACGGATATATTTATCGAAATAACTTTTATTTGTATTCAACTTAACTTTGTTACAATAATAATTTAAGATAACATACAAAAAAGTACCACTTGGTAGCGAGGCGATCCGAGCAAGAGCCAAAAAACGAAGAGAAGAAAAATAGGAAAAAGGAAAGCCAAATTCCCGAAAAAGAAATGACAATTAGTCACAGAGATGTCAAAAAAAAAACTCAAATCTTTCCAGATATGTTACAACAACGTCAAACAATTGGTTTAGACAAGGTGATGCGCTATAATGTGTCTTTATTTTCATACCAAACACAGAAGTTATCACCAGATTCAAAATTTTCTAAAAGACAATGTCTTGCACATACTGATGACATTGACACTATTAGCAGAATGCAGCGATCTGTCACTGGTACGTTTGAAAGCATTGAAACAGGAGTGGAAAATGGGCTAAGTTGTATTCGGCAACATCAAGTATTTGCTGTCAACATCGATGGACAGAATGTAACAATAGGCAGCTATATCTTAGAGGAAATAATGAATGTTACAAGGCATTGCCAAAAATATTAACACAACCCTGTATAAGACCCAAATCATCCCAGTCTTACTTTACTTAAAGCGCAGAAATATGGGAAGCGGGGACGGATAAAGATATCCTTGGTCGTTCGTTTAGAAAAGCAAGATTCTTCGAGTAAATGTATGGTATGTCCCGTTTGTGTTAACGGAGAAAATGCACATCCTTTACAGTGACATAAACCTGGTCAGAAGAGTTTGCATTAGTCATCTGAGAAGGATAATACATGTAGAGCTAATGGAACACCTCAGGGTGCTGGACAACAAAATAGAGGAAGACATTATTTAAGGTAGCGTATATATGGAAGTGTGATACTGTGGGCAGCTATAAAGGTTTACTGGTTGAAGTCCAGGTTAAACTTAGGTTGTAACGCTATCTTAAAAAATAATAAATTATTTACATGCTTAACTCCTATTAGCAAAACGTTGGACCTGGAAGGCTTATATTGACAGTTGAATCATACAACAACTGTGTCTACAATGTAAATTATCGCCTCGCAGCTAGGGCGTATTGAAAAGGTCTTGGAGGACATAGGACATCAACGACACTAATAAAGGATGCAATAAAAATGTAAGACTTCAAAAATATGCAACAATGAGCATTGCCACCATGAACAAATTTGCAAAAATAGTTGAAACCTGGAAAATGTGTCAATAACTACCAACAAAGTTCTGAAAGTTGGAATCGGTTTTAATATTACACTTTATATACATGAGTAGTTAAGTTTTATAGCCAAGTAATTTTCTAACTCACCTTTAAGTCCTCTATCGCCAGGCGGCCCAGATGCTCCCTTCGGTCCTTGAGTGCCATCTTTTCCATTCATTCCATCCCGTCCATCTCTTCCAGGTTGTCCGTCTTTGCCATCTTTCCCTGGAATACCATCAGCGCCAGCTCTACCAGGAACACCATCTAAACCTGGTTCACCGGGAACACCATCGCGCCCATCAAGGCCAGAATTACCCGGCATACCAATGTCCCCTTTTGGACCAACTGGTCCTGGTGCTCCAGGCAAACCATCAATACCTGGTCCACCAGGTAGACCAACATCACCACGATTCCCCTTCGGACCGGGAATTCCTGGCAAGCCTGGTGGTCCGTTTGGCCCCTTTGGACCAATCAATCCTGGCGGTCCCCTTGGACTGGGCGGACAGTAATCTTGAGTACCCTTGCAGAATCCAGTTATCATTTTTTCCTTAAAAGGATTTTCATTAACTTCCAAACATGGAGTAGGAAAAGACAAGGAAAAAAGAGAAGAAAAACAAAACGAAAATAAAAATTTTGTAGACAATTTACCGGCACTCGACAGTAAGTGTTCAAATAGATCCAATCATCACCACCTGGTGCGGCGCCTTTCAGTCCAGTTCTCTTCCGTATTTCCACATCCTGTTCTTCAAGTACCTTACGATGATTCGGATTGAAGAACTCAATAAACGGCTCAGCTGTAAGAATGAGAAGAAAATCAGTAAAAGTAGAAAATCAATTTCAAAATAGAAGTGCATTTGAATTTATTTCCAAAGAGGACATGACAAGCAGGAGCTATACTGACTGAGTACCAGTGATTGATGGTATAAAGGTGGTCCTTGATAACTTTGGGCTAAGTATGGGGAAATCTGGCCTTATTCATTCCTCCACTCTTAGATTTCACTATGCTATACATGAGGATGGTTACAGACAAAGCAATAATCTCAGAGATTGATACTGATATTGGTATTGATACGGATGCGGATACGGATATGGAAACGGAAACCATGCTTCAAAAAACTTTGAGAGAATTAATTTCCACCATTCAAACGGATGTGGCTCAATAAGATAGTACCCCGTGATGATGGCATTTATCTCAGTATCTGTCTTATTTTTGCATTTGTATTTGAGGGACGTGTTCGAGTATGTTTCCGATTTGAGAATACGAATAATTAATTAATTCTCAAACGCACCATCAGCCCCCATCCTTCTGACAGTCGAAGCCATTCCACACGTATGTATATAGAGAGCCATTAATTAAAAGATCCCCTCAGAGCCAATACTTGGATTTCAAGAAGCCTTTAGAGATATCTTTATATGTCCTGCCGATGCCAGTGGGAATAGCATATTCGTATCTTTGGCAGCAGCAGTCGGAATGGGTGATAAATTAAAACCAATGAAGGAGAGAAGATAATTCTCATGACTCCAAGCGCAACACAAACATACGAGTACATTAGGTGATGTTCTCTTTTTCAATTTTACTCCGAACCATTTTTCTGCAAATCCGTTTTACCATTTCTCGTTTATAGATAGTGACACAAGCCAAGATACAAGTGCGAGTACATCCATATGCATTATCCACTATGTCACCTGTGCTCTATTTGCTCAGGTGATGCTCCTCTAGATCCGGATGATAGTGGAGCATATTCTTTCTTTAACTTTGAACAGTGGACCAAGAGAAGACGAGAATAGAAGAGGGCAGAAAAACAATTTCCCAATTTTGGCAGATGAAATAAAATTGGAATCCTGCCATCAACTCGAGTGGAAACTGCTAGGCTCCTGCAGACAAAACTTATGCCCAACAACACTCTACTCCTGATGGCAATGATGACGCTGGTGAAAAATTTGAACTTATTCATTATTTCCTTAATTCGGAGTTTGCTTCATTCCGGAAGTTGCAAAGTATAGTATGAGTAGAAGGGATACAATTTAAGGAGTATCTTGGATGCCAGGATTACGTGCAATTTTGTCGCGAGAATTCCAAGGCAATTGATGGCAATTATTTTGGTTGCAACAATGGAGGTAAGTGTTACAAGAGGAAATGAATGTAACTGCCACTTGGAGAACAATGCAGCACTTTGAGTCTGACAGTTTAAGATATAGTTCGAGCTACATTAATTTACAGAGCAACAGTGACTGGTTGGCTTTTGGCCAAGCTGAACACTAGGAATACAATTTCGAGTATTATGTTGTTGGCAATTATTTACTAGTACTTCTGGAGTACTTGCTTTCGGTAACTGTTAAATGGAGTCAGTAGCTGAATTGGGCCAGTAAACTACTATTCCGTTGGCATAGGATTCCAGACATTAGTTTATTGCTTTTGGAGGATTTATTTCGACAGAAATCCGCTTTGTGAATTGAAGATGATGGAGTCCATGGTATCCTGGACAAGGAATACGGTCTACAGAAAACATCCGCTCTGACTTTGATGGATCGGAATTGTTAAAATGTAGAACTAGTCAGCTATCCATAGTTCTGGAAAAAATGAAAAAAATAATAATTCTGGAGGTCAAAGGACGTAGAGGATATATCTCATATTGAAGTGCACGTTAATTGGTTTCTCAATCAAAGTTGCCACGGGCAACGTCCTTCAAAGTGGTATGCACAAGCTGAGATACGAATACCGATAGAATCATGATGGAAAAAAATGTGTGGCTAGTTGAGGATAATTCTTTTTAGTTGGAACTCGTGGAGCAGAGTTGAATTGTTTGCAATAATTGGACGAGTCTAGGGAAATTAATTACAAAATCTTTTCTTCTAATCAATAGAATAATTTATCTCGCTAAGAAGGTAATGCCTTTGATTTGGAAAATTGTGAGAGGCCTTTTTCTCCAACTCAACGGGTTGTCCATCCCTGCTAGTTCCAATGACGTTGCTCTCAATTTGTCAGTTCAAGTTTCACGTCAGGCCTAATTATTTGATATTAAAATCTAATGCTAAGTATTCAATTGATTGAAGGGCATCGGCTTTAGAAAGTATTGCATAATAGGACTATCAAGTCTTCTCCGATGGCCCGATGTTAGTGGTGACATCGCTTTATAATTTAAATAGGAGTACAGTACAGAGTAAGCCGACATGCATTTCTATGTACCTCGATCCCCAACTTTCTGCCGTAATTCCATAATGTCTTCCTATACTGTTGGAATCGAAGACTCTTTGATGCCGAATTTTGATATTTATCTGCCTGAAATGTTTAAGCTATCCTAGAAGATTGATATCCTTGCATGGCCCACGTTGTTTTCGTCGAACTTCTACATCAAAAATATTTTTTTTCAGCGACTGGTTCAAAAAATGTTTGCAGCAGGTTATACCAATCTTGGCAGTATTGACCCGGTTATTCCGCTGCAAAAACCGGGTGTAATAGTTCGCAACCCTGTAGTGAACGAATGGGACGAGAGGAGCTTCAAATGCGTAGTTCAAGAAGACTGGTCTCCGTCTGGCAAAAACCAGGCTATAAAATCATTGTCGATGGTGTCCATTAACGGACTAGACCATTTTAGTGTGGTTTTATGCTTGGTTCTGACGGGACAACTAGATAAATATCGAAAGCCGTTTGGAAAGCTGTCCCTTAATATCTTGAAGGCTTGTATCGTAGGTGCATTGGCTAAGTTTTTCCTCCAGATTTTAAAAAATTAAGGGTTATTGATCTTCTAAAGTCTTCTGACAAGAATAGATCTAATCTTCGAAAGGCTTATGACGATCATGACTTAGTTCATGCCTTTCGTCCGATTCGGATTCAAAAAAGGAAAAGCTTTTCGTCGGAAACTGCATCCAAAATAGTAATGCTAAATGCAAGAATGTCGCAGGCGATTTTAAAGGCGCCGCCGTTAACTAAATATTGTACTTAAGTTTGCGTAGTATCTCTTCAAGGCTGGGTGAGATCTCCTGCTAAAAAATTAGTATTTTGTAGCCCTTTCTTTTCCAGTCGATGAACGTGTATTGCTGATATGAATGAGAATGTCAATGGTTTATATGATTAGAAAAAATTGTGTTTGTCTCAATACAAATAAATACGTAACCAAGGTTAAATATCTCAACCTTGGTTGAGAAAGGATGAGTGTGGTGGATGAAATAACATCGCTTTGGAGTATGCTGAATCTTGCCGCACAAATGCAACTGAAAACTCGGACCTGAGCGAGCACAACCGGGTAAACTTAGCTGAACTAGGCATAAAACCGTCAGGTCAGATCCGACCAGATCGAACGCGTGTCCAGCGATAACTTTATGTAAGCTAGTTCAACATATTTGCAGCTCAGGTTATTTGAAGATTTACTTTCGTCAATTACCAAAGATATCGAAATAGAGATGGTAGTGGAAGACCGAACCGACAGCAGCGCTCATACCCTCGTAGTGCGATAATGGCGCTATCCTTGAAAGGATCTGCGTTAACTGCCTGACCATGTAAAACTTTAATTGTTGTGAAGCGACAAGCAATCTTGTCTATGGATGATATTACTGTCGATGACAATACAAATACTTTCGGCTAAGCACAGCTGACGGAAACCCTGGACTGTTAAACGTATATCACTGCCATCCATGAAGTGTGGGTGCACCGGCCAAGAGAAGTATAAAAATTTGTGATCTTCTATTGCTATAAGAAGAAGAGACAGAGCCCTTTTTATATATGCGGATCGGTGACAGACTTGGACCGAAAGTCTTGAGCTTCAAACCTGGGAGCGATGTTCTCTCTAATCCGCCGATGGCGGGTATTTCGAAAATATGTCAAAATCAGGTACGATTTTCTATAACATAATTCGTCTGTTTTAACATTGATAAAGATAACTTAAACATCTTTTGAGTGTTTCAACTTCATACCAGATTTTGGTGATATTTTGAATAACACCTCAATTGGAGAATCGATATGACCAAAACCTCTCTGCATAAGTTCGCCATATGTGCTGTTCAAATTTTTTTTTAAAGCAGCTCTGTAAGCTCACGATATACCCTAGTATAACTCCCGATACCGTCATAACTTAAATAAGGAGTGAGAGTCCAGCATTGGACTGTAAACGATGGAACGATTCATAAAAGAGCGCAACCTAGTAGATACGTAAGGAACATGGATAAATGCGATGGAAAATTGATAAATAGTGACAAATGTTTGCGCGAAAGTCGTCGGCTTCATCTTTATTATTTTAATACATAAAGGCAAACGCATCACGAGAAACTGTAACAATTACCCATAAATGAAGCTAATGCAGTACACAATATAAAATATGAAAGCGAATTCTAAAGAGAGTCGAGCGCATCATAACTTAACTTTGGGCAAGGGCAATCAATATGACTTGGTAGTCTAACATGTGGTACAACTGATGTTATGGCGATGTTGTGCAGCACATTCATTGCACTTGCTAAGACCATAGGCATAGCCAAAACATCACCACATGTACGTGAAGGAATACGATTTAACCACCTCAATTCCCACAAAGGAACATAGTCACCTTATCATCAAACCATCAGCCATGTCATGTGACTCAGATCACTATCTAGCAGACATGCCAGACAGAACGATTACAGAAAAATACTGCGCTAAAAACAATTGCAAACGCCAGAACTTATGCTGATCGAGTGTCTCTCAACTTCTCCACATGAAAATCCAGAAGCTGTCAGAAATGCTGGAACTGATGAGATGGGTTTTACCCATCTGACTACCCAGAGGAAACTTTTGGTTTAATCAATAGTAGGAAAACTAATTTTGGTGTTGGCGAAGGCCCCCATTTATTCGGCTTAATACAAAATATAACTTCGCATTAAAGTTAAACTTAAAACTAAGGTTAAGGTTAAGGTTGGTTGGAGTGGTGAAGGAGAACGGATTTGAAGTAGGGAGTGTAGGGAGTAGATTACGAGGGTTAGTGTTAAGGAACATACAGTTGTGAAGGGACGCGCATTCAGCGTGACCTGAAAGTAGTCGATGAAGAGGAAGTCGGTTGCATCTCTGCATTCCTCAAGGGTGTTTAGGTTAATAAGGTTGAAACGGTTTGGATAGGGGGACAGAATAAATGTATCATCCCAGGGTACAGCTCGAAGGACAAATCGAAGAAAACGGCGCTGGGGAATACACTTGACTGGTGATTGGCATTTGGCGATATTAAGTTCCAAACAATTTTTTGAGGCACCAAATCGAAAAACTATCAAGGTCTTGTTAAAGGAGGAAGGAGGCATGGGTTTGAAAAATTTGGTAACAATAATAATATAAAGAGAAGGTTACCGAAATGGCTGCCTTGTGAAACTGAAGAGGTAGACCAAAATGGAACCGAGTGGGCTGACGTAAAACGAACGCTGTAAAAACGGTTTTCGAGGTAAGAGGATATCAATTTTAACAGTATGGGTTCAAAGACAATTTGAAGAGTATTAATCGATGAGAAAATTTATCGAAGGCTTTGCTAAAATTGGTTGCAACTACCATATATCGACTTCGTTGCCATTCTCTAGGGCAGAGAGGGCAAAGGATACGAATTTCACGAGATTTGTGGTGGT
This sequence comes from Volucella bombylans, assembly GCA_949129095.1. Classification (NCBI taxonomy): domain Eukaryota; kingdom Metazoa; phylum Arthropoda; class Insecta; order Diptera; family Syrphidae; genus Volucella; species Volucella bombylans. The sequence goes on along the minus strand of OX422141.1, from coordinate 163,099,018 downwards.
TGACCTACCCTTTAGGAAGCCATGGGAAAGTCTAGGGTATCTAGCAAATCAAATAAGTGATTTTAATTGGAACCTTAGAGCCTCATACAAAATACTTTCGAAAAATTTGGGTATATGGGAGAGCTTAGCGATTGGACGATATAGTTTGTTATTTCTTTTTTTTTTCCTTTTGTGGATTGAGGTTATGAAGGAGGTTTTCCAAGCCGGAGGAAATTCTCCTTATGAAAGTGATAGACGAAAGAGATTAGAAAGGGCAAGGGATAGAGAGTAGGACCATTTTTTAATAAATATGGCAGGGAGTCCATCTGGGCCGGGTGTAAATTTGTCATTAAGTTGGTGTAACTTATATTCGATGTAAGCCGGGTACAAGGTCTGAGAGAGAAGTGGGCCATTGGAGAAGTTCAGTAAGTAATTAAATTAAAGTAGGATGGACCTGGTACAAAGGAGTTTTTGGTGAAGGATTGTTTCATAAAGGTGGCAAATACTCGTAGGTTGGCAATGGTGAGTGGATTGGTTGATGACCTGTTGTTGAAAGAGAGGGAAGGAGGGTAACCATCGGACTTTCTTTTGTATTTAATTTTTTAATTTTGGTGGGGGCGAATTCGGCTTAATACAAGCTATAACTTACAAATTAAACTTAAACTAAAACTTAAAACTAAGGTTGGTTGGAATGGTGAAAGAGAACGGATTTGAGGTAGGAAGTGGTGCGGTGTAAGTCCAAGACGGTAGGGTTTGAGTTGATTTGACGTAGCATACGGGAGATTGGTTCGTTCGCGCCATAGGAGGTGTGGTGGGTTGGTAGATAGAAGAGTCGAGGGGTACGTAGATTACGAGGGTTAGTGTTGAGGAAAATGGAGTTGTGAAGGGACGCGCATTCAACGTGACCTGAAAGGAGTCGATTAATGAAAAGAAAGTCTGCTGCATCTCTGCGATCTTCAAGGGTGTTTAAGTTGATAATGTTGAGACGGTTTTGATAGGGGGGCATATAAAAAGGATCGTCCCAGGGCATGCCTCGAAGAGCAAATCGAAGAAAACGGCGCTGAATGCTTTCAATTCTCGAGATATGAACACGATGATATGGGGACCATACTTGACTGGCGTACTCTAGGAGGGGGCGAACAAAGGTAATATAGAGGGACCTGGTCACGTATGGGTTGGTGAATTCTTTGGACCACCGTTTTACAAAGCCTAGTGCAGAGTTGGCTTTGAGGATTATCACATTCATATGTAAGCGGAAGTTGAGCTCGCTATCACACAAAATGCCGAGTTCGCGAAGAGATTGTACGGAGGAGATAGGTTGGTTATGGAGAAGATAGAGTCGGGGAGGAGATTGGTTCCGCTTACGTGAGAAGGTGATGGATTGGCATTTAGCGATGTTAAGTTCCAAAGAATTTTTGAGGCACCTGATCGAAAGACTATCAAGATCTTGTTGAAGGAGGGAAGAGTCATGGGGAGAGGAAATGGTTTTGAAAAATTTGGTATCTTCGGCGTAAAGGGAGACATACGAGTGTTTGATGATCATATAGAGATCATTTATGGTTAATATAAAAAGAAGGGGACCGAGATGGCTGCCTTGTGGAACTCCAGTGGTGGCCAAAAATGGAGCGGAGTGGGCTGACCTAAAACGAACACTGTAAAAATGGTTTTCGAGGTAAGAGGATATCCATTTTAACAGTATGGGTTCAAAGCCGAGGGCAGACAATTTAAAGATGATTAACCGATGAGAGATTTTATCGAAGGCTTTGCTAAAATCAGTTGCAACTACATCTAGGGCAGAGAGGGCAAAAGATACGAATTCAACGAGATTTGTGGGGGTTGACCTGCCCTTTAGGAAGCCATGTTGTCTAGGGGAAATAAGTGATTTGCATTGGAAGCTTAGAGCTTCATACAAAATACTTTCGAAAAGTTTGGGTATATGGGAGAGTTTAGCGATGGGACGATAGTTGGTTATTTCATTTTTTGATCCTTTCTTGTGGATCGGGGTTATGAAGGAGGATTTCCAAGCCTCAGGAAATTCTCCTTGTGAAAGGGATAGACGGAAGAGATTAGAAAGGGCAAGGGAAAGAGAGGAAGAACATTTTTTAAGGAATATGGCAGGGAGGCCATCTGGGCCGGGTGTGAATTCGTCATTGAGTTGGTGTAATTTATATTCGATATAAGACGGGTCCAAAATATGAGAGAGAAGTGGACCATTGGAGAAGTTAGGTAGGTAACTAAAATAGGATGAATCTGGTACAAAGGAGTCGTTGGTGAAGGATTGTTTAAAAAAGGTGGCAAATAGGTTGGCAATGGTGAGTGGGTCGGTTGATGACCTGTTGTTGAAAGAGAGGGAAGGAGGGTAACCATCGGACTTTCTTTTGTAGCTAACAAATTGGAAAAATGACTTAGGGTGGTTTATAAGGTTGACTTGCACATTGTTAAGGTAGCGCTGGTAAAGGGAATCATAAAGTTCAATAAAATGAAGATAAGCACCAAGATAATTGGGATAGTCGGAAAAGGATCCGGGAAGATGCAGAATAGCCCATAACTTGTTTGTCTTATTTCGTAAGGAACGAAGCTTGCGATTATACCAGGGAGGACTAGTAGAAAAGGCGTGAAAACGAAACGTAAAGGGAAAAAGGATTAAATATTTCTGTATAAAAAATGGATAAGGCATCATTTATAGTTAGATTGTGAAAGTTTAAGGGGGTCTGCTGAGATAGTTACTGATTTCGTGAAAGTTTGGTTTATGAAAGTCGTAGGATGAAAGAGTTGTGGTGGGAGTGGGCTGGACAGTAGAGCTATGAAAAACCGAGAGAAAAAGGGGAGCTACCACCCTCCCCGATTGTTTAGAGAGATAGGGGACAAAGCGAGACTGAGGAGTTCATTTAATCTGTTGTGAAAATAAGGTCTAATTGCCTACCCATGTAGCTGGATATACCGCTAACTTGGCATAGACTTGATCTGTTAAGCGATCAAAGTAGAGACATTCCTTAGCTGAGTTTGCATTTGAAGCGATGAAAAACAATTGATCATCTGATGGAGTCCACTGTAGCTGAGGAATATTAAAGTCGCCGAAATTCAGAATATGGTCAATAGAGTCAGACAGATCATTTAAATGGTCGATCGCGTCGATAGCAAGTCGGTAGGATTCGATAGGTTGAGTTGGTAGGATGTAGCAACATATAATGTAAAAGGACTTGAAAGGGAATGTTATTTTTATTGCGACAAAATCGACTTTAAGGGATGAAGAACTGGTGATGGGAGAAGAGTTAAGGCAGTTGTGGATAACAGTAGGACGCCTTGACAGGGGGAATCATCATTTAGGTGGGTAGGATCGTAGTCGCGAAAAACATTAAAAGTAGGGAAGAAGAATTCCTGATTCTTAATGTCGGGAATCAGATTGGTTTCAGTCAGGATGTAAATATTATAGGGACGAGCATGCGATTGGCGTAAAACAACAATGGTTTTAGAGCAAAGACCTCTTACATTCTAATAGTAAAAATTAAGAGGGATGTTGTGGGGTAGAGGTGTGAGGCGGGATGGTTTAAGTGATGGCAGCTCTAGCGAGAGAGGATAGGATTATCTTAACTTAAGCCTAACGAGGCATCCGCTCCTAGCTATTTAAGGCAAAAAGAAATCACTTGTTAGAGACCATACACAAACTCATTTCCTAAATGTGGTAGGGTGAAACTATGCCTGATGTATGGAACTTGAATATTGTTTGCTCGATGTACAAAAAGGAAAGCCTGAATATAGAGGCTCATCAATATCGTATACAAGCTCTTGTCTCTAGTACGGTATAAATGCCAGCAACCATTTTTCAACAATCCGACCGGCCTATTCAAGTGCCGGTTCAAATATGGCATTTTGAGAAACTCGCAATCTAACACCAGAGACATAATTTTCCATGTAATCTAAATTACTTGTATGGTAACATTGACATCATTGGTAGAACGCAGCGAGCTGTCATGGATCAAGGATTGCAACGGGTGCAGCAAAAATGGGCTTCTCGACATCAGCTTCGTCCTAGAAGTTCATCTATCACGTAAGGTGGTTAGGACATGAAGAATTAACGCAAATAGTCTTCATTTCCCAATTGCAGTGTCAGTGTTAATTGATGCTTGAGATGAGCTTATTGATTGAAATCCTGGTGCACCCCAGATCTAAGTAAGTAAGCATCAAGAGAATGATTTCTGGTGTTTCTTAAATGACACCGGCATTCTTACTGTCCATAAGCTGTTACAAATTGCTCATTGGAGTCTTACCGAGGAATTAGCACGCAATAAGAGACAGCGCTATATTTGGCACTGTACTCCTGGTACTGTGGAGATTTTGCCACTGAAACAGCTACTTATAGTTCTGCGAAAAACCATTCAAAATTAAAAAGAAGACGAGCATCACATAAGATCAGGATCTCAGAACTCCTGGAGATATGTATTCAAGTGTATGAAGTTTGAATTCTACTCATCATCAGAATGTTATTAAATATTTTAGAACTAAAAGGCTTTATCAAAAGCAGAGTTGAAATCTCTTACAATGCACACTCCCAGCAATCTCAAACTCCAAGCTTTCATCATTTCGATTCAACTCTTATCAGAAATGCAAAGGCACCTAGGAACACGATATCTGACAACATTTGAGTCATACCAAATTCTATTATAAATATGTAAATATGTGTCCCAGTGACCTGCCGTTAGATGCTTCTAATGCCTTCCCAAGCCATTGAACGAGCAATAAAAATTAGGAAACTGAAAATTAAATTTCCTTCCTATAAATGAACCATAAGATATGGTATGTGCACCTGCATCTGGATATCGTACTTACCTCTTTTGGAGTGATTATTACTAGCAAATCCCCTTGACATTCCAGAGATACTAAGCCTGACATAAAGGAGATCTTGTTTGCTTTCTAAAAGAACAGGTAATGTCCATACACAGTTAACATAATTCCAAACAAAACACAGCTCCCATGTTGGAAATTCGATTGAAGTCCACATCCTCCTAGAACGAAGGAAAAAAGGAATGCAAATTTTACTATAACTTCTGAGTCAATGGGTCTTCTCTGTTTGCTCTGGTGTATCTGCCGAAACTATCTGACGCCTAAAGTCTCAACCTACCCTTAAGGACTAAATTGTTCACATTCATTGTCCAATAGTTGGGAGGGAACAGGAACGTCTGTAATCCATAAAATTTGGAACAAAATTCCAAGATAATTGTTTAGAATTTTCAAAATTCCAAAGAACCCTTTCTCTGGATAACTGGATACGTGTCGATGTCATCAATTTCATGTAGTATGTACTTAAAACAAAGTATAGAGTTTCATGGCAAACAAATTTTCGGTTTTACTAATGCGAAATTTCAATTTTTGAACAATGAGAATGATTCCTTGTCCTCAAATACAGATGCCTCGATACTCATGCATAACTCTTTCAAAATCACAAATCATGGCATTTCCGAGAACATCAAGAGAATACCACATACGAGCAACCGTACAAGGACACAGTCCCCCTACATATCCAACCAACTGTGTTCCAAAAAGTTTGTTAGTCTTCGTAAGAGTTTTTTCTTGTTTTTGTCCTGTTTCTATTCGTTTGTACTCGTACATCAATATAGAATTCCTTTCTGGTTCGATAGAACCAGAATGTAGTTGTAAAGATAGAAATGCATAACCACTTCCATTTGGTAGCAGAGTAAGAGACATAAGTCCCCTTTCAGACTTTGAATCTGAATCTGAATGTCCTTATGGGAAGCAAACTCTCAGACATACAGTCGGTAACAGATAATGTCCAAATCAGTGACGAAAAACAATAGGGATGAGAAAATTGTTTTGTTTATCCCCAAAAATATCTCAAAACATAATTGACAATCTACAACTTTGTCTGGTAATTCTCCGGCACTTTTATGGCTCCTACGAAACGGAAGGAGGGCAAGGATGGTCGAATGGTCGAATGGTCGAATGGTCGAATTGTAGAATGGTTCAACGAGATGTCGGGTTGAAGAGTGGACGTTTGAAGAAGTAAACACAAGGACTCTGAGAACTACAACTGAGTTGTTGAGTGGTATCTCCATTGACCAGGGAGGTGCTACACGCCCTAGTTGTAGTCCAGGTCAAAAGGTACACCAAAGGGATTGCTTAAGTGGCATCCTTGTGAACACCATGCACCACTGCATCAAGTCGACTATACTACATCATTTACTTACCATGCATTGAAGAGGCAATATCTCTGCGTTTTCGTCTGGCAAGACTGGAGTACTTTCTTTCGTTTCGAACAACTTCTGTAGTAGTGCCGGCACCATGGAAAGGCAGCGTTGTACTGGAAATGTAAAGAGAAAGTCAGTTAAATGACATAGCAAAGCAAGAAGTTAAAGTGGAAGAATGAGAATTCAAAAAAAACAAAATACAAAATATAGATAAAACGGAAGCATTAACACAAATAACAACTCAACTTTACGAACAGAGTGGTGGAGGGGAATTAAATAAGAAATTCGTTTCGGAACTTTTCATGGAAAATTTACATTTAATGCTGAAGGGTGGCTTATAAACGAACTGGAGTTGTACAACCCCACCCCTGGCCAGTTTTGGTACAAAATTGAAACATAGGCACGCAATGACAATAATTGCCCAGAGGTGAGAGATTTCTTAGAGCTCGAAGCGATTGTGTCCCCATCTAAAGTTTGTGGAGTTTTTGATTTGTTTAAAACTTTTCCACATAATTATGTAAACATCGTGGTAACATTGACATTACCTTCCCATAGCTTACGAGTATTATTAATTTTTGACCTTGCCTTGCCAATTCATCTCATTCTAGGAACCTAAAGGGAAAAGATTGAGTTGTTGACTTTGTATTCCTTTTGAATGCTTCTATCAATCTAAGGTTTTGAGCTGAGATAAGGACAGCGTAATCTGTTTCAATCGCCTACGTAGAGAATTTATTCTTCTTTGTTTTGGATGACCTTAATCTACATATTGTGAGGATGAGACCGGGGAATAGCACCCGCCAACTAAAAACTCCATAATTTTCCGCTATATGGATACCGGTAAAATGACTTGTTCGGTTTCGAATAAATTTTTACTCCAACAGCGTACCGAACGCTCATGGACATATCAATCCATGTCATTGAACTGGAGCTCTTATATATATTTTAGTAATCAAATGGTAGCTGGGTTTAGGGATTTTACCTCAGACTTATGCACTTTTAGAAATGCTATCCACCTACAGATCAAGCCATGTACGATATACGAGAAAAAGTTAAAATGGGAAGGCAATAGCTTGGAACCATATGATATCATGCACCACCAGAATCCGATGGCATTTGAGGGAGAGCTCGGCAAGTCCGACAGTGCTCCTCTAAACTCAGAATAAAAAACAAAAAGCTAGAGAAGCGTCGGTATCATCACCAAGTTTTTTTGAAATGTCATGTCCAACTAGAAAACAATCCTGCTCATCGTCCGCACCTTGATACAATGCAGCGACAACGCAAAGAAACCAGGGTCTTTACAGATCGAAGGAAAAAGAATAAAAGAAGCTAATTCGGACTTCGAAGACTTTTGAGAAAAGATTGAAAGTCTCAGTGAAACCATTAGGCTAGTCAAAGACTCCAAAAGGGGAGAATCAACCAGGCTGAGTCATCCAGAAAATCTAATGGCATTTTCATTCAGTCGAAAGCAGATATTCTTCATCTCTTGCTTGAGCTACACTTCCTGGCTAATCTAATCAGAACAATATAGCTGGTATATTCTATTGGTTGTGGTGATGGATGAGGATGTTGCTTTCTTTGATGGCGTACACTCAGTAATGCTAAGAAAAAGTATAGACACTCTCTGGAGAAAATCTTTACTGCTTTTCGGTATGTGAATGTGGCCAGTATGTCTGATACTATTCACATACCGAAATCCTTGCGAACAGTGAGAGTAACCGTTAAACTGAAAATCGGAGCAGATGATTAAATACTCGCCAACAGTTTCAGATTCATAAGTTTGACTTCTTTCATGTTGGCGAGCATGGAGAGAATGGTGGAGCTCCATGTGCGCAAAACTGCTTAGCAAATGCATTCTCTGTCTGAGGATACAATATACATACGGAAAGTCCTACGAGAGTGCGCTTTAAAATCTGGTAGGCAGAATTGAAGACGCACTCGACAAAGCAACGGCAACACTAGTTTTGTAGATAAAAGAAATGCTGGTAAATAGGACACTAATGGCGGATGCTGACTGCGGCCAATATGTGACAGCGGGGGTATATAGGAGTTGCCCGTAAGGCGGCGTTCTGTCTGCACTGCTATAGTGCATGTTGATCGACTCACTGACGCCTATACACAGGTATATGCGTATGAGCTGTCTGTTCGATCGTGTCTAGCCACTTTCTGCTCTAAAGCGTAGCCACAGACGTTAGATGTGATCGACGATTGGAGCACTAGAAGTGGCCTTTCAGTAAATCCTCTCAAAGTTAAGGTTGTTCTCTTCCGACTCATCTAGTACTTAAAAGGACCACCATCGAATTACTCGTATCCAAACTATTTGGGAGTCATCATGGGTAACAAACTTCTGCTTCTGGCAGTGCAAAAGAGCTGCCGGTCAGACATGGGCCTGTCACCGAGAAGGGGCCTTTGGATCTACAGGGCTATGAAAAAGCCAATTATATCTTATGCACCTGCTGTCTGGTTGAACAAGCTCTCACGAAAATACGTAATTGCTACTTCTACCAGACTCCAAATTACGGTTTGTTTTAACTGCATGGGGCTTTCCGTAGCACGCTTGACTCTGATCTATATCCATTAATGACATTATGTCATGAGCTACACTCTCAAATTCATACGAGTATTCCGTTTAAAGAGAAATGGTCTTTGGTACAACGCGCACTGGAGCTTTATGCTTATGACGGCATGTCCAGTCTGATGCAATGACACTAGAACTCTTGCTGCGGAAAAAATACGAAATCTACTCTCCCTGTGCCCAAGGCTCGGCGGGCTAGTCGGGTGTTTATTGTGGGCCACAAAACCGATTTAGGGTGTGACGCTGGTATTTTTCTGGAGGACGACAACATTAGATTTCACTCGTCGTTAGGAAAACTTGCGCCTGTCTTCCAAACGGAGATTTATGCAATCCTGAAGGCAACGAACTATATTATGAAGGATCTGTGGAGTGAGTGATTCATATGCATCTGTAGAGTTAGCCAAACTGCGCTTAAAGACATGATGAGCCCTCTCACGACTTTCAAGCTTGTTCGAGAATAGAAGACTTCACTAAACGTAGTCGGAAGGCTAAATTGTGACCCAGGACCCAGGTCACAATGGGCTCACGGGAGCTGAAATCGCCGATTAACAAGGGCTCAGAGGAGAGTTTTTCAAGACCCTAACCTATGTCAAGTCTGCATTCGTGCTCGTTTAAGGCTTTCTACGAGGGACGTTCAATATATTCTCGGTATCGATATGAAGGAAAATGCGAATTCAATTTAAATTGTTCTTATTTTTCAATATAATCTCCCCTATCATCAATGCATTTGTTACATCTTGAGATAAGCTTTTTTCAACCCTCAAAAAAATAAATTTCCTCTTTCTCTGCAAAATACCCATTTATTGCCGACTTGAGTTCTTCATCATCCGAAAATCTTTTTCCACGAAGACATTTTTTCAAATCCGGAAACAGGAAATAATCACTAGGGGCAAGGTCTGGACTATAGGGTGGGTGTTGGATTTCTTCGAAACCACAATCTCGCGCAGCAGCCTTGGAAACTCGCGCCGTGTGAACAGGAGCGTTGTCATGAAGAAGCAACACACCCGCTGCGAGTTTACCCCGTCTTTTCTTTTTAATTTCCTCCCGCAAATTATGCAAAGTGGAAGCGTAGGATGTGGCGTTGATTTTTTGTACTCAATGAGCAAGATTCCCTTTGAGTCCCAAAAAACTGTGGCCATGAGCTTCCCGGCAGACGGAGTGACTTTGAACTTCTTCGGGGGCTCTGTTCCTTTTTTATGCCACTGCATGGACTCTTGTTTGCTTTCAGAGTCATAGTGGTGGACCCATGTTTCGTCCCCAGTAACAATTCGATCCATAACACCGTCCGCGTTCTCACTACACATCTCCAAAAGCTCTGTACAGCATGCGATTCTCACTTTTTTCTGAGGCGCTGTGAGCATTCGTGGCACCCACCTTGCACTGACCTTTGAAAGGTTAAGATGGTCATGAAGAATGGTGTGAATGGTACCAATTGAAAGCTTGGTGATCTCTGCCATCATTTTCACCTTTATTCGGGCATCCTCAAGAACAAGTTTTTCGACTTCTTTGATGCTTTCTCCCGTACAAGCAGTAGCCGGGGCGCCGGAGCGGGGGTCGTCTTCAATGCTCTCTCTGCCACTCTTGAACTCACTTGACCACTTTTGCACAGTTGATAATGAAGGTGCGGAACCCTGGTAAACAGCCACCATCTCTTCATGAATAGTTTTTTGACTTTTTCCTTGCTTAGTGAGAAATTTAATTACAGCGCGATGCTCAATTTTCACCATCATCGTCTCAGTTGCCATTATGATTCTGTTTAACTAGAGATAAAACGCGAATTAATAATCACATTTATATGAAATTTTACATGAATGCACTTAAATAATAGTATTATTTGATAAATAAGTCAATTTATATATACAGCCACAGCTTCACCCCGATACCGAGAATATGTTGAACGCCCCTCGTATCTGTAGTAGGGTTTCATATGAGCATAAGTGCAGATGGGATGACTCTTTAGATTGCCGGCGGACGAAGCAACTGTTTCCCGACCTCTCTAAGAGTCCAGCGGCTTTCCTGCTGAAATTCAGTAGAAAAGACTCAAAATGAAATCAAATGACAAATTTCTGATGAGGGAACTGATGCAGATAAAATCCTTTACAACCTCCAAGTTATGGCTGTCTATTGTTCGTCCCTTTACACACTTGGTGTTGAGTCATTCACAGCTACAGCCATGTTTGTCGCTTCTGTTTGAATGTTTTCAAACGTACCGGTTTCAGATCGCTACAATTTACCAATAACGTCAACGTCCTCAGCATCAGCAAGAATTTTCACAGGCTTTAAGAAAACTATGTCCTTTTAGATCAGCTTCTTAAATCCCTTTTTTGATATCAAAGACCTGAGCGAAATACTTTCGACCTTTATGGAGCAAAGAGTGTTTTCTATCATTATCTATACATTTCATTATCATTATCCTACGAATCGACAACCTACTTTGGCTTAGAGTGAACATTTCTTCTTGGACATTATAGCTCGACTAAACGCGCTATAATAGCTCTGAAATTAAGGACCGTGTTAAATGAGGATAACACTTGATCTACAGAGCCAATGATTTTATTTCATATTATGGATACTGCCTGATAGTGCTTAGATGTTCCCTCGAATGCCTCAATGCGAGAGGAGCCTGTCGCCAAGAAATGTACCAAACTCGTTCACTACTAAACTCAGGTAAGGATTTAACCAAATTTAATGATTCTTCACAGCGTATGCAAGCATCGATTGTAACCGATTTATATTCTTCAACAATTGTTGGAGATTCTAATAATCTTAGACGAGCAGTCAACGCCTCTATCGTAGTATTGAAAGCATGTCTAGTTTGCTCCGTTGCTATGTTAACCGCAGCAGAAACTATCGCTACTAATCTATTCCACGTTCATTATTAACTCAGAAAAGAAAAGGGTTTTCAATATAAAATTTTTTTAACAATAATTTGCAGCTGAAAGTTCAACTTAATTCAGATCAAAAAGTATAATGAAGTATATATCTACTAAATATTGCTACTTACGTAACATGCATATACAATAAGAGTGATAGTCTTAGCTGTAATTCACTCTATATGATGTATTGATATCAAAACCAATTTACTTACTTTTCTATAAAATTAAAGGCACATTAGAATATAAAAGTGATAGCGACTGTTTTTAGTTGTTCACTTTAGAATTATTTATATTAGTTATATGACTATAGTTATAGATTTACACGTACGTTCACTGTTTTCTTGTTTTTATTTTGGGCGGTTTTACATTTCAAACAAACATTTTTTAAATTATTATATTACTCGTATGTTACAATCGATAATGTACTCGTACACTTTTTTTTTCGGTTGTAGTATCCGCAGAACTATAAATTTGTTCGTGAATCTGTGTAACGAAGCAACGCTAACTACACTCCTCTTCAATTGAATAGGTACAACATATTTCAAAAGTTTACGTTTCATTATTTTCAAATAATTTTCAAATTTAATAGCTCATGCTGGTAACGGTTTGTTTATGATGTTGGGAAAAGAAATTAGAAAGAACAATTCAAAAAGCACCATTATTTTTTCTCGTTTTTTACGCGTGGACGGACTCATCCATAGTATTACACTGGTTAGCAGACCCTCCAAAAAAGTGGTAGGTATTCGTCTCGAATCGAACACCTGAAATACTTTCGTCTATTCCCTATAAAGCTGGAATCATGTAAGATCCACTGATAACCCTGCTGACAGTAGCACCTGGGGTATTTTACTTTCCTTATTGTCAGTAAATGAGATATTGTGGAGAGGTCCACCATGGCAATGGACTTTATATAACCCTAGTCTAAGTAATATTTCTTCTCAAGATTTAGAAGAGAGCATCATTCAAAGGTTCCGGTAATTGCATCAACACCTAACTTCGGTAGTATTTTTAAAGACATTTTAAACAATGCCCAGTCAACAATGTTTAAAGTTGAAATTGAAAATATTAAATATAAAAGGGAATCTTAAAACGGCCAAAACCTTTAATCTCTAAAATTCATTGATCCTAAAGGGATTCTTAGAGTTTGTAGATGATTGCAAGAATCAAAATTTATCACATTCTGAAAAACATCCAATTATTTTAAACAAAACGCATTTTATAACACGTCTGATTATTATCGAGTACACTCACAAACGATATTTGCATGTCGTTATATCTCAACTGCTAGTGCTTCTTAAACAGAACTACTATTACTCGTATACATTCTTGGAGGTCGGAATCTTGCACGTTAAGTGATACATATGTAAGTGTATTGTTTGTTTTCGGCAATCGAAAGATACTTCAACACAGTTAATGGGTTACTTGCCGGCGGAGAGAATTCGTTTTCCACGTCCATTCCGTAAAGTAGGTTGTCACAATGGCGGACCAATTCTGTTACGTTTGTGCCGCGGTAAAAATCCTCGTTTTGTAAAGGGCTATATGGTGGTGTTTGTAGGTTTCGTGACAAACACATTCACTTAGAGCTCGTCAGTGACCTGACATCAACCGCATTTTTGATGGCACTGGATCGGTTCGCGTCGCGTCGCAGAAAGCCTAAAGAAATATGGACCCATAATGCTACCAGCTTTTATGGTGCCAAACGGTTGCTTGACGAACTCTACGAGAGTTTCCAGTCTCAACTTCAACAAACTGAAGCAGGTATACACACACGAAAAGCAGGAATACCTTACCCACTTTCAGTTTTAAAAGTAAAGCATTCAATATCATCTTTAAATTCATTTTTCACAAAAACCACTGTACCGCTCGCATACTTATCATTGCACTTTGAATATGCGTTATAGCCCAGTCGTTCACAGACCTCGATAGAGAATAAACCTTTTCCGGCTTCTTTTAAAGTGAAAAAGTGAATAAACGATTTATTAAAAAGTCAATTAAAGACAATCCGTTCACGTCGTTCGATAGCCCAGGGGTACAATGCCCAACAGAAATTCTGTAAGCAACCTGAATATGTTCCCGCAAATAAATAAAATATTTCGGAGCAAAGATCAAAACGACTTTTCGTGTCTTAAAATCGCCCGAACAACGGACAATGAGCACATATTGTACTTATAGCAGCATGCATCAATCTAAATGAGGCCGTTGATGAAGACAACTTCTTTGTGATAGAGGATCTGCAGGAGAAGGTAGAGGCCATAGAAGTGACTTTCCAGCAAATGTGTGCAAGGCGAATGACATCATTGGCCGAACCACGAACTGGAAACTCGAGTCCTTGTGCACAATTTCTACCTTCGAAATGAAATAGTGAACTGGCGATCCGATAGTACGGGTTTCACCTAGTTCAGTGACGAGAATATGGGAAATAATGTCGTCGCCACCAATAGGATACTACCCCCTGTTTGATTATGCAATGAATAATGCCCATTATCCAGCGCATTGGAAAACTGCGGTGGTACATCCCATCCCTAAAAGGGATAAAGACACTTCCAATCCGGCAAACCTCCGCTCGATCAGTCTTCTAAAAAACATCAGTAAGGTTTTCGAAAAAGTGATCAATAGAGTGGTTTGAGGACAAACATATTGTTCCGGATAATCAATTCGGTTTCAAAGCAGGGCATGATATCATTCATGCCGCGTCTAAACTGGCTTCTGATAACCAATGGAACAAAGGCAAGGACCAGTGCTCTGGTGCCTGCCTGATTGACTTGGAAAAAGCCTTTGATAACGTATGCTTAGAGGGACTTCTCTTCAAGGTGAACAGGCTGGGCATTAGTAAACTTCTGTATATTCCTTACAATATGTTAACAGATAGACAGTTCATCGTAAAAATGGCGATGTGACTTCTGCTGGAGCCTTTCACATTAACAACGGTCTGCAACAAGGTGCGGTAAATTCACCGATCCTATTCAACATTTAGACAAGTGATTTGATATGTTCACTTCACCATGCAATAGCTTACGCGGATGACTTAATCGCGTACAGATCAGGTCAAAAAATGTAGGTCATTAATATACTTTTGCAACGCGACACTCAACTGCGACAGAGACGTCGCACATGGCAGTGCGGAGCGTCTCCGGTGTAGTAGTGCGGTAGGGAGTCGCGACAAGAGTTATGTTGCTCTGCAGAACCAACAATTTTAGTGGCTTATTGAAGAAGAGGAAGCTCCTCTCAATACAGGGTAGTTTCAATGGTAGCAAATTTTGGTCAGCCTAATTTTTCTTAGGCGCGGTCGGCTTACATAGCTTTAGGTAAGATTAGGTGAGATTTAATAAAAATAAATAAACAAATTAAAAATAAAAGTAAATACACATACTCGTACATAAAAAATATTAAAAAAACAAAATAAATGGGAACTTCTATTTCTAAAATAAATTTTCTAAAAAACAAAAACAAATATGATAATCGTATCAGACAATATATACAATGAGATAGTTTAAGTAGGCTAAGTAGGTTAAGATTTATTTTTTATGTAGTTTGTTAGTTTTCATTTTTGTTTTATAATAAGTTTTTTTTTAACAAAAATTATTTTCTTAGTTTTAATGGTAACAAATATAAGAATAATAAATAAATATGTACCGCAACGTCTAGAGACATAGTTTAAGCATTACATGTAACTTATAGTGCCCATATGGGGCCATTAAGTTAGAGTAAGATAATTTTAAGTTGGTTAAGCTAATATGTAAGCATTTTTTTGCCTGGCGAGTAAGAACTAGTTAATGTTTGAAAATGAAAGTGCACTTAAAATAAAATATAATGAATGCATTAAGCCCGGTGTATAAGTGTATAAGTAATTAGAATCTAAATAAGCACAAAAACTATTAAGATTTGTTCTTATTCTCCTTATGTTTTGATGAAAAATCGTGAAGTCCTTAGGGGGGTTACAAAATTTACATTGTTAAATCATCTAACATTTTTTAATTTTTTTTATTTTAAGGCACTATAGTTGTTGAAAATCAACGATAAGGAAAAAGGAGATGAATTTCACATCCTGTTTCCCGTCTCATCGTTATTCTTCCATTTCGGACCCATAACATTCAAAGTTCAGCCGCTTCTTCGCCGCTTTAGACTCCATAGGAAGATGTTTTATTTCGCTAGACAACCATTCGTTTATATACTGTAAACATTGCCCTTTGCAAAGGATGCAGAGAAAATGAAATTCGCTTTAATTGTTTGTTTCTTGGCATAAAATAGCGGCTCAACGCCGCGGAGTTGCTCTTTTCTGGCTTCGAGCTGTGTTCTCAATTTTTGGTTTGCTTCCTTGACTTCATTGCATCAAGAGTTATAACCGTGATGAAAGGGATTCCTTTAGCTGCATGATTTTGTCATACACCTGCAGAGTTATTTTGGATGAGTCACATTCAGCTGGTGGTGATATCGATGACAAAGACCGTCTTCCCAAATTCTTTCGTTGTTTATTTTGGGAGGACAAACTCCAAGTATGCAGCCACTATTGTGTGAACGGCTGAAGCTCATCTGCAACACACAATCATCGATCGACCTATTTTTCATACTAAGGCAAATTCTAGAAAAGATAAACGAATTTAAAGTCAGGACTCACTATCTCTTCATATGATACGAGTATCATTCTCGGATTCCCAGCAAAGGTTTAACAAATCACTCCAACTGACTATCATCGATGTCATCGGTCACTTCCAGTTCGCCATCATGGCACATGAAGATCAGACCAAACTATTGGAGTTCAAGTGAATGAGGACAAAACGAAGTATAAGCTTACGAAGAAGCTACAAAACGTAACTTCGAAATGATAAAGGAGTTTAGTCCAACTCCACAAAAGACATCGTATCGGAGAATTGGCGATGTCTACTGTTTGCAACAATTCTGCTGCAGGACCGTGCAAGGCAATTGTTAGGGCATAGCACTTTTCCTCATTGTCCCAGTCATTTGCACAGGCAGCCATTTCAAACTGCTTCTTATAAGTAGACCATGAGGTCTGGCCATCGAATGAGGGAGGCTACAACTCTTTTCTCCTTGGACCGCTTAAAGAACATTCTCGCAGTTTCTGTTTTCGCACTATGTCGAGCTCGTTTGCCAGTTGCTCAACTTTGCTGTCCATTTGTTCGAATTTTTCGCCAACATTCTTCTCTATTCTTTCAAATTTGTTATCGATTTCTTCGAACTTTTGGTGTAGAACGTTATTTTGTTCTTCCAGTTTTTGTTCTAGACTATTCTTTTGTTCGTCGAATTTTTGTTCATTGCTGTTCTTCTGCTCGTCTAGATTTTTCTTTTGTTCATCCAGCTTTTGTTCGAGACTATTCTTTTGTTCATCCATTTTTAACAAGAGGAGTTGCATCATCGCAGCCATATCACTGCCGGTACTTGTCTGTTCATCCTCGTCAACATCAAAGGAGTATGCATCAGGATCCTGTCCCTCGTTGTTCAAAGCCTCCTGAAATCGGAGCACCAGGTCACTTCTTCCTCCACTGGCGCTGAGGCTTCTCTTGTTCAACTCGGATTTGAGTTGGACGAGGGTCAACTGCAATAGTTTTCGACCCATTCTAGCTTTTTCAAATAGTCAGAAAACACTTTTTTTTTTTTTTTTGTCTTTTCACACAATAAGTCCATCCCACTTCTGACACCAATGTAATATGTTTGTGTGGGTACAAATGATAGAACTTATTCTTTTCAATAGAAATCGCTTTATTTAGTACAGTTACAATTCACTATTTAATTGTTTCTCTCAGTACAATCCAATTTCTCAACCGCTTATACTTTTCTTATCTTTTACTTAAACCACTTAATCACTTCTCCTAATTAACACTTCAAATTTCACTTTAGAACTCCTTTGCATACCTTGGGGATGCTGGTATTTATACTCGAATGACATACTTCGAGAACAATCTTCGCCATCCAGCGTCCCATACGATTTCCAGTTTGCTAGAAAATTCGATTCCACTCTCCGGTCGAGACTTTGTTATTCAAGTATCGAAATCTTCTGGTCTTCGAGTATCGACATCTTCTGCTCTGTAAATCTAGATGTTGCTGCTCACATTTAAGTGGTTATCACAATAAGATAGCAATGCGCCGTGTTAGGAAGAGTTGGTAGAGTGGGCGAAGTATTTGCGTATATAGCGGCGGCCGAGCTGCGTTTACGGTCCTGCTGAAGCCTGTTTCCACTTTCAAACTTGTCAAAGAAGGAAAGGCTTTTCTGAGCGATACAAGAAGAATGAATTTATTGAGTCGATTCTAGGGAAGGCTCAGAGGAGAATTTCTGTGAACCCGAATCTGCGTAAGTACTGTTGCTTCCTCTGTTAGTGTTTCCAGTTCCAGTTTCGTGTGGGCATAACTACAGATATCATGACTCCCCTAAATTCTGGGAGACTAAACGAATGCTTCCTGACATCCCTAAAAGGTCAGTGAATATCCTGTTGTCCCTCAGTGGAATAAGCTGGCGTCATAACATGACACTGCGCTATTCCTTAGCGCCTAGGTCTACTAGGCGACACAACTGCGACGATTGTTGTGGAAGCACTAACAATCCCGTGGAGCACTTCTTCTGTGAATGTCTGCCCTACATTCGCATCAGGCTGGACCTACTTCGACGTGGTGATGTGGTGGGCGCAGATACTGTAGTTATTTTGTTATTGTAGCGTTGACTCATTTTTCTGTAAAAAAAACTGAGAAATTTCAGAGGGAGGAACATACAAATGCAATGGACTAGTTCTTTCCGTCATAATTTACGATCCGTTCATCTTTTCTTTTTTTTACGTTTATAAACTAAGTCATTTAATTTCATTTATTAATTGATTTACATCTTGTACATATAGACTCAAAGCCTTTAAGTTTGTAAAAGTTTACATATTTATGTTCAAGCTTACGTAATTCATATTAGAATAGGCACTTAAACTAAAATTTAATTTGATGAAACACATTTCAGGAAATGAAAGAGAAGCTTTCTTATTTAAAGGGGACCTACTTAAGTATTATTATCAGCCAAAAATCTAAATACCACCTTCTCGAATTGCATGGTTCCTCGCAGTTTTCTAATAAAATGGGGAACTCCTTCCATTGCCTGATGACGAAACAAAAAATTCGCGCTCAGAATAATAACGGCGCTCGGTTGAATAAACATATACGAGTAAGATCGATTGGAGATACAGAATTCTATTTTTTCAT
Organism: Volucella bombylans; assembly: GCA_949129095.1. NCBI lineage: Eukaryota > Metazoa > Arthropoda > Insecta > Diptera > Syrphidae > Volucella > Volucella bombylans. The sequence continues at coordinate 163,080,197 of OX422141.1, read as the reverse complement.
AGGGGTAAAGCAGCTGTTTATTGATCAGCAAATTATTTAATGTCTTAAGGGAACAGTATTTCATGTATGCATATAGATTGCATCCCAGGTTGTTTTTTGAGTAGGTCGATATGTGATTAAACCGATTAAGATTGTACACGTACCGGACTATATTGTTAAAGGCTACAACAGGTTTCGTCTAGTTTGAGTATTATGACAACAGAAAATCTGACACCCGTATGTGATGATGGGCATAAAAAGGGTTTTCGCTATGCTGAGCGTATTATTTTAGGATGTACATTTTTTGATAGCTACAGAGTTCTTAAGTAGCCATATATCTTTCCAATTACTGACCGAATGTGAAGGTCCCAGCTAAGGGTAGTGTTAAACCAGATGCCCAAGTTCTTAACTTTCTCCACATAATGTAGAACAGAATTGCCGAGATATAAGACAGGAAAATAACTCATGTCAAGTTTGGTTTTATAAATAATCATGCATTGAGATTTTTTTGAGTTTAAAAAAACGTTATTCTTTTCGGACCAGTGAGCAATGCTTTTAAGGTCACTGTTTAGTTTTTGGGCCCCGTCCTCGATCATTCCAAGCTTGCAGCTCAGGCGGATTTGTGCATCGTCGGCATACATGTAAATTGCTGAGTTTGTGACTGCAAGCAGAAGATCGTTCATGAACACACTGAACAATAGTGGGCCGAGAATAGATCATTGAGCCACTCACGACAATAAATGTAGAAAACAGGACGAGTTTTTACCAGTAACGACAGCTTGTCTCCGGTCAGAAAGGTACGACAACTTCAGTGTAGCAGCACTTTTTGAGAAACGAAATTGATTTCTCAGTTTTGAGATCAAAATTTTGTGATTGACCGTATCGAATGCTTTTGAAAAATCAAGAAGGCAAAGAAAGGACACCTGGCCACTGTCCATTGCCTGTCTGATATCGTCAGCTACTTTTAAGATGGGTGATGTGCAGCTATGATATTCTCTAAAACCAGACTGATGCGAATTCAGAAGCTTGTTATTTTTAATAAAAGTCGACATCTGCTTGTGTAACATTTTTTCAAGTACCTTAGACAAAAAGGAGAGAATGGAGATCGGCGTATATACGGGTGGCGAAAGACGCGTAGCAGGTTTTTGGGTATTAGAACAACTTTTGCAAGTTTACAAGCAAGTTACATATACTCGTATGTGTAAGTATTGGAAGAATATGAGGCAAAATGATCTTTATGAATACTAGATTTATTTCATCACAACCAACAGCCTTTGATTTGATATCCAATATAGCTCCTATTTACCGACCCACCGCTACCTTTATGCTTTCAATGAACCAATTTCCTACAGTATATGCTGAGGAAGCTCAACTTCAGCGTTTTGAATTTCAACCATAATATTTCTGAACGAATAGCCTCCTGAATTGAACTCCTGCAGATATCGTATGAGTAACATCGATAAACACGGGGCACTGGCCAATAGGATATAATGCAACCAAATTAGGTGAATGCCTAACCCATGTTTGCAGCCGTAATGTACTTACTGAGAACCAAACTCTTATCCACTGTATTTTTGCCTATATGGAATTTGCTGGTGTCCGACAATGAGCACTAGGCAAACCCTTTTTCAATTTGCTTGATGATATCTCTGGAGTAAATGTTAAAGAACTACAATACATAATGCCTTTAGTGAACTCCACTGGAATACTGTAAAGCAACACCTCTAAACCACCAGATCACGCAAGTTATGGTGTCAATTAGTGCTAATTGGCTACTTAACCGAACTTCCACTGCTACGCACCTAACAATGTATCTATGATTAATGGATATTAAAGATTCTCTTGCATAGAGAAACTTTACTTTGGCAGCAGCGATTTCTATTAAGGCGATGAACCAAACTTACCTCGTCATAGTCTTCCCGCTACCACTCATTATATTCAAAGCCTCGGCCATTTGTGATAACCATAGTTTGATGAAAATGGTCACCTAATCGAATTCAACCCCCGAAAGGGTTATTTTCGACCATATCCGGTCCAGAGCTAAGAGCAACTGTGTACATACTTTAATACAGTTTTGTTAGTTAGAAGCTGCCCACAATTTGATTGATGAACTTCCACATGAACAGAATTCATTAGAACTAATTACGGTTAATGATTAGTGGGTAGTTCCTGTTTTACTTCGAAACAAATTAAAAATTCCCAAAATGTAATCGTACTTTAGATCTTTTGGACCCTTAAAAACCAAATCCGCTTCTGTCGACGCGCAAACTGTATCCCTACCTATCTATAACAACATTTGTTTAATTATAAATGGACCTTGGCCAGTAAAAGTTTGTACCTATACAAAAATGTCAAAAAAGGACAAGGAATAGTAGAAACAAATTAAAAAAAAAATCTCCAAGAAATGACTGTAGTTCACCCCTTGCCTAAGGATAAAGAGCTTACTCGTTGGCAGTTACTTTTCTTTTAAATTTCTTGCTGGAGGTTTGTTTTTTAACTTTTTGTGGACCCCCGAAACCACATACAAATCGCAAGTACGCCATAAATGACTTTAGCACTTCTTGCCTCCTGCCACCACATGGACTCGTGCCGACCCATCTCGTTCTGATTTTAGCCAGCCCGGCCACGGGACTCCAGGACCTGCTAGGAAATTACTTTTCGTCTTTCGTTAAAGTTTTTATTTACACCCTTGCGCTTCGCCTTGAAATAATTATTTTGCGGAGTACAGAGTGGCGCGTTTTATATTGTTTTTGTTTTTTTTTTTTGTTCTTGCTCACGGTGGTCTACTCTATTCTTTGCTCGTTGGCTTGAAAGCGGCCATGGGGAAGCGCTTGTGCTGCTGGCGATTATTTAAGTACACTAGCGCGCCATGATGTTGTACAGAAGTCAGCGTCGGGTGGTTGGCTTCTTTTTTAGGTGCACCCCGTGTCTTTTGTTTCAGAAAAGTGTTTTGGAAATTAAATGAAAATTGTCGGTCGTATACGCTACGTACCTATTCGTTGAGATTCATTTCGTTTTCAATTCGGCATTTCTTTAGGTACTATGTTGGGTAGTCTCCATAGAGGGGTTTCTTTTCCAACAGAGCACTGCAATTAAGATTTATTCTGGTTCAAAGAAACGGGTGATAATGATAAAGGGCGGTCCTTTATGTTAGAGTGTTTCGCAGTTTTGTAAATTCAGAAGAAGGAGCTCAATGAAAGATTAAAGGTGAGGTAGAGGACGTCGCCGCTCGACAAAATGATTTTTCTTTTATTTCTCCGTCTTAATGGTGTGCTCCCAATTAGGTCATTTCATTTTGTAAGAAGGTTGCCTGCTCCTTGCCCGTGTACTGCAGCAAAATATACAAGGAGCAATGAGTTCTTGATTTCTTATCGTCCCTTATAGCAAAGGTAAAGTAAAGATGACAGAGGAAATGAGAAGTTCGGACTTGGGTCAGCTACCTGGGTAAGGGTAAATGATTTTTGGTTTATCGCCGGGAAGATTAAGTCAAAGAAATAGCAGCTTATCTTGAAAAGTGTCACACAATTTGGGGACTGTTTCTTCTCTGTAAATTAACTTAACACATTTAATACACTTGAAACGTGACAGTTGCTCTAGAAAAGGGTCAATAGAAAGATCAAACATTTTGAAAGGTTAATTAACAATATTATATTATGAAAATGTTTGAGTAGCTTAAAACTAAAAGGGTGAGATAGCTCTAATCAGGTATCCGTACCTACCATCGTATTGTGGCTTGATCTTGTAGAGAAACAAATCAATATTTCCAATGCTTAAAAATACTTATCTTTCTAAGGCGTCTTCTATGATATATTCTTCTATTTTCAATGGAATACAAAATAGAGATGCAAAAAAAAGAATGGTTGAACTTGTCGTAGCAAAAACAAACATATCAATGAGTGACTTATGTAAATGCTATCCTCAGAATTATCAGACAACAAAGGTAAACCGTGCAACAATCTGTGAATGCCCTACCCGACGATAATCAATCAATAGAAAAATCTATTACTAGTGTTTTTGTTCACATATTTTTGGTACCGAAGAATAAGCCCTCTTCGATCAATTTAAGAACTTGTAGGTGATTATCGGAAAGGCTGCTCTTACGGTTATCAAGATTACTTAGGATGGGTTTAGCAAAATATAAAGTGAACATGTCAACGCTGTAAAGACCGAACAGACCAGAGAATCTGGAAGGATTATCTCCGCAGACTGCGGAGAACAGCAGTCCAATATGAATCATTGTGATTTTAGGCCAACGATAAAATCTTCGTAAACGGCAGATCTTATAACAAACCCAAGACTTCCAAATCGATACACACCACCTTTTCATTGACTTCAAAGCCTCATATGATAGCATAGAGACGGACTATATGGAGCTATGTCTAGTTTTGGTATCCATGTCAACTGCATTCAACTGTGCAGGAAGATGCACGTTGTGCGAAACTTGCAAGTCAACTTCAAAGGAACCGTCTTTCAAAAGTCTGTTCACTTATTCACATACATAGACGACGTTAATATAATACGAAGAACACAGCGAGCTATCAATGGACCGTTTGCGACTACTGAAGCAGAAGCGGCAAAGACGGATTTAGCGGTCAACGAAGGAAAATCAAAGCAATTGAAATGACTCCATTGACATTAAAACGATGTTTTCGTTAGTACTCGTAGTATGGGGTGCAGCACCATCCTGCTGAAACTACAGTTCTGCTATATTGATTGCACGCAAATTTGGGAACAAATAATCGTTGAGCATCGCATTGTTTCGATGTCTGTTGACAGTGATCGATAAATTGGACTCCTCTTCAACAGAAGCTTCCACAGCCGCGATGTTTTCTTCCGAACGCACTATTCTCGAACTTGTCGGTGTGCGAGTATCCAATTTTTTTAATACAATAATACGATAGATAGCACACTCAGATGACCGAAGGCTGATGTCTACGGTAAATTTCACGAAATGCTCTTTAAGTTTCGCAAACAGAGCTTCGATTTTGGAAATAAATTTTAGCAATTTGCGTCAATCTTTCCATTATGAAATTTTTTTCATTGTTTTTCAAATGTTTAATTGTTCTTTTAAAAGGATAATAAATTTAATGTTTGCTTCCATAAATAAATAAAATATTTTAATTATTTTGATAGCAGTATACGTCTAGATGAGCAGTCCGTCGGTTGAGGATGACCGTATAACACTAGAAAAGTATTTGATGGTGTGGGCAGAGAGGCGGCGGCACAGGGTGTGGTGTTGAAAAATCCAATCTTTTTCCAATTGAAAATTGTCAAGAGAAATAAAATGTGTATAAAATATTTTGGAAGATTGTAGGGATTACTGCCAATATTACAGAGTTACACAAAAATTTTGTATTTAAATAAAACACAGAATACTTGAGATTCGGCCTGAAATTTATTCCAGGTGTAGTACAGTACAAAAATAACACGTGATAATTTTTTTTCTGTGTGAGTACTCGGCTTTTTTTTTGCAGGTTACTATTTCGATTTATTAAAATGAATACTTGGGATACCGAAAAAAGGATTTGGATAGTGCAGCGGTACCATGCTTTGCATTCCTCCGAGTAGATGGACCATTATGAGGCTGTTTGCCGAATCTGGAAGCATCCTACGGAGACCGTACCATCAAGATCCCTATGTTCTATTTCAAGACACAATCGCGGGAGTAGCATCGTCAATTCAGGCAAATACAAGCGTTTCGACTAGAAACATATCGGCGCAAATTGGAGTCAGCAGACTGTCATTGCAATTCATGATGACTTTAACTTGTTTCCGTACAAAGTCCAAATTACAAGCAAATCAATGCAATGAATAATTTTCTGATCAGGTGTCGCATATGCGTGGATGAGCGTGAATTTTTAATTTGAATTTTCTATACAATAAAAAAGTAAATGAAATATATTGATTAAAAACAAAAGTTATTATAATTTCTTATTGTAGCACAATTGATGCGCCACCCTGTACAATACACACTTTGAATTTAAGTATGGAATTCGGTCTCATTCATATGAACACCGCGGCCACGTTTGCAGGGATCAATTCCACGACTCTTCCACACACATTGGCCGGAACGTTTGAAATTTCTCGTTCGATATTGTTCCTGAGCTTCTCTAACGTAGTTGACTTGTTGGCATAAACCAGCGACTTAACGTAACGCCATAAAAAGAAATCTATCGGCATTAAATCGCATGAGTGAGATGGCCATTCGACCGACCATCTCAAGGGGATGATTATTACGACCGAAAATTGCAGTAAGCGCTCTTAAAGTTGCAATCACTAATTCAGAATTTCGGTAGTTATTTTTAGTAATTTGCAAACGTTGCTCATTTCTGAACTTCACCATTATAAAAATTTAAACCTTGACTGATGTTTTGACTTTGTGAGATCATAAAGAAAGTTTAAGGGTGCGCTTGTATTAAAATACAGAGTTGTTATTTCCCTATTGAAAGCTATTCAGCTGGCAAAGAGGTGTGACAGCAAATTCAAGAAGTAGGGCTAGGAAAACAAAAGCCAAAAACTTCTATCAACTTCGACTGTGACCAACTTAATTCGAATTTCTTAGACTGGACAATCTTCTCCCAAGTAGTTCGACGCCATTCGATCATTTACCGAATAACACCGCCGAGTCTTACTTCGACTTCTATAGGTTACGTGAAGAAGATGTTGTGGAAGCCCTACTAGCCGTTCGGTCAAATGTTGTGGAATTCGACAATACACACCCTAAATTTTTTAAATTCTGGCTCCCATGTATACTGCCATTCGTAACCCATACTTTCAACTCCATTCTAACAACACCAGCAACAAAAATACTAAAGTAATGCCAATCAGAAAAAAATCGAGTGCTAACCCGTTGGAATATAAACCGATTTCGATTCGAATTTTGAAATAACTATGCTACTGCAGTTGCAAAAATGTTTATTAAGTAACAAGCTTCTCAGCGAGAGCCAGTCGCAAGACTGCTCTACTACTGGTCATTAATGAAATCAGACATTGAAAAAATTCGTGCTACAATCTTTATCTTACTTGACTGTGACTCTATTCTGTGCACAAAACTTAAGAACGAGTTTAAGTTTTTTTTTAGGACAGCACCGAGTTGTAGTAGTTTGAACGGTATTCGTGTTCCTTGGAAGTGAATCGTGGAGTACCACATCTTACCGTGGAACCAGTATCCAAGGCCTTTTTTAAAATAGAGTGCTGAAATTTACATTGCTTCTGCAGTCACCACAAATTCGCACGAATCTGTCAACCTCCAACACGGGGATTATTGGCGTCAGTCACACCCTGTACATAGTTGACTGTGAAATTCATTCGATAGATTGCCGCTGTGAGCAGGGGACTTTCCTGGCTGATAGATTTATTGGTCGCAATGTAATTTATTAGTTTCACATGGGATGCTAGCTCATTAGAAATAACATTGCGTATTTATCCAGCAAGTTGTCAATGAGAGAACGACTAAGGTTGACACCCTATACCACAAACCCCAACTGCTCGAACCAGTTACACCTAAGAATATTTGTCCGCAATGATGTAGAGTGGGTAGGGTTACAAATTGCTATCTTTTGAAGGCTATGTTGGCAATCTATAACAAAACACTATTATTTCCATAATTAACCAGATGTTAACCTGGATTCCTGACCGTTGACAGATTTTTAATTCGAATTGCCGTTACGTTTGTCTTCTATAACAGCGTGAAGTTCCAGCCTATGACAATCTCCATTGGACGCTGTTAATTGCTGCCGTATTCTGGAGCTTTGTTGTGTATTGTTGACATTTACTTGATAACGCCTGCTGCTCTCACTACCCTAAGTACTATGTGCATTTGTCCTGGATTGACAAAAGGGTGGTGGACGTGTCAGTCTTGTTAATGACGTACTTTAAGGATTTTTGTTATAAAACGTTGACTTGGTGCTTTGTTTTTGATCAGTGAATCAATGAAATTTTTCAACTACGCAGAAGACCAGTGGTACCGTTGTCAACTAGCCATTATAATCGCCGCATCTGATGTGAAGGTTTCACACGAACGCTACAACAAAACTCCTGGTTTAAAGAAGAATGCCGGCAAATGTATGTTGCGAAACAAGAGGCGTCAAGGGGGCATTGCACAGATGGGGTAGATCTTCTCACCAATTTTATGAGAAAATAAGAGGCAGGGAAAACTGGCTTCTCAGAAAGAAGTAGAAAGAAGCACAGATGTGCTTGATTGGCGGCATGAAGAGGTGCTTTTGCAAAATGTGAAAAGAAGATGCCAAGGAGACAAATACTGAACAAAAGCAAGTGGAAATTAGGTTTGGAACTTCACTTCGCAGACTCTTTAGTAGCCAAAAACAATCTACATACCGATGCCAAACAGAATAAACCATGATCAAAATCAACTCCCGTCACCTGACCAAGAAAAGCTCTGGATAGCGATATGTGCATAAACTATAGACCAATAAAATGCAGGATCCGACGAACTACCTATTGAATTATTTCAAGCTGCGGACATTTGTTTGGTAAGTCCCAATTTGCACTTTCAAACTTTTCCAGTCAAGTTTTTCAAACAAGTTTGATAAATAGACACACGTTCAATGTCGCAATCGTCGATTTCTTTTTCGTCTTTAGTTGCTATCTTCGTTCGAAGTGTGTTTTTGTTTGGGTGCGCTTCGTCTTTTTCGTGTTTTCTGTTCGCATGAAAATTTAATTTGAAGATTTATTAGAGTGTACCAATATAGCAATTGCAGAAAGTGAAAGTGAAATCACGTTGAAATTACTCTGGACATGTGAGGAAGTATTGTCGTTGCCGAAGAAAAGAAAAAGAAGTTGCTGGGTAAAGCCGTGAAGAAATGCTAGGACCTCCAAAGGATCGTTTTCTTTTTTAATGAAAGAATTAAACTTTGAAGATAAGCCAGCTTTTTTAAATTATTTGAGAGTAGGGGAAACAAAGTTTAAATTCTTACTTTCTTGCATAGAAAATGATATTAAACGAAAAGAAATGTTAATGAGGAGTGCAATCACTCCTTCTGAAAAACTGGCTACTACATTAAGATTTCTGGCAACTAGAGAATCATATCAGAGACGAGACTATCAAACCAGGTTATCTAAATCTTTTCTTTGCAAGGCAGTGCCAGAAGTTTACAAGGCCATATATGAAAATTTTAAACCAGAATATCTCAAAGTAAGTACATAAATTTGTTTTTATTAAAATTTAAATTGTAGTTAATAGGCAAATAGTTATTAAAATTAGTAGTTGTCTTCATCTAAAATTCCCTCCAAAGACAACTGCAAAATGTTGGGTACACCTCGAGCTCGATCGTAAAAAGGTGTCGGTGGTGATCTTATTTCCTATGAAAAGAACGAGCATCCTGAAGTACTTGGCAGCGGAGATGTTAGTGCTGGGGATTTGTCTTTCGCATGGATCAGTTGTTCTTTCTTTTGACGTAATCGTCTTTTCTCACATTTTCCGGAAGAATCGACTGTATTGCGAACACTGTCTCGTCCTGGATCTCCTCATATTTTATTCGATTTAAGTCGAAGGCAATTTCTTTGCCGAGCCAATCATATTTTAGAGCAGAATTGATGTGCAACATCTCTTTAGTGCTCTCTATTTGCTTCTTAATTGTTTGAATTTGATTGTCTTTCTGTAAGTGTAAGGAATACATATGGATAAGGATATTAGTTTTTTATCACATATAGTGAAAATTTAAATGCATATTGTTACTTATAATTTTTTTTTTCAGTTTCCGACTTCTACTTTGGAATGGGAAAAAATTGCTGACAAGTTTGCCATTCGATGGTAGTTCCCAAATTGCTTAGGAGCTGTAGATGGCAAACATATAAATTTTAGATCGCTGCGCAAGGATGGAGCCTATTATCACAATTATAAAGGAGCAAACAACATAGTTCTTCTCTCACTTGTTGATGCAGATTGTAAAGTGCTTTAAAAAATATTCATCATCATGATGGCGATCACTTTCCCAAGGAAAAAGTTATTGGAAACGAAAGAAATCTTCTGAATATTATAGTTGCGGATGACACCTTTGCATTAAATAAACATTTAATGAAGCCTTATCCATACCATACCAATGTGAACGAAAAAAAATTTTGTTGAGCATGCTTTTGGTATTTTTTCAAACCGCTTCAAAATATTTCAACAATCTATCAATTTGCTTGTGGAGAATGCTGAAATCGTAGGTTGTTATGTTTTGCACAATTTTTTATTGCATGATAAGATTTTCATTCCCTATAACATAAAAAGCGTAAGCCAAGATAATACTATTCAACATCGCGAAAAATAAATAATCCTCGCAAAGGAGAAGCGGAAAAAGTTCGTCAAAGTTTTATAGCATACTTTAACGAAGAAGGAAAAGTTGACTGGCAAGATTCAAAAATATAAAAAAAACATACTTTCTGCCTTTTTGGAAGTGGTGAACCTGATGACTGTTGGTTGACATCTTCATGGCCGGCGAAATTTTCCTTGGAGTTAGAACTCTTAAAACAAATATATAAAATATTGTAAGTATTTACCAAAATTACCGGAATCGACTTTAAATGATTTACTTACCTCATTGATATGTGAAGGCCTGGTACTGCAATGGTTTTTGATAAAATGCAGTTGGTCCGATCCCACTCCGTTTTTTTGTTTTGAACTTTCAATTTTTCTCATCTCCCTCATGTACTGCGTCGTCATAATATTAATTTTCGCTTTTATGTGAGTTGTACTTATATCTGGCTTGAATTTTTTTAATTCATTGGCGATTTCTTTCAATGAGCCAACACGGCCATTTCTATCTATCTTGCATTTCATAATGCAAGACGAGTTCCTCAATCAATGCTTTCGACCAGTCAATTTGTTCCATTTTTATTTTATTCTTTTGTTAATTTATATACACAAAAAACTAAAACACAGAAGTCACTGTAAATATTCGTTTGTTTTTCTTGTTTTATTTTCACGCGTTTAAAACAAACAGAACTGCACGAAACTTGATTAAAGCGATACCACTTCAATTAACAGAATGACAAAATAAAACAGAATAGAATAATTGAGGACCAATCCAAAACGGAATGTAAAAAGTTTGAAGAACTTCTAGCGGAACATCAATCACGTTCCGTTTACTGCACGTTCCAACCTCTTTGCCAACAAACTTTTCAAACATTTTGGAAAAGTTTGAAGGTGTAAATTGGGACTAAGGAGCAAGCCCCGAGCCATCATTGAAATATGATCGTATGAAAACATGGCCGGTGAATGGAATCACATTATCGTTTGTCCGATCCTCATGAAAGTAGACCCTGCAAACTACTTCAACTATACTGGAATCAGTTTCTTTAACTCCGCGTACAAGAAATCTCTACCGAAGAATATGAAGGGTTGAAATCTTCCATCAACAATCTTATCATCCTCTGGCAGATCTTGCAAACCGCTCAGGAACTTCAAATCATCCCATCATTCAAATCGTACTCATCACCCGTTTATTGAATTTAAAACCGCATATGACAGCATTTAATACAGTGAAGAGCTACATATATGGAAATGTTGTTAAACTTTGACATCCCTGCCAAACTCGTTTGTCTGAATAGGTTGATAATAGAACACGGTCGCTTCATAAAAGTCTACAATAACACCACCGACACGTTTGATGTCAACAAACTGACGAGATCTCATGTAATTTCTTCCACGCCATATAACTCCTATCTCGTTTAATTTCAAACAACCAGACAAATGTAGGGATCAAGCTTGGAATTACTTCTGCCAATCGCTGTTTTTTTGAGCTATGAAGGCAACTGAAAAGGGAATCTCATTCAGGAACAACGGAAGACCCTTATCCTGCAATTTCTGCTTCAAGCGCCCAAGCATGATACAACAACGAACTGCATGAGCTATGCAGAGATATACCCTAGTCAGAATAAATAGACAAATGAATAAATACTACAATACCTCTCCACGCCTTAGTGTCTTCGAATCAATTCCGAGCGTACAATGCTCAGGTGGAAAGAAGTATCTATCTTTGTTTCAAAATCTGGCCGAAAAGTTATTTCTACGAGTATCTCGGATGACGACATATTCTCATTTGAAATTCTGAGTAATGTGCGATGCTAAAAACGAGGTCCACTTAATACTGTATATAGCTAACCAATCAGATACAATTTGAGCATGCAAAATATGTACTCGTATGTACCTGTTTTTTTCTTGGCTTGGAGGATCCAATTGCCTTAAGAACCTGTCGTATCAATTAACTCTCTGACTACTCTTCCGGTTGATTTATGATCTCAACTTATGAACTCAAATTTTCTTCTAAATATATCACAAATGCGCTAGATACCTGATAACGTGCTGAGCCTGGAGAGACTGAGGATTAACCTTATTCGATTCAGAGCAGTTCAACTATCTTCTTGTTGCTGGGAAGTACATATTTTACTTGTTAAGAGTAGATTTCCTCCACCTTGTCCTTAAAAGTAGCTTATTAGAAATTGAACATTCGCTTGTGATGTGTCCCCACCTCCAATCAACCAAGCGTGCATCGTCAATTGGTTCACCTGAGCAGGTTTTAAGTTGGCTGACATATCTATTAGCACCTCCCGAAAGTTTTCGACTGCTATCGGAGGTCTCCTTCCAATATAGAGTGGAGCTACATATTACTATGTGGTGCTCCCTTTCTTGCTCCCAGTGTTGGTGGAAATAACCAACCTAGTTATTTCCACCTAGTCACATTGCTGGATGAAGGCCCTTAAATAGATCGCTAATCGAAAGTTGCAGTCAATGAGGATATATCGACATCTGGAGGTGCCATTCTGGTAAACGCCTTCACAGAGAAAAGTTATCGGCTATTCAGTTGAGTAGCAACACAGAAGCGAGCAGCTCGGTAAAAGACCAACTAGCGGTTTGACGTCCGAAACCAGCGAAGAAAGAGAAAAGCGTGAAGACATAAAATCCCTTGGAAAAAACACCACGGCGCTGGTGGATTTTATCAAAGGGAAAAATAATGTTCACCATGAAATAAGGAAGCTGGCAAGTGCAATCCGTAGATAATACAACTGCGTATTAGAAAGCTAAAAGAATAAAGTAGATAATATTAAAATATATTTGAGTGGCAATAAGCCAAACACCAGAAGTGAGCGAATTGGCTTCTGCCCTACAGTCGTTGGAACAACTACTTGAACCCAAGCGAAAAAGGACTGGATCAAACACCGAAACATCGACACCGTCATACGCCGACATCGTCACGAAAAATGGGGCAACAAAGGTGAAACATACCGCCCAAAAGGGCCAAAGGGAAGAAAATCAAACGAAGAAGACCAAGTGTCTGAAGGCGGAGTGGACAAAAGTGGTGGAAAAAAGGCGAGGCAAGATACGCGTCAAGCTGGATGCATTGGTAATTAAGAAGACTGGCGAAATATCCTATTGTGATATACCCAGAAAGGTGAAGACTAACGCGGAGTTAAATGGACTAGGTTCTGATGTAACTCGCATAAGGATGACGTCTAATAGAGAATTATTGCTTGAACTCAAGAAAGCATCGGATGAGAGAACCTCAGAGCACTGAAAAAAATTTAACAAGTTCTCGGGGAAATTGCGGAAGTGAGGTGCCTAACGCACGAGGTGCCTAACGCACGAGGTGCCAATTGAATGCAAAGATCTAGATGGCGCCACTACAAAGGAAGAGATCTGCCAAGCCCTGTCCCAGTGTGAGGAACTGCGGGGTATTCACGCCTTAGCCATTAAATCCCTGAGGACAGCCTACGCAGGGACGCATACAGCAGTCATCAGCCTCAAGATTAACGCTGCCAAAAATATTCTGGAGGTAGGAAGAATAAAAATCGGATGGACGGTATGCTGAATACGGGAAAAAGTAGTACCACTACGATGCTTCAGATGCCTTAACTTTGGGCATCTTGCAAAGGTGTGTAAAAGTACTGTGGACAGAAGCGAAAATGCGTCAAGTGCGGGCAGAAAGGTCAGGTGTCCAAAAACTGCAACGATGACCCAAGATGCGTACTTTGTCAAGAAAGAAGAACTAGCAATACCAAACACGCAGCAGGAAGTTCAGTATGCCGTGCATACCAAGAAGCTGCAAAGACCACCAGAAGAATATGAAAGTGCTGCAACTTAACCTAAATCACTGCGAAGCGGCACAGAACCTTATGACACAAGCTGTTCAAGAGTTGAAGGGCAGTGGACGCCTCAAAGAGAGCTGCTATTTGGACCTGCAGAGACTACGCATTTGAAGAAAGAATGATGACACCTGGAATAGGCTTCTTTCGAGCGAAGGTCAATGGGGTATATATATACAGTTGTTACACATCTCCAAATGGAACGCTGGAAGAATTCCAGAGAATAGATAGGCTCGTGGATGATGCTAGAGGTCCTACTCTATCAATTATAGCTGGTGACTTCAACGCATAGGCCGCTGATTGGGACAACATACGGGACAATAAAAGAGGAGAGGTTCTGCTAGAAACAGTATCGTCACTTGACGCAGTACTGCTTAATACGTTCAACGAGCACACATTCACCAGAAACGGCGTAGGCTCCAGAGTTGATATAACTTTTGTAACAAGTTCCCTAGTGAGAGGATCAGTATGGAAATTCAGTAAGGACAACACCCACAATGACCACCAGGCCATACTATTTGAAGTGCAAGCAAGGAGATCCCCAACGAATGGAGTGGAAAACAAGCACACAGGACGAAAACACATTTTTCCTGATTTTTGGAGTATCCATGATAAGCCCAGGAGCAGCAAACACGATGGAGGTTACTAAAACAGTATCTAGGGCTTGCGACTCATCTATGGTGCGGAAAACGTCAATAAACCGCCGGGCACCAGTATACTGGTAGAACCAAGAGATAGCAGAGCTACGCAGCAAGTGCCGTAGAGCTGGAAGACTATGCCAGGGATCCAGATCCCTCCCACCAGGATTTACAGGTGCAATACAAAGATAGGCGTAGGGACCTTAAATTAGCCACAGCTTTAAGGAACTCTGCGAGGAAGCAGATATTAATCCCTGGGGTACCGCCTACAGGACGGTCATGGCTAAACTAAAGGGCTCTACGGCATCCCCACCCTCATGCCCTTTGCTGATGAGTTCTTAGCATTAAGTATAGAAAATAAGTATTTATAAATAAAATGTAACTGCAGTCGAAAGACATAGATATAAGTATACAGAGTAGCTTAGAGTGCCTGTGTGGGGCCAGTAAGTTAGTATAAGGTTGTTAAGTAATTGTAAGCTAGCATTTAAGCATTTTTTGTTAGTATGTAAGAGTTAGTGATTAAGTAAATAAAATGCATTGAAAACTGAAAAAACTGCCCTTTGCTGATGCAAAAAATAGTCTCGGGATTATCTATACCGCAAGCACCAATAGAGCATATAGAACCACCGCAGGAAGTAGGTGAGATAACACTAGTTATGCAAGCGGCACTTCTGGATGTATGCAAACGATTTAGCAATAATAAATCACCTGGATTGGACGGCATACCAAATAAGGTCCTTAAGCTAGTCTTCAAAATAAACACAGAAGCATTCGTGGAAATGTATAATAAGTCTGGGGTTTTCCAGACCAATGGAAAAAGCAACGTCTTGTGCTGGAGCGAATAATATTCAACCGACTGGAGGTGTCAATTGATGAAGCCGGAGGACTCTCAAACCAACAGTATGGATTTAGAAAGGCTCGCTCTACAGTAGATGCTATTCGGAAGGTAACTACGACCCTAGAAGAAGCCATTCAGGACAGACGCTGGAGAGGAGGTATCAAAAAATACGGCGCCGTATTAACATTGGACGTGAAAATGCGTTCAACTCTGCGAACTGGGGGCTTATAGTACACTCTCTTAGGTTAATGATGGTGCCCTGGTTTTTAATAAAAATTATGCTAAGTTACTTCGACAATCGGTTCCTACTCTACGATACCGACGATGGAGTAAGGCAGTACCACATAACCGGCGGAGGTCCACAAGGATCGGTACTAGGACCGCCCTTGTGGAACATTATGTACGACAGGATTCTAAGACTTGGAGTCCCAATTGAGGCTAAAATCATAGGTTTTGCAAATGATATTGCAGTCGTTGTGGCGGCGAAATACCTGGAAGAAATAGAAGACATTGGCAATGAATGTATTCGAAAATTTAGACGGTGGATGACAGCAGACGGAAGCAGTTCTGGTTACCAGTAGCAAGGAAAGAGAAACAATCACCATCAGGGTGGGCGATCACGATATAACTTCAAAACCGACTATCAGATACCTAGGTATGATGATCGATGCTGGGCTCACTTACAAGGAACACCTTGAAAGAACGTGAGATAAAGATGCAAAGGTGAGCGCTGCCTTATCCAGAATAATGACACACATAGGAGGACCCAGGCAACAAATGAGACTAGTTCTGCCAAGGGTGGTGCAGTCAATCACTATGTACACGGCACCAATATGAGCATTGTAAATTAAGTCATATGCAAGAAAGACTAACTCTGTCAACAGACTATATGCTCTGAGAATTTTCTGTGCATATCCGACAGTGTCAGATGATGCTACTCGTATATATGTCATTTCAGGAATGCTACCAGCAGATATACTGCCTACTGAGCTACAAAGGACCTACTATGCCAAAATTCGGGAACCCGGAGTTTCAGTCAAAGATATCAAGCTGGGAGAAAAGCAGCTCAGCACAAATGCGTGGCAAGAGAGATGGAACCAGTCTACAAAGGGGAGATGGACCTACCGACTTATACCCGATATTCGTAAATGGGTAGAACGTAATTACGGAGAAGTAGATTTTTATTAAATCAGCTCCTAACTGGACATAACTGCATTCAATCATATCTATACAGGTTTGGTCTGAAGGAATCTCTCTTCTGCTTAAACTACGGAGCGCCCAGGGAAGATGCACAGCACGTATTTTTCCAGTGTCCACACTTCAGAACAGAGCGCAGAGAACTAGAGGAGAAAATTGGAGAGATACCAACTTCTGAAAACATCGTAAACCATATGCTAACATCAAGTATACTCGTAATATGGGATGCGGTGAAACAGGCTGCGGCAAAAATAATGAAGGAACTTCGGCGGTTGTAAAGAGTCAGAGAGAGAGCACTAATGAAAATCAAACCCAGATGGCATCTCTAATACAACACGAACAGTAAATATAATGTCGAACCAGCAAATGGAGATAGAAGGGCATAAAGTGCTTACCAGCCCCGCGAAGTAGTACTTAACGGCAGTTCGGCGGTGAGAATGGTAGAAGAGTGCAGGGTGTGGGTTAGTACGTAGGCGCACCCCCGAAATCGAGTACTTTCGGTTTGCGAATCGTGCATGCTGATAGCCTGGGCTACATATTAGTATCTTCCGAAGATTGCCACATCCTTGGACGCAACCAACAAAAAAAAAAAAAAAAAAAAAATCAGAGTACTGTTTCTGACGGCTTGTCTCGGGAAACCGAAAAGGTGGAACGAGCTCCAAGAGAGACACACTCTGAAGGATTGCCGTCTAAGGGACAACCGAAGAGGCCACCGAGACGCATAGCAAACGCACGGCGCAAAGAGATGACAAGTGCCGTCGAAGGCGCGAGTGCCAAAAGTCTCACTCCTTCGGCGGCGACGGAGAAGAGAAACAGGTCGGTGGAAGTGACACTTACTAAAACCGACCAACCTCTCGGATCTGAAACTGCGCCCTCTTCTTCTGCCCCAAGCTGGCCCAAGAAGAAGAAAGTTTCCGCCACTCGTGTCGATGGATCTCTCCGCGCACGATGCCTGGATGAAACCGGTCCTGCAATCAGCAAAGGCTGCAATTCCAGTGGACGGAAATCACATGTAGCAGTCAAACCTATTGTTGAAAACAAAACCAGCGGTGATCGCTGGAAAAGTAACCTCCAAAAACAACACAAAACGCCAAGACGGCGTGATGCTGCAACAATGATAATAGTGTGAACGATGCTAGGTGCAGGCACTGTATCATTCAACTGTGGGAGCTAGCCAAAGCAGGGCATGTTTGCATTCAAGCAAAGGGCTGTAATATGGAGAATAGAATGGAGAATGCAATATGAAGTGTTCCACGTAGCCAACTTTTGAATGAAAA
Organism: Volucella bombylans; assembly: GCA_949129095.1. NCBI lineage: Eukaryota > Metazoa > Arthropoda > Insecta > Diptera > Syrphidae > Volucella > Volucella bombylans. The sequence continues at coordinate 163,062,183 of OX422141.1, read as the reverse complement.
TCTTACCTCTGCCAACTAAGACTTTCCAGGTTTTCAGGCTACCAAAATTGACGAGCGCCATCTTCTGGGTTCCGCAGTAACTCAGGGAAACGGGGGATATGCTGATGCGCCCAGGCTTGACACTGGAAAATGGAAAATCTACTCGTACTCTCACAGGGAGAGAAACAACCGGAAAAGCAAGGACGTATGACTCACGTCCCTATCTGCACCTTGGAAGGGTTAATTTCCACTTTGTTTCTAAATGAGTGCGGTTCATAATATTTCTACAAGAACCATGGGTATGGAATAAACGCACCTGTAGTGTCGGATGTTTAACGGGTTTCACACCACTTTATGAAGAGCAATCGTAAAAGGCCAAGAGCTTGTCTTCATGTGCCGAACTCACTCTCACCATCTAAATTTGTACAATTTTGTAACCAAGATTTAGTTGCTTTAGACATAAGCTCGAAACGAATGGGAATTGACACAAATTCGTCGTTGAGTCTGCTTATTTTCCGTTTGATTCTTTACCGCTACTCATTGAATATTGTGATTACAGTAAGATGGGACTTATCCTATACTACGATGCTAATGCTCAGAACACTTTTTGCCGCAGTAGCAAATGCAACGTGAGAGGTAATCATCTCCTGGATTTCATACTATCGTCTGACCTTGCTATCAACAATGTTGGCTCTCAGCCAACTTTTGTTACGAGAGTATAACAGCAAGCAATCGACTTAACTTTATCCAACAGGTATGCTTAGGATTAGTGGCTGAAAAGCACTATCGGAGATTTCCATGTCAGACCATAGACACATTGAATTCAGAATCGGATGCGAGATCTCGAGCTTGTTGAATGAAAAAAACCAACTGGAAACGGTTTCAGGAGGAGGTACAATAATGCTCCCCCTAAGCTCAGGACAAAACAAAAGCTTGAGCAATCCTGCAGATCGCCCGAGCCCGTTTCTTGGTGGAACGCAGACCTGCAGCGTCTTCGTAAATAATCCAGAAAACTTCTAAACAGGTAACTTATTACTAATTTAGGGGAAGGTTTCAATTTTTACAGATCAAAGCAAAACGATTTTAAGAAGCTTATTCGGACTTCGAAGGGCTTTTTGCGAAAAGATCGAAACTATCGGGGTGAAACCGGTAGGCTGGTCCTCAAAAGGGAAAGATCAACCAGGCTCTAACCACTCAGAAAATCTGACGGTACCTATACTGAGACTCGGAATCGGAATCAGCTCACAACTAGCTCTCATCAATGAAGCTGCTAGTAAGCTGAATAACACAACACGCCATACCTGGTATATCTCATCAATTGTGGTGACGGGTGAGGCCATTCAGCATGCTGTTGCTTCATTTGATGGCTGGCACCGACGGTATATACCCATTTATGTTACAAAAGGTATAGATCCAATGCTGGGAACTCTGAAGACAATTTTCACTGCTAGCGTGGCACTACATACCGGAACCCTGGCGAACAGTGAGAGTGGGCTTTATACCGCAAATCGGAAAGGAGGTCTACTTGCCCCCCAAGAGTTTCAGACCTATTATACAAATCTGACTTCCTTCATGCTGAAAAGCAAGATCTTGACCATTCTGATCCAAGTGCGCAAAAACACCGTCTGAGAAGCGTACTCAGCCCTAGACGTGATCGATGACTGGTGCACTAGTATCCTCTCAAAACTGGGGTTGTTTTCTTTACGAGAAGGAGGAAGCTGCCTGGTCTGACTCATCTAGCGCTTAAAGGCATCACCATCCTATTCTCTAAATTCTCTAAAGATGCTAAGTATTTGGCTGTCATCCTGGATAACAAACTTCTCTGGACTAAACATGTTACCGTTTCCCATCTCGCATAGAGTACGGTCGGCTTTTCCGTGGTTCACATAAAAGTGAAAACAATCAAGTAGTAAAATAAGCAAGTAATTGACAAATATTGACAAATGTGCTCAGTGGAGTAGTAGTTATCTCGCTGAGTGGAAGACCTGGATTCGGGTCCAGTAGAAATTTATTGGTTATTTTTTAATTTCTTAATATTAAAAAAGAAGAGAAGCGTCAAAAGAGTCGTGCTTTCTCTAATTTTGTGGCACCCAGTGTATCCGTTGCCAAATGGTATCTGCCGAAAATAAGAGCAAAAAAGACGCCAAAGGTATCCGAAAAAGCGCCGGAAGCGGATCTGGATTTGAAAGCGATTCTTCTGTCCCTACACGGAAAATCGATCATATTCAGAAACAATTAAATGAACAAGCGGCTCGAATTGACCTCATCTATTCGACCCTGTTTGACAAGTATGGCACGCTGATATAATGTCTACTACGTTGAACGAGGTTAATATGAAAATTCTTGCGTTAAACGTCGACTCACTAATCAGGATCGAGAGAAGGCCAACCTACAAAACCTGTTGTTAAGTGAATGTCCAGATGTGCTTTTGGTCAGCGAAACTAAGCTTAGCCAGAATCACAAAATTGGCTACAGTAGCTATAATATATATAGAAGGGACCGTCCACACTACTCACGAGGGGGTGGGGTTGGTATCTTATTACGCAAAGGCATGCGCCATAGGGTCATATATAGCGGGGATTTAATGAGGTTCCGGGTGTTGGAAGCATTCCTCTTCATAGTCGAAGGCGAGTGCATGTGGTGTCGCTTTATGCACCTGAAGCACCCAATCCCATTCAATTAATAACTGAGCTCGAAATTCTTTTTCGTTGCCTACAGCTTCAATCGGAAGAAAATTATTACTTCTTGGCAGGAGATCTTAACGCTAGACATTCCGCATAGGGAAATAATCCGCCAAACACCATGGCAACCAGTTATACTACTGCTGGGGTCAAAATATGATTGAGTACAGACTTGAACTGTACGCGACGAATATCCCATCCTTCCCATCGGCCGGTTCTTTCCTGGACTTGGCATTAATAGACAGTAGACTAGAACTGACTAACACGGATCGAAACACAAGGAACTGTTTGCGAGCGTTTGAGTACGATAGTGATCACTACGGACTTGCCGCCACAATACGGATCCCAAACGAGCAAACGCAGCTGGAGCAGTACGATCAAGTGTACTCATGTGACTACCGTAGAGTACGGTGGCCTTACTTCTCCAGAATCTTAAAGCGTAATTTAGGTTTGAGTGGAGTTGATCCTCCGACTAACAGAAACTTGACAAACGAAGAAATCGACCGTAATTTACTGACGATGCAAGACGTTGTCAAACGAACTATGGATAAAACTATCCCCCGGATAGAATACTCCGACGAAAGCCAGGTCGAAAAGTACAGAACTCCAACAATTAACGCATTGTACGTACACAAAAGTAGACTGCTCTCGAGGCTTAAACAGCTGCACAGACAGTTCACTGACAGAAACGACCCGGAAATAAGAACACTAAAATCACTGATCAAAAACCTAAAACAATTAATTAAAGAAAATTACAGTAAGTCTGTAAGTCTGTACTGGGGCAATAAGATTCGAACTATAAAATCAAGGAGTCCGAATATGTTCCCGCAGATAAATAAGTTGTTCAGGAGGAAAGATCACAATGACATTCAGTGTGTCGGAATTCCACAATCGACAGAAAACAGACAGATACTACTAACCCTTGGCATAAGTCCAGAGAGTGCCGACTCAGGCGACGGTCTTTTCGTGGTCGAAGACCCACAGGAGAAAGTAGATTTGCTGGGAGCCTTTTTCGAGGCCGTGTATACGTTGAACAATCCAGTTTGCCGTAATGACGACATTGACAACAGGGCCTACGTAAATCACTATTAACTGCGCAACGAACTTCAAAATTGGCGATCCGAGAATCACGGTTTCACCGTATTCAGTGAAGAAAACGCGTTATCATCGCCAAAGAACGAGCTTCCTCGCATTTGTTCGTGCGAAAAGATGAACTCCTGTGCATCTTTGAGTCTCTGAAGAACAAAAAGTAGTCGGGAGTAAACGGTATTCCAAACGTCGTATTAAGACACCTGCCCTTGGAAGCAGTGGATATATTTACTACGCTGTTTAATAATGCATATTATCCGACGCATTGGAAAACAGCAGTGGTACATCCAATCCCGAAAAGGGATAAAGCTAGAACTAACCCTGCTAATCTCCGGTTAATTAGTTTGCTTCCGAATATTAGCAAGGTATTCGAGAAAGTGGTTAATAGAGCGCTGTTAAAGTGGGCTGAGGAAAATAATATAATTCCGGAAAATCAGTTTGGTTTTAGGGCGAGGCATGACAAAGCTGGTCTCCGACATACAATGGAATAAATGCATGAACCAGTGTACGGGTGCCTGCTTCGTTGACTTTGAGAAGGCCTTCGACACCGTGTGGTTAGAGGGGCTTTTCTATAAGTTGACGAGAATGGTTATGCCGAAACCTCTGCTATATATGATGTATGACATGCTTATGGGAAAGAAGTTCGTTGTTAAATGTAACAACGTTATTTCTAGCAAGATCTTTGTCATTAAAAGCGGCTTACAACAGGGGGCTGTGATTTCTCCGATACTATTTAACATTTACACAAGTGATCTAGTAGGTTCCCTCAATCATGCCATAGCGTACGGAGACGATTTAGTGGCGTACAGACCAGGTCCAAAAATCGAAGTCATCAATACACTGCTGCAGCGTGATTTCGATCATATTGCGACGATTGGAAATTGAAAATCAAGTTTCAAAAGTCGGAAACAATCTTGTTTAGAACTCCATTGAGATGGGCTTCTAGGGATACCAGACATAACTGGCGAAATTTGGTCATCATTGGACAGCACGGACTGCCATTAGCGGTAAGAAGCGTAGTGAGATGCCTTGGTATCTGGCTCGACAAGTATTTGTATTTTGACAAACATATAGATGCTTGTCTTGCTGGGGCCAAGAACGCCTTAGGCCTGACAAGTAGACTGTTTCACAGTAGTCAACTTGTCTCCAGGGTGAAGGTCATATGCTATGTGGCCCTAACCAGGCCAGTTATCGCGTATGGTTGTCCAGTGTGGTTCAACGTAGCGCCGTATCAGATGGATTGGATTCGGGTGTTTGAAAGGCAGTGTCTTAGTACCTGTCTCGTCTTGTACAGAACACCAGAATCAGATTACAAAAAATATGATGCCAACAAAGTCATTTACGATGGGGCAAATCTGAATAGGATTGACAATTTCCTGATTAAGGTGATTCGAAGACACGTTGCAAGGGCAATGTCCAACGATAATAGCCTGATCTTTGGGGCTTATTTCTCCAATGAAATGTACCACGAGAGCACACTTCTATCGGGCTTTTTCCCGCCAGAGGCATTTCACCATATTGATGCTAAAGGATTAGTGCAAAGCAGGGATGGTATCCCGGTAATATACCACCGCCACAGCGGTGCGAGCGACAAGCGGCTCATCTACGATAGGTATGTCGCCAACGCTCAGGAGCTCCGCCGTTTTAGTCCCGCGGTTGCGGACAGGGATAGATGCCGAAAAACAATACACCGAATTCTGGTGGCTTCTAGAAGGGAGAGGGTTGGCTCGCTCTCCTAGGTCGGTTCGTTACTAAGGTAACATACTCCTCCTAGTTGTAAGTTATATTAAGGATATTTAGGGGGTTTCGTGGAAAGGCCGCGTTCGTTAGCATGAGGCGGCGCTTCTGAGAAGTGACCGATGCTTTATGGCATTGGTTAAATCTCGGTGATGCTGTGCACGATGTTGACGAATGTCAGGCACCCGAAATTGCAATTGGGATGCTGACCACCCGGTGCGAGAGGCTGCGAGTGCTCACCATCCCGATTATAGTTAAGTTAGGTTAAGTAGCTTAGTTAAGTTAAGTAGAATAGGGCCATAGTTTTAAGTTTTATATTAAACTACAAAAAGATATGGTATCTAGGTTTTTTCTAAAATTATTTTCTTAGAAATTTCATATATTGTATAATTGATAGATAAGATTAATCGTAAGATAGTTTTAAGGTCGAAAGGCAAACTTGAAATGAAATTGTTAAGTTTAGAGCGCTCGGTAAGAGCCAGTAAGCTAGCATAAGTAACTCTTATTGTCAAATTAGATTTAAGCATTTTTGTCTAGAACTTAATTAATAGCGAAAGAAACAATAAAAATGAATTTAAAAGTTAAAAAAAAAACTAAACATGTTACGTCGAAAGTATCTAAGGCGCTGTCGGCATTTTAGCAGTGCAGAGGAGCTATCGGCAGGACTTGGGGCCTGTCACCGAGACTGGTCCTTTGCATCTACATGGAAATTCGCAAATACATTATTGCTGCTTTTACCAGAGTCCGAGATCGGTTTGTTTCGGATGAATGGAGGCTTTCCCCAGCACTCCAAGTTCTGCTCTAGACGCATTGATGAATCCCTTGATATTCATATTATGGGCTGCACTCCTAAAGCCAGATTCCGTTTAAAAAGAAGTGGTCTTTGGTCCAAACGCACTGGAGCTTGGATGGCTTTGCGGGCCGGCTGTCTTATGACTCTGGCCGTCCTATGTAATGACACCAAAACTCCTATTGCGGATTCTGGTTTCGACCAGAATCTGAGCCAGGAAAGGAATGCAGTAGGGTCTTCACGGACGGCTCCAAAACCAAAACGACGACTTCAGATTTCACTTCACTTCAAGCTTGCATCTGTCTTCTAAGTGGAGATGGCAGCGAATTTTATTGCCCAGAACCGGTGGAGTATGCGAAGCATTTGCGTCTATAGCGTTATCGAAGCTGCGCTTAGAGCCTTTATAAACACTCTTACGATAGCCAAGCTAGTTTAAGAATGCAGAAGATCACTGAACGTACTCGGAAGGCTAAATTCACTGACCCTTGTCTGGATCCCAGATCACAATGGGATCACGTGAAATGAAATCGCCGATGCACTTGTCAGGCAAGGTTCAGAAGAGAGTTTTTCAGGACATTGACATTTGAGTCTCATATGAGGACAACTGCAGATGGCATAATTCCCCAGGATACAGCCAGACCAAATGGCATTCTCTCAGCGGGAAGGAATGCAGGAACTGTCTATGCGTGGATCATGTCTAGCTCTGTTGTCAGGAGGTTGCGAGCATAATATTTTATCGGGAATGGAGTACGTGTATGACAAAACTCAAAGATACATACATCTCGTAGCTGTCATTAAGGATGGCTGAAAGGGTTACTGCCTTCAGACTTCAGACTTATCCGATGCGTAGTCGCACTCTACGAGACAATTTTCTTGCTGGTCGTAGCCGATCCAGCATTTATCCTATTTGTTGATACAGACTCCTAGTTACTCACTCTCACAAAACAGGGTGAGGGTCCACTCTGTCCACTCTGTCCACTTTGTCCACTCCTAGATCAACAAGTGTTAATTTGGGGTGACTTATGCACAGATTTCTAGTTGGTTGCGAAAATTTGAAAATAGGTAAATGAGTAATTTGCCACCGCTCTTTTTTTGACATTCAAGCGAAAGTCAACATTCAACTAGTCCTGAACAGTATCAATTTTCACACGGATATAAAGTCGCCCAAATAGTTTCGCTGAAGTATGGTTCGAAAATTGCACTGCACACACTCATTCTATTCCAACACAATAAACTCATCTCTGTAGCATCCTCAATTTTCAATGACAAAAAGACATCCCTTAACATCAATTAACTTTTCGCTGGAAATCGCAAAAAGGATCCAGTTGGTTGGTGTAATAAAAATTCCTTCTCGCCTTCCCATGACTCCATTTTCGGTTTCAAGTTACAAAGTACGTCCATAAATATAAACAAGTAAAAATTAAGCCCTAAATCGCATCGTTTTTCGATTTAGGCTTCCTCGAGGACAGCCACATTAAAGGCTTAAATCGTAATCATGTACACCTGTTACTGATATTTATGTTGCTTGCGGAACCCCAACGACTTTTTGTGCAATGGGATCCCCTTGTTTGAATATGTAACCCCGTTGTCTGGCCTCAAAACAAGTATTGGATAAGGGCAAGGATAAGGATTCGCCTCAATTGCTTCAGTGGTACAACTCTATGTACAAACATATACACGCATGTATGCTAATCCGATATTAAGTCGCAAGGACCATAGGATGGCAATAAATTCTGAAAATAAATGTTTATTTGCTTTTTTATGTTATCCTCCCGTCGATGTCCAATTTATTTTTGAATAAAGGGATACAGATACGAAGGATGATCCCGATTACTTAAAGCAAAACGCAAATGTTTTGAATCGGTTTGATGTGGTTGATATTACTTGTACGGATACGAGTACAAGTTCGAAGGCGGATTTGAGGATAAATTCGAAAGCAACTTTGGAGTATAATGATTCAATAAAAGCATTCAAAACAGGGATACTAGCACATGTGTGGGCTATGTTGATATACAGATGTTAATTCATTTAAGAGGTTTCGTAATCAATAGTTTTGATAGTTTTGAAACACTCGCTGAGATTCAATTAGCTATTCGAGTGTAACTGCGGTTACAATCAGAATTAGATTTAGCTATGTTCATGTGTAAGTATCTGTAGTGCCTGGGAGGCTTTATTCTGGTCTTCAGTGTAAATTTAAACCAACTGACATGTGATAGCTGAAATCAATGGATTCGTAGATTTCTATGAATAAATTGATAAGAAAATGTTGCATGAGGTAGGATTCATAATTTGGATTTGATGTGGAAAGAATTTTGGAAGATGTTCTTGGCATACGATTTCATGGTTGTTATAAATGCATTGGAGAATGACTTTATGTTTACTGGTGGCTCTAAATAAACTAACACAAATATTAACTCGATTGTTTGAAATGCGAGTAGTTCTACTCCACAGGAAGGACATACAATAATATCCAACTTCGCTTAATTCCCCAAACGTTGCTTTAATTACTTAAATTGGCGTTGTTTAGCTCGTCCAGATGACAGAAAGAGTACCGAACAAAGACGACTCGGTGCCGAAGAAGGCAAATCAGTTATAAAAATTGAGTTCTCCTTCAGGGAAGAGCACAATTTCATGAATTTGACTCTATTCTAGAGACACAGCGAACTTCAAAGCAAAACCAACAATGTTCTACACGTAGACACAAGTGGTTGGTATTATTAGGTTTCTAACTTAGATGATGCTTCAATCCGAGGCGGGCCAGGGCCTCTACTAACATGCCTCTCCATAAGGTTGGCTAAGGTCCCCTTCCTTTTGTGACTGGAATGTGTTAAGTATTTTTAAATAGTCGAGAGAGTGCTTTACCACTCTTCGCATGATTTCTGTGCTTGGGTAATTGTTGGAGCAGAGGTAGGCAAAGTCCCGTACTATCTCAAAGTTCTATCTGCCTATCAAGAACGATGTTGAAACGCATCGCATTGTTTAAAATCTTTTATGACACTGAAAAGCTCGGTTTGTTAGTGCTGCTGCTCGGAACAGCGTGAATTCTCCATCGTCATCCTGCACAGTAAAATGAGCTTGGCAGGGATACCAAAACTGACATGCTGTCATATGCGGCTTTGAAATCGAAGAAGAGGTGGTGTGCTACGATTTGAAACTATTTAGTTTCTTCCAGGATCTGCTACAATGCGAACATTTTATCTATGCCCTAAAACCACAGTGGTCAGACTATTGACGAAGGATCTTAAGCATTCACAATATGGCCAGACAAGGATTTATACGCGATGAGGAGACTTATTCCCATGTAGTGGGGGCAGTTGAAGGGTCTTCCTTCTTTAGGATTAGTAAAAAAATGCATACTTACGTCGACCCAGATATTAGAGATGAATTGATGTACTCGTATGTTCCGTATCCAATAACCACGAGCTGCTCTAAATTTCTGGAAAGTTAAGTTATCAGGTCCAACACCTTTGTTGGACTCAAGCTTGGAGATTGCATTTTGGTCGAGTGTTCGGAAATGTTGTCTGTCATCGGATCCCAGCTAAACCATCCTTCACAGAAGATCATTAGGCCCAATAACCCGACCCTTCCGACTCAAAACAGAAAAGAGTCGAGAAATTAAGGGGCCCTTATAGATGCGCTATAATTGTGATCAATATGGAATCTTACAATCCTTTGTCGGAGAGGATTGCTTTCGGATTTAAGTCTATAACCTTAAGAGTTTACAAAACGGATAAACTGGATGCTGATAAGCAACCACCTCCTCCTTTAATTGAAACAGGAAATACAGTCTCGGATCGATCTCCTTTCCTGAAATGGATAGCGACGACTGCAATCTTTCCGAGGTGACAACCAAGCCGACAGTCTCCACATCTGACATCATGTCGGAAATGCAAACCGACGACGAATCAGAACGAGCTCCTTTACGATCAGAGAATAAATATGAGCTTTTGCGCACATTAACAGAATCAAAGGAATCAAATGACACCGTGGTGGAGGATTCTCTGATTAATTGTTGCAAAGATACTACGGGTTTCAACGCACTCATACTTCGTCTATCCAAAGACGTCGAAGACATCATGCTAATCCAGGAACCATTGATTTTAGGAGGCGTGGTTCATGGACTTGAGAGTAAGATCAGAACTTGTATATTAGTGAAACATACCCTTACTATACTCTTACATCCTAATCCCAGGGACCTCGACATAACCGTTGCTAGACTGGAGACTACCAAAAGTATCTACTGGCTTTCATCGGCATATCTTGGCCAACTACAATATGTGGGTCCTTTTCCTGGCGACAAGCTCGATAGGTTGGTCTTGGGGAAGCTGGTACGAAAGCTGACAGTACCACTCTATCATTTGAAAAGATTATCACTAAGCTTACGGCACATTTTTTTTTGAAAAAACGCATGTTTTAGCTGCCCGCTATAATTTTTCCAGTTACGCATGAGAGAAGGTCAAACGTATGCACAATGGCTAACGGATCTTCGTGGCGCTACATGCGACTGCGAATTTGTGTGTGCGAAAGAAGGCTGCAAACAACGTTTCGTTGATAATTTAATGCGTAATATTATTGTAAATATTTCATACCCCGCATGATGCAATACGCTCTGCGGCCTTGCAGAAGTCCTATCCAAGTTTAGACGACGTTATTAAGATAGCTGAAACTTACGAGTCGACACAAAAGACCGTTTTAGCAATTAAAGGTGATCACAAAGGCATGCAGGTGCATCAAGTACAGTAAATAGAAAAATATATCGAAGGCGATCAAGTTCGGGGGGTCGAATGTCACATGTATCAAATCGTGGGGTCAACGACCACGGTGGGAATGCGAATCCGCAAGGAGATTAAGCGACCTTGTCCAAGGTGTGATGTACGGCATACCTTATTTCGGTGTGAAGCCATTTGAAGAATTTGCAACAAAAAATGTCATATATCATCGGTTTGTCGATTTAGGGAAAGAAAAGGTAATAAAGTTATTGAAAAGGTAGAACAAAAACAAACTTTAAGAGTTGAAAATGTCCAAAGTTTAAGACCATTTTATGGTAAAGTTGATGGTCACTGGTGAAATGCTTAACTTTCATTTGGACACGGGAGCTGCTTGTTCGATGATGGGTCTGACTTCTTTTAAGAAGTTGGGTGAATTAGCATGCTCCAAAAGACCAAAACTACTGTAGTATTGAAAACTTACGGCAATTATACAGTTCCCATCAAATGCAGTGTCGAAGTTGATGTAAAATTCCAAGGTCGCGATTGTTAGCTACCGCTTTTGGTTACCAATACCTTTGAAGGATATGATTTTAAAGTAACTACAAATCCTCAATTAAAAGTTGGCAGATACCCTCTTTCTAGAGTCGAAGAGATTTTCCACAAATTGCAGAGTGGGAAATTCTTTAAGAAATTATTATGCTAAATTTATGGATAATCTGTCTCTAATTGCAGCCCCACTAAACGAATTGAAAAATAAAAATGTTAAGTTCATTTGGACAAGCCGTTAACAGAATGCATTTGATATGCTCTGAAATCGTTGAAACTACTCGCCTGGCACATTTTACTGATGAGCTACCGCTCATACTGGTTACTAGAAAGTAGTTCTAGCCCACGTCAAGAATTAACAAGCTGACCATTACCGTCGAAACCATGGGAAGGGACATATATAGATTTCGCTGGTACATTTGTATCTCACCTGCGTGGACGCATTTCCAAATTTTCCATATGTCGCCCAGATGTCGCATACGACCGCAGAGTTAACCTCCAAAGAGTTTTCGAATTTTTACACTCAGATGGGAATCAAGCATCTTCGAACAGCTCCATTTCATCCTGAATCCAACGGAGAAGCTGAAAGGATGGCTCGAACATTTAAATGTTCTATGAAGAAGCTGTGTCGAGAAGGTATTATAATAATGAACACAATGCTTTACCTAATTTCTTGACTTCTCACAGGAGTTTACCAAACTGTACCGGGAAATCGCCAGCAGAGTTGTAACACTCGAAGCAGCCACGTACATTGCTGTCGCAACTATGTAGCTCCAGTGGAAGTGAGGCGCACATGCCCAACAAAGCTATAGAAATTTTGTACGGAGGAGAAGATGTATGTAAGAAACTTTTCGAAAGCATCCAAATGGATACGAAAAATTATGGGATCTAAAGAGTTTAACGAGCTTAGGTAACTAGCAACTTCAATCCAGGACAAAGCGGTTGCTGTTTCCTTGACATCATCTTCAACTTTAACGCCGACGACCCTCTCAGATGTCGAAGACGTTGAAATTTGGAGGGAAGAAGTGTTGTATATTTAAAAGTACTCATATCACTCATTATTAAGTCTCGCTATCGCTCAGAGTAAACTGGACTTGTATGTGTGTAATAATGCCATCCGATGCAAATATCACTCATTGCACGAGTATAACAGCTGATGTTCTCTCACACCTACAGTCAGTCACATCAAACCTCCAGACGAATAACATATTCTCCTATTATCGTACTTACGCTCATACTCGTAATTTAGTTTGTAATTAATTCTTAAAGTAATAAACTGTATTGAAGTAATTTATCACAGTTTACGTTTCTTATAAGGTTGACTCTGTTCTTTTATACAGCTATTGTACATGTGATTAGTATTACAGCAAGATCTTTTCATTGGTTAAAACATACTTGATAACGGCATGGTTTGATGGCTTTGGATTATATATATAATCCGGTAATTACACCTAATATACGCATATCCAACCTTCTGCTGCCACTAGAGATTATGAGAATATGGGAAGTATTTTTTTTCAATGTTCTTTAATTTAACAATAAGTCTTTATTAAATCTGTTTTTAACAATATTTAAGTTAAGAATATGTATCGACGTTTCTACAATAAAGTTAATGATAGTGTTAATGTCACTTCTTAGATACATATTTCAGAATGTGGAGTGGCATTACTTGTAATTGTATCAATCTTAAAAGATAAAAGTAAGAGAAAAGATTCCGATTAAAAATATTAATCATACATACGAGGGGCGTTCAACATATTCTCGGTATCGGGGTGAAGCTGTGGTTGTATATATAAATTGACTTATTTATCAAGTAATACTATTATTTTAGTGCATTCATGGAAAATTTCATATAAATGTGATTATTAATTCGCGTTTTATCTCTACTTAAACAGAATCATAATGGCAACTGAGACGATGATGGTGAAAATTGAGTATCGCGCTGTAATTAAATTTCTCACTAAGCAAGGAAAAAGTCAAAAAACTATTCATGAAGAGATGGTGGCTGTTTACCAGGGTTCCGCACCTTCATTATCAACTGTGCAAAAGTGGTCAAGTGAGTTCAAGAGAGGCAGAGAGAGCATTGAAGACGACCCCCGCTCCGGCTCCCCGGCTACTGCTTGTACGGGAAAAAGCATCAAAGAAGTCGAAAAACTTGTTCTTGAGGATGCCCGAATAAAGGTGAAAATGATGGCAGAGATCACCAAGCTTTCAATTGGTACCATTCACACCATTCTTCATGACCATCTTAACCTTTCAAAGGTCAGTGCAAGGTGGGTGGCACGAATGCTCACAGCGCCTCAGAAAAAAGTGAGAATCGCATGCTGTAGAGAGCTTTTTGGTGTTATGGATCGAATTGTTACTGGGGATGAAACATGGGTCCACCACTATGACCCTGAAAGCAAACAAGAGTCCATGCAGTGGCATAAAAAAGGAACAGACCCCCCGAAGAAGTTCAAAGTCACTCCGTCTGCCGGGAAGTCCATGGCCACAGTTTTTTGGGACTCAAAGGGAATCTTGCTCATTGAGTACAAAAAAAAAGGTGAAACCATCAACGCCACATCCTACGCTTCCACTTTGCATAATTTGCGGGAGGAAATTAAAAAGAAAAGACGGGGTAAACTCGCAGCGGGTGTGTTGCTTCTTCATGACAACGCTCCTGTTCACACGGCGCGAGTTTCCAAGGCTGCTGCGCGAGATTGTGGTTTCGAAGAAATCCAACACCCACCCTATAGTCCAGACCTTGCCCCTAGTGATTATTTCCTGTTTCCGGATTTGAAAAAATGTCTTCGTGGAAAAAGATTTTCGGATGATGAAGAACTCAAGTCGGCAATAAATGGGTATTTTGCAGAGAAAGAGGAAATTTATTTTTTTGAGGGTTTAAAAAAGCTTATCTCAAGATGTAACAAATGCATTGATGTTAGGGGAGATTATATTGAAAAATAAAAACAATTTAAATTGAATTCGCATTTTCCTTCATATCGATACCGAGAATATATTGAACGCCCCTCGTATAATCGATTGGATAAGAGTACAACAATACCAGTAAGAAAAAATCTAATTTTATCTCAATTCAAACAATTGATCAAATTTTGAGAAGCCATATTTTAAATTTTTTTAAGAGGACTGGGGAAGATCTAATGATATTCAAGGGAAGCGTGTTAAACAATTTACAGGATACCACGGAGTAAAAGTTTTTGAATAGCGTAGTTTGAAATGTTGGTAAGACGACTATACAAATTGAATTCTACGTAGACAATGGGGATTTAGTATAAGACTTTGCATATAACCACCTCTTATAAAGAATATTTTCAAGACTTTAAAGTAATGCAAATGTTTAAGTGGAAGAACTTTCAATGTTCTGAAAAAAACAATAGAATGAGCTGAACGATAGACTCTACTACGTTTCTAACAGCAGACTTTTACAGAACTACCAATGGCTGAAGCCTGGTCTAGTAACAGCACCCCAAACGCTAATTCCGTATGATACTTTTGATACAAATATTCCAAGATATATCGTCTTCAGAGTTTTCGGGTTGCAGAATTTTCTGAGTCGGTACAAGCTTCGAAGTGCAAATCGTAAATATTGCTTTCAATTTAAAATATGTTCAGACCAACTCAAGTGTTGGTCAGAGGTAATACCTAAATATTTAAAGTGATCTACTACTTCAATTTTAAAACAATTCAGATCACAGAACGAGTGATTATTAAATATTGTGCAAAGGTAATTTAAAATGTTATTGGTAATTTAAAACTTGCACAATTTTTTACATGAAATTAGATTTCAAGTTCAGGTAGCCAATACATACTAGGGCTGAAGTTCGTTAATTTAGTTTTAATACTGGTGACTAGCTTATGGTACGTAAATCAAATTCTTAGAGGTGAACGTCGTGATTTATTTCAGCACTTAGGTTTAGAGCACTATTCTAGCGATATGCAATGCCTAGGCCACCAGCATAGGCGGAAAAAGTGAGTTTATATAAACCTAACCTTACTGTTAACTTATATAAACCTAACCTTACTGTTAACTTATATAAACCTAACCTTACAGTTAAGAATCATAGAGAGATGCGATCTCTTCGTAACGAGAGAAATAAGCTCTGCTATACTTACTTAAAATCACATTCCGACACAGAATTCTTCTACTACCAGTCTACCCAAATAAATTTGTCTGTACTTTGCCAAACTCTCTATGACAACTATTTAAACCGAATGGACCACATACTCATTTTCGACCCCAAAAGCTTCTTTCCCTCTATATTTTTAAAGAAATGTGAAATGCGCTAGCCCAACATCTTACAGCTTTCTTTCAGCTTTCTATCACTCAGGGATTATTTCCCTCAGCCTGGAAGTGGCATATTATTACTTTCCTACATACGAGTGCGGGTCAATAAGTTCGTGACTTTTGGAATAAAACACAGATTTTTTGATAAAAAAATAATTTTATTTTTCAACGTAGTCTCCCTTGAGCTCTATACACTTTGTCCAACGCTTCTCCAATTTTTTTATCCCTTCCAAAGAAAATGATTTGTCGAGGTCCTCAAAATAGGCCTTTGTTTGCGAGATGACTTCATCATTGGAGTCAAATCTTTTTCCACCAAGCCATTTCTTCAGGTTTGGGAACAAGAAGTAGTCGCTCGGAGCCAAATCTGGAGAATAGGGTGGATGAGGGAGCAATTCATAGCCCAATTCATGGATTTTTGCCATGGCAACTGCACATGTGTGCACCCTTGCATTGTCTTGGTGGAAAATAACTTTTTTCTTGGCCAAATGAGGTCGGTTTTTTTTCAAATCGTCATTGAATCGGTCCAATAAGTTGGCATAATATTCCCCATTGATTGTTCTTCCCTTTTGAAGGTAGTCAATGTGGATTATCCCGCGTGCATCCCAAAAAACAGTCGCCATAACTTTATTGGCTGACAAACCTACCTTGGCCTTCTTTGGCGCCGATTCACCCTTAGAAACCCACTGTTTTGACTGTTGTTTGTTCTCTGGTGTGTTGTGATGGATCCATGTTTCGTCCACGGTTACAAAACGGCGCAAAAACTCCTCCATATTGCGATTAAACAACGCCAAACCTTCCTGTGAAGTTGTGCACACGAAATTCACTTTTTTCCATTTTCTCCTCAAATTAGTGAGTAGTCTGCTAAAAATAGCTGTCAAACACAAACTAACTGACGCAGCAAGTTTAAATTTTGACAGGAGTCAACTGACAGATGCCTGTTGACAGGAGCAGTGTTGCTGTAAAGAGGTCAGAAATTCAAAAAGTCCCGCCCTCGTAAAAAAGGTCGAAAAGACGATATGTCCGTCCATATGTCCATATGGACAGCTAAGCTGTCCTGCATACCTAAGCTTTTCGAGAGCATTATCTATGACATAATGATTTTCCATTGTAAATCAATTATTTCCCAAAACCAGCATGTATTTCTCAATGGTAAATCTACGAACACCAACTTAACGGAATTCGTAACAAGCACTTTAAGTGCACTGGAATCTGGAAATTTAACGTGATTGCCACCGATTTCAGCGAAGCCTTTGATAGAATTTCTCATGATATAATCTTCAGACTCCCCTGGTGTCTCTCAAGGCAGCCACCGTGGCCCTTATTATTTATTCTGACCATTACTGATGTTGGTTGCATCATTAAAAATTCATACATATCTGTTTACGCAGATGATATGAAAATCTTTAGATATATGATTTTTAGTATATCATCTTCCTCAGACAGTCTACCACTGCTGGAGATGTAGACAGATTTTGTACTTGACACCAAGTAGAAGCTTAACGTCAATAAGTGTCAGGCTATGACTTATACCCGTAAGCGCCCTCCTACTTCACCTCTCTGCTATCTAATCTTTAATCTGCCTGTTCCCTTAGTAAATGAGTTGCGTGATTTAGATGTTATATGTGATAAGGAACTAAATTTCCGTTCTCACATTGATAATATAATAAAAAAAAAAGCCAACTCTGCCCTTGGCTTCATCAAGCGGATCCTTATTTTACCAAATCCCTTTACATAATCTTTTTATGCCTCTTCTTGAATATGCAAGCCAAGTTTGGTCACCCTACTACAGACCTCACATCCTCCGGGTGGAAGCTGTTTAACGCTTCGCGTGGTGTTTCCTGGGATAATAGCAAAAACTTATCGCTATACACTGACCGGTTGCAATTTATAAATTTGCAACCCCTTTCTATACGCCTGAAAGTTGCCGATATTCTCTTTATTCATCAAATTTTAGTTGGTAATATCGATTGTCCTTCTTTACTTCAACTTATTTCTTTTAACACCAACCCACGCAATCTTAGGTCTTAGCCACTTTTCCGGCTCAATCTTCACAGAACGAATTGCGGGCACCTAGAACCAATGTCTAGAATGCTTCGTGAAGTTAATGATATTCTGCTTCTCTACGACTACCACCTCGGCAAACTCTCCCTCAAGAACATTCTTATTTCCACCTATGCCCCACGTCCTATCTTTCTTTAACCCCTCCCACTCTGTAGTTTTTATCTTTAGTTTTAAGTGAAATTGTTAGTCTTTGGAATATGCTTGCAATAAGCCTTAATAAATCTGTCCGGGATTGACCCGGGCCGCAAATCAAATCAGAAACAGTATTGGACCTAGAACTCAGCTGCTTACAAAATATTCTACTTTAACTTCTTGGGATCTAACATATTTATCAAATAGGACTCAAACCAATTATGTAAAGGGTCCGCCATATAACGTTTTTTTTTTCAACTAGTGCTTATTTCGTGAATGGTAACACTTATCTCATGTCTGATTTGACAGATAATTAGTTTTATCCTTCCGGTTAATAATAAAAAATAATTTCATTCAAATGGCTGCCTTGGCTGTCCATGCAGTAGCCTACGCGATCGGTCCAATTTGTAAGCACATTATCGATTGTGTGCAGCTGTATTTCACCAATGGCTTCACGAATATTGTCCTTTAAAGCGTCAATTGTCTCTGGCTTGTCGGCGTAACACTTATCTTTTACGGAACCCCACAAATAATAGTCCAACGGTGTCAAATCGCAGCTCCGAGGTGGCCAAACGACATCAGCTCTGCGGCTGATAATGCGATCTTCAAAAACAGGGCGCAAAACATCGAGTGTAGCTTCGGCTGTCCTGTTGAAACCAAATGTTGCCAATATCCTCCTCTTCAATTTTTGTGAACAAAAATTCGTTCAACATGGCCCGATAACAATCGCCATTGACTGTAACGGCCACTCCTTGCTCATTTTCGAAGAAATATGGCCCAATTATGCCTTTGGACCAAACAGTGACTCGTTTTGTGTGTATCGGCTTTTCAATGTATGCGTGCGGGTTTTCTGTGCCCCAAATGCGACAATTTTGCTTGTTTACATACCCGCCAAGATCAAAATGAGCTTCATCTGAAAAGATGATTTTTTTGGCAAAATCGGCATCTTCTCTAAGTCGATCGCAGGCCCACTTAGCGAAGCGAAAACGCATTGGATGGTCAGTTGGCTTCAACTCCTGAACCAATTGGACTTTGTATGGCGTCATACCAAGGTCTTTATGCAAAATTCGTCTCAATGATGTCACCGAAATGTTCAATTGTTGAGAACGACGGTGAATTGATGTTGATGGCGCTTCACGCACACTTTCTGCCACAGCAGCAATATTCTCGGGTGTACGCACTGTTTTTACGCTTTGGTTTATCGATGAGGATGCCAGTTTCTTTCACTTTTTTCACAAGATAACGAACATACGGAGCTGACGGTGCTTCTCTTCTTCCAAAATTCGTACGCAATTTTCGCACACATTCTGCAACATTACCATGATTTTCAAAGTAATGTCGCAATATATTCCAGCGTTGTTCAAGCGTATACACAACCATATTCGTTCAGCGGAAGGATAAAACTAATTATCTGTCAAATCAGACATGAGCTAAGTGTTACCATTCACGAAATAAGCACTAGTTGAAAAAAAAAACGTTATATGGCGGACCCTTTATTAAGACACGAAAACCTGCACAATATAATTTATTTATGAGAATTCTATGGTTCACAGTGTTGAAAGCTTTGGTTATATTCACGAAGAGTCGACCACAGCATTTTTTATATCAGCTTTGTATATAAAAGAGCAAAACTCCAAGAGGGCATCTGAATAGGACTCAGTATCTTTCATCACTTTTAGTGGTAGAGACGTCTGCAGATTCCATTTAACGTAACCTGACTTTAAATGTAAAATCCCACGCATGCTGAAAGCACGATATTGAGGTAACATACATACATATTTGACAAGAAACACTCGTGCGAGTACTTGTATGTAACTCAATAACCTGCCAAAGGTCACAGGCTCGCATTAACGTAGAGAAATTTTGATTAATAGGTCACACATCCATACTCGTATTCACATCAAAATTGAAATTCAATTCGCAGAAAGAAAAAAAGCATCTGCATACATACCTCTCATACTTCCTTGTTGTCGCTGGATATTGATAAGCATTGCTGTCGCTTAACTGTATTTGATTATCCTTCATTATTTGCATCACAATCGATCGTAGCACTTGGTTATTCTCCAAAAGTTCGTTACGAAAATGCTCTCTAAACCATAGCACGTCTGTTTCGCTGTTCACATGTGAGTACAAAATCACTGCCATCGATGCTAGACACAATAAAATCGCTCCAAGGAATAAGTAGGAACCAACAATATTAGACACATCACCACTGCTATCACCATGTCTGGTACTATTGCCATAATAACCACTGGCCATTTTACAAGTATCTGGATCCTTATTTAGACATTTACAATTGCACTGGCACGAAACGCAACTGGCATTCAAAGTAAGGGTATCGTCGTTCAATCGGCAGATTCCAGATTCTAGATTTGTTTCAACGGAACAGCCGCCGTCACTGCCAGCAATTGTTTTATCACCACCACCTGTCCTAGTAATGTTATTGTCCTCCTGTTCCTCCTCCACAACGTGATACTTATGTTTGTTTTCACTCTTTTGCTGGCAGCATCCGGTAGCCATATTCAGTGTGCTCCTTTCGGAAGTAGTTGTTGAAGGGAAGGACATGGTCGACCCCGTTGGCAATTCGTTGCTGTCTGTCGTCGTTCTCGTACTCATCGTCGACATCATTGTAGTGGATCTTAGCGGCACTCCAGTTCCAGCTACCGTTTGGAGTTGCTGGTGCAGATGATGGTTGTGACTGTGATGGTGATGGTGATGGTGCTTCTCCAGCTCCTTCTGCTGCTGCTGCTGTTGTTCGTGCTTTTGATCTTTTTTCCGTTTGGACGAAAGCCAAATTTGATTTATAGCTAGAAACATTGTTTTTCGATTTTTTGGTTCACTTTGGGCCACATTGGGTGGTGTCCCGGTTTTTTTTTTCGCCTGGTCTAGTTTGGAGCTGTATTTTGGGTTTTCAACCCAGTGGATCTGCAGCTGGAAGTAGAAAAAAATGAAGCATTGGTTGTTGAATGATGATTTAATGTAATTAAAAGAGAATAAATCATTGCGGGTGGAGGAATTTTGGTTGGGGTGGGGGGGGGGGGGGTTGATGTAAGGATTGGCAATTTGGGAGTTCCCGCAGAAGGGAGGACATACAAGTAAAGTGCATTAGGATTCTTTTGTACAGTAACTGCAGTTGGGGATAATTAATTAATTGCCTAGTGACAGGACGCACCAACGTTATTCTTCTTATTTACGATATTCCACAAACGGAAGTGAGGCAATAAATTCTAAATCACGGCAAGACATTGTCCACTATTTCTCCGGGCTTTCCGGTAGAAGTCGTACCTATTTCCAAAGGGAGTAGAAAAAATAATAGTTTTCTTCTTTTTCCTGACTTTGTTTCGATACTGTATCACCATTTATACTTGTCCCGTTGCCCCGTAGGTTTTCATTTAATTTTTTTTCTACTGACAACGAGAATAAATGTCTTGATTCGGAATTGTCCCTGGTAGAGACGGGGGATGAATGTAAGTCGCACAGTAGCTGGTAACAACCTGCAAAAGTACATAAAACAGAAAAAGAGCAACCCTTTCCATGCAACAACTACGAGTTTAATACACGAAAATGTCTTTCGCTGGTGTGGAGAGAAGATTGCGAAAGACGGTGAGAATTCTTCGAGTGATTGATTGGGCATAAGGAGGGTGGGTCTGGAAGTAAGGTCGTAACCACTGTTTAGGAAAAATTGCATCTGAAAATGAAAATGCAAAATTTGCGTCCACTTTTAACGGAGACTTCTGCTGATAAGGTTGAATGAGGACGACGGCTAGGAGCACTGTGAAAGATCCTTGAACTCTCATGAAATCAAATTGAAAGATAAACACGAGAGAAAAATGGTGTTCACTTAGTAACCCCTCCCAACTTGAACTGTTGGTTGGAGACACTTTACTTATACAATGGCGTATACGCGATGCCAAATCAAGTTCTTACGAGCAAGGGTTATCCTTTATGGTAGATAATACTCGAATGGGGAATCCATTTTGTAGAAGTAATCCTTCACTGGAAAACTTAAAGAAGCGCAATGCTTCAACAAGGAACAAGTTATTGGCCTTGGGATTTATGCGCAAAACGCAATTTAACTTTTTTTGCGACCACATGGATATGAAAATGATTTGAGGGGAGATCGAATCTATAATCCAAGTGCTGTTCTGGTACTTTCCCAAACTCAAGAGTGTTCCTTAAGGAGCAATGCATCTTTGACGTTTAATTGCGAAATTTGGACACTTTTTCTCCCTTCCAGACTGGCTTTAAATTCTAGAGTCCATGTGTCAAAGCTGCCATAAAGTAGGATTACAATGATCAAGGTCATATGTAGAGTCTCCTTAGTTATTCGAGATAGAGCTTTACTACTCAATAGCTTTGTTGGTACAAAGAAACAGCGATTGACAAAAGTTTGTCTTCGGTAGACTGTTTCTTACTACCTCAATGTTACAGCTGTCGACTGTGACGTTCTACTTTCTCTTCATTTACCGCTAAACTCAACGTACCGGTAACAATATATTCCTTTGCTGACGACAGTACTCTCTGCTTTTCATATTCGTTTCCGGACTCACGTTCCTGCCCCTTGGCTATAGAACGAGAACGGCCGCGTATGTTGAGCTCATTAAATTCCGATATTAACAGCATAACTTCAATAATTGGGGAACTATCAACAGAGTGGAATTTAATGCTTCCTGTAATAATCCAGAAATGAAAAATGTTTCTCTGTTTCAACGTGGATACTTTTATTCAACAAAAAAACAATCTCGTCTTTTCACTCCATACATTCTCCACATCTACACATCTCTTGCCAGAATTATTAGCACCTTTTGCCTACAATGATGATATGGATTTCCACATCCCTTCAACGTTCTTCAGATTAAGCTTTATCTTCGAATGTACTTGGCTCCTGGGTTCGTCATTGTCTTTATCAGCCACTGAAGACGATGTACCTGCTGGAGAGAAAGAATCAACACCCTCACCAGTGTTTTCATTTACCTCCGTTTCCGAAGAAGGCGGTATCTTCATTATGTGACTAATGTTGCGTCTACTCACTTTCCCGTTTTCTGCTCGCACAACAACTTCATTTGATTCTCGTTCGATAACGACGTATTCAGTTGAATCGAAGGTTGATGATGGTGAATATGGATGTCGTTTTCTCTTGCTCCCCGCCTCTTATCCGCTAATTATTTCCCCTTTTCTTTATTTACAGTGTCCAAGTCTCAAGCTTCTGAATGGAGAATATCTTCACTGATATCCTGAACAGAAGGGATCTTGTCTCTAATCATCCGATTCAGCAGTAATTCGGATGGCGATTTCCCGGTGGTTCCATGCGGAGTTACATTATACATCAGTGTAAACTCCTGAATCGCCTCCTTATAATCAATACAGTATGTGCAATTTTGAGACTCTTTAAGATTGACCGATTCATATTTTCAACCTCTCTGTTTGCTTGTGGCTAATATGGTGGTGGCGTGATGAGCTGTATGTTCTTATCACCAGAGTGGGTGGCCGTGGCTCAAGTGGTAGTGTATTGATTTCCCATTCGGTTCGGGGTTCAATACCAGCCGTGACCGAAAGACATTTTTTCAGGCAACTGAAATCTCGTGAGGTGAATGGTTGCCTAAATACAAGATCAAGTCAATTTACACTAATAATTTAGTCTCCCCATTAAATGTTGGATGCCACCCATGGAGCGAAATAATCACTGAGCCCAAATATCTTTCTCTCTCTCTCTATCCAATTTTCCGAAAAACCTAACACGTGCTCCGGCATTTTAAGAGTAGTCATACCCCCTTGAGTGTTAAATTCTTTTCTTTTTTTTAAAGGTAATTTTTAAACTCCTGGCTAACAAATTGACGACCAAAATCCAATCGATTTTGGATATCCTAATCTACAAAATATTTCGTCCAGAATTCCTATTATTTCAATTGATGTAATCTTTCTCACAAACTTGGCTTCTTGATATCTGGAATAGTAATCTATTATAACGAATACAAAATCATGATTTGGTAATGTACCAAGCAAATCTATCGCTACACATTGCGAAGGGCCATCTGGGAAGGAATGTCGTTTCATGGATACCGGACGCTCGGGTTGAGAGACCAATTGACATTCTCGACATTTTTTCACGAAGTGGAAAGTTCCAAGACCTTCATGTGATAGTGATAAAATTGTGTGCCGTAAAGCAATGGGAATAACAATCCGCTTATTGTAAATGCGCATGGTAAATCCTCTCCTCAATTATTGCATAAACACTTTGCTCACCTAAACTATCGAAAGAATGATCATCCCCAATTTTGCATAGCCGAGAAAGCGAATCTGCTATATTTGATTTCTCCGATTAATAAATGACTTTGAATTAAAACCATTTTAGGCGAAGCACCCATCTCTCATTTCTTGCCGGTGGTTACATTGTTGGCTTGAAAATCGCTTCGAGTGGCTTGCGACCAGTAACCAATTCAAATTCAATTCCAGTGAGGTAGTAGTAAAAGCGTTCCGCAGCCCAAACCAAAGCGAGACTTTCTTTTACAGTCTGTGAATATATCCTTTCAATTGAAAAGGCTTTTACTTGCAAACTAAATAACTTTGGGGGCCTACCTCTACAAGTCAGGCCGGACCGAGATCATGATTACCATGGTACCGTGATTTAAGTCCTGGTAGGGACTACCCATGGTCCATCCGCCAACAAGACCTATGACAGGCAACTTATAACTGATTAAATCGTACCAACCTTCGGTAGCGTCATCTGAAGATGTTTACGATAGGACCAGTCTGCAGCCCGCTTTTTATTAGACAACGTCATTGATGGGGGAAGCCTTGATAATTGGGCGGGGGTCCCCGCAATGGTTCATTTACATCCAACAAGTCAGGAATAAACTTCCTTAAATAAGTTACCAGCCCCAAGAAGCTTCTTGTTTCTTCCTTTGTATTGGGCGGCCGAAATTCCACTACCGCTTTAACTTTTTCCGGATCGGCCGAAATGCCGATTGTAGATAAGATATGACCCAAGAACTTCAACCGTGTTGCTTTTCATATACATTTACCTTTATTCAAGGTAACACTCAAGTCGCGAAAAATATCTAAGACACTTTTAAGTTCTTCATCTTCTGTCGATCCAAAAATGATTATGTCATCAAGATAATAATTAAGGGAATCCCGGCAAGAAGCCAACATGGTTTCCATAACTCTTTGAATTATTTCTGGAGCTGAATTGATCCCGAACAGTAACCGTTTAAACCTAAATAATTCCAATTGATGATACGCATTCTTTAAGTCCAGTCGTGAGAAAAATTTAGCACCCTTAACTTTAGTTTGAAATGACTCAAATATAGGCAATTGGAAATTTGCTCTAAGAATATTTGCATTGGCTCGGCGCATATCAATGCGTAAGCGAATATCCCCATTTTCTTTGTGAACAACTACTATAGGAGATATCCAAGAGCTCGGTCCCTGTACAGGCACGGCTTATATCTTGATTTCAATTTTCTTTAAATTTCCTCTCAACTTTATTTTCCAATGCAGGCGGTATGAAACTGACCGGTTGCTATACCGGTCTCACCGTATTGTCAATTGTTAAGTGTATTTGGATACCTTTGATCGTAGGAAATCGCCTAGGACTCTCGAGGTAATTCACGTTGGTTCCCAACTTGAGAACACTCAATTATATAGCTGTTTCGCGACCTAATAGTGACTGTCTGCCATTCCTAATAACATAGAAAGATGCAATCAGTTCTCTCCCTCGGCCAACGCTAATGGGAGCTTCAAATACAAATTATTCCTCATAGTTATCACTTCCCGCGTATGCTCGAAACTGATTCTCAGACTGCGTTCGAACATTTCCTAATATAGCAGCAGTTTGACGAAGATTCTCCCAATAATTTTCCCCAATCAGATTAAATCGTGAGCCTGAATCAATGAGCATGGACAAGCAAATACCCCCAATAAAAAAATCAAGCAGTTCACTCAGGGACTACTCTACTTTATTAGTATTATTATTATATTATTATTATATTATTATTAGTATTATTATTAGTATTATTCCCCTTTCCGAGTCCTTGCACTTAAATTGTTTTTCTTTTACGAACTGAACTTTTGATTGTTCAAATCGTCGCGCTTTGATTTAAATTTCCTGCGAATGTGTTTTTACGTTTATTTATTTTCGTCTGGCATTTCCTAGCAAAATGACCAATGCCTACGCATCTGGTGCACTTCGATGTTTCTGCTGGACAAAGCTTGCCATCTCCCAAATGACCCACTCTACCACACCTAAAACACTCCCTTTTCCCATCCACAGGTCCATCCATATTTTTTGAAAATACTTTGTTTACGCTACTGGATGAATTCGACTGATTCACCGGCTCTGTCTGACATCCAATTTGTTCGTGTACATAACACATCTCAACTTTATCCTCTAAATAATGTTCCTTCTCCAACAAGCGTTTTCTTAGTTCCCCAGGAGCTCAAGCGCCAATAAGTTTATCCTTTATGTTTATATCGCATATCTCATGCTGCGTTTTTCCAAATAAACACTCCGCTGCCTGGTTTCGGAGGCGTATCAAAAATTTGTTGAAGCATTCTACTTACTCTGGTTTTCGCGATCGCGAACAGGTGTCTTTCAAAAGTTGAATTTCGCTGCGGTGAGAAATACTCATTTAATATCTCAATCAAAATGCTAAATACATCACCCTCTGTGACATAATCAATAAGCGCCCCCGGAATATTATATATTACCTCTTGCAACTGTGAAGAAATTTGTTTTTTTTTTTTTTTAAACTTCCACTATCTCTTCCGATTCTAAAAATAGTGAGAACCATATTTCCCATTCCAAACAATAGTGCCACAAAGGAAAGGTTTAATACCCGTATCACCCATCTCAATCTCTTCTTTTCTCGGCTGTATATTTGCCTTACATGCTCTGAAATGCTCTGAAATTATATTTACTATTTTTTTTCAAATTAAATTTATGTACGTATTCAATGTACTACGTGCACGTATTTATTATTATTATTATTATTATTATTTTTTTTTTTTTTTTTTTTTTTTTTTTTTTTTTTTTTTTTCACTGACAGAAGTCAAATCGAGTGACCATTCCGGTTGTATTGTATGTCTTATTTTTCTCGTTGCCACTTTCTCCAAAACAACTGTTGACAATTACCCATTATCTCATTTGCATCGCCAGTATCGCCAGCGTTCACCAGTACGTCTCTTTCCATCCTCCCTGATTAACCATCGCCCGCGCTGTGTGCAAACATTTTACGGGTACTCAAATCCCTTGAGGGCGTGCAAATTATAAAAAATAAATCAGCTTTTTTTGCAAATATTTTCTCACTCTTTTATTTTCCCTAGAAGAAGCAGGAGAATTCTTGTCCATTTTTGCATTTACCTTTTTTGCAATCGTTCTCGGGCGAATTCAATCATCACACGAATTACTATTTTTTTTCATATACTCGTACATATGTATGTATATATTTTCTTATTTATTATTTAATATTTTCCTCATCGCTAGAAATAAAAAATGAACACACTGAACGTTTTCAGCAATCGGCGAATAGACATCTCTTGCCAGAATGCACAGAATTGCCAGCACCTTTTTCCTACAATGATGATATGGTTTTCCACACTTCCAAAACACAAGGCTGCTTGCTGTCGTTTTTAACACCCAGCCATTGTCCATTAATGGCACTTGCATCGTCGAAACCGAAAAACTTTCCATTCTCGGTATGTGTGTCAGTGATAACTTACGTTGGAATGACCACGTATTCAATGTCGTCAAAAGGTTGCCTCAAACGATGTACTCGTAAAAAAATACTTTTCCCCTTCTGAGCTGGCCTCAATATATAAAGCATTCATCCGCCCAAAATTGGAGTACAATGCACACGTCTGGTAATATGCGCCTAAAACATCTCTGCACCCGCTAAATAAGGGTTCAAAACCGTGCCGTGTTGTGTCTCACTTTGTTTTATCGCTATTTCCACCATCAGTGCTCCATACAAATCGCCAGTAGAATTCCGCCCCTTCAAACCTTTAACCGTAACAGCCGTCTAGATATAAATGCTCATCAGTATACCCTCAAGCCCACTTTCGGACGTATGTTCCGTGATTCGTTCCTAAGCCGAACAACTCGCTTGTGGAATTCCCTGCCCAGCTCTCTATTTCTTAGTTAATATAACATGCAGACATTTAAAGCATCGGTACCTATCTTTCTTTACCCTTGCACCGCGCTGTGTGCAAACATTTTGAGGGTACGTTAACCCCTTAAGCGCACGCTACTTTAAAACAAACAAAAAACAAAACAGCCCGCAAAATTCTGCCAAATTGTTCAATATCATCAATCAATAGTTTAGTTGAACAGGCTTTTGAAAGATTGTGCCTCCAGTGTTCGCTTGTGAGTTCCACACAGTTCTTTCAAGTATGATGATAGAGAAGTCACCTGACAGTGTATCACCTTGTCTAAAACTGTTTTTGACGTCACAGGTCTCCGTTAAGTTACCATTACCGACCTTCGGGGAGTAGCGAGCGTTCTCCAACGTCATTCTACACAGACGGCAGGTATGACAAATATAGCTCGTCTCTATAAATGCTTTCATATGCGGCCCTTAAATCGATGAAAAGATTGTGGATATCAGTTTGGAGTTCTTGAGTTTTTTCCAGGATCCGCCGGAGTATCAAAATTTGGTCGATATCGGACTTTCAAGGCCTGAAACCATACTGATTGAGGACCGTCAAGTTCTAGAGGGAGAGTTTCAGACATTTCCACTGACTGGCAGATAAGATCTTGTATATCTACAGTAATGACGAGACTCTTGAATATTGTAAAAGACCGTACTGCGGAAAATTCTATCTTATCTTCCATTTATGATCTGCATTATTATCATATAGTATAGGGTGACCAGATCAGAACGATAGGGAAAGAAATTTAAATAAAACAGCAATGGTGTGAGATATAAAATTGATTCTGGCTTTATTTTGAAGCTATGTTCATGCCATTATATTTGGAATAACCGACCATTCCAATGGCCGCCTCGGCTTCGCTGGGAGTGCTCCAAGCGATTGGTCCAGTTTTTGATAACTCGGTCGTATATATGCGGCATTATTCCGGCAATAGAGTGTCGAATGTTGGCCTCGAGCTCATCCAAAGTGGTTGGCTTGTTAGCGTAGACTAATTGCTTGAAGTAACCGCAGAAAAAATAATCGAATGGTGTCAAATCGCATGATCGCGGCAGCAATTGATGAACGCTCGTCGTGAGATGTCCCAGTTCCAAAATTTCTCCCTCACAATGAGCGTTGCGTCGCTTGTATGGCATGTAGCGCCGTCTTGTTGGAACCGCAGATCGGATATATTGATGTTGTCGAGCTCTGACTACAGAAAATCGGTTAACATCGCTCTATACCTGAGACAATTGACGGTAACGGTGTCTCCGTCCTCATTTCGAAAGAAATAAGGTCAGTCAATTGACAAACAGTTAATTTTTGTGGATCCATTGATGCTGCAACTGTGCTCGTTGACATAGCCGCTGAGTCAAAAATGACCCTCGTCCAAGAAGTTGTGCGTAAAACGATGAAACTGAATATTTTGACAGCTGGATGTCATTGGTAACTTTGACAGCTGCTGAAACATAACAATTGGGAGAGGTATCATTGCTATCAGGTCACCCTATATTTCCTTATATTTATTATTATCGTACTATTTCCTGTCAATCAAATTTCAATGTTTCGGTAAAGTTGTACATATCCTTATGATTGGGGTAGTAAAAGGTTTTCCAATAGGACTTGACAACTTTGAATTTAATTTGTGAACGCACTCTTTCACTAACATAATCATCAAACCGTCACTGTCAATTTATTCAGCAAACTCAACATTTTCATCATGTTAAAGTACACGAACGAACAACGTCTGCAAATTATAAAAATTTTCCACCGAAATTCGGAGTCGGTGACTGCAACGTTAAGAGCATAAACCCCAATTTTCGGTCGCAATTCTCACCCTAGTAGACAAGCAATAACAAGTTTAGTTCACAAATTTGAGTCTACATATTCGTTGTGTGATGTTGCCGTGTCAGTGAGACAACGGGTTGGTCGAAGTGTTAAAAATATCGCTGCCGTTCAGGCGTCCATAGCAAACGATCCAAATCAGTCAATTCCACGGCGTTCTCAAGAATTTGGCATCGCTCAGACCACATTATGGCGTATTTTGCGTAAGGATCTTGGTTTACACCCATACAAGATCAAGCTGACTCAAGAATTGAAGCCGATGGACGTTCTCCGATTGGGTTCTGGAGAAGATGCGCCAAGATGATGAATTTCATCGTAAAATCATCTTCAGTGACGAAGCTCATTTTTGGCTCCATGGATTTGTCAATAAGCAAGATATGCATTATTGGTCGGGTGAAAATCCACATGTGCTTCATGCTATCACCACTTCATCCACAAAAAATAACTGTTTGGTGCGCTTTGCATGCCGGCAGCGTTATTGCGCCATATTTTTGCGTCGATGATATAGATCGTCACGATACTGTGAATGGTCAGCGTTATCACGCCATGATCACCGATTATTTTTGGCCCGAATTGGAAGATATGGACTTGAACGACATGTAGTTTCAACAGGATGATGCCACAAGCCACAAGCCACAAGCCACACAGCACACGCTACAATCGATATATTGAAGAGTAAGTATGGTGAGCGTGTTATCTAAAGAAATTGGCCAGTCGATTAGCCGCCTCGTTCGTGCGATTTAACGCCGCTTGACTATTTTCTGTGGGGCTACGTTTAGTCATTGAGCTCAGAGCCAACATTGAACTCGAAATAGCGGCCGTTTCGGCCGAAATGTGTGGCCGAGTCGTTGAAAATTGGGTCCAACGAATCGACCGCTGTAAACGTGCCTGCGGTGGCCATATGAACGAAGTCGAGTTCCATTCATAAATGTTTTGATTGTACTTCAAGCCGATAATAAAGTTTTTTAAATATCTCAAATGGTTTGCGTTTTATTTAAAACAAGTTAAGTCCTTATTGGAAAACCATATATAACCTTTGTTTAACTATTTGTTTAACATTTGAATATTTTTGATCTAAAAATTAAAGTGTACACTTAGTAAAATTTATAAGATAGTTTCCTTTAAGTTTCAAATCTCTATCATCAAAAAGTTTGGCTAAGATTTACATTAGCATTTTTTTTAAATATATTTTCATCATCCAATGGTATAATTTCATATTGTTACTTACAAATTCACAATTCTGTCTTAGTATGCAACGTTTGCTTACAATTAATTAATTAAATACTTTTTTTTGCTCATATTTGTATATTTCATTTTTATATACTACAATATAATACATTCTCTCTCCCACTAATTTCTAAAAAAAAATCTTTTAAAAGTTTTAATGGCAGGGTTACACAATTTTTTAGAATTTTAGTTACAAAAACTAACATATTGTCCTTAACTTGTAACTTGCTACTCCTAATTTTATTCGTTTAAGTTTAAAGACATCTATTTTATATGCTTCAATCCCCCGACTTATAAGAATATTCGGATGTATAATACAATTGCCTTGAATGTGTTTTACTTTTGATTCTATATATGATATTTTAACTTAAACAATTGGGCAAATCAGTTGCAGGATTGCTTCTCTATCGTTACTTATGGAAGTTATCGAAACTTTAAAAGTATTGTTAAAGAATTTATTGATTTTTATTTGCTTATGACCATATTTTATTTGTTAATTAAGACCATTATTTTTCCTGCAATCAAAAAGCTTTTCTATCGCCTGTCGGTTTCGTCGTCTGTCGTTTGTGGTTCCAAATAACAAAACCCTCGTCTTTGTCCTTTTTTACAATGGAGTTAATGTTTTGATCTGTTTAACTATATTTGAAATTTCTTCATTCAACATATGTTTTTCATATAAATCTAAGCTGCTAGGTTTAAAGATATATTTTTCACTAATTCAATAATTTTGTTTGGGCTTATTGCATGTATTATAGCATAATGTCTGTTTCGAATAACTACGTCTGTAAAATGTACAAAAACTTCACGTATCCGTGTAGTTCATTTAATTTCTGTACTTCGAGACAGTGTTGAGAATTAGTCTGTGTAATCATCATCAGTAGGTATATCAAAATTATCGGCTGAAAATGTTAGTTGTCTCCTAATATCCGTGACGTGAATATTATTTGATTTTGGCTTTTTTTTTTGGTTCCTACTAACGCCTAACTGCTGCCTAACATTACACGTGCTGATCCGAAGTTCGTTGTCCTTATTTCGTTTTCCGGGGTTGTCCGTTTGTATCCGACCCTTGTTGTTGCTTCGTAACTACATATGTTTTCCATGGCCGAGCAGTTACCCTGGGAGCAGAACCTCCATCCTGGAGTGCCAGCTCTATTATAATAAACCTGGGACGAAGGGTCGATTAAACCGAAGCCAGTAACTCTTTCGGGGATGTGAGCGCTGCCGTTGGTCAATTAAGGGCTCATCCGCCACCATCCCTTTTTCCAATATTCAATTCAATTCAATTCAATTTATTATAAATGCATTGCACAAATAAGACCTAGTCTTTTATAGCACATACGAGTAAAGTAGCAGATAGATTACATTATTAATTACTAATTAAACTAAATTTATTATAAACATTAGTGATAGTTACTTAAAAATAAAAAATATGTGAAGAGGAGGATAGTGATAAGATTTAAAGAATAGGGCAGAAAATAGATAAAGAATAAAAGATTTGAAGAGAGTAGTTTTAGTATGTGTTACTTATTCAATGTCTTCCAATACGGCACTTTTGAATTTAATACTCGTAGCTTCAATTGTTTGCTTTGTTGTTGTCGAAAGTTGGTTCCAGAGCCTGGTAACATACACAGAGAAGAGACGCTACGAGTTCAAATAGTTGAAAGAGGGCGTTATAATATTAAATGTTCTGGAGAACTGAGCAAATTGAAGTTTATCAGACAGATACTTGGGGGATCTTCTGTTTATGACCTTGTGCATAAACAAAAGACATCGAATTTTTTGGAACTGCTGGAACGAACAACCAAAAACCAGCTTCTGACAGTGTGAAATGTGTTCATACCGACGGAGACCATACACGTACCTAACCATATCATTAAACGCCACAAGGAACTTGTGCTGAGAAAGGAAGTTGAGCTTACAATAAACAACAGTGACATAATCAATAATAGGCATGAATAACGTTTTTATTAACCTTAGCTTAGTGTCAACCGGAGTAAAATTAGAAGACAACCGAAGTTTACGTAGCCCAGCATAGACTCGTCCAATAACATAGTTTGTATGGTCAACGGCAGAGAGAGAACAATTTAATTTGAAACCGAGATTTGTGACAGCATTTGCTTATTGTTCAAGCTTACTGGCGGTAGTAGATCAGTACCGTAATGCTTCTTAGAAATAAGAATAAGCTTGGATTTGTTAGGATTCAGATAGGTCTTCATTTATTCTGACAAAAAGATCCTCAATGAGCCCAATCGGTAGTGACAAGTTCATCTGCGCATCATTAGCGTAGATATGAATGTTTATATTCAGTCATACAGAGAAGTATTGGTTCTAATATTGACCCTGTGGTACTCCTGCCGTTAAGATTTTAAACTGTGATTTTTTTCCATAAATAACAACCCCTTTGTTTTTTAAATAGTTACTTATCAGGTCCACCGATCTTGCACTAAAACCAAAATATAGCCTGATCGTGTGACATAGTACTTTGTGATCCACGCTGTCAAAAGCCCGTTATTTCGCCTGCATCATATTTGACCCATATATCGCCGAGAATTTTAATCATAGCTGTCGAACAGCATTGGACTTCAGAGAACGAATGGTATTTACTACATCAACTTCTGAGACGACTTCAAAGTCAAATTCAGAGCTAAAAAACAGTTGGATATCTAGAGTAAATTACGGACTATTTGGAGAACTTGAAAGAAACGTCTAGTTAAGGTCGTTTGCATTCGGAACGCTATAGACAACAGCCTTTTTCCCTAAACAAATGGATCGTAGATTGCTCCACAGCTTTTTAGCGGTTTGGTCGGTGCTCAGTTTCGATAGAAAATGTCTTTTTTTTGCTCTACGGGTCACAAAAGTGGAGTGGTTGCTAGCGCGACAAAAAAACCCGCCATTAAGACTTGAGGGCCTAAGCTTCCATCTAGCGTACAACTTGTTACGAACTTTCATGGCATTGTGAACTTCAATTGTGAACCACGGGCAACCGTTTTAAGAGGAACGTGCCTGTTATATAGGTCCACGAGCAGGGTTTGCAAATTGTCTACTTTTTCATTGACATTCGAGGCGTAATAGCAATCATTCCAAGGGAGAAGGCTAGAATTTAGTTGTAACATACTGTTGTCGATAGAGGAAAAGTCTCTAAATTGAAAAGATGATGGTTTAGAGGAATGATATAAGTCAACATTGTACGTACAATATATTCAATCATGATCAGAAATGCCAGCTAGAGATAGCTGATCCTGGAGTATCAAGTTTGACCGATCTGAAACCACGACAACGTCCAGGAACCCCTGGAGCGAATCGGGTAGCATGGGAGTTAACAATAGTCAGCTCGGTTGAAGCAGCAAAATCTAAGAGTCGACGTGCTTTGTTCTCGTTTTTAAGAAGGTCGGTGTTGAGATCGCCACATATAATAATATCGTCATAAAGAGCAGTGAACTCAATGATTGCCGAAAACAGTGGCTCTGGAGAGTGACATTGGTTTGGATTATACGCCACACCAATCAGTCATTTTGAGTTGCAGTCACTAACTTCAATTAGGAAATATTCAATAACGCTACCTTCAGATCTCCTTAGTATTTTGTACTTAAGTGAGGAATTGCAGTACACCGCAACTCCTCCACCCTATCATTTCGAATGAGTTTATAACCCAGAATATCATATAAATCGGTCACTTTATCTCTATCGTTTGGATCTGGACTCAGCCAAGTCTCAGTAATACAAATAATATCAACCCCCGAGTCATTAAAAATATATCTTAATTAATCTAATTTAGATAGGCTTAAACTTCAGATAGCATATTTTAATACCCTGAGATGCAGAAGATAAAATGTTGATCACTGATCGCAGCTCCAATAACATCACCAGATGAGTTTAAACGTTTTGTAACCATCACCATGACATCAAATAAACAGACAATGGAAGCGTAGCATACTCGTAATTAAATAAAAGAAACAAATCATAACATAAAAAGTAGCAACAACTACAACTACATGAGAATAGAAAAAAGGAAAAGTGAAAAATGTTAAGTAAGGAGTGAAAAAGAAGAAGAAAAGTAGAAAGTGTTCATCAAAACAGCGAGTAAAGTTGAGGCATAAGAACAGGTTAAGTTCTTAAAAAAGTTCCTGTCTTAGCTTTTGATTTTCATCTTGAAGGTCGGACAAGTTGCTTTGAAAGAGTTACACTTTTTTTTCAAGAGAAG
Source organism: Volucella bombylans (assembly GCA_949129095.1). Taxonomy (NCBI): domain Eukaryota; kingdom Metazoa; phylum Arthropoda; class Insecta; order Diptera; family Syrphidae; genus Volucella; species Volucella bombylans. The sequence goes on along the minus strand of OX422141.1, from coordinate 163,026,776 downwards.
CAATGGCATCGCACAGTTTTTTATTAAAATTAGATTCAAGTTCAGAAAGCAATAATTTGAATTTTTTTATTAGACTGGATTCAAGATCGCGGAGCTGGTCGGATGTAGATGTTTTTTTATCAGAAGCATTTGATTTGCTTGTTATTACTGCATAAGATTTATCTGGAGTTGATAAGGGGATATTTGTAGGTTTCTCTTTGAGCGCTTGCTCACGTATTGTGGTAGACATAGTGATGAACAAAGAAATAATGGCAGGGACAAAGGAATTAATTTGTTTTACTGATGACCCGTTCCACTGGCTGAATGAAGAATCACTTGAGAGTTCAAAATTATTTCAAAAAACAAAAAAAAATCAACTTTCAGTTTAATATTGAAGAACTGACATTCTTGTCTCTCAACAATACCCAGACTTAGTCTCCTAAATCCTTACCGGCGTGAGCTCCAAATATGTCGAAGTAGCCCGGATAAGTTTTCGTTTATTTTCTTCCGTGATTTTGCTTCGACATTGATTCCATCTGGGGAATTCATCCTCAGTCCCGCTTATAGTACTGCTATTTTTGTCTGCTGGTCATCAGCGCATAGACATCAGCGAATAAGCACAATTGATGTGTAGAAACAGTTGCAACACTGGACATCACTGGGTTGACACTTCTCAATGCCTATGCTATTTCCACAGTACCCAACCATCCACCCAATAGTGTGGACCTATTAAGATTTGTTAAATGAAAAATTTAACTAAAATATAAAAATTCTTTAATTTGAATTGCTTTAATTTCGTTGTCTCCTATTATCTTGTTCAGCTTTCCTGTCTTTGCAAAATGTTCTTCTAGTTGCTCTAGTTGTGATTATGTGATTGCTATCCGTTAAATGATATACTGATTCAAACCGTTATAGTCAGAAAACTAACCTTTTTTATTACATATGTATCACTATGAATTGTTTGACTGATATCTAAAGGAGTCTCTGTGTAACTGAACTTTGGCTTGATGGGATTACAATCGTATTTTGCCGCCTCACAAGTTTCGCATTGATTTACTCGTATAACAATTTCAATGTATTCCATTAGTTTTGGGTAATAGATTTTGTTTTTAACTTGGTTTTATGGCTCTTGTATGCCGGAATGTTGTGATAAAGAGATATTTGTTTCACCGATTCTACTTCTGTTTCCATATCCTTGGCTCTGGAGACAGTCATAATTTAACAAATTTTATTCCGTTATCGTTCGAATACATTTCCCATATTTTTTCTTGGTGTATGTTATACAAGTTTTGAATAAGTAGCTATCTTTCCTTCCTTAATGAATCATAATGTATTGCAGTCATGCTCGGCAATATCAATTACTCGTATTTTTTTTCCGTGGAGAATTTCTATTTCCATTACTTTATTATTCGTCAAAATTAATTGTGTTTTAAATTACTGACTATGTATTTCTTTGGTAATAACAACGTGGGTCATCAATTCCTCTTCCGCTGAATATATAGTCGCTATACTTTCATTTTCTTCTATATTCAGTACAAAATCGGATATTGGATTATTTTCATTGCAGACTAGCGAAAAATGTTGTGTTGACGGGGGCTTAATTCCTCTCGTTTTTTAGTCTTAACGTCCTCGTTATGCTCTATTTTTTTCTTATTTTGGGTAGGTAGCATCGCCGATAGTATTGATCGATGTTGTCGCCCATGCAGAATCTCAGCTTGTGATTTTCCGTAACTGTTGAGGGTTTTGCGGCTATGTGGTTAACAGGTTAGCAAAACATTCAGTGCGTCATCCCACTGTAGTTGGTTACTAATATTTTTTGTATAGCCGTCTTAAAAGTACGCACCGTTCATACGCTGTAAGCTCATTTCCGGATTATTTCTTTTTTGGATTAAATATGGTTACGAGGGGCTTATGATCCATTATTAATTCAAATTTGCGACCATAGAGATACTCATGGAATTTTTTAACGCCAAAGATGATTGATACAGCCTCTTTGAGTCTCATTTAGCGTTTTAGATGCAAACGCTATAGGTCGTTCCGAGCCATCTGGGTAGACGTATGATAAGACAGTACCGATGCCATGTTAGGATGATTGAGTAATAGTTAATTTTTCCAAAAAAGATTCTAGCGCTTTCATATCTACTGGAGTAGGTAACGTCATAAGAGCCCTAACGCGCTCATCAGAAGCACGAATTCCTTCGGCATTTATGATGTTGCCTAGGTATTGTACTTCACTCATTGCCAACGGCGTTTCTCCAACCTGCAATGCAGCCTATGATCCTGTAATCGGTCCAAAAAAATCCCAAATTTCGTAAATGTTCCTCATCCAGAAACTATGATATCATCTAAGTAGGAAGGACAGTAGTGCAGTCCCGCTGTAAGTTGCTCCATATATCTCTAGAAAATTCCAGGTGCGCTATATATTTCAAAAGGCAATCGTTGATATTGATATAAACCGAATTCGTCAACTTTTTAACTCCTCGTCTAAAAGCACTTGCAGGTTGGCATCGGAGAGGTCTATTTTTGTAAACAGGCGGCCCCCTCGTAGGATCTGAAAGAAATCCTGAATTCGTGGTACTGTATGTCTATCCGTTTCTAATTGTGATTTCACGGTACCTTTAAAATCCCCATAAATACGATAGTTACCATTGGGATTAGATACTACCACTATGTATTGGCGCAGCCAACTGACTTTTCTCTACAGGTCTCAGGATGTCTTTACTCTCAAGGCGTTGAACTTCAGCTTTTATTGCTTGTTTTAAAGCAAAAGCATTCGACACAGTGGCTCATTGAGACCATGAGTTGTCCTGTGATTATTCGGACGAAAAAGGTGGACAGATCTTAAATTTCACGGGTTTTGAATGGGATTTGGGAGAGTATTCTGGGACAGTTGATGATGCTGGTTAAGAATTTGTGAGTGGAGAGAACATCGGCGAACTCCCGACGTTCCAAAGACAGGAGATCGAGTAGTTTGAGTCGATTAACATAGGGAGGTAGAACATTGTGGTCAGGCCATGATAGCCCACGTAATGCGAATCGTTGCAATCTCCGTTGGAAAGCTTCAATGCGCAGAATATGTAAATCATACTAAGGGGACCCTATCTCGCTGGCGTACTCGAGAAGTGGACGAACAAAAATTATGTACAAGGATTTCATGACATAGGGGTCGGAGAATTCTTTGTATACGAGGGTTGTCTGAAAAGTTTCCGACCGTAACGTAAAGATAGCGGCACTCGTCAATAAAAGATAGTGAATGCTAGTTGTGCATCTTTTGACAGTTACTTACTGAAGTTTCAGTCATTTTGAACGCGCAGTTCTTAGTTGACAATCGTTTGAGTGAGTCGATGTGAGTGTTTTTTTTTTGTGAAAATGGAAAAAATTGAGTATCGAGCTGTTATTAAATTCTTGTTTTTGAAGGGCAATACGCCTACGCAAACCAAAAATGGGTTGACTCTGTGTATGGGGACCATCTGCACCATCATTTACCATAATTAAATTTTGGGCAGCTGGATTTAAACGTGGCCGTAAGAGCTTGGGAGGTGACGTCAAAAACTGCAACCACTGACGATAACATTGCTAAAGTTCACCAAATGGTGTTAGACGACCGCCGAATTAAAGTGAGAGATAGTAGAGATAGTAGAAAATGTTGTGTTTGTTACATATTAAATCAATTTTTAGGCATGAGAAAGCTATGTACCTGCGCGTTGGGTGCCGCGTTTGCTTACGTTAGACCAAAAACGTGTTCGAATGAACATTTCCGACGCTCTGTTGGCGCAGTTTAGGCGGAATAAATCCGAGTTTTGGCGCCAATTAATTACTATGGATGAAACTGATACCATTATATGCCCGAAACAAAAATTCAGTCAAAACAGTGGACTGCAAAGGGCGAGCCGCAAAGCAAAAACTGTTTTTTCGGCTGGGAAAGTGATGGCGACTGTTTTTTGGGATAGTAAAGGAGTTATCTTAATCGATTATCTTCAAAAAGTAAAAACCATTACAGGAGCATACTACGCATCATTACTTGACAAGCTGAAGGCAGAAATTGCGGAAAAACGGTCACATTTGCCGAAAAAGAAAATCCTTGTTCCAAGACAACGCGCCGTCTCACACCTCAGTGGTTGCCATGGCGAAAATCCATGAATTACGAGCATCGCTGGGAGAAATGTGTAGAGTTACAAGAAGACTATGTAGAAAAAAAAAATAAAAATTTGCGAAAAAATGTCTTGTATCATTGCTCGCTCCGAAACTTTTCAGACAACCCTCGCATCACAAATGACATCCAAGTCACGCATTGAAGTAACTGCAGCTACTCTTTGATTTGATAAATAATAGGTGCGGGTTAGAAGTGTCAAACGCCTCCGGGAGTAAGAAATGGTTTGGCATTTTACTATGTTGAGCTCGAGAAAGTTTTTATGGCACCATATCATCTATTAAATCTATTAAGATCATCTTGTAAAGGTTGAGGCTTGCAAGCTGTCTATATGATGTTATGACGTTAACAATATCGTTAATAGTCAAAATAAAAATTAATGGACCGACAGGAAATCACTGCCTTGTGGAAAACCCGAAGTGGCGAGAATTGGGTCAGAAAAAAGTAAAGAAAGATAGTAGCGTTTTTTTCGTACAGTTTCGTACAGTGAAACATTCGAGAAGGACGATATTTGAGGAATGTTTGTTTTTTATCGATAATTGTGCTAACTTTTTTTTTGTTTTGTGAAGGTTATTGGTTCGTTTTTAAAATGAGTGACAAAGTGTATTGTGGTCAAAAAGGTGCAAAACAGACGTGTTCATACAGAAAGAGTGGTCGTTCATAGATCTCAGCGGAGACCAGACGCATTACACATTTCGTGTTCGGCTTTAAAAGTGTAGAAAAAAAATAAATAGAGTGCTAAACAGTAAATTCTTAAGTGTTCGGTAGAGGCCCGGACAATAAATCTCGAGGTTGTGGGTTCGCTTCCCGGCCTCTGCGAAAGTTTTTTTTCGTTTATTTATTTAATTCAGTTGCAAGACAATTTTAATAAAAAAGTGTTTGTTTTGTATTACAAATTCACGTGATGGATTGTGGAGAGCGGTCCGCTATGTCAATAGCTGGATCGGCTGAGATAGCAGGTGAGGCTTCGAGTGGTTCGAACCAAACACCAAAGCCAAAGAGGAAGAGGATGCTAAAGTCAACCTCTAACTTGGCAGAACGTCCCACCCTACAAACGACCACTGTAAAGCTTGGTGGAGTGAGGGCAGGAAACAACTTCGCTGCGTTGGCAGCAAGCGAATCTGACGACGAAGAGGAGGAATTAGAGTCGATAAGTAGCAGCATAAAAATGCTACAGCAAAGGATACAGGCCATAAAAGAACAGCAAATGGTCAGAAGGAAGAGGGATGAGCATGAGCAATCCCAACAACAGCAGTCGCAGCTTTCTCAAAAGCAGTCCAAACAAAAACAAAAGACAAATACAATACCACAAGTGCACCAACAACGCCAACAAATGCAAAATAAACACCAGCAACAACAACAAGAGCAGTAGCCACAAAAACAGCAGCAGCAGCGACAACAACAACAACAACAACAACAGCAGCAGCAGCAGACGAAGAAGAAGGAGAAGGTGCCTCGTATCAACACCTATAAATTGGAGGTGAATGCAACCAAGGACCTATGTAAGTTGGTAATTGGTAGTAATTTTAATATCAAGAGATTGGGGAACGATCGCCATGTCATCCACTGTAATACAGTGGAGGGCTACGCGAAAGTGAAAGAGCTCCTAAAGGAAACGACGACGGAGCACTACTCATTTACACCAAAATGTGAAAAGCGGCAATCGATGCTGCTGAAGGGATTGGAACCGTCTTCTGATCCTGAGGAGTTCCTTGCACTGCTCAAAGAGAAGGAGTGCGAAGGACTCAAGTTTGTGGGGGTAAAGCCATTTACCACAGCTAGAGCCAGGCGGGAGAAACGGAGTCTGCCGTTCTTCCTGGTGCAGCTCAGTCCCGAAAGTCGTCTGGATAGTCTAAGGAGAATCAATGTCCTAGACTATCAGGTGATTCACTGGGAAAAATTAAAAAGGAGCGAAGGCGTTATACAATGCGTTCGCTACCAGAGGTTCGGGCACGCCGCGTCGAACTGCCAAATGCAGCCTCGATGCGTGAAGTGCGCAAAGAACCACAGTTCCGAGGAGTGTGCTCTGGGTAGGGACGGAGCATCCGATAGGACGCAGCTCTCGTGCGTGTTATATGGGAACGTGGGACACACCGCAAACTATCGGGGTTGTCCTAAGTTCACCGACATTAAAAAAGCAAAATTGGCTCGGCAGCAGAAGGTGGAGGTCAAACGTTCACCTGTACGGTTTCAAACACCAGCCGTCACGCCCCAAATTTCCTACGCCCAAATGGCGTCAGGTAGGGGGGCTACGGTACAGCAAGCGACTGTTGCTTCTCCGGCGCCGATGCCGAGAACAACGGAAGCTGCACCCAACATGCTAGCCATCTTGCTCGCAATCCAAGGGCAGATGGCTCAGCTGCAAAGGCAGGTTCAAGAACAGGCCAAGCGGGTGGACCAGATCTACGCGTTGCTGCCGGGCCTAACGCAAAACATGTCGTAATGGGTACGCACATGGTGCAGCAAACTTTGAAGGTCCTTGCGGTGAATGTGAATTCACTGATTAGGATCGAACGAAGAGCCGCGATGTTTAAATTGCTACAAGACCAAACTCCTGATGTGCTTTTCGCTAGCGAAACCAAGTTAACCGATGAGCACAAACTGGAGTACAATAATTATATTGTTAGAAGAAGAAACCGGCCCAGATCCAAACGTGGAGGCGGTGTCGCGATCTTCATTAAAGGAGGTATAAAATTTCACAGAGTGTACAAGGGCGTGTTGCGCAGGTTCCGAGTGTTGGAAGCAGTCGTCGTTTACATCCCGCTCCGCAGTGGAAAGCGGCTGTATTTGGCCTCTGTTTATGCACCGGAGGCTTCACAATCCACCCTATTCATTGCAGAGCTCGACACGCTTTTTCGACTTCTGAGGCTGGAATCGGGGGAGAATTATTTTATAATCGGCGGGGATTTCAACGCTAGACATAGAGATTGGGGAAATAATTTGCCAAATACTAGAGGGAACCTACTACTCGATTGGTGGGGTCAGCACGATGTCATGTACAGACTCGGTCTTAAAGCGACGGATAACCCGTCGTTTCCCAGAGGCGGGTCTTATTTGGATCTACTGCTGTACGATGAACGCATACGACTGACAGGTACGGATTTACAAACGCTAAACTGTCTGCGCACATTCGTGTATGACAGCGACCATTGCGGTTTTAGCACCGAAATTACGGTTCCCAACGAAATTGCGGAATTGGAGGAGTTTGTCCAAAGATATACTTACAACTACAGTAAGACTCGATGGGCACGCTTCTCCGCAACCTTGACTAGAGCGCTCTCCTCGAACACGATCCACCCACCGTCCAATAGGAATTTGTCAAACGAGGAGATCGACAATTACCTAAAACAAATGGACGAGACAATTAAACAAACTATGGACACTACAATAGCGCGGTATCGACGTACGACTAACGAAGACCTGTTCCGCAATCCTACTATTGACGCACTGCACCGACAGAAAAGTAGACTTCTGACAAGACTTAAAAACTTGTACAGACAGTTAACTGACCGACAAGATCCGGAGATTAGGACGCTGAAGTCGTCGAGTAAAAATGTGCAAAAGTTAATAAAAGAAAATTACAGAATTGCTGTAAGCTCATATTGGAACAACAAGGTTCGGGCTGTAAACACCAGCAACCCGAATATGTTTCCGCAAATAAATAAAATATTTCGGAGAAAAAATCAAAACGACCTTCAGTGTCTTAAAATAGCCCGGACAACAGACAACGAACGGTTACTGACAATAGCAGGCATTGATCCAAATGAGGCCGCTGATGACGACTTTTTTGCGATCGAGGATCCACAGGAGAAGGTTGAGGCCATAGGGGCGACTTTCCAGGAAGTATACAAGACCATTGATAACATTGGCCCTAATTACGAGTACGACCTGGACAATCGCGTCTTGGTGCACGAGTTCTGCATTCGAAATGAAATAGGGAACTGGCGATCCGAGGGCTCTGGTTTCACCCGGTTTAGCGACGAAAATATGGCAAATAACGTCATTGCCAGAGAGGGTGGCCTACCCCCGTTCATTTCGAAGGAAGGACTCCATGAGATCTTCGACACAATCAGGGCTAAGAAATCGGTCGGGACCGATGGTGTTCCGAACATCGTGCTTCGACATCTTCCTCTAGAAGCGGTGGACATTTACACCACCCTGTTTAATAATGCAATGAATAATGCACATTATCCAGCGCATTGAAAAACGGTGGTGGTTCAACCTATCCCCGAAAAGAGAGAGGATATATCCAATCCGGCGAATCTCCGGTCGATAAGTCTCTTTCCGAATATCAGTAAGGTTTTTGAAAAAGTAATCAATAGAGCTCTATCTAGGTGGGTTGAGGACAAACATATAGTTCCGCATAATCAATTCGGTTTTAAGGCGGGACATGATATCTCACATGCCGCGTCTAAACTGGTGTCCGATATCCAATGGAATAAAAGCAAAAAACAATGCCTTGTTGACTTGGAGAAGGCCTTCGACACCGTATGGTTAGAGGGTCTTTTCTATAAGCTGACTGGGCTGGGCATCAGTAAACCACTCTTGTGCATTATTTATAATATGTTAACTAACAGACAGTTCATCGTAAAGAATGGTGATGTCACTGTTGGAATATTTCAAATTAAAAATGGTCTTCAGCAAGGCGCGGTCAATTCGCCGATCCTTTTCAACATTTTTACAAGCGACTTGATAGGTTCACTTCCCCATACTATTGCGTACGCAGATGATTTGATAGCGTACAGAACAGGTCCAAAAATCGAGGTCATTAATATTATCTTGCAGCGTGACGTCGATAAGATAAGACGATTTGGCGATGACTGGAAATCAACTTTGAGAAGTCGGAAACCATTCTCTTTAGGACGCCGTTGTCTAGAGCCTCTAGGGATACCAGAAAAAATTGGAGAAAGTTCTCGATTATTGGACAACACGGACAGCCTCTTGCCTGTCGAAATGTAGTCAGATACCTTGGAATCTGGCTAGATCAGTTTCTGTATTTTGGCAAATATGTAGATGCTGCTCTGGCCAGAGCTAGAGGTGCTTTTGCCCTTACAAAGAGACTGTTTTATAGCAGCCAACTCGATGCGGGGGTAAAGGTAATCTGCTACATGGCCCTTATTAGGCCCATGCTGGTATTTGGTTGTCCCGTGTGGTTCAACGTGAGAGCAAGCTTAATGGAAAAGATTCGGGTGTTTGAGAGGGCTTGTCTTAGGGCTTGTCTTCGCTTGTACAGAACACCAGAGTCGGAGTACAAGAAATTTTATCCTAATGAGGTCCTTTACAACAGGGCGAACCTAATAAGAGTGAACAACTTCGTAATTAAGCTGACTCGAAGGCACATTGCAAGAGCAATGACCTCGACGAATAACCTGATATCTGGGGCTTACTACCCCAATTACCTTTACCACGAGAGTGTGCGCTCTGACGGCTTCGTTCCACCGGAAGTATAGCTATACCTGGATCAGATAGGGTTGATCCAGGATAGATCAGCGGTGCCGTTAATCTTCCATGTCGCTCGGACGGCTGGGGACAGGCGACTCAACTACTACAGAGACGTCGCACACGGCAGTGTGGATCGCCTCAGGTTCAGTAGGGCGGTGTGGAATCACGATAAGAGGGATGTCGTTCGGCAGCACCAGCATTTCTGGTGGTTGAATGATGGAGAAGATGCTTCGTCGTCGTTTCCGTCAATTACGGACCAGCCTTACTAATGAGGCAGAGCTGACCAATCTGTTTTCTCTTGTAAATAGCGATGGCCAGCTTACATAGGTTTAGGTTAGCATCTAAGAAATATATACATATATTAGTATATACAAAGGTGTATACTAATGTATGTATATAATTGTGTATAATGTCTATGTGTGTGTATGTGTGTTTTGTGTATGTAGGTTAAGTAGAGTAAGGTTTATTTTAAGTTAGATATTAAGTTTTTATAAAAAAATAAAAAAAAGTCCATATGCTAAGTTTTTTCATAACGAATATTTTTTCTTAGCCTTAAGTATACAATATAAATAATTCTAAATAAAATGTAAGTAAAGTTGAAAGACATAGATATAAGTATTTAGAGTAGCTTAGAGTGCCTGTGTGGGGCCAGTAAGTTAGTATAAGACTGTTAAGTAATTGTAAGCTAGCATTTAAGCATTTTTTGTTAGTATGTAAGAGTTAATTAGTAAGAAAATAAAATGCATTGAAAACTGAAACTGAACATACAGAAAGAGACCGTAAATATCTTGGAGAAAACTGCTGAATCGAGTGAAATGAATGCTAGTACATCCGCGAAAAAAAATACGATATTGAAATGAATCCAGATTTTTGTTTTCATATGATAAACTCTATTGCAGTTGTTGTCGTTTGTAAAGTGTGCAAATCGCAAGTGAAATTTACGGAAAGTGGTGAGCGCGGTTTGGAATTCGAAATAGTAGTGTCCTATGGAATATGATTGAGATACTTAGTAGTCTATTTATTGGAAAAGGCTATGAAATAAACCGTAGAATTGTAATTTCCATGCGATTACTTGGATTTGGTTTGCACGGAATAAAAAATTATTATGCATTCATGGATTACCTCTGCCTATTTTTCACTCAACTAAACTAGTTTGCAGAAACAGTATGATGAAAGCAACAACTATTTCTATTGAAAAAGGAGAGAATGGAAAAGAAAACGGAATTATGGTATCAGGCGATGGTTCGTGGAGAAAACGTGGGTCTTCTATACGCTCTTGTTTGGCTTAGTGACTCCTATTGGCAATTATAGTGCAAAAATTATAGACTGCGTAGTGAAATCAAAATACTGTAAGGCGTGTGAGTACTGGAAAATTAAAGAAGATACAGAAAAATATACGGAATAGGCACAAAATCATAAAGATAAGTGCGATGCGAATCACGATGGATCAGCAAGAAAAATGGAGGTCGATGCAGTTGCAGTTCGATGTTTCAGCGATCCGAAGCTTTGGACCAGGTAAACTACACCCATTATGTATATTGGTGACGGTGATTGTAAGAATTTTAAAGGCATTACTGATGCTAAGCCCTATGAGAAGTACTCAAGAAAGAGTGTATAGATCGCGTTCAAACGCGAATGGGTATCTCTACGAAAATTGAAAAAGAATACAAAAGTTCTCTGTGGAAAGGGCAAATTGATGGGAAATCCAATAGACGAACTCTGTATTTATTATGAATTAGCCATTCGTAGAAATTGTGATTCAGTTGAAGAAATGAGAAACAGTATATGGGCTACACTCGATCATAAATTATCTACTGATGCAAAACCGCAGCACGATAAATTTCCGATCAGAGAGGATTCATGGTGCTCATGGGAAAAAGCTAAGGCTACAAATAGTTTGGCTGAGTACAAACATAAGCCAGCTCTTCCTATTGACGTATATGAAGCTATCAAGCCAGTCTTCGAATAATTGACCAGAGACGATCTACTAACTCGATGCATCGTCGGTTATACTCACAACTGTAATGAAAGTTTTAATTCGACTGTATGGGCAATGGCCCCTAAAATCCATTTCTAGTGGTAGATCTGTGTTGGATATAACTGCGGATATTGCAGTTTGCGTGTATAATGACGGTTTGCTTCAATTTTGCACATAATGAAAACGATGGATTTAGAAATCTACCCGAACAGATACGAAAATTTCCAAGCTACGTGCTTGGAAATTAACAAACAATGCATACAGCTTGCAGAAAGATCGCTGTCTGAAGCTACAAAAGAGTGGAGGATCGCATTAAAATCGAATAGAAAAGAAATGGAAGAACAGGATACTAATCTAGAAGGCCAAATATATGGTGCAGGCATCGCGGATTAAAGGTATTGTACTTCCCTAGCTGTTGTTATGTAAAATAAAAAAAAAATTAGTGACTTATTATAAGTGAAAATTTACAGAAGCTGTTGGTACGGCTGAAGACCCTTTCAAAACAGAGAGGTCATCTGAGAAACGCTGCACAGCCGCCATTTTTAAATAAATTATTCTATAAAATCTAATGTTTTACAGTCAATCATATGTACAATAAATTTCTACCTTTGTAAACTCGATTTATTTTATTCTTTTCGTGAAAAAAAACTACAAAGAAGCATATTTTTGCGGCCCCTAGAGTAGCCTTAAGTAAAAAATTCGTATCTTCACTTCTCCACTTCCCGTGAAAAGGGTGTCTTTAATGGAATAGGTGGCAACGCTAAGTGTCTGATAAAACAAAAGTATATATATCAAGGCAAATGTTCCTTCATGCAGTCTGCAAAAGACTTTGTTTCTGCTGCTTGATCTCTAGTACCAAACACGAAAATAATTTATATTTCAGAGGATGAAATTAAATCTAAAATTGCTGAAGAGTCACCATTTGCAATGCGTTAAAGACGAAATTCGCGCTAAAAGACATTCAAATTGAAAAACACGTTTTACAAAATATTGTATAAATTCGTATGTGTCGCGTGCGTCATTTCGTGCGTTTTTTCAATATTATTTTCTCCTAAATGAAAGCCTTTGAAGTTAATTTTTTTGAATTTCTACAAATCCTTGTCATATTGTGAAAATTGTTAATAAATCATTTTAACAGCAATTGGTAGTATGATATCATTGTCGCATGCGTCGCACTACATTTGATGTTTTTTTTTTTTTTTAGCTTTGGAAAGAACGTATCTTGTAGTTCAAAAAGTTTATCAGACATTAGATTAATAAAATAAATGATAGAATAATCCGAAAATATCACAAATTTTACGTAAGTATGTTTATAATATACACACATACAAAAAAAAAGTGTACAAATGTCGGGGGCGTCATGGTGGAATCTCCTATACTACCAATGCAGTGTGAGATGGTGCATTATCGTGGTGAAAAAACCAAGAGTTGTCTGCCAATAATTCTAGCCTCTTGTTGCGAATAGCTTCACGTAAACAACACATAACGCTCAAATAATATTCCTTGTCAACAGTTTGGCCCGCAGAAGGAATTTATTATGCACCACACCCCGATAATCGAAGGAAACTGTTAACATGACCGTCATTTTTGAACGACTTTGGCCTGATTTTTTTGATCATGACTAACCTTCTTCACGGTATACGCTTAATTGGTCGGTTGTTTCCGGGTCGTATGCATCCAACTCTCATCTTCAGAAAACATTGTTTTGAAGATGCTAAGGCGACGATCTCTTTCCAAAAAAAATTTGTGTTTTTGAATGTAATTTTTTCCAGGCACAAAAAATCTTTCAAAATCAAGAACATTTCCAAATGAAATGTTAACAGTATCTGCGCGGTCTTTAATTGTCTATCGATGATGTTTGAGCACCAAATCTTTAGTTTACTTGACGGGTTGTTCATCAGTTGATGGTGATGGCAGACCCGCTCGATCTAGAATTATTTTTACCACTTGTAAACATTTTTTATGATGTGGTCACCGAAAAAGAAATATTTGCCAGAATCGAAGTCTGCATATTTTGAAAAAAAAAAAATTGCATCACAGTAGTAAATACAATAGTAACATTTTATCCGAGGCATCGATGTTGTACGTCCCTCTTTGTTGACTTATTTTCAATGTATGGTATAACAATTTAGGGTTTAGCCGCTCACGGGACTTCGCCGCTCCGCTAAGGTTATGCCAACAATTGTCACCAGAGAATATCTACAATAAGAAGGTACACTTTAATACAACTTCAAAGTCACTAATCCTACACTAATTTAAAAAAAAATAAAAAAAAAATGTTGACCATTGAAGAATCAAAGAACTACTATCCTTTAAGATAAACACGCACTATACCTGAAATGCTACTAGCACATTCTCTACCTGTGTACTACAAATTATGTACCTTTTTCCCATAATGCAATTTTTAAAGCGGTGTAAACTTCTTGCGTTTGTGTTCATCAACCCCAATTTTAATTAGTTTGTTATACTAAGACTTAAATGGCTAAAAGCTATAAATAAAAACTTTCGAATGACTATCTAATTTTTGGAAAACATTTTTTATGTATTGTACGAGTACTACAGGGTCTTCCAATAGAGACTTCCGAAACTTTACAGTTGATAGCGGCCAAATTGTTGAAGCTATGTTACATCTGCCAAATTGATTGCCTTTTATTCAGTCTGTTTTGCCAAATCACCATGGATGGACATAGCATTCAATAACATGTGCAAATGATAAATGAAATCACAATGAGTGTTCTGTTCGAGTAACGTTCCGCGCGCTTCGCCCATTTTGCTGTCAGCATAATCGTCCTACCGAAAGGACTATTCGCAGTGTGGTGGATATATTTGAGTCCACTGGTTCAGTAAACGATAAATAAACACCCATACGTCGACGAAACGCAAGATGTACGGAAAACATCGCCGCTGTCCGTGAGAGTGTACAGGAGAATCCGAGGCAGTCGATTTCGCGTCGCTCACAAGAACTCAGCCTTTCGCAGACCACAACTTGCGAATTTTGCGTCGTGACTTGGGCCTGCATCCAGTACAAAATTCAACTGACCTAGGAGATGAAGGTAAACGACCATAGACAACGACGTGGGTTCGTTGAATGGGCTCTTGAGCAGTTGCAAACTGACCCTAATTTTCATCGAAAAATCATCTTCAGCGAAGATGTCCATTTCTTGATGAATGAAATTATCGAATTTGGGATGATACCAATCCACATGAGATAAAAGAGCGTCCAATGCATCTCGAAAAAGTTACTGTTTGTTGCGGATTTCGGGCTTGCAGCGTCATCGGTAAATATTTCTTTGAGAACGACGTTGGCCAGACCATCACCATCAACGGCGAGCGCTATAGGTCGATGATTTTCAACTTCTTTTGGCCTAAATTGGGTAATATGGACACCAACGACATATGTTTTCAACAGGACGCCACACAGCTCACGCCACATTGGAAATTCTGCACGAGCATTTTGAGGGCATGGTCACGGCCACGGAGATCGTGCGATTTGACCCCGTTAGACTTTTTCTTGTAGGGTTTTCTGAGGTCGCAGATCTATGCGAATAAGCCACAAACACAGCGGCCCTCAAAGTCAACATAACCCATGCCATCGGTCAAATTCAGCCTCATTGAAAATTTTATAGAAATCGAAAAACATTTTGTTGAGCTAAGCAAGAGTTCAGCGGAGGATAGAAAAAATGACGAAGAGAGAATGCAAAATACTCAAGACGCGGTTGATAGTAAGAATGAATAAGTTGTAAGCTCAGGTGACGAGGACAGTATTCAGCCTTTTATTTTTTCAACAACGAATAAACGGACTTAAACAATTGAAAGTAGAAGCTTTGAAGACGAATGTGAAAGTTTAATGAAACAGATTATGGAAAAAGAGAGTGACGATTTCTATATATAGAAATCGAAGTCAATTTTACCACCGGAATTAGTACGGATTGCGGAAAGTCAAGTTATAAATATTAGGTTTTCTCGTCAAGGATTCAGGTATTCAAGTGATTCAAAAAAATGTATCTTAGTTGAAATTTCATTGAAAACAAATTAATGTTTCAATAAGTTCCTCCGGAAAAATAACAGGTTTAGAAGACAATGGTTTAAAAAAACAAACCGTCTTCCTGCTAATTATGCCATAGTAATTATAGTTAGGGGTATATCCCACCATTACACCATATCCCACCATTCGCCGGGCCGGCGAAAACGTTAAAAGAAATGTTTTTTAAGTGTATTAAGCAACTTCTTGATGTAAATATGAAGCCTAGATTAGTTATATCCGACCAGTGTGTACATTTTATTGGCCTCAATAGGCTTTTGGGAATTCGAACAAGTTTATATATTTGACACACCTCACCTTCTAAAGTCCTTCTGAAGAAATTTCATGAAATACGAAATAATAGCACAGAATAACAAAAAAAATAGTTGGAAAGATATTGTTAGTTTTTATTTGTTAGTTAGATATTGTTAGTATTTATTTTTGACTTGCTTCAAAGTTAAGTACTATAATGAACACATTTCAAACAATGAGAGTTAAATTTTGCAGCTCAAACAATTAGTGCAATAGTTGCCCCAGGTTTATATACACTTGCTAGCATAGGCGCTTCGTCTTCAAGCACAATTAACACTGCTGATATAGTTGACAAAATAGAGCGAATTTATTTGATATTTTTAATTCGTCCAAAATAAGCGAATTAAAAAAATTTAGGAAACCGTTCTTTGGCTATGAAGATCAAATGGCTTTTTTAAACGATATGAAAATGTTTCCTAGTAATCTTTAATTTTTTCACAATAGATTAAATGTTACAAATAAAATGAAATTCATTAAAAGATGGCAGCAGAATATTAGTGCACTTATGCTATTATTATACACAACCACTTACAAGTAGAGAACATTTCATTCCTTCTAACTAGAAATTTAAATTAATATAGTTTAAAAAGTTTGTTGTTTTGCTAAAACGAGTAGGAAATTCAAGGCTTTTAACGCCGTTTCTATTCATGTGCTCCTATAAAAAATCATTTTCTGCCAAATATATAGAAAACGTTGTAGCAAGTACTTGTGGGGCAAGGGAAAATATAGAACACCCCTGTATCGATATGTTTACAGATACAATACCATGAGAGAAACCGAAAACTAAATATGAATTCAAAGCAGAACCCGATTTCAAAGTTGTCGATTTCGGTAGCCAAAATGCTTTTTACTATTTGCTGGCTGGGTTCTCAAAAAATTCCGTACGCAACATCGATGTAAATTGGAATTAGAATATGTACCAAGTATATCTTCCATATTTACGAACTTAAAGGAATTTGAAAATGGACATCTTATAAGGGCTCTCCAAGAGTTTTTAGAGAATTTAGAAAATCTTGAAAATAAATTTCTATCACATTTCAATAATGTTTTTTTGGAAAAAGATACAGTTTATTAAATAAAATGATACATTAGTGTAAAGATTTTTAACACCATTAAATTTTTTAATCAAGTAATTAACAATAAACACAAAATGTTGAGTATTACGCACATATAAATATTTATATATATCGCTTATATGCTTTCAAATAAAATGTTTTAATTTTATTTGCGTTTTAATTTCAAACGTACATGCTTCCTTTTCATCCCCACAAATAGTTTTGTATACCTATAAGCTTTTCACAATTTTAGATTAAAAGAAGAAGTGTTATGTATCAAGGTCACAAAGAGATAAGCGTATTTTGACGAGCTGTCCCCTCTTATTATCAAAACTCTTTGCTTTCCACAGGGTTTAGCCACTCACTCGACTTCGTCGTTACACTAAGGGTACGTCAACAAATGTCAAGCAGGCGCCTATACTGAAATACACTCATGCATCAAAATGTCATAGGGTATAATTGCTTTCCCTGAAAAATTATTTGTTTATACAAATGTGGCTCAGTGCCCGGTCATACAATGGATGAATGGCATTTCTAGGGTAATAAACCGTTTGTATTAAGTAATATCTTGCAGAAAAGATAGCATATTTGATACCGTTGGAAAGGTATTGAAATGAGTTTAAGCGAAGGAATGCAAAACGGTAAAAAAAAACTTAACCTTGATATCTACAAAGTTTTTTTTTAATAAATAGGATGATTTCGTCTTTTTTCACTGTGGATTATTGAATTCGTTTGGTCTTATTTCACTTTCACAAATTGAAGTAATCCTAAACTTTAAAATGTGACCCTATTTCTCAGCACAGTGCTTTGTTCCTTTTACCAACTAATAAACCCTAATAGCCAACAAAATAAGTCATCATCGATATACATATCTCATTTACTGAACTTCCGTGCATCAGATGCAGTAGTAAAAAACCCGACATCAAAACTTTACCAAGAATTGCTAGACCCTGTTCTTCTCTGTCAACCTCCTTTGGTAAGAACAAAAAACACTCTCTGCCATTACTCGATTGTTTATGGTACCCTCAGCACTGAGATAGAACAACAACTGTACCCGAAATTAGTTTCTTACCGCTTCCACTGAGCAAACATCCGACGCTCGTCTTTCTTTCATTGGGGTTTCCACCCACAAGTTTTCGGAAGTTGTGTCGCCATGGCAACACAACGCTGTCTTGTATTAAAATTGTGTGCGCCTGAATTACATGTCGTTCTTCGAAGACAAATTAAAAATATCGCACCGAAGTATGAGAGCACTGATTTTTTAACGAAAGACTCCATAAATTTCTTCAAGGTCTATCATATCCCCTGCAGAATGTTGTCGTCGGTATGTACTGTTGCTACTGATACCGCCGCTTCTTCTCCAACTATATAAGATAACACCCTGTGTTCCGTTATTTCTTATAATTTTATTGAATTTAATAATATGCAAATGTTGAGCTCGAAAATGCCATTACAAAGATAGCACACACTTTCCTTCTCGTTACACGTTCGCTTTAACATACTACGGCGAGATGATAGCCGAAACACAAGTGGAAGCCAGCGCATCAAAGAGGAGGAACCAATAAAATCCAGAAATGGGCAATCAATTTACAATTATGATTAATACCCAAGTTAATACTCAAAAAAAAAAGAAAAAAAAAGTACAAATAACAAAAATTGCTGTGACTCCCATTCCCAGAGAGCCAGCATACATCATTGAGTGGGAGGAAGGTCGGTTCGTTTTTATATATGTAGGTATCCGTAGTTCCAAATCGATTCACGCTGCACGTATCCACGCAAAGTAATCCTCGTACTCATCCTCATTCTCGTACTCGTACTCGTCGATGTTGACAGTCGGTAGTCGATAGTCGTAGTCGTAGTCGTCGTTCTGTTTTTTTTTTTCCTTCATAGGCTCATATCCTTGGGCGCGCTACGCTGCCGCCGCCGCCGCTTGAAATGGCGCTGATGGCTGGAGAAATATATTTAATGGACTAAACCAATCAAAATATTAATTTGATAACTCTTAAAAGTATTGTACATGGAAACGATGTATGTCTGCGTGCAGGCAAATCGATATCGGAATTACGATCGTTATGTTATAGCAATGGTGATGGCTATGGAGACAGCAATCCTTTGCTGATTCCACGATTCTATGTACACATTACCTTATTGATTCGTAAAATTACTTTGAAAAGTGATGAAGTTGTCGTTCTTTTAATGAAATCATTCATAGATTTGCTTATCGTTCGTAGGCAGGACATTATTTTTCTTCGATTATTCCTTCGAAATTAATTATTCCCTGGTAGCGAACGCACGCAGAGAAATATAATAAAGACGTTGTTAGTTGTATTTGCTTTGCGCCTTTGGTATATACATAAATATTGTAGGTTGGTATCTAAAATAAGTTGGAATTGTCAGGTTGTGCGAGTATATTATACATGTAGGACTTGTAGTTCACAATCGATTAATGTGAGAAATAAGTAGACATGTGTACATTGATACTATGCCTTACTACACGAACTACGTAGTAAAATGATTCATGGCAGTGTCATGAGCTTCGATGACTTTTGACGAGTTCACGAGACAAATTTTTAGTGGTGGTAACATTGAAAACAGAGTCTGTCGGGCTAGGTCAAATATTTCGGAGAAAATAAGTAATCCTTTCCTTAATCCTGTTACTGGAATTTATCTGTATTTTATAAAAAGATGCTCAGTGGTAAAGTGTTTATAGTACAGTACCATCATATCAACGACAAGCACCATCACTCTCACAGCAATTCATAGTACTTTTTTTTGTCACTTCAGTGCTTAGCAAAATCGTAGTGGCCTGTCGCGATGCCAGTAATCAGTTAACATCCGACTACTAATAGACAGCAGGAAACTCTCCTTGAGGGTGATTCTATCGTAATCTTGAACCGAAACAAGTTCAAGTGAGTTGACCTTCCCGCTACATTTAGAGGAGCCATGCATTCTCGAACTAGCTTGGAAGTCGTTATTGCATCCAGTTTCAAGAGGATTGACTGAAAGCCCATTTCTTAGAGCGCCAGTAGTCGATCACGCTTGCAACATCAGACTGCACTTTAAAGCAGACGGACGCTAGGTATGACACCACACACGCTACAGTTACATCATATACGTAAGTCGTAAGTCATATTTATGTTAAATTATTATAGCGTGTGTCAGCCTCGGTAAGAAGATTTTCGGCACAGACTTTGGCTTAACTATTCAAGGGCTTGCTGCGTGTAACACTTCTCCCTAACAGTTCCGCTTTTCATATCGCGGCCCTCTGCTTAAATGTAAAGCGTCAGAACTTTGCTGGTCTTGCGTCAATTCCTTCGAAACATCGTCCACGAGCAGAATTAGAGTTTTGCTTTATCAGTAGGTATCCGATTTCTGTCCACAGGAAATACAGCAGCATTTTCAGTCGGGCATCGTGCGCTGGAAAATCCATTAACAGAAGGTGTATCAGAAACTTTCTTCCTCCTGGCCTGTTTCAGTTCCAGTTTCAGTGGGTGTCACTCCTACCGATCTGTTTCTCTACTCTGTCGCCGCTGAGGGAGAAATAGTTTAAAACTCGTCATCTCTTTGGGCGATGTGTTTGCATCACGTTTCTTCTCTTCAACTTTCCTTCAGAGTGTGCCTCATCTGGAGCTCATTCGACCTTTTCAGTTTGAATATTCTGATGCAGTTTAACCGTAACAGATTGGGCCTCTCCGGTGGTACTCTGTCCATTTTTTGATATGTTGATTTAGGCCTCCAGAATACGCTGGAGTAATACTCGTATATACTCGTAGCTGTATGTCAACAAATAAAAATTGTCTCCGGCTAAGCACTGTAAGTTGGTTTGGTTACAATGCGCTTTCATTCAATATGTTTTCGTCTGCTGCGTTGTCCATTTGGTATAGCCTCAAAATGACAAACTTTAAGCCGTTGCATGCCAAAGCACGACTTAAACCCTGGCCAAATAATTTGTAACTGGATTACTGTACTGAGGTTGGTATGTGGGATATTCTATAGCAAGTATGTTTCTAACAACAACAACATCACAGTGCGCTCTCTAAGATCCCTTCTGACATGTTGTTCGGGCTAAAATTTGGAAAATTGCTAGAATCGTTTATTTACTTTGATCGATCGGAAAATCCTAATTTCTCTCTAAAATCAACTGAAACGGAAATGCCTGGTAAATAATTCAAGGACTGCACGTCAAGCACTAGTTCAAGTCATCTTCTGAATTTTTGTGAATCGAACATAGGATTCTGAAGTATAATTGTAAAATATATGCTGGTATTTTCTTTCGAAATAAATTCACTGATGGATTGACAAATGCTGTTTCGAAAATATTGGCCGGTTGACATCGTAAGATAGCAGTCTTGCTAGATTTCCGTTTGCAACCCTCATTTTTGGTTAACATATTGAATTGCTAAGCTTGTCTAATAGAATGATTTTAGCTTTTATTGCCTTATGCATAACAGTCTATTCTATGTTCTCTCGTTGCATAGAGTCAAGGATTGAGCAACTATAACCCATTTTTGCCTATACAGGATTGGGAGGTAGTATTGCATATTTGCATTGCAAATCATCGGGAAACTGATGGGTATAAAACTTGGTTTGAGACAAGAGTGCAACAATCAAATTCGTGATGTAGCCAACGTAAAAGTAAACCATTATGCATTAGGCTCAGTACACCTGATTAAACTAACTTAGGATAATACCTAGAATAATACAACGCATTATACAATGAATAGTTGAGACCTCAAAGTTAACAATAATGTTGTTTTGCTTGCATGGCCAATGCCGTTATTCCCAAGCTAGTTCAACAGATGTTTTTGGAGCAATTCTGCTGCTGGACTTTTCTATGCTGCTTATATTAGTTAGTTTAAGTTTAGTTCAGTTTATTTATTTATTGTCTAAGTAGATATTTTGACGATGGTAACAATAATGATGACGATGCTCATGGTATATTATGCACTCACCCACGACGCCCTCTTTACCGGACACGGCTCATTCCGTCCGAGTTAATGTCCCACCCTATTCCGAGTCTGTCGGATTTCCCATATCTCATTCTGACCAAGCTGCCTCACCACGCGCACTATTCCCTCCAGTTTCCTGTCGCTTTTTCGTTTCATCAGAGTTCAGAATTCCCTTTTTTTAGGTTTCCTCACTTACATAGGTATGAAGAAAAGGTAGGTACCGATATACATTGGTCTTAAATGTTTGCAAATTATAACGACTAGAAAATGGAGAGCTTGGCAGGGCATTCCATAAGCTTAGGCTTAGGAACGAATCACCATATTTTAGAGTACACACTCATGCGGGCTTGAGTTTGAAGTGATGAGCATTCATAGCAAGACTGGTGTTACGGTTAAAAGTTAGCAAAGGCTGAATGCTACTGGCGATTTCTATGCAGCATTGCGGTGGAAATAGGGATAGAACAAAGAAAAGCACGAGACATTACGTCAGTGTTCGAAGGTGTCCCTTGTTCGAGTGACATTAATATCCCCTATGAGTTTTACCGCACGGTTTTGTATCCTACATATATAGCAGGTGCAGATATGTCTTAGGCGCACCTGACCAAATGTGGGGATTGTACTCCAATTTTGGGCGGACGAATACCTTATATATTAAAGCTTGATCAGAGTATTGCTTACATCGTTTAAGGAAACCTAGACATTTCACAGCATTTTGGCAACATCAAATATGTGGTCATTCCAACGTGGGTTGTTATTGACACACATACCGAAAATGGAAAGTTTTTCCGTTTCAACGATGCAAGTGCCATTCATAGACAATGACTGAGTGTGTAAATTTCACTGCAACGACATAGGGCAGCATTGTGTTCTGAAAGCATTAAATTCCACTATGTGGAATGTGGATAGTTTCCCAATTGGTTATGCTTTTAGTATCCCTTGGCTTACGCTGTAGGGACTTAAGTTTGGGATCGAATATGAAAAGCAGAGAGTACTGTCGTCAGCAAAGAAATATATTGGATTATAAGTAGCAGACAAGTGATCATTGTTAAAAATGAAAAAGAGTGTCGGAAACAGAACGGAGCCCTAGGGCACACCAGCATTAGTTTTGTGAATATCAGACTTGAAACCTTGAATTGAACGTTCCGAAAGGTAATTTATAATCCATTGAAGAAGAAAGACATCGATCCCAAAAACACACATTTTCGACAAAAGAGCCTGATTCCAAACTCCTTGAAATGCCTTAAAAATATCAGGTATAACTTTCGTCAGATTGCTCTTTGGTTCCACTTTTCGGTGATACTTGCCGTCATGGACATGGACCTTTTGCTACAAAAACCGTACTGCGTGCATTGAAAAGTTTTCGTGTTTCGAAATTCTCATGAGCTGACTATTTATCAGCGTTTTTATAGCCTCAGAAAGAAGTGACGTAAGCGCAATTGATCTATAGGAGGAGTGGGAGAAGATTCGCCTTTTTTAGGGACGGGCTGGACAAATGCTGTTTTCCATCTGCTTGGAAAGAGTGCTGAGAAGGAGTGGTGAGAAAGCTAACGCAGTGGTTTTGCCATTGTGGAAGAACTCCCCTTCGAAAGAAGGATTTTGATCTTTAAGTACTCTTATTACAACACGAGTGCAAAAGTGGATCCGTCCCATTGAATATTCAGCGCACTCAAGTCTAGGTGGAAACAATCTGGAAGTATTGAGCTGGCCGCAAAGTGTGCAGCAAGCAGATTGGCCTTGTCCAAAAACCTGACATATCATTCATGAGTATTGGAATGGAGGATGGGGCAGAATTTCCTATGTTTCTGACGAACCACCAACAAATCTTTACTACTTTTGAGAGTATTTTTTGCCTCAGTTTTTGTTCGTATTGAAACGCTTAAGAAAGGAGTTGCAGTCATTCGTTTGAAATTTTTTCGGTTTTCCTCTGTCTGGTTGCTTTTGTAGGATGAAATATCTTTTCTCTAACCCTGACAGCTTCTTTACAGCTCGAGTCGTACCACGCCCTTTCTTTTGGTTTGATACTCTTCCATTATTGAGGATAAAACATCTCATTCCAAAGAGAATAGAGTCTCTGATCATACTAGCAGGGCGCATTCACGTCGTTATCGAGGCTACCATTGGCTTTCTTGTATTGCCATACTGTTCTTTTAGGAACTTTTCTCTAACCCCATTGGTAGGAGCACGAGAAATTAGCTGATATGACACAATGGTCCGATGAGCCTAAATGGAAAAGCACATCAACAGTGTACTTATCAGGGTGAGAAGTTAAAAACAAATCCAGGGTGTTAGAGTACCGTGAACTAAGGCCATACTAATGATGAACTAATGATTTAATTGCGTTAATCCACTTTCAAATGCGAATTAACACCATAATCCACTTATGCATTGAAAACTAACTCCATCACTTAAATGTGAACTAACGCCTATAGTGTTAACTCACATTTGAATGTGAACTAATGCCATAAAATGCTTCTGAGCTCTGAAGCATAGCCAGTGCAATATAACAGTTTTGATAAAACGTTATCAGTCCAATCTCTCACCACGATCGGCTCACGTTTAATTTCCAAATCGATCTGAATCAGTGCGAATTTAAATTTATGCAAAAATGAGCGAACTGGAATACGTGTTTATTAAGGGATTTCGGAAAAATAGTCAATGGTTACTCATTCGAGACGAGAATCAATTGCACAAATAGAAATATGAGCGAAATTGTATAGTATTACGTGTGCTATAACAGCAATTGTCCAGTGAATGTTGCCGTGGATTTAAACAATAAAGGAAAGTGCAGAAAAACAAACCAGTTTCTTCATAATCACGGAGATCAAGAACAGTTAATTAAAAAACTAGAGTTGTTAAATGAGATAAAACAGAATTATGAAAATATATTATTGAAGCGAAATAACATTCGGGATGTGTTTGATAACACTTGTAAAAGATTTAAAGGTAATAATTCTTCAATTGTTTTTGAAAAATAAGAAGAAATCTTTACAAAATAAAAAGCAAGATTTTTCTAAAACCGCCTTTATTTTGTTGGTGGTGTAATTGAATTGTTTGCCGATGTAAACCTCTTGAAGGAATTTGGAATATCTCGATTTGGGGAAACTAAAAATTTGTATCGTAACACGGTTATAGAAAGAAACTTTGTTTACACTATTTTTTTGTCAGAGTATATTGTTGAGCTTATAAGCAACTTATAACGAACTTACGAGTACCAGAAAGTCTCGCAAATATATGGCGGATGGAACATTTTCAATTGCACCAAATGGCACTGTCTTTAAGCAAGTTCTTATAATCCATTATGGGTATGTTGAATATGTACATAAGTGGGTACAAAAGTGTGAGGAAATAACTTCACTCAACTGAGATATAAATGCAATTTTAAGATGTGAAGCTATTTTTCCCTCAAATTGGGAACTACTCGTATTTGAGTATATTATAATTTCACTATATTATAATTTTTCTTATAATTTCATGTTTTTATAATATTTCTTACATACATATAGAGTCCCATATACATATACACACATAAACAGTGAGGTAGGTACGGGAGTGCCTCCTGCTTGGGGTTACTGTTGGATTTGGAGTAGGTGCGAAGTGGGGTATATGCGAAGTTTCTTTTGGATTTAAATCCAAAAATCAACCCCCAAGCAGGAGGTTGCAAGCGGGCAGCATGCGGCCTTAATACCTATTTCACTGTTTATACGCCATAAACTTTATATGCTTGCATATGTATGCATTTATGTCGATATACAAATGTATTAAGAAACATACATTATTAATTATTGGAGGTTGCTTCCCTCTTCATATTTTCGAGTGTGTACCAAGTTCTCATAAGAAGGTAAAGTTCGTCCCCACCTTTATAGGTGAGAAATAGCTTCACATTTTAAAGATGAGTGATGTTATTTCCCTGCATCAGGTATTAAAATATTACATTGTACTCCTATTTAAAAAGTGCTCATTAATTATTCGTTAATATTTTAGATATTTCATTTCATTTACATACTAATGTCTAATAAATCAGACGCTACTTATACTAATGCTTTGAAATTCATCAAAACAAATTTATTTGATTTAAAGCCAGATACGGTTCGAACAGACTTTGAAACAGCCTTAAGAAAAGCAATAAAAAATGTTTACCTTCAAGTTAAAATTTAACCTTGCTGGTTCCATTTCACGCAAGCAGTTAGGAGAAAAGCATTGCAAATTCCTGGTTTTATAAAATTTTTAAATAAAAATGACATTGTCGAAAGTATCTTTTAAAACCTTTTTATTTATGGAAACGTTATATTGGGTCGTACCACATGGAGTGTTCGATTTTCGCTCAGTCGAAAATAAAGTGGTACGTGTGCTTGACGTGTGAGAATTTTAGGGTTCGTTACAAGTACCGTTATTTTTTTTCTAGGAATTATTTACCATGCTGTCGGCAGCTCAAATTCGAACCCCCTTCCTTGGCAATGAAAAACATTAATGACGCATTTGAGGATGTAGCGGTAAACGAACGCACTACACGACGTTGGTCTGGAAAGTTCCGTTCGGAAGATTTCAGCCCAGAAAATGAACCTCGTGGGAAGCAATAAACATGAGAGTATCCCCAATATCAATAAGACGGCACGTTTCTCTCATAGGAAAGGTAAAGAAGCTCGATAAGTGGATACCCCATGAACTGAACGAATCCCAAAAACTACGGCGCCTGGAAATCTGCTCATCGCTTACAGTAAGAAATCAAACTGAGCCGTTTTTGCACCGGATAGTCACCTGTGATGAAAAGTGGATACTGTATGATAAACGTAAAAGATCTGGGCAGTGGTTGGATGCAGATGAAAAACCAAAACACACCCCCAAGCCCGATCTTCGTCAAAAAAAAAAATGGTGAAAATTTGGTGGACATCGAAAGGACTAATCAACTTTTCATTTCTTCAACCAGGAGAAACAAAAACGCTATCAAATATTATGAGGAAATCGACATCCTGCGTTGGTCAATAGGCATGGTCCAATCCCTTTGCATGACAATGCTAAACCGTATACCTCACAAGTAACGGTGCAAAAACTGTTGCAGTTGGGATTTGAAAATTTTCCTCATCCACCGTACTCTACTGATATTTCCCTGGATTCATTTTGCCGGCAGAAGGTCTTCCAGAACCGAGCAGAAGCTATAAAAGCTTTTGAAGATTTCATTGCCTCAAAAAGTCAGCACTTCTACGAAAAAGGAATATTTGACCCTGTATCGCGTTGGAAGAATGTCATAGATGCCGACGGATGCTATTTTGATTGAAGAAAAATGTACGGAAAAATAATATTGGCTTACGTTAAAATGGGACATTTCATGTTCTACAACGCAGTAAGTTGTGAACATTTCATCACACTGCAACTAGTATAAACTAACGAGAAATCAAAACTAAAAAGTCTAATCGAATAAATGTGCTATCTGTAAATGTATGTACATAAGACCAAAGGTTTTAGTTAAGTTAATTAATTTTAATTAGATATAGAGATCTGGAAGATTATTCTGCAACTCATAATTTCCATCATAATTTATCTGAAGAAGTAGACCGCACACTGAAACTGGAAGACTTTCAGTTAGCAAGCGAAAGTGAAATATTTGAGTGCATAACATCAATTAAATCCAACTCAGTAGGGAGAATAACATTCCGATAGGTTTCATAAAATTAATCCTGCCTCAAATTATTTCTCACCTCACTCCCTAAAATGTGGAAAACTGCTAAGGTTTTACCAAGCGTCAAAAAACGGAATCAAACATTACCTGCTGATGCATTGGAGAAAATTTCACCAAAACAAGACGACTAGACTAAATCACAGCTACTCTACTACTATGGTCAACTTACTTGAGGAGATCAGACAAGATTTTGATAAGGGATATGTTTCGTTTCTGTGTGTATTAAATTTTTCTAAAGCGTTCGATTCTGTGTCGTAAGCTTAAAACTCAGTTCCGGTTTAGCGATAGGGCAGTAAGGCTAATCAGGAGTTTTCTCTCCTTTAGATTTCAAAGGGTATTCTCTGATGAACGTTATTCATTCCTCAGAGAGCTCAAGCAGGTCTCAATTTTGGGTCTGCATATTTATAAATGACCTCCCATCTGTGTGCAAGTGGGCTTCAGTCCACCTATATGCAGATGTTGTCCAACTTCATCTAGGCCCCACTGCAGACTGGGTGAATTAGCTCTTCTTATGAATGAAGATCTTAAACTCATTCAAACTTGGTCTGAAGCTAATGACTAAATTAAATTTAAACCTATTGCCTAACATCTACCTTAACAATAAGAAAAATCAAGCTGCAGATTCTGTCAATAGCATTGGCTATTGTTTGTAGTTGATCTGGATATAACTATACCAATAGGGTCATCAGCTGTATATACGGACATCTTCGCTAATTGTAGCTCAGTGCTTCTTTTCCTCCACTGCAAACGCGTCAAAAGCTGGTAAAAGTGCTAATTTTGCCTTTAATAACCTACTCTGAGGTTGTTTGTAGTAGTCTTGGTTCCCAATCTCTTAGTAAATTGTAAGTGACCCCAATGATGCACTGCATTATATTCACGGCAGTCATAGATAGGACCATATGTCTGGTTATGTGAGAGCTTTATTAGGCTGTAGTCTCAAAGAATACATCTGTGCAAGAAATTGTATTTTTCTACAAAAAGCTATTTATAGTCAGTATCCATCCTACTTGTAGAACAGATTATGTTTTACTAGGTCCCACAGAGTTCTTAATTTATCTCCTCGTAGTAATTACCTTAACTCCTGACGTCCTTTTTTCGTTCATGCCGTAAGATTATGGAACTCATTACCAACCCAATTTAAATCTAATAGAAATCCGTCAAAATTTAAAAGTGTAATCCTCTTTTATTTCCTTTATTTCTCACTACTACACTCCAAACCTAAGCCCACTTCCTACTTCTTAATTCCTTGCATCCTGAAAAGCATTTTCCCCTCAATATCCATACTTATTTACCTTTAACCTTTAAATGAATTTAATAAATGAAATGAGATATCCAGAAGGGTATATTTATCTACAATAAGTGATTGCGAGTCTTCGGGTCTGCCCATTGGTGTCACTTAATTTTACTGCTTCATGGTTGATGTGGTGTCTCAGATCTGTGAAGTGCGTTCTCGCGTATTTAGAAATTGTCCCCTCTACAGTATCTAGATTAAGATGAAGTTATATGTCAGTATTCCTCATATACCATGGAGCTCTGACAATGTCTCTAACGACTTTATTTTGGAATCTTTTA
Source organism: Volucella bombylans (assembly GCA_949129095.1). NCBI lineage: Eukaryota > Metazoa > Arthropoda > Insecta > Diptera > Syrphidae > Volucella > Volucella bombylans. The sequence goes on along the minus strand of OX422141.1, from coordinate 162,997,644 downwards.
ATTATGGCAATATTTATTTGGGAAGTACATCTCCATAGGAATTACCTTGTTTAATTCTAAAATATCTGTTTGAAAGGTACGATAAGGCCTTCATGCCAAACTTTACCAAATGCCCTTGCTACGTCCAAAAATACAGCTGACCATATAATTTTTTCCATCAGAACTTTTTCGACGACGTCGGTAATTCGGTGTACCTGTTCTATGGTAGAATGTCTATCTCTGAAACCAAATTGATGTATTGGAATTATATTTCCACCTGTGATAAAAGGGCTTAACCTCTTCAGAAAAACCTTTTATAATACTTTAGACAAAATTGGTAAAAGAGAAAAAGAGGATGATGGTTCGTGAGGATCATTTCCTGTTTTGGGTATAATAATGACGTCTGCTACTTTCCAATGACAGTGAACATTGTTCAAATTAAAACGCACGTTTATTAAAATTGCCATTTTAAGTTAAGGCTCTTGGTGGTATATTCTGTAAGACTTCGGTAGTTATTAAATCGTAGCCAGGTGATATTTTTCGCTTCATATGATTCTCATGCATTTTCGGCATTTGTCTTAGTCAAGGTGTTCCTTGATCTTATCGGCTATAAGCTCCCTTACAAATTTGTGAAATGATTGGTTTTTGAACTCCTTTAGTTAAGGTCTTATCAGTTCAGTTGATCAATTGAGCTGTGACCTGTAGAGCAGATATCTCGTTTGCTGCCATTTTTTTCTAATCTTTCTCTATTCAGCTATTAGATTTTTCATTATCAGTCTTGGGTATTTAACTTCACTTGGATTTTATTGACTTCTTCAAGAATGATGAAGATTTAGAAAAAACAATTGACTTGCAAAATTTAATCGATGGCAATGTTTTCCTTTATGAGCCAAAAATAATTTCTAGAACAGACAGAGATAAATTAATAAGGGAAACTGTAGAGGAATTTTAACTTTATTTGATGTTTTAAATCGATTTACACATGAAAATTTATCAGAATTCAATAATTCAGTTTTTATATGATACGAGTAGATGACGACAAAGATTTGGTTGACAACGAAGATGATTCTGATGACTCGTCGAATTGCAATACCCTATCAAGTAATTCGAGTCAAACATCGACACTTTTTTGTGAAATATGTTGCCTAAACTTAAAATCAATTCTTCTTTTACCTTGCAAAGATTTCAAATTATGTTCTGATTGTTTTAGATAAAGTTAAAACAAATTATGAGAAACGCAATGTTGTGATACTCTGTCCATTTTGCAGTCAACAACATTCTTTTGAGTCAACAACAATCTTTTGTTAAATTTGAAATAATTCAATATGTTTTTCCATTTACTCAACTAATATTGAATTTGATGATGTAGTCATGATTAAAAAACTATGAATATATAAATTATTTCGAAATTTAATTTTGTTATTTGAAAACATGTTTGTGTATAATGTGGGGGAGCTTTTTTCTACAAGGATCACCCCAAATGTAACTAATGTGGGTTAATGCGAATTTGTGACTAATGGTTTGTCAGTTTATTGAAAAGTAAAATCAGGTTTAAATATTTTTTTTTCATCGTAATTTAAGTTAATAACGCTCATCCTTATTTCTTCAGACCATATACATGTGTAATTCAAATTATTGAGAATGCTGCGAGTGGCTTTAATTCGCATTCAAATGAGAACTAAGGCCACTTTCTAAAACGTACTAACACCATATGACGTTGGTTCTCATTTGAAAGTGAAATAAGGCCATAAGTGGATTATGATGGGGTGGCCGTGGTGACCCTCACTCGGAGGGTCCAGGTTCGAATCCTGCCCATGGCAAGTCAGATTTTCATTTGTGTAATTGGAACTCAGACAGAAATATTCTGCGTGCGAAGGCATAACACTGACACGTAGATTTGGCTGTTGTAGAGTTTCAAGCACAGAAAAAAATACTGTGAATTATACCTCGAATCACTCTGAGTGAAGAAAAACTCTCCGTCCTATTCGGACTCCCACCCCTGGAGAGCGAATATCGAAACCAAACAATTTTCCTTTCTCCTCCTTCTACCTTTCCGCCCGCTCCATGGCAACAGTAAAATGTATCTAACCCCTTAGGAGCGCGTAAATTATAAAAAAAAAAAAAATTACGTTAATTCGCATTTGAAAATGGATTAACACCATTAGTTCATGTCACCAGTGTTGGCGGTATGACTATCAACGTCTCGTATTCGCGTGGGCCCATGTACAACCTGGGTCTAGTTATTTTCCTCGGCGAAGATCTCAACACACAGTCCTTCGGGTGTTGTCTGTCCAGAATGTCGAAGTCACCCAGAATTGTGTATATTGAAATCGCCCGTAATAACGATTTCAGTGTGAGGATACAGGGATAAAATTATTTGTATGGATTCAGACAGTCAGACAAACTCGTTAAATGTAGAATTGCTGTCCAGTTTAAGGCTCCTGTAAATAAAACAGTAGTGGATAATTTGCTTTACGTAGATGAAATTTTAACCACATGAAATTGAATTCCGGATTGGAACATGGATCACATTGTGGCGGAGTTTGGTAAGCTACATGACTACGCTCGTAAATGGCTAGTCCGCGGTGGGAAAACATTTTTTTTTTTTGTTTTCCGAGGGTAGGTGTGAAAATCTTCATAGACACTATGAACCAACCCGGTGCTCATAGTAGTGTGAGATTCTTACTCACTAATTCTTATCGACTACAACTAAGTTACCTTATCAAGTAGTTTCCGTTTTAAAAAATATTCGCGTGGGGCAGGTAGCTTTCCAGCAAAAGCACCTGCTAGTACCGCTATTATATGCAGATAGTTCGTATCGCGCCAGATCAAACGATCTCGTTCTTTGTAATCGACGCACTAAGTTTGTCTCATCCTGAATTTGGAGTATTTTATTATTGCAATGACCATGAAGACGAATACGGAGCTTTCGAGCAAAGTACATTATTTCTTTCTCGACGGTAACTATTCCTAAGTATCTGTGGATATCACGGTTTCCGATATATAATACCATGGGCATTCACGATTTCTCTTAGAACTTTGTTTTAATAGGTTTGGAGAATATTTCGGTTGCTTGGTTTAGTACAACCCGTCCATACAGGTTTTAGCACTTGCTGATAGATGAGCAGTTTGTTATGTGTGCTTAACTTGGTATGCCTTCCTAATAGCCGATACATTTGTCTGAATTTATTTTCAAGTTCATCACGTTTCTTTCTAACATGCGGCCTCCATTTTAGTTTTACATCTAATGTCATTCCTAGATACTTTGCTTCATTTGCATATGGTATTTGTACCGAGTTAATGAAAATGGGAAGGTTGTTTCTTTTCCGGTAAGTAAAATTAACATAAGTAGATTTGGTCTCATTCAAAATAATTCGCCAAATCTTTGTCCACTTGTAGATTTTATCCAAAGCCGTTTGTAGCTTTCCAGTAGCTAACTCGACTGAAGTATCTTCACTTCCTTGTGGAACTCCAGCAGCGATATCTTTAAATTCCGAGTATTCGGTGCCGTGTTTAACGCGAAAAATGCTGTTTTCCAGGTACGATTCCAGAATCTTATACAGCTCGCTCGGAAGAACCTGACTTATCGAAGGCTTGAGACACGTCAAGAAGAACGCTAGAACATATCTTTTTCCCCTCTAAGGCTTTCTCAATTTCATTCGTAATTCTATAAACCTGGTCAATTGTGGAGTGCTTAGTTCTAAAACCGAATTGACGTCTCTCTTCAATGATCGGTTGCAAGCGCTTCAATAGGAGTTTTTCAAATATTTTAGATATTATCTGCAGAAGCGATATGGGTCTGTAGGACTTTCTTTCGTATAGAGCTTTGCCTGGTTTAGGGACCATTGTAACTTCGGCAATTTTAAATTGGCTTGGAACGATAATCTTTGCGGCGGCATTTATAAGTTGGAGCAGTTTGAACAGGGCTTTCTTTGGCAACTCCTTGAGAATTTGACTAGTTATTAAATCATACCCAAGGGCCTTGTTATTTTTTAATTTTTTAATTGCTTGGTTAAGTTCTCCTAGCAACACTGTTTTTATTCTAAAGTTGTCCGGAGCCGTAATTATATAACTAGAACCTCATGTTAAAGCCTGTCCATCAGAAGGTTTCCTTTTGCCCATTCGCCATTATTTTTTCTTATCGGAGGAAATTGCATTTGAGGCTTTTTTATTCCTCTCATGGCTTTCCAGAGGGAGTAATTTGAACTTCTTTCAGCAGTCAGACCTATATGTAGAGATATTCCGATTTTTGTAATCTCGTATTGCTTCTTTCAATTTGTTGCATAAGTGGTTCAAGTATGTTTTACGCTGTGTATGTTGCCATCTTTTGCGGGCTCTCCTCTTTTCTCTCACTAGTTCTTTTATTTCCGGCGGATATTTTATTTCATTACTTGCTTCCTTTTTTCTCCTACTGGGAGTGTTTTTCCAGGCAGCGTTCTGCAAGACTTTGATGAATCTGTCGACTTCGTCTTCTATTTCGTTTTTTGTTTTTAGCGACACGTTTAGAACAATAAGTTCATTGTAGTAGTTTCTAAAACCGTCCCAGTTAGTTTTGTTGTTAGTTAATCCAGGCGCCACTTCTTTCTTAACTAAGTGTATGCTTTGTGCCAAAATGACTGGTGAGTGATCTGAGGAGAGATCATACCTTTCCTCGATGTTTGTAGAGATTGTGGCTACTCCCTTTGTGGCAAAGAAGTCTACAAGATCGGGTGTCTTTATTATATCCGAAGGGCAATATGTTGGTTTTCCTGTCGAGAAAAAGTCAACTCCAAATTGCATAACGGCTTCATAGAAGTCTTCAGAAGGTATGTTTCGAATGAAAATCACCACCAATTATAAAATTCAGTCCGAGTGAATCAAAGATACCTTTAAAGTCATTCCTTTCTAGCTTGCATCGCGGAGAACAATAAATGGATGCGATGTTGTAGTGCAGGTGGTTATGTTTTACGCGGGCAGAACTTAACAGCATTGCATCATATTTATAGAATTCTCAATACAATCTTTAATGAACAGTGAGGATCCGCCTCTAGCATTTTCTGGTGGATGGTATGCATGATAATCACAGTATCCCTTTAGTTCCACAAGAGGTTCTTTCCTCAAATGAGTTTCAGAAATCAAGCAAATGTCAATGTTGGCTTTTCGTAAGAACACATCGAGTTCGTCGAGTTTTTTAATAAGGCCGTTTGCGTTCCACATCAATATTTCAAGCAGATGTTTCATATTCGTACTTGATATCGAGTTTTACGTATTTACTTCTCGAGATTGCTCAATTTTTCAACTAAGAATTTATTTGTTCTGCTTTGCTCCACAAGTGTCGTGAGAATTAGGGAGAAAACGTGTGCCACTAGATTTGGCGTAACACCGCTTTTTTTATTTTCTTGCAACGCTGCTTGTGCATATGTTAGCAGGTCGGCTTTTCCTTTGTTATATACTAATATATGTATATTATTGTGTATAATGTCTATTTGTGTGTATGTTGTACTGTGTATGTAGGTTAGGTAGACTAAGGTTTATTTTAAGTTAGATATTAAGTTTTTATAAAAACAAAAAATTATGTCCATATGCAAAGTTTTTTGTTAGCAATTCTTTTTACTTAGCCTTAAGTATACAATATAAATAATTCCAAATAAAATGTTAATAAAGTCGAAAGACATAGATATAAGAATTTAGAGTAGCTTAGAGTGCCTGTGTGGGGCCAGTAAGTTAGTATAAGATTGTTAAGTAATTTTATGCTAGCATTTAAACATTTTTTGTTAGTATGTAAGAGTTATTGATTCGAAAATAAAATGCATCTAAAACTAACTAAAACTAAACGGCTTTTCCTTTGTGATCCTTTTTTGTATGTCCTTCGACTTTAGCACGACGGATTTTCAATCTTTCACTGCCTTTTGTTTAGCAATATTTGGTTTATTTGTAGTTGCTTTTGGGTTTGGGCGTAAGGTTTTTTTAAGCGTGTCGCGCCTTTTTTGGAGTTCTTTCGCCTCTTCACTTCCGCGATAGTTTGCTGGTTGCTTTCCTTGGCAATTTATGCAAGATGGTGGAAGTTCTTTATTTAAGCTGCACTCTTCTGAGAGATGTTTACCGGCACATTTTACATAACGCGGCTCTTTTTGGCAGTAAGTTTGCGTATGATTGAAGCCTTGGCAGCGCTTACATTTCCGGATACATCTTTGACTACGATATTTAGAATAGTTTTAGTACTATAGATATCTACTTTATTTTCGGACTTATCAAAACTAATCATAAACAGTGGAAGTACCCGGATACATCTTTGACTACGATATTTAGAATAGTTTTAGTACTATAGATATCTACTTTATTTTCGGACTTATCAAAACTAATCATAAACAGTGGAAGTACCCGCTTAACCAAGATTTCCTCGTCTTGCTCTGTTTTTTTATTTTCTTTTTTAATAATATTTACGACGTCTAGAACTTTAAAGACCTTTGCATGGAGGTCGCTTATAATGTCATCTTTAGTGCACGAAGGGTGAAGTCCTCTCGCTACTACACGTAATGGTCTTTCTGACTTGTTCTCCAAAATGTACCATTACCATGTTCGGTGATCATCGGAGTCGTCGACGTTAATTTTCAACACATTGTTACGCAGTGATGTAACCTTATACTTAGATTTTAGCGTTTCTTTGAGAAAGCATCTATCTGTCTAAAACCCCAACAACGTTGATTGGAGGCGGAAGACGTAATTTTGTTGGGAGTTGCTTTTATCTGGAACGACTTCGGATGAAGAACTTTACGTTTACAGCTTTACGTTTCTTAGACGGTCTTTTCTTGGTAATCCAATTTGTTTCGCGTGGAAGCTCTTCTTTGTCCGTATGGTAATCGCGACTAGTTGAACGGGCTGGACTGCGTTCTTAGGCTTCGTTTATATGCATTTCTTTCAGAGTCTTGTTTTCTTAACGGAGTAAATCTACTTCTTTTCTGAGCTCTTGAAAAAGTAGCTCCATTTGTTTAAGCTTCGAATGGAGTGTGTTGTTTTCCTTCTCCAGGCTTTTGTTACTCGCTGAGTCCGTTTTTTCGCGCGTAGGCGCTTAGGCGCTTAGAGCGGACTTCTTTCCCAGGAGACATTCGATGTTGGTGTTGGAGATAGTGGTACCCTTGAATTTTTAGAGAAGGGATCAATCGACTGCGATAAATTCGTTTTAGTTTTCTGCGTTATTTGAGTTGTTTGTATTATTTATTTTATTTGTTTTGTTTTTATTTAGGTCCCACGAGTACGGGGAAAGGAAGTCTACCGTATCAGAGATCCTTGGAATGCGGTAAGGCTATAACCAGAGGACGCCAGGTATCCAGAGGTCACATTAGTGGCATTAGTTCGTAGCTAGGTAGCTTCAGATCAAAGTGATCTGAGAGGTGTGGGCGGGGATCTACCTGTGTTTCACTAAGTACCAAAACTGCTGGTCGGTTCTTACACACGTGGACGTACGCAGAAAAGCGATTATTTTTTAGCGTTTTTAGAGTATATTGGCGCGTGATTCCGTAGTCATAATCACAAACAACCCAAAAAACGTAAACACCGACTATGCTAAGCAAGGCCTGTGAAATGAAAATTCTGAAGTTGGTTTACCGAATCAAATCGTTGGCACTGGCCGTGCCATAAGCAACAGTACTTCGACCAGGTGCGAAAGAGTTGGGTTCGGATACTTGCACTCTCTGATATTTTTTTATTTTCCCTTTTCCGCTGCACTGCAGTATTGTTTTTTCGGTGGTTTTGTTTTTGGCTTGTTTTTATTTATAAAATGATAGAATACCAACATGTTTTTATTCTGTTTGAGCAGAACACTCAGATAAGGACCAGTTCCGTAAACTCCTTTGGAGCAGGTTTGAAGAATACACAAGTAAGAAGCTAATTCAGTCTTCGAAGAGTGCCTCTTATAAAGACTTTTGCAAAAAGATGGAAACACTTGGTGAAAAAAGCAGATTGGTCAAAGTGCTTAGGAGGTGCTATATCAGCTATATTGGTAAAATTCAGAAGGTCTGACGGTACCTACACCGAGTTGAAAGCAGAGACTGTCATGCTTGAGCCTTACTTCTTGGAAAATTTGATCAAAACCAAATACTAACATATAAGTGAGCTAAGCAACATAACACGCCTTAGGTGGTATCTGCCAAAGGTGGATCCCTCATTTGATGTCTGCAAGTCGCCTGACACCGATGGCATATATCCGTTTATGCTACAGAAAGATACAGACTAGCTGCTGGCAACTCTGAAGATATTGTACTTCTCACTACACTGGTATACATATCGAAGTTTGGCGCACAGAAAAAGTCACCTTTAAGCCGAAAATCAACATGCTCGTCAAAAGCTTCAAGCCATCAGTCTGGCTTCCTTCATGTTGAAGAGAACGGGAAGAATGGTCGAACTTCACATGCGCAAAACCACTTTGCACATTCCCAGCAGAGCTGAAGATCCTGGGAGACTACACTTCAAAAATTGGTGGGAATAACTAACTGATGTGTAACTCGGCTAGACAACAGGGCATTACAATGGAGCGTGTTGATTGACTCACCAATTCACCAATTGAAGCAGGCGCTCAGCTAACATACCTCTCCAGCTAGCATAGTCTTTTGCCACCGGTTGCGCACACGAAGTTGGCTGAATTCTCTTCCACTTGTGTGATCCACCTACGATGAGGTCATCCTGTATCATTTCGTACCTCTGATTTAGATTCGAAAACTTTCTAGACCAGGGCGTTGGTGTCCGCGAGTTCAAACTAACCTAGTCACCTAAGCTACGTTATCCAAGCTTTTCTGACGCGGTCTATATCACTGTACAGCCTGTAGAATTTGTTGTTAAAACGAAACGCAAATGGAATCAAAAATTACCCGAAGAACTTTTCTCTCGGAGCTTCAGGGAGCATTTTCATCCTCTTTCGTCAGTATGAACGCTGGAAAGTTGAGAACGTCCTTTTGGCTGTTCGCCCATGGTGATGTTTAGATGTCGATATTGCATGTCCCCCTTTGCTGGCAATATATACTTTGTTTTTCCTTTATTGACCGCTAAACCCATCTCGATAATCGCAAGCTCTCCATTGAAAGCTCGATTTGTTCTTCCCACGGTGTCCCTGCAGTTTTGTTTCTGGTTTCATACAATTCTTTCAAGAACGATACTGAAAAAGTCACATGACAATGCATCGCTTTGTTTAAGGCCTTTCTAACATTGAAGATCTCGGTTTTGTCGCTATCGTCCTAGAAGAAGCAGCGTGCATTCTCCATCGTCATCTTGCATGAGTTTTGCAGGGATGGTAAAACTAGACATGACTATATAGAGTTCGTCCTTTAGACGCTGCCATATGTGACTCTGAAATCGATGAAGAAGTGATGTGTTACTTATGGAACTCCTGGGTTTTTATCCAATATCTCCCGTAATGTGAATATTTCAGCCACATTGATAGGGGGCTGTAAGACTGTTGCCAAAGGAAGATTTATTCCCCTGAGCTCAGTTCATCTCCTGTCTAGAATCGAACCAACAATGCGTTTCCAAAGATGTTGGTGTAGAGGCTGTGTCTCCCCGAATAATTGCCAAAGATACCTTTTTTACCTTGTAGAAGGAGTCGTTGGTAAGGTCGTTTTTCTCATCTGTCGGGTGTGGGCGTCTATGAGGCTTATATTAGCGAAGTTATCCTTTAAGCGAATGGTCATGTGTGGTTCGCTTATATGCCTGAAGCACTTATTCCCTAACGCTTCCTCTCACGGCGATGATGCGACTTCTGTCTTTCTCGCGCTCGTTGACATTAGCCGTCCCATAGTAGATATCGTTTTGTCTGGTCCATCGATTAGCACTTTTGGATGGCGGTTACGCCTGATTTGTAGCAATTGAGCATCTCCGCAAGTTGTTCGCCTCAATGCAGTCTGTTATGTGCAGATCCGAAGATCGTTGTTCTTTAAACGTTTACCAGTTTCGTCAAAAGTGAATCCGTTATTATCCGAGGCTATTGACTTGTTCGTCACAGTTTTTATCTCTTCCGTATTGAGTAGTGAGTCCTATGATGGCATAGGCCAGTATAATACTATTGGTCGGCCATGCCCTTGCCATTTTTTCCCGCATGTATAAGGATTTACTCATGCTGTTACCGGGGACCACTACTTGGAGGTAAGGCAAGCACTACACTATAATCTTGATTGTTGCGCTGCTGGCGCAATCCAAGTCAAAGGACGGTCAGCAGTTTAATGATTAATCTCAATATCCTATGTGTCGTCTGTATGAAGGAACAGTATTTCATGAATAATAAATAAAATCGGGTCTTGACGGATATAATATGTGGATCTGGTGTGTTTTTGGAGGACGAAATTGTTAGATTTTACTCCTCATTATGAAAATTTGCGTTTGTTTTCCAGCAAGGGTCTCAGGTCACAAAGTAATCACCGAAAATGAGTTGGCCGAAGAATTCGTTACGCAAGACTCAGAAGAGAGAGAGGAAAGACTGTACACTGCTTACTGGAGTTGTGACGAGAGTCTACGCTTTTTCTAAGCACTTAGCTATGATTAGGCATAGTGAATGCATCAGGCCGCAAATATTCGGCGCTGATGTGCCACTCTCTCAATGAAGCGATTTTTCATTCTTCTTCGAGGGACTGAAGAACTTCATTAAAAGAAACATGTAATGTACCAGTACTTTGTTTAAGTGATCCCTTTCGGCAGAAAAAGGAAATTACTTAAGTCTAGCACAGCAGAGGTTCCATTTTTGGAGGTTCAACACTTTTTTCTGTGTTTGATGCTGAAACCTCTAGAAAGGATAGACGGTCAGTAAAATTGGTTTCGATTTCTTCCAATTTGGCCGTCATAATGTTATCTATGGTATATTAAAATACTCCCATCTTAGTTGTAATCCGGGGCATTGTTTGCAGTTCAGAATTCAGGCTGTCAAAATACTGCGACATTTGTAGCAATCATCGTAGATATAAGTCCTCTTCTCCCGGTTCATCACCAGTGGAAATAGTTGTATAGCAAACAAGGATCTCGGCCAGTTGTTGAGCTGCATGTACCCTGTGTGCTAAGTGTTCCAAAATATCATATGTGGATCCGAGAATCATTCTCTTTATTTCATTTTCCGTAGTCGTCAACATTAAAGCTGTTCTTATGCAGCACATGTTGTTATATCTGAACTCGGTTTGTTTGCTTGTTGCAGGGATATGAACGTCGGATCCATTAAATATGTCCGAAAAGTTCATATGGAGACTAAATGCAGCAGCTGATTCATGTAATAGATCGTTCAACTTTCGCCTGCAGATTGAGAGAAGGAAACATTTGAGACTCTTTTTAGACTTGGTGACCATAGAGGGCTTGAATGTGGCTTAAGGTTTCATTGTAGCCACATCAAGACTTACTTTGAAGGAAAATATTGCCCTCCTTGACCAAGTACTGAACGAAGTTAGATACCTTAAAGTTTGAAGTTACTCTGTGTTTAAGCATACTTGTGTCGGTTAGATTCATTCCTTAGTGTGGAATTAAGTCCTTTCAGGTTACGTGCATAGTGGCCAAATCAAAAAGACGCGTTCTCGCAGTCGCGTTTTGACATATAGAGCAGAAACAATGGGCTCTTATGGCGCAATCCGAAGTGTAACCTCAGGCGTTCCTGACACTTTTGATCGTAAATATCGTAACCTCGACATCAAAGCTCCAGTAGATTTACTCTCTACTATCAGCAATGCTGTCATTTTTGTAATTTGTTTCCCCTTTATTTTCGTGATTAGTTAGTTTACGTTAATTAATAAAATTTTGAAAACTTAAAATGCGTTTCAAACGAAAAACTTATTGATCTGGTCCGTGGTAAGGATTTCTTGTACAACACAAAGTCTCGCAGTTATAAGAACATCTTAAAACGAGACCAAACATGAGTCCCAATCGCTGCACAGATTGATAAACCACGTAAGTTGTTCATAACATATGTATGAATTATTCATTGAAATATTATAAATCACACCATATATGTATATGTTCTTTTTCAGTTGAAGAATGTAAACAGAGGTGGAAAAGCCTGAGGGAGCACTTTGTCCGTGAAAAAAAAAATTAAGCAACCTTCCAGTCGTGGCGTGTTGGAGCCAGAGAGTTGTACTCAGCGCTGGAGTTCCTTCACGAAGTTCTAAGACCAATCATGTAAGTCATCTTTAATTCAATTACAAAAATGCATCTCTTAGTAAAAGTGGAAACTACGATCCATCATAGTCACTGTTCTTAGATGTGAGTAGCGGTACACAAAAGGATTTTCTTCCACGCACACAAAGCAAGTTGTACGATTCTCACGAAGCATCTGAACCTCCAAATCGTTCGAAAAGGCTCCGATTAGGTGAATCCCCTGCAACCGAATTTTTTGGCAACCTATCTGAAGCATTTTCCCGGCGTGTTAATGCACCAGAGCTGGATGACAATGGTTTTTTTTAAGATGACTGGCAGGAAAAAGAAACAGTTACCGGAAACCGAAATCGTCTTCAAGCTAAAATTTTCAATGATGTCAACGAAGCAGTCTTTCCTTATTTAGACAAATAAAACATAAATTTTTATATTGAAATTTTAAATTTTATTTATTATTTTAAAATTTTATAGTTAAATAAATAATCTCTGAAATTATCACGCATTCTAAGAGCTGCTTAAGAAGAAACAATTTCGTCGTTGGTATTGTAAATATCGACATATTCTGACGGACAATATGCAGCAGCGTCATCCAATTTTATAAAATTATGTAACACATGCCTTTACAATGCGCTCCGAATTATCCAGTAAGGCATTTAATGTACTAGTATTTTGCAATACCTTGACAATAGAATGCCAAATTTAATTTCTCGTCATGAAGAAGTTTTCCCGGATGAAGACGCATTAAATAAGTTTTTAATGGAAACGCCGGATCACCAACCAAATAGCTATTACAAATGTAATTTGAATTTGGGAGTTTGGTTGGAGATGGTGAGAGTCTTACCAAAAAGTTTTTTATTAAAATATAAATATATACAATAGTTTAGATTTAAAGTTATCTCTAGATAAAGATACATCTATGTCTCTATAAACACTGTTGAAAGCTGGCTCTGGATATGGGTTCATTTTAACCGTAATTAGTTCTATGACTTTGCTGGAAAAGAAGATGCCTTATTCTTAAGGGTCTAGATGGAGCATAAATTGGTACCACCGATAGAAGAGAAGGGCATCTTATATGGTAAGTCTCTCACAAAGATTACATCATGAGTCTGTTGTCGGGATTTCAGGGATTTGATTCCATGTAGTAGGCATCTTGCTTTGTAATTTAGCGAAGGGACCCAATACGTTTTGTGAAAAATATATTTTGTATAACGCCTCTGAACATTTTCAAGACGATCTGAATAGGCTGATTATGCAGAATTCCAAATGACATCGGAATATTGAAGAAGAGATCGAACCAACCCATGGAAAGCGATAATAAGGCAGATGGATCGTTAAAGTCCTTTCCGTTTCGTTTTATAAATCCAACAACTGAATTAGCTTTAGCAACGATATACTCAATATGGGCTTTAATAGAAAATGAAGAATCCAGGAAAACACCTAAGTCCTTAATCGTTTCTACTCTGCTCAAACGAGTTGAATTAATTGAGTAATTAAGCACGATAGATGACGAAACTCTGGTGAAAGAAATTACATTGCATTTATTTATGTTGAGTGTCAAGCCATTGGCGTTACATCATTTAGTAATACGATTTAGATCCGATTGGATCAAATGACAATCTTCTACTCGGTTAATAGCAGAAAAAAGTTTTAAGTCATCTGCATACAGTAAACACTGACTATTTTTGTTGACAGAAACAATGTCGTTAACAAAAATAACGAAAAGTAATGGGCCTAATGGGCTCCCTTGCGGTATGCCGGAGATACAATTTATCGTTCTCGAAAGCGAAGCTCCAATTTTTACTCGTTGAGTGCGACCAATGAGAAAAGATGAAATCCAGCGAAGAATTTCAGAGTGAAACCCAAAGGATTCTAGTTTCTCGAGAAGAATTCAATGTTTAACCGAATCAAAAGCTTTATTAAAGTCGGTATATATAACGTCGACCTTACTTTTGTTCTGCATCTCATTGACTATGTAAGAAGAAAAAAAAGTCAAGTTCGTAACAGTGTACCATCCAGATAGGAACCCATGCTGAGCTTGAGATAAACATTCCTTCGTCGAAAATTCAGGTCTTTTTTTCACGATACTTTCAAAAAGTTTAGGGATCGCTGAGAATTTACAAATACCTCGAACAATTATTTTTTGAACCAGACTTATGAATAGGCACAAAAAATTACACCTTCCATACATCTAAGAAATTTCCACCGGAAATTTTGTTGAAGTTCTTCACCAAAGGAGTACGAAGAGAACTACTACAATATTTCAGTATTATGGCAGGTATACCATCAGCACCCCCATTTGAATTTGTCTGAAGAGTCTGAAGAGCCATTAGAACTTCTTCAAAGCTTAGTTGAAGTGAACCAATGTTGACACAGCTAATGATGTTCCTTCGCACATTGATATTAAAATTACAGTTTGAGTAGACAGATTCAAAGAAGGTAACGAAAAGGTCTAGAGTTGATTCAACAGTAGACGATTCCACGTTTTTGTAAAGCATAATATTTTAAATTCCAACTGATTTTCGTTTAGAATTTATATATTGCCAGAACTTTTGACTATTCTGTTTAATGTTGCATTCAATAGACAAGATGTAACCCTTGTGAAGAAATTTACTAAGCCATATGAAATCTTTGCGCAATTTGCTAAATTTCTCATGTTTATTATACCAAGGAGGCTTAGATAAAACCCTGTTTTTAGAGATTGGGACAAATCTAGAAAAACTATCTCATAGTATTTCAACGAATTCAAGTTACATGTTTCATTGAACCAATCGATGTTATTGAAAAAATTAGTGAGTCCAACAAAATTAGTTTTAGAAAAGTTAAAACGATATTTATCGTTTGTTGCTTTAAGATTTAAATAAGTATATATTTCGATTTCCATTAATAATTGTTTATGGTTAATAGATTCGTTCAAAAGAGAAAAAGGAACTAGTATAACGGCAGCTTTAATTTCATCACAACAAACAAAAATTAAATCTAAAATCTTTAAAAAAGAGTTTTGGATTGAATTAATTTGATTTAAATTTAGCGAGTGAATAAGATCCACAAAGTAAAACTCATGAGCGTGTTTAAAATTTAATTTGCGTCACATGTAGCAGGAAGTACTATCGAGTGGTGCCCTTTGTAGTTATAGTACTCAAAGCCTGATCTGAGACAAATGTAGCGGTTTCAATGCTCTCCACAACACATCTGATGTTTCGTAAATTATTTCGGCTAGGGAAGAATATCCCATATAGAAAATCTATGCTACGACTTGCCTGGTAACCTTAAAAAACTGGCCCGGGTCCTTGACCTGCATCTGCATCTCGGCTTAAATTCAATTCTCGAACCCAATGCTACCTTTATGTCCTTATCCTGCTGTTCCTTGCTGCCTCGTAGCAAGCGTATCCCATTAGAGAGAATAGTGAGAAGTCAAACAAATTACCTAGCTCTTCAATATCCATCTTGTTAGTTAGCTAACACACCAGAATATACGGTGCATATTTCCAAAGGATTACATAACATTAAATCCTTGTTTTATTAACACCAAAAATATGAAAATAAATTTAAATCAGATAAATGTTTATTTTCCGCAACTAGTCAAATAGTCAATAGAGAAAATTGGAATTGCTCGCTTTGACATTACACGATACGTTGATTTGTTCGACTTGTAGCTACAAGGTAGGTTATAGTTTAATTTACTTTGAATGGGTAAATACATTGTTTGTGAAGTTATTTCTCCTAATTAAATTTTAATAAATAATAAATAACAAGAGTACATTTCTACTCTACTTCGTGCAATGAATTCGTACATTGGAAATCTGAGGAAACAATACTTTATCTGTCAGCTCATCGCCGAAATTTCAAGTGCGTGCTTTTGACGTAAGTTATCGCAAGTTCGATATAAAGCGTTTATGAAGCATGCCAAAGCCATTGTGATTTGGCCATAACATGTATCTTTTGTCAAATACGTAGGTTTCATTATTCTTGCCCATTTAAACCATCAATCCAAATTATACTTTAAAATTCATGCTCTAATGCATGTGTGAAACTGGAATAGCAGTGATGGAATTGCATCATCCATTGATCTCCGTTCCCGATGATTGAATGTGACTATCAGTATTCAGTATAAGAGTGAGGTCTAAAGCATTCTGATTACCGGGTACTCTATACCCAATACCGGACAGACTGCGCATTTATTAATTTTTAATTGTATCATTGAAGTAAAGTTAATGTTTTCTTCTGCAACTCCCACTTCCAACCCCTATATATTGCGCTGTTGGTGAAGTTTTGTGGATCTATTGGACAACATGACCTACTGGTATTCGTTATATTTCCCAAATGGTTTAACTGCTCGAAATAATGTAGCTCATCATGAAGCACTCAATATTAATCGGCTTATAGCTATTTCCATTCACCGGGATTCACCGAGTCAAATTAAAGAATGCAAATCGAAATCGAATTCGAAAAGGAAAAAATCCTTGATGCCTCAACCCCTCGAGAACAGTCCATCATTTTTGTATGCTCCTACATTTTTCTCTTTTGTTTTGTTCTCTTATTTTGTTGGGCGTCTATATAATTATTTTGTAATGATTTCCGATGATGTGAAACAGTTTTTATTGCGTTTGCGTTCATTACATCGTAAATCAATATTGACAGGCGTATTCAGTTTGGATTTTATCGTAACACTATGGAGCATTTCATGACTCTTTACCTTTCGGCTTTTTTTTTTGTATTGAAAAGGTCAAAATGTATTCGAAAGGGAACAAGCTCGTGGCAGGACATTTAAATTTTATTTGAAGTCAGAATTAATTCCTTAATTTTTAAATGACTCAATTGGTGGTTGGTCTTCATGAAGTTTTTTTTTCTGACGGGCTGAATCGATAAACTGTTGAATGTGATTGAGGAAAGTTCATTCGAAATAATGACAAAAGCTGAAGACGCTGTCCTTGAAGAAGTCTTTAATGGAGCTTATCATTGAGCTTATATTCAGAATAATGAAAAGTGCGATTTTATTGTGACATTTGGAAAGGTCCTGCAGGTCACTAATTGTCCAGTAAAATTCAGTATTTAGGTGTCACAATGGGCAGTACACTTATTTTGTTTAAACACAATGAAACGAAGGTCATGAGGCAAAATGAGGCCTCAATACTTTTTTTCCTATCTTTCAGAATTAGAGTGGATCTTATATCCCCAAAGCGGTTCTCCAGAATATCCAGCCTCTTACGTTCAAGGTAAAATAGTATAAACTACACTGCAATAAAGCAACCAAAGCTCTTGATAAGAACGCAACTACTCTTCATGAGCCATTCTAACGAAAAAACGACGATGAAGTTCGTATATGCACGTTAAGTGTAAGTTCGCTCGGAGAAGATCCGAACAGTTTGCGAAGGTCTGCGAAAACTGCTGGTTAATATATATACCTGCCATCCAAGAATTCAGATAAAATGAATCAACCAAAAATATCCACGCTGATAGCATCATCGCTCCTCATTTTTTTCAACGATGAAGCCGGAGCTCGCGTTGCAATCAGTGGGCAACATCACTGGACAATTATTTCTTGAAAAATATAATTGACATCTATTCGGACGAATCCCATAACGCCATGATAAACAATAATTTATGCAAGTCTTGAAGGCCACTATTCACTATTAGTGAAATAGAGCCGCAGATGCTCGAAAGATAGGTCCATAATCAAAAACACGAGATCCGGGGGATCCATATGCCTGAAGTCGTATTCAAGTCATAATGTCATGAACCATTCTCGATTTTGTACAAAATGTTTGAACAGTTCCTTAAGTATGACGCTCAAACTGTCAGATTTTAACCCAAAGGTAGGATGGTACTATTGGCAAATATAGACTGGACGACACCAACTCTGATAGTCAATTCGGGTTAATAGACCTTACAGGAATAGTAAGACCTTGCCGCAACCGGTACTCTCTGAGACTAGGAAAGCTCTCGATTAATGAACCGTCAATAAGGTTGACCAAATGATGTTCGACACAAGGCATTTCTCTAATATGATGGATGTCGAACGTTCCGAGAGTCGAACATTGACTAGGATCACCACCTAGGACCACCACGTAGCCAGGGTAGGGTTGCGGATATCCCGAACACAAGAAAGTACTAAGGGGAAGTTCAACGTGCATCGGGCAGCTACAATATAAGCGCAAGTGATCTCCAAAGCTTTTGCCGATCGAGTGCCTCTTAATTTCTTCTCTACCCTGAACATTAATCGCTAAAGGCCAGTGGTAGCACTAGCAGAAGCCATCAGAAATGCAACCTATGGTGTGCTGGTTTCCTCTCAAACAACACAACAAAACCAGTGGTTCAACGAAGAATGCATGCTCATGCTACGGAACAAAAAGCGTACAGAAAATTGCTATTTAGAATGTCCAGAGTTGCTCGCAAACTCTACAATCAAAAGAGATGTGATGACCTCAAATTTCTCAGAAGGAAAAGGATGAAGCAAGGGAAGCACGCAGTGGTGAAGTGGATGCTACTGATGCTGTAAGAATGGGGCTTAAAAAAAGTTACCAAAGGAAATTAAGACAACGAGGCCCGAGATAAAAGCCGAAAATACGAACAAGGGAACAAAGTATATAAAGTAGAATCGTTATCACTGCTGAAGGTTTGCAAAAAGTAGTTTTTTAGTTCAAATTTCGCTGTCAGACATATGAACACTTTGGTCTAGACGAAGATGGTCAATCCATGCATCAAAGCTGCAGGAGCTAGGGCACTAGCATATAAGCTATTTAAAGCAACGGGAGGTGACACGATTAGGAGCATACACCAGTTTATGTGGAAAGTATGCTTGATCGAAAAAAAGGAAGGCCCTTTAAACTATATCTACTACACATACTTTGCATACAATATTCATTTGATATACTATGTGAGTACTTAAAGTCTATTGTCAACACCCAATGTAGCTTTAGGACTGGGAAGCTCACCACAGACCAAATTTAATCGATACACACCTCTTTATTGCTCGCTGATCCATAAAATCAGAATTCAGCCCTTAAGTATCAAAAAAGGTCAACGATGCGCCATCACCCGATTTCTCGCATCTCCTTGGTAAACAAAAAAATGTACAAATGTCACACCTGATATGATATGGACATACAAAAAATTATGTCAGCTAGGTTGAATCTTATTCCTGTTTACCTTAGTTCCCCTCTTATTTTGACTACGACATCAGGCTGAGATGAACCGAAGAATATCTCTTGAGAACTGCTGTATTGATGTCTTAGGCAAGTAAGTGCCAAAGCACCTCATGTAACAACTGAAGTGACCCTATATGAGATTCAATCATCCCATCTTGCTCTGTGACACAGAAGTATGGACTTTGCCAAGTATGGGTGAAGCCCTAGTGCTATTTTGAGAGAAAAATTATTCAGCTAAACTTTGGCCCTGATACTGATCCTGAACCCAACTAACCAAGTAAGCGGAGGAGACATAAGGGTGCCAAGAAACTGTGAACGACTATGATTGCTGGAACATGTGAGGGATAGAATGCCATAGCTCTGGATCGGAAAATCTTCGAATCCATTAAGTAGGGGCTTAATAGAGAGAGACCTCGATTCAGAGAGAAAGTCAACTCAACTCAACTTGCCAACTCGCAACCAACTTCAGCCAACTTACAATCGAGCTAGACGGAGAGGTTTGTTGTTTGTAGCTATGGACTGTAGCGCGATCTGAAGTAGGAGTATGCATTAAATACAGACTACTCAAATTTTTTCTCCCCCCGAAAGGGAATTCTTATGCTTCGGTTAAATCAACATCTTCGGTTATGTCAAGATTTAAGTTTCCTTTAAATAGACTCGCAGATGACCATTAGAAGATCCCTTGGCAGGGTAGACACTTCATACTGATTATTCCGCATTTTGGAAGCAATATTTCAGCAACAAGAGGACCCTTCCCGCGATTTTGGTTTTAAACCACAAGCCACCATCCACAAACAAGCCTACCTTAACAAGTCAGGCCCGAACCGAGATCCCGGGGCTCCTGACTCCCATGGTACTGTGATCCTGGTAAGGACTACCGGTGGTTCTAATGGCAACAGGACCTATGACCGGCAGCTTGTAACTGGTCAAATCGTAGTAACCTTCAGACGCGTTAAGTTCTGAAAACCGTTATGATACGACCAGTACTTTGATCTGCCTCCTTTTAAGTACACGACAACGTCATTGATGAACGAAGCTTTGATAATTGGGCGGGAGCTCAATGATTCATTACGTTTTGTAACCAACCCCTCAAAGTTGTACACATCGGACAGTATTTATCGAGCCTGTTCCTAAAAAAAAGCGAATCATCTTCGCCTTGCTCCTACATTGCACATACGTCGCTTTGATTGCTTTGATATCCACAAAATAAATGTTGGTGTGCCCAGAGCCCCCTTCTGTATCCGATCAAAATAGTATCAAACCTATTAATTCAACATATTCCTTTGCTGACGACAGTACTCTCGCTTTTCATATTTGCTCCCAGATTCACGTCGCTGCTTTTAGGCTATAGCACTTAAACAACACCGTATGTTAAGTTCAATAAATTTCGATACAAGTAGCACAACTAATTGGGAAACCATCAACCGAGTGCAATTGAATGCTTCCAAAATACAATACTGCCTATTGGCATTAAAATGAAATTTAACCACCGAGCCATTATCCATTAATGGTGATGTTGGAACCGACAAACTTTCCATTCTCAAATGTGTGTCAATAACAACCTACATTGGAAGTCGCACAAATATTTCAAAATACCTAGATAAGGTGACACTAATATTGCCATTATTGTCCCATGTAATATCTCCTGCCTCACCTTCTTTTATGGCTATTTTTACATCAGTGCTCCATCGAAATAATATGTACCAAGCAAACCTTCCTGTTAGGGTACCTGACAGCCACAGGACGGAAGGGACATTTGAATTGCTTATGGGCTGTAGGTGGCAGGACTCTACTAGATGCAGGCACAACGAACGAATACTAAGCATTCGATGTCTCATATCAGAAATATTGCTGACTGATTAGCGACCTTAAATCACCTTACATTTGCTAAGCATCTAAGTTTTATTCGCATAATACTGCACATACAAGACGCTCTGAGTGCAATATTTACGTACTTTTCTATTAAGCAAAATACAAGGCTGTTTCAGTAACAAATAAAGAATGAAGAGAAGCCGACGACTTATATGATCCAGGCGCACTACCAGCAATCCTCTGGTACGGACCTTTTCTATCGAAGTCAGAATTCTAAATTCAAAGAATAGAATGCCCAGGAACTTAGGCAAAGCTGATCGCTAGTCACACACCCAACTGCAGACGTGCTACTTCGCGCCTACGAAGTATGGAAAACAGATAAATCATGCTGTGGACGCTTGGTTATAGGAAAGTAAAAATTGTTGATCGTTCTTCAAAAATATGAAGAATTCCGTCTCATCTTCTATCTCAATGCCCATTTTTCATGACAATCCAACTGTCTCTTTGGACAAAACCCATTAACTTGCTACGCACTTCGCAGAAAGCTCTAGTTAGTTAGTTAGTTAGTTAGTTGACTTTTATTTTCAATAAATGTTTTACAATGTAACGATTAACCTAAGTCTTTAATGGTTTGGCCTGTGGCCAAAATACATACTCAAGTTTTACATTAAAAGTCTCCATCTATGATACGTTTTCTATAACAGAGTGCTGCTACTGAGTAATCATATAAGACTTTCCATCATTTTTCTCCATTACTTCATCTTCGTCTAAATCATGTTTTCCGAACATTGATAGTCGAAATTCTTTTAAAATCGGACAAACACCAAGAAAATGTAAGATGTCTTCTCTCTTCTTTATGTTGCAGAGGTCACAAAGTATTGGTAAATCTGGTCTATGGGGTATAAAGTTTAGTTGAACGAGTTCCCCTCTCAGTTTGAAAATAGTACTTATATATCTAGGAAGTATGTTTTTTCATTTAGAAAATGGTTTAGTTTGCTTTAATAGTTCCTAAACAGTGACGATTCAGCTTCTTCGAAATATTGGTCTACCAAAATTCTCCAAAACCAAGTTAAATTTTTCTCTTAAAAGATGAGGATGCTCGTTCACTTGAATAGACAGATTTAATCCGCATTCAGAAGCTGTTTTCTTCCATTCCTCCCAAATGCCTCCGTTTGTTCTAATTATGCTTCTTAAAACTACGTTTGGTATTCTGCATTCATTCATTACTAGTATTTTTAGGATATAGTTGAAGTGCATTTTGAGCGTGTACAAGAGTAAAGGAGTCCCCGTTTCAAGATGTAGCATATAGTTCGAGGTATTTTTTGGTAATCAGAAAATCTTCTTCAAAAAGAAGCGAAGAAATTTTTCCACAGCATCGTAGCCTTTGTAACCCCATACCTGAGCTCCGTAAAGCATTATCGACTCTGCGGTTGAGTGGAACAAAGTTTGTTTTGCACTTTGCGATACATATTTATTTTTGAAGCAACGTTCCCAAATCAAATAGATAGAAAGTGTGGTTTGAGATTTAAGGAGGACGATATTAGGATACCTAGGTATCTGTATCTGGATACTACCTCAATCTCTTCCCCGTCTAACTTATACTTTTCCAAATGTGAGAAGCGTCCTCCTACATTTCTGAATATCATCATTTTTGATTTATCAAGATTTACAGTGAGATTCCAACTTTTACAGAAAGCATTAAGCCTGTTTATCATTAACTGCATACCTTGGGTTGTGTCACACAGAAAGACGATATCATCAGCATACATCAGCGCAGGAATTGATACACCGTTGAATCTCATTCCACCTTTGACATCATCTGTTATATCATTGATGTATAATATAAAAAGCAGAGCACTTAAAATACAGCCTTGTTTAACACCCATTGAAGTTTCGAACTCTTCAGAAATTAAGTCTCAATCCCATACATATGCAATATTATTGTCATACAAGGCTCTCAGGATTCGAATAATTTTACTTGATACACCGATTTTGGAAAGCTTGTAAAAGAATGCTTCACGTGATATTGAAACGCTGCTTCTACAAAGAAGGAGTACAACTTTTTTTTCTTGCTCTTAAATGTTTCAGCAATGTTTGGTAAGCAGAATATCTGGTCGATTGTAGAATAACCTTTCCTAAATCCAGCTTGGAATTCTTTAAGGATGTTATGTTCTTGTACCCATTCATACAATCTTTTGTAAATTAATGAAGCAAACAATTTGGCTGAAGTGTTTAAAAATGTGATTCCTCTGTAGTTCTTCGGGTCCATGTAATCGCCTTTTTTGTGTAGGGGAAAAATTATTGCTTTCCTGAATACGTTGGAGATATTAGCAGAGTCGAATATTCGATTAAATTCAATTGTGAGAGAATTCATAAACTCATATGTGCATTTTTTATAGAACTCAAACGGGATGCGATCAATACCAGGTGCTTTATTTGATTTCGATTTGCATATTACTTCATTGACTTCTTCCAGGGTAAATGCAGAGTCTAATTTTTCGTCTAAGAGCAGAGGGGCTGCATATTGAAGTAGCAGCGAGGTTAATGGAGCATTAAGAAGTTTAAAGAAATGAGTCCTGAGTTGCGTGGCTTTAAGAGTTACAGAGATGTTAGACGTGTGTCCGTTTAGGTATTTTACAGCTTTCCAGAACTGAGCAGAAGATTTTGAATTATTTATAATGGCAATTTTTGTTGTTCAAAGGCTACTTTTTTGATGTAACAGATGTGTTTGTATTCCTTGCTGGCATCTTGATAGAGTGCTTTAAAGATATTGGAGTTATTCGACCTTAGAAGTTTGAGAAATTTAAAAGATTTGGTTCTAGCTTTCATGCAATCAGAATCATACCATTTTTGTTTATTTGAGTTTTTAAATCTTTCCATAAGATTCACATTCATGTTTCGCTGATACGATTCCATTATTTGGTCATTCCAGAAAAATTTCGGCAGAAGGCTTAATGGTTTTGTGCAAGCATAGTTGCCGCTAGCAGTAGAATTAAGGGTTACTTCCAAGGGCATGTGGTCCGAAAAGATCTCGGTTCCTACTTGAAAACTGTCTAGAAGCTTGAGCCAATTTCCCGAAACAAAACAGTAATCTTTTATTGAGCATGATGTTCCTCTGATAAAGGTCAATTCGCCATCTGGATCTCCTTCGCAACTACCATTCAACAAGCACATGTCATACTCATAAGCAAGTTCAATTATTTTTGCTCCTTTGTTATCACAAATTAGGTCTTTAGATTTGCGACACGGTTCCAGCAGAGTACTGTTGTATCCCGATGCGAAATTATTTTGGGTGAGTCCTACACGACCATTAAAATCCCCAATAAGCATTATATCCGTACAGTACAAGGAGTGCAGTGAGTCGCAGAGTTTATCGAAATCACGCTGCCAATGATTACAGTTTAAGTAGATTGGTACTAAAACTACATCCAGTGCATTCAGTTTTAAGTTAATAACATCCATTTCGCCAGCTTTTACAAAGATACTCGTATACAGTCCTTCGAGGTCGTCACGAAAACCGACTAGTGTTCCACCACTTCCTTTCCCAAAAAGTGAAGTTTTTATAGCAGGAGACCAGATTAATTCATAGTTTGAGAAAATATTCTTAAATCTAATTCCTTCATTATCTAATAGATGTGTTTCAAATAATACAAGAATATCAAAACTTTTTACATAATTAAAAAATGTTACAAAATTCGTTTTGTTGTTTAAACTTGACACATTGTAGCTTACAATTTTTTTTTCCTTGATAACTATGTTTTTATCAGCATCATTCTGGTAGACATGGGCAAATCGTGCGTCACGTACAGCCGCCTTAGAGCTTGTGGATGGACCCAAAGATTTTTTGCATATTGATGTTTTGCTAAGTTTGGCACCACTGCTGCGATTGACATTAGCCGTCAAATTTGAAGTTTTGTGAGAAGTGTTCTCTTTCGTAGCTGTTTTGTTTGTACTTCTGATTTCATTAATAAAAAGATTTTTATTTAACGAAATGTCATCAAAAATAGATTGAATTATTTCAATGCCACTTTTTTCACCACACCTCAATGCAAGCGTGGAGTCCCAAGTAAAGACATTCTTCATCACGCTCGAGGCAGACTCCTTCGATATCATTTTTAGAACTATCGTAGACTTGTTCGTGTTATGGCTGTGTATTTTGGATGGATTTGGCTTTTGGATTTTCGCTCATGTCAACCTGATCTTCAACAGGCAGGCGAACAACAAGATTCGCTCCAGTACTCATCTGTACGAGTCGGTCAAGCTGGTTCTCAAGACGTTTGTTTTGTTCTTCCAGATACACAACTCTTTGCTCAAGTTCTTCTTGTCGCATACTCAATGCTGAGATTTGTTTAAAGAAATCTTGCAGATCTGCCTTTGAGGCTAATTGTTCCACAAGTTTTTTGTTGTTTTCGAGTAGAATTTCCTGCATTCTCTCAACATTCAGAGTAGAAGTAGATCCCATAGCGAGTTTTGGTTCAATTTCACTCAAGCTTTGGTGGCGTTTTTTGTTTCCGGAAGCTTCTTTATTCAGGCCGTCCCTAAAAGAAGCGAATCTTCTGATTTTTTTTTTGTCGGAACAGAGAACTCAGGCAAAGAACAAGTCCATTGTACTCCTTATAAAACACATTGCTTTTACTGCAATTTCTCAGTTTTTCGAAGAAAGATAAGTATGCGCTTCAAAGATAGAGTCGCTACGGTGCTAGCACTCAGTACATCAGCGCCGAGTACCGTCACTACACCACTAAGCAGCCTACAAAGGTGTCTACTGCATTCGTTTGGTCTCCAGGTTATCTGTAGAACCACCTGCAGTTAGGCTCATATGAAACGCAATTGTCAATGGAGTCTTAACCGAGGACGCAGACAAACATAACGTAGATTCAGGTCCTGAAAACCTTTCCTATCAAGTTCTAGTAAGTATGTATATCTCCGCTTAGAAGACAGAGGTAGGTTTTCCTAACGACGAGGGAAATTTAACGTTGTTGTTCTCCAGCAAGACAGCAGCGGTGCTATATCTATTCGTCTCCTAAATCGGTTGTGGAGCCATGTACAAAGACCCGATTACATTCCCTTCCTGGTTTAGATTCTGGTCGAAACCATTCCTGTGCAAAGGGAAAGTCGATTTCGAATTTTTTTCTGCAAGAGGAGTTTTGGTGTCATGGCATCAGACAGAATGTCCATGCTGTTTACCCGTCAGCTCGAAACATAAAAACTTCTTAGTGACCTGCAGTACGGTTGTCGTAGCGACAGATCCACTGGTGATTTGATGGCATATCTCACCGAAATGTGGAACGAAAGTCAATACCAATCTGGTGAAACCAAGATAGTTGTATTTGATGTTTCAAAAGCATTCGACAGAGTTTGGCATCGGTTTTTTTGATCAAAAATGAGATCGATTAATCTCTTATCCAATAAATTAGAAATTACCTTTTAGAACGTTCAATTCTCTTTGACGGTTTCAATTCTGATATCAACTCCATTCTGTCTGTCATAATCATTTTAATTTTTCTTTAAGGATCCCTTAACTGCCGCTTCTAATCCAGCAAAAGAATATCCTGACGGGGATACTCCTTGATTTTCATATTTATCTACGGATTCTAGTCCCTGCTCTTCGGCTACAAAACGGGAACGGCAGTATATGTTAACTAGTTGGAGAACCACCACCCTACTGGATTTAATTGTTTCCAAAACACAATTTAAACACGAAGTCATTATCCATAGCACTTGAATGGTCGAAACTGCAAAACTTTTAATTCTCAGTATGTGTGGCAATGATAAACTACCCCGAAATAAAAACATATTCGATACCGCCAGAAGTTCGCCGAAATGTCTATTTTTTACTCAAGCGGTGGCAGAAATAGTGTTCCCCCTCAATATATGTATAAGGCATTTATTCGCCCTAAAATTTGAGTGGAATGTGCACATCCGGTCAGGTGCTTTTAGGTCAACTCTGTACTTACAAGAAAGGATTCAAACCCATGTGATAAGATATATAAATGACGCCAATATTGCCCGTGTCATCTAACACCTTCCAACACCGCCTCTTCAAACCTTAGACCTTAAAACCTGTCTCGCTATGATGGCTCATCATTTTACCTTCAAGCATATCTGTATCTCTCTCGGTTTTCTTCCTGATTTTTCTTAGCCTACGCAGAGTGCATACATTTTAGAGATGTTTATAATCCCTTGGGAGTGAGGTAGCTACAAGGGAGAAAATAGTGAAGCCGCCGTTTAACATATCCCTTGACAATAGGCCCTTAGAAATTGAACTCTCATAGTTTCTAGTAACGTGAACAGTCAACCTATCCAATAAAACGTCATAAAGTATAACTTTTGAGTTCGATCACTTCTGCAGACTACCTACCATAAAGTAGGGAGACCTAATCGTTTAGAAAATCTGCACCAGTTCTGTGAGGTGAAAAACATTTATTTGTCCTTATAGCCCAGAAATATTACTATCACATAAAAAATACCCAAAAGCAACAATCAATGCAGTACTAAAATTAGATTAAATAATTAAGTCTTAAGTCTTTCATAACCAAAATAAAATTACTTCTATACCCCGAGGGTGAAATATACGTAAATCTCTCCAATGAGTGATTTACAAACAAAACGATTCGTACACGTTCTCTTGAATTTTATTATGTTTACGAGCCTCTGGGCGATAGTTCAACAACGATGCAACATGCACAAAAAAACTTTTATATCCACCCCAATAACACCCCCTAAAACATCCTTCCGCAATTTTTGATATATTTAGAAACAACAACAATACACCCTTAAACCTGTGTACAGATTTAAAGTGTAATTGACATTAAAAGACGACCATAAAAAGGAAAATTCCGAACAAGGATTATGTGATTACCTCCTAAAAGTACGAGTAAACATTAAAAAATGTCGGTTATTTTTCATGCAAACTCAGCAAACATACATCCATCTACTCTTATTCCTACCCCAGCCAGCGGTTGTGATTTAATCCATCTGGAATCGATTAAGCAAATAAATTTTGAAAAAATTAAAATTTTTATTCGCTTCGGTTCAAAAATCCCCACCGTACCATATGCGAGAATAAATCACAAGACCCACCATTCCGGACTGACTAAGTGGGGATCGTTGTCCCTTTGCGGAGTTGCCTAATTTAATTTGAAAGAAAAAATGAAATAATCATAATTCTCAAACTCAGTGCCTAGCAACAGAATATAATAAATGATGAGAGCATACCAGAGCATAGATAGATAGATAACATAGCGTTATAGAACGCGACTACACATGTATCCCTACAGGCGGTCCTTCATAATTTATTAGCCGGCATTTGATGCCATCATCACTCAGGCGCGCGCTCTAATAACAACATAATTCACTTGATTTCGAAATTTTCAAACGAAAATACCGGTGCACTCAGATCCGAGTTCCAAGTGTGATCGGGAAAGGCATCGGATTCGGATACGAATTCGGTTTTGGTTTCGGATTTAGTTTTTGATTCGAAAGGGGATTTGGTATCGGAATCGGGAGACGAAGACATGGTTTTTCAGTTCGAAATTCGCCACTATATACCGGCATACAGATATGAGCTTACGTTTCACGATTCAGAATTCAGAGGAAAGACATTTATTATTTACAAATGACATTCACGTCACAAATTATTATTATTCATCCATGAGATACATACCAATTCGGATCTGCTTTTTGTTGCTTTATTTCGGCGAAATTTATTCAAAAAAAAAAGGAAATTCTTTAATCACCATCCACGAATACGTGTACTCGTACCTCAAGTTGTCTTTTGTTGTTTTTTGTTTTGTCTCCTTATCGGCGTGGGACATTCTTTAGCTCTAGGATTCACATAATCATGGTGAGATAGAATAAAAAAAATTCCTTACTTTTCTAAATAAGAATTTAGATACGAGCCACTCGTACTCGTTCTTGTACTCGCCCTGAACGAGGAAAATAAGAAATAACTTGATTGGGTAGGATGGGGGGTAAGATGGGAACACTCCAACTCAATTCACTTTAGAACCACTCACTTAAACTAACAGCATGTATTCACCTTATTCTTTTTTATTTTTCCAACCAAAAATTATTATTTATAGCTGTTGGAGCTATTTTTGTGCGTCCAGATAGACCATGTTCACGGGACAGCACTCACACACTTAGAGGGAATTTTAATATTTCTTTATTAACCCTTTCGGATTATGATGTATCCGTTTAATCAGAGTCGATAATACGCTTGGGGATATCTACACGCACGATTTAATTTTGGATATGTGTCACCGAGGCACGTCTATATTCGAAGACAGTTAGCACGCGACTGCTTTGAGATGATACCACGACGAGCACTATACGGACACCGGCAATGGATTCGAATCTAGAATTATCGCAATCGGAACACACTCGGATATGTAGCTGAGAAATCTCCCGACGATGCACACGTCCGAACAGTAAGCAGCACGTTCTTAAACTAACTAAGGCCTGATGATTCAGGAAAGTTTTACGTTGTGATGATTTTCCAATCGGTGGGAGGATGTTGGGATTTGCCGTGGAATTTTGTGATGGTAGAAATGGAGCTTAAGAGAAAACTTGCCGATTTTACTTTCATCAAGTGCGACCATCATAATGTCGATATTTCATTTGATGTACAAAAATCCTTAATAAATTTTTAGGAATTTTTTTCGGCCGCATACCCTAAAAGAAACCGGCACAGACCCTAATGCCATTGTTGTAGCAGTACTACAAACTTGATTACATTTAATTTGTTTTAAAGAGTGTGGAAAAGTAGTTCAATTTGAAGGTCTAGGTCCCCGTCTACTGAACTCATCTGAAGTCAGGTCTTCCCATGATGTCATATCCCTGAACGCCGGATTGCACAAACTTGCACAATGCCTTTCTTTACATGTCTAACCTATATACAAATTTCTTGACTTACTCGCTGTTAAATGAACCATACAACTTATACCAAGGTGCTCTTTTCTTTGGGCGACATTCAAAGCTGACTACATGCAACAATAAAGCGAAAGATCTTATAACCCTGGAAAGAGCTACTGCTTCTAAAATATTAGGTCCCGTTTGCTCAAGTGGGTTGTGAGTGGAGTATACTACTCGACTCCTGTGTTAAAATGCAACCAAGAATCTCGAATAAGACCGGATTCACTGTCGCTGGCTCTTCAAAATACAAAACAATTCAGAACGTTCGAATCTGAACATGCAATTTCGGAATCTTAAGCGGATCACGTGCAACAAAAACGGAGACTTAGGAAATTATAAAGCAAATATCATCGTCAACCAGGAAATGCGGAAAGAAGAGCCGATTAACAGAAGGATAGAAACGTATATTCGGTGACAGAAGTGAATAGAATCACCATATATTTGGATGTGGATATTTTGTAAGCAGCAGACTACGGCAAGAAATCTTGAGCTTTCAGTACATATTAAAACATAAATCGCACACATCAGAGTGACATGTGGGATACCTGCATCGTGACTGATCGGGAAACTATTGATTGCTCAGAACTTGGTATGGGCCAGTAGCGCAACAATCAGTCACGATGAAGTGCTCGTTTTACCATCTCGTGGTGGTCCCCGGGCAACTATATGCATATCTCTATATACGTAAATAAGCTAAAATTACAAGTGCGAAAGGCCTAGCTTTCTAGGATAGGTGAAGGAGGCTAACATTCTTCATAACTGAAATCAAAACTGCTACCGAAACCGACACTACGCTTCGGATAAGGAATGAGAGCACGTTAACGAGATTTGGCTATTGTACATGATAGCGCGTAGGAGTAGTGGAGGCAAAGGGGAACCTCACGGACATAATAGGTCCGATGACCTAAGTAAGTAAGAGTAACATGAGCTCTTTCCCCCACAAAAAAATAGACTATACTGTCAAAATATGTCTCAATGAAATTCTCGACAAAAGCAAAGCCCTACATATGAAGAAAAGATCTTTTGAGGTGATTTTATAACCAACATAAGAACAGAGATCATCTTTGAGAGCACAATGCCAAAGTATAGCTTACATGACGCTACGTCTAGATATGGGCTTAGGCAAATTGCCTTTGTTGTGGGCCAGAATATCACTTTAGACATCACACTCAATATTAACAAAAACAAAATATTTTATAATCCGGCGGTCACCGGATCATAAAACCGTCAACCAAATCCACCAAGATATTCGAACATTGCGAGCAGTCAAAAAAACTCGGATCACTACTAATCCAAAATACATCCACGGAGATTTCAGACGCTATAACGACGGAAAAATCCTTTGATTCGATTAACCCCTCGACAATTCCTTTACAAATTCCTTTACAAACTTACTTATGGGAAAGCTTTTCTTCGAACACGGGTTCAAAATACCATCATACAAATTGCTACTGGTTTACATTGAAATTGCTGTTGTACCTCCCTTAACAATCCGATGTAAACCCAGTGCGACCAGTCTGCCATGAAGTCGGGGCATGTGTATCGGCCATTGGTAACCTTCTGAATTTTCTAACAAGGCCAGAGTTACCAGTATTAATTTTAACAAAGCGATAATTAAAGTAATTATATCATAGTAATATAGCTAAGCCGTACAGCCTTCTTGCAAAGCTATTTAAGGCAGCAGGAGATGACTTGGTATCGTGACCTACTCACTTCTAACATATGGTCGGGTTTAGCACTTGGTATTCTTTTCAAACTCGATTATGCAAACTAACAATGCAAAATGGATGCTGCTCTAAAAAAATCGGCGCCGATCAGCTGAATTGGGCACCGCCAGAGAGTCAAACCGGCTTATTTTGCAGCTGGATTTGGGCCTACATCTGTATAAGATTATGCTGACGAAAGAATTGAAGCCGGACGACCATAGGCAATGCTGTGAGTTCGATAATAGGGCGCTGGAAATGTTGGCCGGATACGTATTTTGGCCAAAAAATCATTTTCTCGGACAGGGCCCATTTTTGGCTCAGCGGCTACATCAA
This sequence comes from Volucella bombylans, assembly GCA_949129095.1. Taxonomy (NCBI): domain Eukaryota; kingdom Metazoa; phylum Arthropoda; class Insecta; order Diptera; family Syrphidae; genus Volucella; species Volucella bombylans. Next base: position 162,965,663 of record OX422141.1, on the reverse strand, counting down.
GAAGCAAAATTGTGAATATTAGAGCGAACACAATCCACAAGTGTTCGGCCAAGCATCATTGCATCCACAAAGATTGACTGTTTGGTGCGGTTTATGGCATGGCGGCATCATCGGACCTTATTTCTTTCGAGATGAGGAAGGAGACACCGTTACCGCCAATGGTGTCAGGTATAGAGCGATGTTAACTGACTTTCTTTGGCAGAGCTTGAAAACATCGATATATCCGAGCTGTGGCTCCAACAAGACGGCGCTGCATGTCATACAAGCAACGCAATGCTCGAAGTTGTGAAGGAGAAATTTTGCGACTGGGTCATCTCACGGCGAGCGTCCATCAATTGGCTGATTATTTTCTCTGGGGCTACCTCAAGTCCTTAATCTACGCTAACGAGCCAACCACTTTGGACGAGCCAACATTCGATACGCCATTGCTGGAATAACGCGGCACTTATTGGACCGAGTCGTAAAAATTGGACCGACCGCTTCAAACACTGCCAGCGAAGCCGAGTCGGCCATTTGAATAATGTGCTATTCCATACATAATGACATGAACGTAGCTTCAAATTAAAGCCAGAATCAATTTTATATCTCACATCCTATTGGTCATCCTATACCTTACGTTATGTCTACCTCAGCTCTGCTATTCAATATGATAATGACTTTAAAAGGGGAGAGAAAAGTGCACATCAGCCGTATCAGATGGCTAGGGTATGTACTCGTATGTATAGTACATCGAGTAAATTTTAATACTCCGGCCTAAAGAGTCTACGATCTCTACCTCTACTGCGCAAGGGGCGCACAAGTGGAAGGAAACCTCAATCATCTTGGAGTGCAGAACTGAGGAAATTAGCTCAAGACTGCGCTAACTAGAGAGACTTATTGATTGAGATTCAGGTCCACACCAGGCTCTAGCGTTATATAAAAATAAAAGCAATCAAATCTAAAAATTTCGTAGATTTCGTTTAAAAGTTGACTGTACTCAGACTCTCACTGACAGTATACGAATAGATAGTCGAATAGTGAGTAAACCTAAGCATACACTTAACACTCCTACATATTCCAGGCACAAGAGTGCTTACATTTCGCACCAATTCAATCGAAGAGAAGAAAATTTCCTAAGCACTTGTTAGACTTTCCCGCGCATGTCAACTGGCGAGAAAACTCTCTCATTATCCGCTGTCCTCGTAAAGCACATGGCATTGTTTTGGTTTTTACCAGCACCCTTGCCCTTCTAAACCAAAGAAAATAGTGTTGACCAAAGTCAGGTACTTTAAGATAACTCGCTCTCTCCCCAAACCAAATCATTACTGACAGCCGCGTGTGGTTTTGTTTGTTTACATTCAGCGTAACACCACTCGACTTCACGTATGTATAGAAGTCGAGTTTGTTTTTTTTTTTCTCGTGTACAAAGCCCCCTCAATCGAGCTGTCAAGTGGGAGTACGAGCACGAGTACATGTATCTTTGTAACTACACGAAAGGTATTGAGCTAATGATTTTGTGATAGAGAAAACTACTCCAGCGTCTACTGATTCCGGATTTTGGATGCTGAATGACTTTCTCCGGAACCGAATAATTTCTTCCAGAGGGCACTATCAGACAGACAGACTGCCAGCCAGAGCTATTCTCCGGCTCCGCACTCACTTTAATGTGTCATTTATATGTATTATGACTGAACCGGGAGAATCATCGTCACAAGGATCTGACTGCAAACAGGGTAATGGTACGAGCAACAGAGTACGAAGGAAGCAAAAGAAACAAAAAGAATACGATAATCATACGATGCCAGGAAGAGCGAAAAGAGATTGAGAAAAAGAAACTCCTATGGTGGCACTAATTGCAGTTAATTAAAACTAATTGCTTTGGGGGTGCTAATTTGGATGATCTTTCATCATTAGCATGCGAATTTAGAGGAAGGCAATAGCGGAAACAGCCGGAACGAGGTTGTTAACTTCGCTTAATTCCGGCTTTTTTGAATGTGAATGTTTCACTTTCCGAATTGTTGTTACATGAATTTAAATGTCATGATTGCTGGCCGTACTCGTATTCGTATTCCTACTTACCTCCGCAAATTTGGAAATTCTCACAATGAGCACTTTGATTTTTGCACAGCTGTCAAATGGAGAGCGAAAGTTGGTGTTTAATTACAAATTAATATCACAGCAGCTGTCATTTTGAGCGGGCGGAAACGAGCCTGACATCCGAAGTAAGTTTTGTGAGCTTTTGATTTTGTTTGTTGATCGCCTGCCATGCCATACAATTTGAATTTTAATTTCCCCAGTTGTCAAAATTTTGACAATTTACAAAATGCTTTTTGGCAAAGAAATTCTCAACGTTGCACGTCGTAAAATTAGAAACTATTCACGCAGAAACTTTATGAGATTTAAAATGAAAGAGTAGCACGTCACGTACGTGTTGACAATGACAGGTGCCAAGTGCGAGTGCGAGTAATGATTAATGATGTCAGCTATCTTGAAGTGTGCTTAAATGAACTGACACTTTATCAGGTTCTTCTTATTGTCCTCCAATTTATGCGTGGATTTTTCTTTTGTTCATTGTTATATAGATCCAGGAGATACTCGTAATATCGATATTTTCATCGTTGCATGATATTGACTAAGAATAATTTTGTCCGAAATACACATTCCAGCAGATGACGAGTCAAAGATGCTTGAGGAAGTCATTGAATTTCACGTTGAGACGTTTTTGAAAACAGCATTTGACACAATGCATCAAGTCATCTATGATTGTAGAAGATCTAAAGTGGCACATGTTCTGTCCAAATTGCAGAGTATTTCCATTATAAACGGTGTTCTTTTTTGTTGGCTAATGGAACTTCCCAACCGTGCTAGTTTTTGACAGTTCATTATTGAGAGCCAGACTACTATGGACAATATCTTCTTAACTCCACGTATACAACATATGCACTCGTATGTATGTTGTGAGTCAGAAAAGCGACATCGAATATGAGTGAACTTACCACTGGCTAGCCTGATAAACCTGCCCCCGACTTTTGATTATGAAATGTTCGAATCCCTAGCTGTTCATATGCATCCGACCAATTCGCAGAAGTCCTAGACCGATAAAAGCTGTCACTACCAACCAAGAAGTAATATAGTGATTGATACAGAAAGCAGAAACAACGTTTATTTGGATGTGAATTTGTGATCAGACGAAGTCATGAGTTTCAAGCATCAGAGTAAGCATCTCATTACAATCTGCGTCAAAGTTTAGTTCTCCAAAACAATCTTTTATGAGCTCACTCTCAGGTTGTTTTACGAGTTCCTCGACCAGATGTACATATGAGTAATTTCCTAAGCGCGACGTTGGGGTCGTCCTTTGTGATTTTACCTTACGTGCCCTACATGACACCAACTCTGAAAATGGACTCAGGCTAATTGATTATGCGTTGGGATGAGACACCACCAGAGCTGATCAAAACACCACCAAACAAAATTGCAGTGAAATAAGGGGCACCCAAGATGACAATAGAACGAAGTAAAAGAGTTGCACATGAACTCTATGAGCAAATGAGCCAGGAACAACATCGGATTCTCATAAAGAAAAGTTATAGAGTGAGACTTTTGCTGAAATAATATTCGGAAGCTCTGCCAGAATGAGAAAAGAACTTGTAAAGGATGCAAACATCAAGCAGAAGCATCCAGAGATAATTCTGTGATTTCAGAAGGACTACTTCTGCAACCTGTTTAACGACGAAGACAAACAACATTTCTTCTGCTGTCAGCCAGAATAAAAAATTCAATTTGAAGGATTATCGACTTCGTACACCAAGCCAAGAAGACCTCTGTATAACTGAAAACTAATAAGGCTGCAGAAATAGACAAACTACCTGACAATTATTTAAAGTGGCTGGGATTGACTGGGTAAGGAACACAAACAAACTCATCTGTAATGCCCAACGTCAGCAAAGTTTACCTGCTCTTCAAGATCTTCGTTGCATTGGGTATTGGAATGAATTAAAACATTTATCAATGATCAGAATAAGAGCGGTTTTAACCCTAGAAGTCTAACAAACGCAAGATCATCTCTTTGTTAATTTCAAGACCACATGCTACATCATCAACAAAGCCGAGCTACACAGAGCATTTTCAGTAGGCTTCGAAAAACCTAACCCAACATTGGAGAACGTATCTCCCCATAGCCAAGAAAATATAATAAAACAAAGACAGGTTGACTGCGCTGACACTTCAATATGAATCATGGACCTTCAACTGAACTGCACATGAATGACGGATTTATTTTATAGGCAGAAACTTTAACTCTGTCACTGTATGCTATGCCGAAATACTAGTACTAGTAGCATCAGAGATATTTCTTTCAGGTTTCTGGTGTTGGTACTATTTGAAATTGAACCCAGGCTATCTTAATCGAATGTACTAGCTCTATGAGGGCACTATCTCGGCGCGTAAGAATCATTTCAGATTTAACCAGACTGGACATCCAGAAAGTTAAAATACACTGGCTATCATTAGATAAGGCCATACATTTTGCAACCGATTTTCAGTCTTTATACCTGTTGGAAATTTTGTACCCGGAAACGTTTACTACCTTGGAACAGGTGATTATTTTCTCTACAGGAAGTCATAAAATTAAAGGGTAAATAAGAAACGACAGTTGGAAAGTCCCAAGATCAAACAATGAATGCCACCCATGGAGCGAAAAAACCACGGAGCCCAAACATCTTTCTTTCTCTCTCTATCCCATTTTCCAAAAAACTTAACACGGGCTCAGGCACTTTAAGTGTATTGTGGGTATGAGAGTTAAGTTCTTTAAAAAAAAAAGAAAAAGGGCTAGGATGAGGCCACATGCAAAATCTTCGAAAGAAAGGAAAAAATGAATAAAATGTTTACATTTTATGGTTTTGAAACATTTATTTATTAGGTTTTTCTACATTAATAATGAGTATGGTCGCCATTTTTCTATGTAACCTCTATAAGACCGTTTGGAATAGAATCATACAGTTTTCTTAAATAATCAAGACAAGTTTGGGCCCAGGCATCACGAATAGCTTCGATTAATGTGTCTTTGTCTTCAAATTGTCTGCCGCCTTTATACACTTTACGATATAATCCTTTACGAGATAAGTCCGGTGAATAGGGGGCCATAGCAAATTTCCACGTCTTCTGATTGAATCCGACTTCTAACAACCCTGGAAGTGTGGATGGGGGCATTGTCTTGTTGGAATATCCAAGGCAGAGGTTCGAAAATTTTTTTCACTTTTGGAAATGACCGTTTCAGGAAACATTTGTAGTTGTTTCCGTTCATTGTTGTGGACAAAAACTCCAACTCGATCGTGCCATCGTAGGTAATAGCTCCCCCACACCATTACACCTGATGTACGGCTGTGATGTCTTGCCAAAATAAGCTCCCCTTTCTTAGATCATGGAATCAAACTTTTTTCATCCGAAAAGACAACGCGTTTCCATTCACTGCTCCAAGCGACATATTCTCCTGCAAAATTCATTCGATGCTCCTTGTGTACTTGCCTCAAAACAGGTTTATTTTTAAGTTTTCCTCTCTGTATAGTACTACTTTTTCGTATTATGCTTTGGACTGTTGGTATGCTGGCTGATACTCCGCTGTTGGCCCTTATTTTAGTCGCTGGTAGAGTAGAATTTAAGGCACGCCGTACAATTAACCAATTAACCGCTTTTCTCGCAATGTTGCTGCTTCTGCCATACGTCCTTTTTGATTTTTCCAATAGTGTTGTGGATCCGCAAGATAACTGTTTACAACAGTTTTACTTCTATTAAGCCTCCTTGCAATTTCTCGGCCTTAGAGTCCTAACTTATTGAAAGCATCTATTTTTCCTCTTTCTGTCGCTGTCAAAGTCTTTCCAGAACCCACTTTTTTTAAGTAAATAAAAACAGTTCTTTTCAAAGCTTTTTTAAATATTCTCAACAAAACTCTGGAAAAAATCGTTGATGTGAACTCCTGCAACGAAATATTCGCAATGGCCTCATCCTAGTGACGCGTCTTTTTATGCGGTTTTTAAGTAGTTCGTTGTTTATCTTGGGAAATTCCAACGGTCGTTTCTTATTTACTCTTTAATTTTATGACTTCTTGTTGAGAAAATATGTACCTGTTCACAGGTAGTAAAAGTTTCTGGGTACAAAATTTCCAACAAGTATAAAGAGTGAAAATCGATTGCAAAATGTATGGCCTTATCCTAGTGATCGCCAGTGTATATAGTTCAACAGTAGATGCTGATATTTGAAATTGTTCGCGAATTCTAATTATATAGGCCTCAGGCATAGAATGGTTTCCGAATTTTGAAAACTAATGATCAATTTCTTGTCGTCAATTTCAAGCAATATTGCAGAATCACGAGTATGTTTATGACATCGATCTTTGATTTGATTTGATCGGTACGTCGTCAAGTTGTCGTATTTCAGTAGAAGTTGCATTGCCACGTTTTCAAAGTGAACTGCCTACTTGTCATTCAATTTTCCGCCGATAATGAAGTTTTATTCACCTGTTTCCAACCTTGGGAATTGAAAAAGTGTCTGGGACTGGAGGGTATACAATTGTATAGATAGTAAGGTTTTCTGGTTCCGTTATAATCATATGCTTAAAGTGTATACCTACATTGCTCTTAAAAGAGCTCCAATAAATAAATTCTGAAGCTGGCACAACTTATACAGAGTCACTCAGGGACATAATCTCAACGCTCTGGTTACCCATAGGCTGAGTCTTATGGAAGCATGTGAATTGGCTTGTTATCTACGAATACCTAATTTTATTTCCATTGTGAATGGGAGGGAACATTCCCAAAAAAATATACGATCGGTCTTGTCGGGACAAAGAAAGTTACAAAGACTGAGATGATGATAAAGGTAGGTCTACTTGCTTACTTACTTAAGGTGGCGCTACAGTTCGGGATGAACCTGAGCCTCAACTAACAAGCCTTTCTGGTTACCCCGATCCTTAGCTAACTGCCTCCAGTTGCGCACTCCAAGCCGGATGAGGTTCTGTTTTAAGGTGAAGTCTCTAATGCGATGTTTCTCCGGGTTAGATCCGTAGACTCTGCTGGCGGTGTCCATTCGCTCCACATGTCCTAACCATTTCAGGCGAATATATATTGATGATGCGCAATATAGTTAGCTCAGTGAATTTTATCCTCCAAAGCCCGTCAACACAAACGGACCGAATATTGTATGAAGAGTTTTTCTTTCGAAATGACCGAGGATGTCTTCATCCGCTTTAGATAGAATCCATGCCTCAGCGCTATAAAGTAGGACTGGGATGATCAAGGCCTACTATAGAGTCGCATTTGTTGTTCGGGATAGGGCCTTACTACTCAATTGCCTTCTTAGCCCAAAGAAACAGCGATTGGCAAGAGTGATTGTTCGTTTTATTTCAGCTAAGGTGTTGTTGGCGGATTTTATACCAGAGCCAAGGTAGACAAAGTCCGTTACTACCTCGAAATTATAGCTGCCGTCTGCAACGTTTGGTCCAATTCATTGATGTTGTGTTTCCCTTCTTGTTGACATCGTATACTTGGTTTTGCCTCCATTTATCTCTAAACGCACCGGTGATAGCCCGCGTACAGCAGCGTACGCGAGCAGTTGCACAGACCTTTGAAAGGGGTGTTCGTGTAAGTTCCACACAATTCTTTTAAGTATGATAAAGTCACAGAGCTTCACCCTAAAAACTTTTTTGACATTAAGTCGCTACCGACCTTGACGGAACAGCGAGCAATCTCCATCGACATTCTACACAAACGGACGAGTTTGGCAGGGATGCCAAAACTAGACATATCCCTGTCTGTCATACGCGGCAATAAGATCAATGAAAAGATGGTGTGTATCGATTTGGACTTTTTGAGTTTTTACCAGGATCTGCCGGTGTGTGAAGATTTGGACGATTGTGGACTTTTCTTGTCTCTTGTAATACTGATAGAGGTCAATCAGGTTGTTGACGAAAGATTGCAAAGGCGGTATGTTAGGCTTTGTCATGAATATACAGTCTACAGAATAAGTTTTTCCATATTCTCAGCACCGACTGTGATTCTACTACAAGGTTTCCTTCTTCATCTCTACAGGTTTCGTGTGGGTCTTATTGCCCTGACCCGCTTTTTTTTTACTTATTGGTAAAACTTCTGTACGTTATTCCAGGAATACAAACACTAAATATCTTCGATCGCACCCTTCTCGTGCTCTTTGTACTTCTTGTGAAGAAATCGATTTCTTCCTGTCGCTTATGGTCATAGAGCTCAGGAGCGGCTTCATCGTCCTTGCTCGCTGTGTATGCTACTTGTTCAGCTGCATGTGCTTGCCAGCATTCTTCTTCAAACCAGGGATGCCCTGGTGGTGGTCTGATCATCAGTTGCGGCGTCTTCAATACTTGATGCTGACAGCAAAAGTGTTGTTGAGAGATTTTGTGATACGCATTCCGTTAAGATTCTAGCGGTCTCTTAGAATTGCAGCTTTTCTGCATTTCTAAGTCTGTAGTTCTTCTTTGCTGTGGTGTTTGACTGTAATAAGGTGGTGATTTAACTCCATGTTGGCTCTCCGGAATGTGCGGACATCCAGAAGACATGCCTCCGTCTTACATCCATTGCAAACTGATTAATTTGACTTAGCGTTTCATGATCCGAAGATCGCCATGTCCCCTTGTGTATATTAAAATGCAGAAACCGTGTGCTTGCTATAGTGATATTTTGTCCCTCCGCAAAATCAATAATCCTCAGTTTGTTGCTAGACGTGGTGTCTCCTACTCTCCTACCAAAATGTCCCCCTTTCCTTTCTGGCGTTAAAACCGCCTCACCTCCTTATGCTCCGACTTTCCATCGCACTTCCTAGATGGTGGTGGTATCTGCGTGCTAGCAGTCAAGCGCCTCTGCTAATTACTCGGCTTACCGGAGACCACCACTGAAAGATAAGGCAAACACTACGCTACGAAACAGATTGCTGTACTACAAGACAATCTGAAGTTTCCCGATAATGTTGGAAAGCTAACAAATATATTTAGTCTTCTAAATGCAGTAGGACTTTAAGAATATTCTGGTGTTTGCCTGTAGCACCCAGCGTGTTGTCATTTACTTAAGCGAACATCTTAAAGTCTTCTTCCCCAACAAATCGAAGCAGTTCATTGATTACCATGTCCCTTAAAAGGATATTGAGAACACTGGCATGCAACTGACATGTTTTAGCTTTGTGCTGATGATTCTTCTGGTGAGTGTATGTAGAACGCATGCATGTGTCTGACCGGTGTTTGTCTATCTTTCCTAGATTTGACGTTCAGAAAGAATGAGGACAAGCTTATATGGTTTAAGTTATTAGGATAGGCGTTTTAACTTCGTCCTGCCTTAGGTATGAAAACGGCATTGATTTCCGTTCATAACCTGGAGATGTAGACCAAGTTTAGACAGCTTCTAGGTATGGTAAAACTATCGGAGGTTTTGTTGCATTCGACAGGAAAGACGCCATTCGGTTTGGGGTGATCGAAGCTGGTTGCACTCTAGTTTGCTTTTGTTCGGTTGACCAAATTAAGTTAATTGGTTAGGGGCGGCACCCCGTTATTCCATATAGTGGGAACAATTTTGTCCAGTAGTTATCTGATTTAAGTTGATAGCTTGGAGTAGTTGAGTTAGATGTGAGAAATTAACGAATTCTCGAGGCTTCGAAGGACTGCTTTGTTTTCACAGACGAGTCATAAGGTATTCCTTCGAGCTTTACTAAGTTGAATTTTGAATTTCTATGCAGCTTTTGAAGAGGACTCTCAGTCAGAAGCTTCTCTGGTTGAAGTTAAGTCGACTTTCCTTTCTCCAAAAACGTTGACCTCGCAATTTATTTTTGATGTGCGGGAATGAAAAGAAGTCATTGTGTGTTTAATCAAGGCTGTACGGTGGATGACCGATCAATTCGATGTTTTGAGTGCTCAAAAAGTCCCTTGTTTGAGCCAACCTGTGATAGCTCTAATTGACTTAGTGGAGAATGATCCATGTTCGGCGGTTGTTTTTTGATTTCTCTCCTAAGACTTCTGGCAAACAAATGGTGGTATATCATCCCGAATTGATTGCTCTAATGGTCCGGTGGCGACATGTCAGATTTTTCCGAAGAAACAGGCGACCGCTTGCTTCGAAGTGCTTCGTGCGCGAACAACTTTTGTTGGATTTGGCGTTTCTTGAAAGACCCATATAGTCGATTGCTGTTTAGTTTTGGATTCATATGGTTAGTTCCATGATGTGCGGACAGTTCATGTAATATTACACATATATCTGCAGGTGGAACGAATGTCCAAGGATGCTTGAATTTCACAATAAATCAAACAATAACCGATTTTGGACGACCTCCACGAAATGCGTCCTGGAGCCAACAACGGCCACGATTGAAATCGGAAAACCAGCGAAACACGGTGGAAAGAAAGAAAAGGTTACATTGACTGTCCGCAAGGATACAGGCTCTTTCTTTATCATCGTTATGATGAATATAGATTTTTTGCAATATTTGATTCTTAGTCCTTAAACCTCATTTGGAGCGCATTTGACCTTGACAGAAGCAGCATTAGAGTGGGATTTATTTGCTTATTATTTGCTACAATCATTATATTTGATCTGATTCCAAAGTATAATCGTCCAGTAAGGAAATTTGAAAATCTTTTGCGCCAAATGTCTTTTGACTCTGGTCTTATGGACATGCTATCTGAAACAATAACAATAACAGTACTCCAGCTAGTGCGAAGATACTAAATCCGCTTTTCAAGAACGTTTTGGCCAGAATATGAGTCTTGGAGGATGGTTTGCATTTGCTTTCCAAGAAGTATTATACGCGGTCTTTATAGTAATAAATCATGCTGCGAAAAATCATTGAGACCGGTGAAGTGTTTGCGTCTGCAGCAGCAGTGCACTTCCTAGATAGAAGAGTTTCATCTGACTCGAACTTGCATTAGGCAAGTTCGGGGAAGAAGAAGGGTCCCCGGTTAGGCCTTTTATTGACACTTGTGTTCCTTGCATCACTCGTATATTTTCTGAGTCCCGGATGGAGCAATTTTGCTTGTTAATAGCCGCCAATGTGGAAACAGGCCTAATCCTTTTGAGTTTTTCGCAAAATTACCTTTTCTGAAGCGGTGAAAAAGATTTCGCAGAGACTAATTGTCCGACTGACCCAAAGTGTTGTGCATTGTGTGTGTAGACGTATTGACTAGTTAGTGAACTAGGATATTTGCTCAAGACACAATACATGCCTGTGCTTACTGCTGAAATTTCATTTTTTGGACGTCGACACTCCTCCAGTCAGTCAGTTAGTTTATATGCATTTTTATTTTTATCACTTAAATTACTCTTATATGCTAGACAAAAAAACGCTTAAAAATTAGCTTAAATAACTTACAAATAATCTTATTCTAACTTACTGGTCCCATGCGGGCACTCTAAGTTAAACATAACACTTGAACTATGTCTTTCGATCAATCTTACAGTCTACTTTTATTTCTATTTTTACATTTATTACTACTAAAACTAAGAAAATAAATTTTGAGCAAAAACTTAGTATATGGAACTTTTCTTTATTTTCTATAAAACTTAAAACTAAAAGCCTACAAACTACCTACAAATAATTCTTAATCTATTTAACCTACTTACATCTAACACAAACATAGGCATACATAAATATATATGTATACATAATATGAATATACATAATATATAAATACATGTATATATATATTTTTTTTCATTTTTTAATTTTTTTTTTTTGTTGGTTTTTATATATTTTTTTTCTTAAAAATTAACTCGTAATCCTACCTAAAACTATGTAAGCCGGCCAAGGCTAATGAAATAGTCAGACGACCGACTTTGCTTCATATGGAGCTACCTAGTACTGGAGGAATTGGACGACGAAACTTCCCCTCCTTCAACTAGCCACCAAAATTGTTGGTGCTGCCGAACAACATCCCTCATGTCGAGACTCCCTACCACCTTACTGAACCGGAGACGCTCCGCACTGCCGTGTGCGGCGTCTCTGTCGTAGTTGAGTCGCCTGTCCGCAGCTGTTCGAGCGACGTGGAAGATTAGCGGCACCGCCAATCTGTCCCGGATCAGACCTTTATTATCTAGATAGAGGAACGCTTCTGGAGGAATAAAGCCGTCAAATCGAACTCTCTCGTGATACATATAATTGGGGTAGTAAGCCCCGGAGATCAGGTTGTTCGATGAGGTCATTGCTCTTGCAACGTGCCTTCGAGTTAACTTAATGACGAAATTGTCCACTCTTATTAGGTTCGCCCTATTGTATAAGACCTCATTAGGACAGAATTTTATGTACTGAGACTCTGGTGTTCTGTATAAGCGGCAAGTACTAAGACAAGCCCTCTCAAACACCCGAATCTTTTCCAATAAACTTGCTCTACAAGCATGGGCCTGATAAGGGCCATGTAGCAGATTACCTTCACCCTCGCATCGAGTTGGCTGTTATAAAAGTCTCTTTGTAAGGGCAAAAGCACCTTTGGCTCTGACCAGAGCAACATCTATATGTTTGTTAAAATAAAGAAATTGATCCAGCCAGATCCCAAGGTATCTGACTACATTTCGACAAGCTGCCCGTGCTGCCCCACGATCGAGAAATTTCGCCAATTCTTTCTGGTATCCCTAGAGGCCCCAGACAAAGGCGTCCTAAACAGAATGGTTTCCGACTTCTGAAAGTTGATTTTCAACTTCCAGTCATCGCAATATCGCTTAATTTTGTCGAAGTCACGCTGCAAAAGTATATTAATGACCTCAATCTTTGGACCTGATCTGTACGCGATTATGTCCTCTGCGTACGCTATGGCATGGTGAAGTGAACCTATCAGATCACTCGTGTAAATGTTGAATAGGATCGGCGAATTTACCGCACCTTGTTGCAGACCGTTTTTAATGTGAAATGTTCCAGTAGAAGTCACATCGCCAATTTTCACGATGAACTGTCTATCTGTTAACATATTGTAAAGAATATACAGCAGTTGTTTACTAATGCCCAACCTGCTCAACTTGAAAAATAGTCCCTCTAACCATACGGTATCGAAGGCCTTTTCCAAGTCAATCAGGCAGGCACCAGTGCACTGTTTCTTGGCTTTGTTCCATTGGATATCAGAAACCAGTTTCGACAGAGCATGAATGATACTCGTATCATGCCCCGCCTTGAAACCGAACTGATTATCCGGAACTATATGGTTGTCCTCAACCCACTTAGTCAGGACTCTATTGATCACCTTCTCGAAGACTTTACTGATGTTTGGAAGAAGACTAATCGAGCGGAGATTCGCCGGATTGGAAGTATCTTTATCCCTTTTGGGGATCGGATGTACCACCCAAGTTTTCCAATGCGCTGGACAATTTGCATTATTCATTGCATTGTTAAACAGGGTGATATAAAATGTTTACCGCTTCTAGAGGGAGATGTCGAAGCAAAATATTCGGTATTTTATCGGTTCCCACTGATTTCTTACTTCTAAGCGATTCGAAGATCGTTTGAAGCTCTTCCTTCGAAATGAACGGGGGTAGTACCCTATCGTTGGTGATGACATTATTTGCCATATTCTCGTCACTGAACTGGGTGAAACCCGAGCTCTCGAATCGCCAATTCACAATTTCATTTCGAAGGTAGTATTTGTGCACAAGGACTCGACTTTCCAGATTGTGGTTCGGGCCAATGATGTCATTTGCTTTATATACTTCCTGGAAAGTCGCTCCTATAGCTTCTACCTGCTCCTGCGGATCCTCGATCGCAAAGAAGTTGTCATCATCAACAGCCTCATTTGGATCTATACGTATGTTCTCGTTGTCCGTCGTACGGGCGATTTTAAGACACGAAAGGTCGTTTTGATCTTTCCCCGAAATATTTTATTTATTTGCGGGAACATATTCGGGTTGCTGGAGTTTACAGCTCGAATTTTGTTGTTCCAATACAAACTTACAGACGCTCTGTAATTTTCTTTTATTAAGACTTGAAGGTTTTTGATCGACGACTTTAGCGTCATAATCTCCGGGTTATGTCTGTCAGTAAACTGTCTGTACAAGGTTTTTAGTCTTGACAGCAGTCTACTTTTATGTCGGTGCAGTGCGTCAATAAGTAATCCGATCCCCAAAAGGGATAGAGATACTTCCAATCCGGCGAATCTCCGCTCGATTAGTCTTCTTCCAAACATCAGTAAGGCTTTTGAGAAGGTGATCAATAGAATCCTGACTAAGTGGGTTGAGGACAAACATATAGTTCCGGATAATCAATTCGGTTTCAAGGCGGGGCTTGATATCATTCATGATGTGTCTAAACTGGTTTCTGATATCCAATGGAACAAAAGCAAGAAACAGTGCACTGGTGGCTGCCTGATTGACTTGGAAAAGGCCTTCGATACCGTATGGTTAGAGGGACTATTATTCAAGTTGAGCAGTTTGTGCATTAGTAAACCAGTTCATCGTGAAAATGGGCGATGTGACTTCTAGTGGAACATTTCACATTAAAAACGGTCTGCAACAAGGTGCGGTAAATACGCCGATCCTATTCAACATTTACACAAGTGATCTGATAGGTTCACTTCACCATGCCATAGCGTACGCAGACGACATAATCGCGTCCAAAGATTGAGGTCATTAATATACTTTTCCAACGTGACTTCGACAAAATTAAGCGATATTGTGATGACTGGAAGTTGAAAATCAACTTTCAGAAGTCGGAAACCATTCTGTTTAGGACGCCTTTGTCTGGGGCCTCTAGGGATACCAGAAAGAATTGGCGAAAGTTTTCTATCGTCGGACAACACGGACAGCCACTCGCTTGTCGAAATGTAGTCAGATACCTTGAGATCTGGCTAGATCAATTTCTGTATTTTAACAAACATATAGAGGTTGCTCCGGCCAGAGCCAAAGGTGCTTTTGCCCTTACAAAGAGACTGTTTTATAACAGCCAAATCGATGCGAGGGTGAAGGTAATCTGTTACAAGGCCCTTATCAGGCCCATGCTTGTATTTGGATGTCCCGTGTGGTTCAACGTGAGAGCAAGCTTATTGGAAAAGATTCGGGTGTTTGAGAGGGCTTGTCTTAGGACTTCTCTTCGCCTATACAGAACACCAGAGTCTCAGTACATAAAATTCTATCCTAATGAGGTCTTATACAATAGGGCGAACCTAATAAGAGTGGACAATTTCGTCATTAAGTTAACTCGAAGGCACGTTGCAAGAGCAATGACCTCATCGAACAACCTGATCTCCGGGGCTTACTACCCCAATTATATGTATCACGAGAGAGTTCGCTTTGACGGCTTTATTCCTCCAGAAGCGTTCCTCTATCTAGATAATAAAGGTCTGATCCGGGACAGATTGGCGGTGCCGCTAATCTTCCACGTCGCTCGAACAGCTGCGGACAGGCGACTCAACTACGACAGAGACGCCGCACACGGCAGTGCGGAGCGTCTCCGGTTCAGTAAGGTGGTAGGGAGTCGCGACATGAGGGATGTTGTTCGGCAGCACCAACAATTTTGGTGGCTAGTTGAAGGAGGGGAAGTTTCGTCGTCCAATTCCTCCAGTACTAGGTAGCTCCATATGAAGCAAAGTCGGTCGTCTGACTATTTCATTAGCCTTGGCCGGCTTACATAGTTTTAGGTAGGATTACGAGTTAATTTTTAAGAAAAAAAATATATAAAAACCAACAAAAAAAAAATTAAAAAATGAAAAAAAATATATATATACATGTATTTATATATTATGTATATTCATATTATGTATACATATATATTTATGTATGCCTATGTTTGTGTTAGATGTAAGTAGGTTAAATAGATTAAGAATTATTTGTAGGTAGTTTGTAGGCTTTTAGTTTTAAGTTTTATAGAAAATAAAGAAAAGTTCCATATACTAAGTTTTTGCTCAAAATTTATTTTCTTAGTTTTAGTAGTAATAAATGTAAAAATAGAAATAAAAGTAGACTATAAGATTCATCGAAAGACATAGTTTAAGTGTTAGGTTTAACTTAGAGTGCCCGCATGGGGCCAGTAAGTTAGAATACGATTATTTGTAAGTTATTTAAGCTAATTTTTAATCGTTTTTTGTTAAGCATTTAAGAGTAATTTAAGTATATAAATAAAAATACATAAAAACTGAAAACTGACCTGACAGCAGTCTACTTTTATGTCGGTGCAGTGACTCAATAGTTGCGTTGCGGAATAAGTCTTCTTCGTCAGTGCGTTGATACCGAGGTATCGTTTTGTCCATTGTTCATTTGATTGTCTCGTCCATTAGTCTTAGATACCTGTCAATCTCCTCGTTTGACAGATTTCTGTTGGAGACAGTTCATCGTGAAAAATGGCGATGTGACTTCTGTTGGAATATTTCAAATTAAAAATGGTCTTCAGCAAGGCGCGGTCAATTCGTCGATCCTTATCAACATTTTTAAAAGCGACTTGATAGGATCACTTCCCCATACTATTGCGTACGCAGACGATTTGGTAGCGTACAGAACAGGTCCAAAAATTGAGGTCATTAATACTCTCTTGCAGCGTGACTTCGATACGATAAGACGATTTTGCGATGACTGGAAGTTGAAAATCAACTTTCAGAAGTCGGAAACCATTCTCTTTAGGACGCCGTTGTCTGGAGCCTCTAGGGATACCAGAAAAAATTGGCGAAAGTTCTCAATCGTTGGACAGCACGGACAGCCTCTTGCCTGTCGAAATGTAGTCAGATACCTTGGGATCTGGCTAGATCAGTTACTGCATTTTGGCAAAAATGTAGATGCTGCTCTGGCCAGAGCTAAAGGTGCTTTTGCCCTTACAAAGAGACTGTTTTATAACAGCCAACTCGATGTGAGGGTAAAGGTAATCTGCTACATGGCCGTTATTAGGCCCATGCTGGTATTTGGTTGTCCCGTGTGGTTCAATGTACGAGCAAGCTTAATGGAAAAGATTCGGGTGTTTGAGAGGGCTTGTCTTAGGGCTTGTCTTCGCTTGTACAGAACACCAGAGTCGGAGTACAAGAAATTTTATTCTAATGAGGTCCTTTACAACAAGGCGAACCTAATACGCGTGGACAACTTCGTAATTAAGCTGACTCGAAGGCACATTGCAAGAGCAATGACCTCGACGAATAGCCTGATATCTGGGGCTTACTACCCCAATTACCTTTACCACGAGAGTGTGCGCTCTGACGGCTTCGTTCCACCGGAAGCATTCCTCTACCTAGATCAGATAGGGTTGATCCAGGATAGATCAGCGGTGCCGTTAATCTTCCATGTCGCTCGGACAGCTGGGGACAGGCGACTCAACTACAACAGAGACGTCGCACACGGCAGTGTGGATCGCCTCAGGTTCAGTAGGGCGTGGGGAATCGCGATAAGAGGAATGTCGTTCGGCAGCACCAGCATTTCTGGTGGTTGAATGATGGGGAAGATGTTTCGTCGTAGTTTCCGTCAATTACGGACCAGCCTCTCTAATGAGGCAGAGCTGACCAATCTGTTTTTTCTGTGAATAGCGATCTCCAGCTTGCATAGGTTTAGGTTAGCATTTAAGAAACATATACATATATCAGTGTATACAAAGGTGTATACTGATATATGTATATGATTGTGTATAAGGTTTATTTTAAGTTAGATACTAAGTTTTTATTAAAAAAAAAAAGTCCATATGCTAAGTTTTGTTAACAATTTTTTTTCTTAGCTTTAAGTATAGAAAATAAATATCCGTAAAGAAAATGTAAATGAGGTCGAAAGACATAGTTATAAGAATTTAGAGTAGCTTAGAGTGCCTGTGTGGGGCCAGTAAGTTAGTATAAGATTTTTAAGTAATTTTAAGCTAGCATTTAAGCATTTTTTGTTAGTATGTAAGAGTTAGTGATTAAGAAAATAAAATGCATATAAAACTAAAAAAAAAACTAAACTAAAAATAACAGATTTCTGTTGCATGGTGGGTAGAGCGAATTCGAGGAGAGTGCGCTAGTCAGTGTTCTGGTGAAGTGTGTCCAACGCACCCTACTATAATTGTAGGAATGCCTTTGAACAAACTCATCCAATTCCGCAATTTCGTTGGGAACAGTTATTTCGGTGCTGAGACCGCAATGGTCACTGTCATACACGAAAGTGCATAGGCAGTTTGTAATTTGTTGGTTAGTGCATGTCAGTTGTATTCCTGAGTCGAACAGCACAGCCTATCCCTCGCCTTAAGCCCTAGTCGATACATCACACTGTGTTGACCCCACCAATTGAATAGTAGGTTCCCTCTAGTATTTGGTGTAATCACTATGCTTGGCATTGAAATCTCCGCCGATAGTAAAATAGTTGTCTTCCAATTCCAGCCTCAGGAATCGAAAAAACGTCTCGAGCTCGGAGATAAATAAGGTGGATTGAGTAGCCTTAGGTGCATAGACAGACACCATGTACCACCGCTTTCCACTACGGAGGGGGATATACACGATGCATGCTTCCAGCACCTGCAACCTACGTACTACACGACTGTATACTCTTTTAAAACGTATACCTTTTCGTACGAAAATCGGAACGCCTCCTCCCTGAATGGAGTTTGGTCAGTTTCTCAGTACTATTTTGTATCTTCTGTGCCTCATTTTGTGTCTCTTGGTAAGCTTAGTCTCGCTAACCAAAAGCATATCGGGGGCTTGGTCTTTAAGCAACTTAATTAGTGCGGCTCGTCATTCGAACCAAATCAGTGAATTCACATTCACAGCAAGGACCTTCAGAGTTTGCTCCGCCACGTACGTACCCATTACGGCAAAAGGTGCGTTAGGCCAGGCAGCAGCGCGTATACTTGACCACGCGGTCTGTTCAGTTAAGTGACGTTGTAGCTGAGCCATGTGCTCCTGGATAGAGAGCAAGATAGCTAGCATGTCAGGTACTGGTTCCGGTGCTCTGGGCGCTGTGGCCTGAGAAGCAACCTTCGCTTGCTGTACCGTATTTCCCCTACCTGCCGCCATTTGGCGTAGGTAACGTGGGGAGTAACGGCTGGAGTTTGCAAATGCACGGGTCTACGTTTAACTTCCACTTTCTGCTACCAGGCCAGATTTATTCTTTTGATGTACTGAAATTTGGGACAACCCCGATTTTTTTTTTTTGTTTTTTTTTTTATAATTTACGCGCGCCTAAGGGGTTAGATACCCTTTTACTGTTGCCAGGGCACGGGCGGTAAGGTAGAAGGAAGAGAAAGGAAAATTTGTGCTGTGTCCCGTGTTCCTACATAAAGCACAAGGACGTTCCGTCCTTACCCAGAGCGCATTCCTCGGACTTGTGGTTCTTTCCGCACTTTACGCATCGAGGCTGCACTTCGCAGTTCGACGCGGCATGCCCGAACCTTTGGCAGCGAATTCATTGTAAAATATTTTCGCTCCTCTTTAATTTTTCCCAGTATACAACCTGGTAGTCTACGACTTTAATACTCTTTAAATCATCCAGATTGCTGGTGGGACTTAGCTGGGCCAGGAAAATCAGCAGTTGCCGCCTCTCCCTTTTGGCTGTGGCTGTGGTAAAAGGCTTGACCTCCACGAATTAGAGCTCTTCGCACTTCTTCTCTTTCAGCAGTGCAAGGAGCTCCCCGGGATCAGTCGACGGTTCTAATCCCCTTAGCAGCATTGTTTGCAGCTTGCCCCCCTTCGGGGTGTAGGGGAAGACCTCTGTCATCGAATCCTTCAATAAACTTTCAATTTTATGGTAGCGCTCCACTGTGTTACAGTTATCTACGCTAAGTCTTTTACTTTAAAAATTATTGCCTATGGCCGACTTACATAGTTCTATCGTTTCCTTTAGTTCCATCTTCAAAGTATTTATGCGTGGAACCCTTTGTTGCTTCTGCTGCTGCTGCTGCTGCTGTTGTTGTTGTTGTTGTTGTTGTTGTTGTTGTTGTTGTTGTTGTTGTTGTTGTTGTTGTTGTTGTTGTTGTTGTTGTTGTTGTTGTTGTTGTTGTTGTTGTTGTTGTTGTTGTTGTTGTTGTTGTTGTTGTTGTTGTTGTTGTTGTTGTTGTTGTTGTTGTTGTTGCTGCTGCTGCTGCTGCTGCTGCTGCTGTTTTTGCTGCTGCTCTTGTTGTGGCTGCCGTTGTTGTGGCTGCACTTATTGTGGCTGCACTTGTTGTTGTTACTCCTTTTCTCGCCTGGCTGTTTGTTGTGCCTTAATGGCAAGCACCTTTGCCTGTAGCTGTCTGGTGCTACTATATATAGCTTCTACTTCATCCTCTTCTTCGTCCGACTCTGAGACAGCCAGAGCTGCGAAGCTGTTGTCGCTTCCCATGAAACGACCTTTGCCCCCATCTGATACATATGGGTCGTCGTCAATGTCCGACTCATGACATGTAGAGTTCGTTGCTGCCGTTGTAGATGTTGATGTCGCCACCTCCCTTAATCCACCCGGCAGCTTTTCGGTGGATTTCGTCAGAGAGGGGCATTTAACCAGATTGGAGGTTGGCCGTAGCTTCCTCCTCCGCTTGGCATCGCCTTCTGCTACTACAACTTTTAGGTTGCTTGACGATGAATTGTCATCCATTCTTTTTTTGCTACCACTAGCTTTTACCGCAGCAGAACGCTCTCTACCACACATCACGTGATTTCTTCTTTTCTGTCTTCTCTTTATTTACACTGTCTCTTGTTCTGTTACTAAACAAAACAAAAAAAAATGTCGTATTAAACCACACAACTAAAATTTTACTTCACTTATCGCAAGAGAAAAACCGAAACACATCTGCACTCTATGAAAGTCCGTAAACGATTGTCGACACTCCTCCGGCAGCAGAAATGTGCTGAACGCATTTAATGAAAAAAACTTCCTCTAAATAATAAAGTCGCTATTTTGACCCAAAAAATGAGAACATCCATAACGAAATATCATTCAAAATTCTTTTTCTTATTCTTTACTGTACCCAACTTCACTTCGTTGCTCACTTCAAAATTGAATTTGGTTTGCGCTATTGCATTGCGTGCGCCGGTAGCTTTTTTATTAGCAAATTTTGACAGAAATGGACAAACGTATTTGTTTAGATTGGACACTTATGCTAACAACTACTCATATGGTGCGGTTTCATGTACAAATATGTATCAATTTGCGATTTTGTTGGTCCTTATAATCGGCCAACTGAGCTCGCTGTTCGTCATGTTGTGGATACTACGAGTACATGAGGAAAAGCCAACAACGTCAACATAATGTGCTTCTAGAGGAAATAGCGGCCACTGCGAGTGACAGTGAGGAGGAAAATCCGGAATTGCCAATTTGGAGTGGATCCCAATAGTTAAGTCTTTGTCCATCTCATGAAAGATCTTGACCTACCCCGTGCAGGATCGTATTTAGCTACTGCTCTCAATTAGTTTGTCTACGAGGAAATTGCTCCTTCTGATGTGAAACAAATACAGAATAGACATGAGACTTAATTACGCACACAACATGCATAATTTGATGTGGTCTTCACGTTGAAGCTCTTAGTTTTTTTCTTTTTTATTGAAAATGAAGCCGAAGATCGCGTTACAATTAGCAGCTAACATAACCGAACAATTGTCAATATTTGTTTTGTTTCTACTCCATAATACTCTGATTGTATCAATGGTGAGTGAACTAGCTTCGTTTTTGGAGTCATAAATTGTGTGCTCTTAGAGCGGGCATCTACTCAGAGCACACATGGACAAAGCAATCTTCCCGATTTCAATTAGGCATTAGTCAGATCTGTCTTGGAAAAATAAATCTTTAAAGGTCCAGGCTTCTCGCAAATCAGATGTCGATTTTGTCAATTGAGTGGTTTATTAGTCTTCTACAGTCACCGTCTAGCTCTCGCAGCGTTCACTTCGTGTTGACCTCTCTGCTCAGTGACAGTGTTATCGTGCAATATACGAGTACGTATACCTATCTCCCTCTTAGAAGCCAAATCAATTAATTTGTTTTCGCCTTTGTGTACCGCGTATTTCTTTTTGCGCGCAGTTAATACTGTTTGAGGTTAAGATGACCGCGGGGCCAGAACGAAAAAAAAACCGGGAATAGGTTTGACATTCTTGGGGAGTCCATACCGAAACTCGAACCAAGATCAAAGAAAAATAAACTTTCCTCCTCCGTAGAATTCCCCAACCTTCCCAACATCTCAAACATTAAAAACCCGAGATTTGTACTTATCGCAAGTGAAAAACAACCACTGTCTTCCGTAAGCATTTTTGTACTTAAAAAAGCAATAGATTCTATAAGTACGGATCTCGAAACTTAGAGATGGTAATATTTTGATTCTAACCAAATCCCAAAAAGTTGCAGATAGATTCTTGCGTGTTACTAACCACGCAAATCAATGTCCAGTGACGATCAAACTACATACCAATCTTAACTCTTCAAAAGGCATTGTTTATGCTCCCTGCTTAATTAATATTAAGGAGGAGGAAATAGTTTAAAAAAAATCAAGTTACAAGGTGTAACCGAGGTGTATAAATTTAAAAAAACTTTGAAAACATTCAGCGTCCAACAGGTTTGGTACTCTTAACGTTTGACCGATATCAGTTGCTTTCCACCACTGAAATAGCATGGTATACAACAAAAGTCCAGGAATACATTCCCAACAAGGTGCATTAAAAATAAAATGTGTGAAAACTGCAACCTTCCGCCACACGACCCCAATAACTGTACCCGTACTATGTGTGCTAACTGTTTAGGCCAATATCCTTCTTCATCAAAATCGTGCCCCAAATACTTGCAAAATGAAGCAATTCTGACAAAAAAAAAACAAGAAACAAGTGTAGTACAGCCGACGCCAAACGCACTTATAATTATATAACCCCAACTGATCCAACTTCCAATGTTGTTACATACTCCGAAAAGGCCAAAGAAAATACACAAGTACCATCAACAAAAAGAGTTCTCCAAATTCCATTAACTTCAACTCAAATAAATCAACACCATACAATCAAAATGCCAATAGTAACCTTTCCCCAAGCTTAAAAAAAAATTAAACCATCAACATCTCAAAACCTACTGCCAAGTCACTTACTTCAGCTCTCCCTCAAGTTCTAACTAAACAAACATGTATCTAACTGAACGCACTGCCGAACTTTCCCTTTACGGCAATTACAAATAATCTTATTAGCAACAATACATGTTACGAATATATGAACACACCTGATTCAGATGACAATGCATAATAGTAACAAAATTTCGATTATCACCAGGTCGCCAACATCACTGGCGAGAGCAAGAGGGGGGTCAACTCGTTTGTGTTCACCCTACTGCCACTTTGGCCACCGATGTCCGCAACCTACAACTGACCAACAAAATCTATATGAAAATAAGATAAATACTCGTACTATACAATGGAATGTAAAAGGATTTATAAATAACTACGACAAACTAAACATCCTTATAAAACAATACTCCCACTCGATATCAATTCAGGAAGCTCATTGCGCGTTTAATTTTACACCAATCGTATCTAGATCATTTACCCCGTATTTTAAAAAACTTTTCAATAAACATAACTTCAAAACAAAGTATTGGTATTCAAATTAAAAAAAAACATGCCACATAAAATAATTCCAAAATATTGACATTGGCTTTTGAAATACATATATCTTTTAAATTCACATTAGTCTTGGTTTATATTTTACCTAGACAAAAGTTTACAAGAGAAGACCTTATTAATATATTGTCCAAATAAAAACTCCTATTCTTTTTACAGGCGACGTTAGCTCATGGAGTACACTTTGGGGCTCCTCAATCACTAATCGCAGAGGTGCGATAGTTGAAAACTTCTTGTCTAACTCTAATCTAATGTTCTTAAATGATGGTTCCCCAACACACTTCTCTACTCATAACACCCTGACACATGTCGACATAACCTGCTGCTCCCCCAAACTGTATGGTAAGGCCTCTTGGCAAATTTTGGATAATCTCCATAACAGCAATCATTTCCCAATAATTTGTACTCTTGTTATTGGTTCAACTTACGCTCAAACTTTAATAAACCAAAAGTTTAAAACTGATCTTGCTGACTGGGTCTGTTTTCGCAAACACATATCAATAAAGCAATTCGAATTGCCGCCCACAATTCGATTCCTCAAAGTACAACGAAAGCTTCTAAACGTACTGTTGTTTGGTGGAACCCGGAGCTTAATGGCCTACGTAATGAAAAAGTCAACGCATGGAGAGTTTTTAAAAATTACCCTAATCAGATAAACTTAATTTGTTATAAAATAAATAAATAAATAAATAAATAAAGCTCCAAGCAAATAGCCAATACAATACATTTCACCTTGTCTATCAACCCAAATTCATCTCCCAGCAAGATCTGGCATAATATCCGGTGTTTGACTGGTGAACATATACAACAAACAATAAAAGTCGTTGAAACTTCCACAGGTCCTCTTTCAGATCCAATCGTTTGCACTCCTTGGTCCAACTTCTCGAAAGACCAAAATTTTAACTCAAACTACGTCTCACAAACACAACTCTCTCTTCTTTCAACTATAGATGAAAATCTTATTTCGGCTCCCGCAAGATTAATAGAGGTAAAAATTTCGCTTTTGGAGCTTGAAAGTTGTCTAAGCAAACTTAAAGGTAAAACACCCAGCAGAGACAGGATATCATACCCTATGTTAAAAAAAACGTTCGTTAGAAGCAGACTTGGGCAAGAAGTTTTGTGTCTCCGGCATATTAACGAGCGCCTTGTAACAATCCATATTAAGGACAAATTTTCCAACATTAGCCTTATATGCTCACACGCCCCCACAGAGGAAAAAGATGACGAGACCAAAGATGGATTCTACGAGCTTTTGGACAAGATTTACGAGAAGTACCCTATCTATGACATTACAATTTTACTCGGTGGAGACTTGGAGAACTCCTGGTCAATCAACCGTCAACCAGATTGACCACATTGCGATCGACGCAAGGCACTTCTCCAATATTATGTGTGCCCGAACGTTCCGCAAATGGACCATTACCTCTATCTTAAGAGGTCCTTCCTATACAGCCAGCATCAAGTATCGAAGACTAGTGGCAACATTGCCAAAAAGTCATCAAAGCTGCAGCCTCTGCTGGGTTTCACTGGGCCATAACAACAAAATCCGTGGTTTTACGATAAGTGCTACTCCAGAAATGAGATTCACAAGTTTTACCTAAAGGTGAAAACCCATGCTATGGACACATGCTATGGAACCTTGTAGCCGCCATCAAGGCGGGGTGGCCGTGGTGTAGTGGTACTAGCAATTGCTTCTCACTCGGAAGGTCAAGGTTCGAATCCTACCCATTGACAAGTTTTTCAAGTTTCTCATTTGTATAATTGGAACTAAGACAGAAAAATTCTGCGTGTGAAGGCATAACACTGACACGTAGATTTGGCTGTTGTAGAGTTTCAAGCACAAAAAAAAAATACTGTGAATTATAAACCTTAGAATCACTCTGAGTGAAGAAAAAACTCTCCGTCCTATTCGGACTACACCCCCTGGAGAGCGAATATCGAAACTAAACACACCTGAGTTTCAAACCACTACAAAAAAACTAATTTTCCTTTCTCCTCCTTCTACCTTTCCGCCCGCGCCCAACCAACAGTAAAAAGGTATCAACCCCTTAGGCGCGCGTAAATTATAAAAAAAATGCAACATAGTAGTAGAGCCGCAGTCAATGCTGAGGATTTGAAAAGAGAATTTCTGTAGACTATATAACGTCGATGACGAACCAAATACCGCTGTCAGGCAGAAAGAACCTTTCAACATGGAGCATGTAGACCAACAATTCCGTCCTCCCGATCTAGATGAAATGAAGCGAATGGCCCAACTACCGAGCTAGTCAAAGCGGCAGGCGATGACTCTGTATAATATGGTCGGACGAAAGTATACCCGATGAATGGAACCTCAGCATTGTTTATCCGATCCTCTAGAAAGGAGACCTCTGAACTGCACTAACTACATATAGAGGCATCAGTCTTCTTAACATCGCCTATATCACCGAAATCTTTCAGGAACAACCTTATTGGTCCATATCAGTGTGGCTTCAGGTCACTAAGGTCTACCATTGACACTATTCACACTACTGGAGATCTTGGAAGAAACCAATGAGCTCCAAATCGATACACACCATCTACTCATCGATTTTAACGCCGCGTATGATAGCATCAGATCAATGTCAAGTTTTGGCATCCTTACCAGGATGAAGATGGAGAATGCATGCTGCTCCATCAAGGTCGGTAAAGGGCTCGCCGAGACCTTTGCTGTCAGAAAAGGATTTATACAAATCGAAGCACTATCATGCGATTTCTTTAACATCATTCTTGAAAGAATAGTGGGAAACTTAAGCGCCAATACAAGAGGCACAATCTTTCAAAAGTCCGTCAAATTACTCCCATACGCCGATGATAATGACATGATTGGAAGAAAGCAGAGTGATGACCGTGGCGCGTTCGGGAGTATTGAGGCGGAAGCGAAGAAGATGGGTTTAACGATCAATGAGGGCAAGCCCATGTATGTATATGCTGTCAACAAGAAAGGACACCCAACATCGACGTCTCGGACAGAACGTCACCCGCGACAGATATAATTTTGAGGCAGTAAAGAACTTTGTCTACCGAGGCTCCGTTATCAATTCTGACAGCAACACCAGAGCTGAAATGAAACGAAGAGTAACTCTTGGAATTCGCTGCTTATTTGGGCTAAGAAGGCAAATGACTAGCAAAACCCTCTCTCGAAAAACAAAAGTGACCCTATAGAAGACCTTTATAATCCCAGTCCTGCTCTATGACGCAAAGGCATGGACTTTATCAAAAATGGATGAAGGTGCTCTCGGTTGATTTGGGAGGAAAATTCTTCAGGTAATTTTCGGTGCCGTCTGCATAGACGGTGAGTGGAGAAGGAGATCTAACGACGAACTGCACGGACTGTTCAGCGGCATCGACTTAGACAGAAGAGTGAAGGTAAAGCGACTGAGATGGCTGGGTCATGTAGAGCGAATTAAGACCAATGCTCCGGTCCGAAAAGTCATCGAATCCGCCCCCGAAGTACAGCGCAGTAGAGGAAGACCGTGACTCTGGTGACGTACGCAAGTGGAAGAGACCTCAGACAACTTAGCATGCAAAACTGGAGACAGCGAGCTAAAGATCTAGCTGGCTTGATAGGATTGCTGGTTGAGGCCCAGGTCCACCCCGGAGTGTAGCTCCGTAAGTATGGTCGTGGTAGCATGAATTTTGAAGCCGAACCTTTCCTCGCCAATTAATCTGCACTTTCATTCCTATCATAACTACCTGGTACCCAGATTAAATGAACTTTATTGGTGCTGGCTAGTGTTATGAGAATTGTCATATAATGCAGTTCCAAAAAATTTCAAAAGTGTTAGCTAGTAAGGCTGCTTTACTGTCAGAGAGGATATGTGTAATTGTTCTTGCCGGTAGCAGATCTGTCTAAATTTCTCCTTAATGCAGAGATCTATTGCCTCTATCTCAGCTTAAAATGCAGAGATGCTACTGTCCATACTTGCGTAAAGTAATCCTTTGTTCTAACAGCTTTGTTCCTTCTTCGAATCAAAGGTACCGATTTCGAACTTTCAAAATTTTCTTCAGGAACAACCCCCTCCATTGAATTAAATTGAGTACATACCACTACATATCTTGTGTTTTTTTCTGGTAAAAACGTCTGGCCCCTATTTTCTATTGAAAACCGTTCTCAATTAAAGTCTGTAATTATAATGTCATTTTGTTTAAGGAATAAAAAAAAACACAAATCTATCAATTTGCAAATTATCCAAGTGAGCAGTAATTTTCCCGTTCGCTTGGTCAACGAAGATACCATATCTCCATCCATGAAACCAACCTAATTTCGAGTAGAATTAATGATGGCATCATCCCTCGTCCAACTGTGGCTAATAAAATTCATTCACTGTGTCCTCTTCCCAGAATGATATACTCGTACTCATACTCATCACCATCAAACCAAATAAAAATAGAAAAAACGGTTCCATCCAAATTTGTACACCACATATGTTGCCAACATATGGCGCGTGCCACAAAGACGACCTACGACTACCACTTGGTGGTAGTCTTACTTCTTACCCCAAACCATTTAAACGTTGGTTATTACCAACAACGCCGAAGGGTTGGTGTAGTCTCGAAATTATTCGTATTCGATCGCATTCCATGGCATGCGACTCAACCAACATTATCATGAACACTCAACCCCTAAGGACGAGTATCTCTAGCTATCCCCGAACAAAAAAACAACTGATCGACAGACAGTAGAAAGAGCGACAGACAGACCAAACGAACAACCGAAACTGGCCACGGCTGTTACATCGAAGCCACTTTTCTGTGTGAGTGTGTGAAAATAATCGCGTGCCACGAAGACAGGCCGAGTGTCGACCAACTCTGCCCCGTTCAGTTGTTTAGAAGAAGTCAAGAAATTCACATCAATGAATTCGGAGCGTGTACATCATACGTCATTAACGGATTTCCCATATTCCTCGGAGGAAGATAGTTCCAATTACACTGGCAGTCCATATCATTTTCATGGGGCAGTGCCATCATCCGGTGATCTCTACAATCCAAGCGAATGGCAAGTGGAATACATCACAACCATCAATTATGGAAGTAACAAATCCAAAATAAACCCTCAAGGATATTACGATCTCGAAGCGGAAGAAACCTCATCCAGGGCATCTTCTCAGAAATCCACTTCCACACGGTGTAGAGCACCTCGCCTATCACAGCCCACCAGTCCAACAATTTTAAGGAAACGTCGCCAAGCAGCCAATGCACGTGAACGCAAACGCATGAACGGCCTCAATGAGGCATTTGACCGTTTACGAGAAGTTGTTCCAGCTCCTGCCATTGACCAGAAACTTTCTAAATTCGAAACGCTCCAAATGGCCCAGACCTACATTGTGGCACTTTGTGAACTCCTCGAAAAAGGTGCTGATGAACAGACGTACTCTTTGTTTTCGGAAAATCCTTGCCAAGGAATTAGTCTGCAATAGGACGGACCTACCACTTGAAGAAGAATATTTAGTTGCCGGTAGCAGCAAAGGGAAGATTTATCGCAACACCACACAAGTGTGTGACAACAGAACAAGTGATATTTTAAGGACATTAAGACAAGAGGACACTCTCTGCCAGGAGGAGCACGATTCCGACTATGATAACAAAACTAAAGGACAGTAGGTATAAATGGTGACTGTGGATAGAAATAGAGAGAGAGAGAAAGAGGGAGTCCTTTTAGTAACGATTTAGTAGTTTGTAGTTTGTAGTTTTAAGTGTAAGATATATACGAGATATTTTGTAGAACAACAGTCAGAAGGATAATAAATCGACAAGGATTTTTCTTTTACACAAATTGTCATTGGTGTCATTTTTCTTTTCATCTTTAAAGTGAAATGTTTTTTCTACAATATTTCTTATGCCCCTTGGTGTGTTTTCATAATGTATTCAGTATACGAGTACCGTTCGGCGTTCGAGTCCTTGTAAAAGTACTGTCAGCGAGGGTGTTTCTTTTTAATTTTTTTTTTTTTTTTTTTTTAAATCATTCCGAGTACTGTATAGGTGTTAGCAGATGGCTTCCACCTTTCTTATCAGTTTTGTCGAATCGGAATTTTTCTGTGTTTATTTCTCGTCCTGGTTTTTATTTTTATTTTTTCGATTGGGAAAGTCCTGCGTTGAGACAGGACATGAACGTAAAGTCAATTGTGGACGACTGGACTGATGTGGACAGGAGGAAGGAGGATCTGTTATCAGATTTTTGTAATGCTTCAGTTGTTTTCGCTCGTACCATTAAACGCTCGTAGGTGAGGGATGACAGCTAGCCGAAATGAATTGCCAAATGGGGTTGGCGTGGATGGACTCTGGTGTCTGTCGGTGTATCTGTCTGGGAGTTTGCTCTCCTCGTATTTGATGGATGATAATTATTTAACTGTAAATTGAATAAATTAGCATATCTTTAAGGGGTCAATGCTAGTATTCGTTTTACCTTTTAATGAAATGAAATCGTTTTTTTTTTTGTTTTTTTTTTGTTTCAATTTTGACATGGACT
This sequence comes from Volucella bombylans, assembly GCA_949129095.1. NCBI lineage: Eukaryota > Metazoa > Arthropoda > Insecta > Diptera > Syrphidae > Volucella > Volucella bombylans. The sequence goes on along the minus strand of OX422141.1, from coordinate 162,935,722 downwards.
TTGTTTTTGCTTAGTTTTGGTTTAACAGGAAAGGAGCACGTTCCATACTAATTAGGTAGAAGCTATTGTATTTCCCAGGTTTTACTGAGGTTGTTTCTTGCAGTACAGACCTACAAATTAGATCAAGAAACTGATGCTATGAATCTGGAAACAGAAAAACAAATGCAACGAACGGGGAATATCAATAATTCATTGTTGACCCAACTTACTTTTCATATGATTCGCCTTCACAAAGACAGTAGCCCAACTCATTCAATATTGTGATCCCACATGCTTCACGGAGATCCGTAAAGGTGTAATCACCGAATGTATTGAGCTGACGTACCTATGTACATTCAATACCTTCTGCTAGAAAATCACAGATCTGGAGCATGTTATTTAAGACGAATTCGGAACAAAACTAGGAGACCAAGTTGAAAAGACTATAAGCCATTGCTTCCAATATTAAAAAGTGTAGTACCTATAGGGTTTTCCAATAAGGACTTGACAACTTTTTTTTTTAAATAAAACGCAAACCATTTGAGATATTTCAAAAACTTTATTATCGGCTTGAAGTACAATCAAAACATTTATGAATGGAACTCGACTTCGTTCGTTGGCCACTGCGGGCACGTTTGCAGCGGTCGATTCGTTGGACCCAATTTTTAACGACTCGGCCACACATTTCGGCCGAAACTGCCGGTATTTCCCGTTCAATGTTGACTCCGAGCTCTTCCAAAGTCGTCGGCGTGTTGGCATAAACCAATGACTTAACGTAGCCCCACAGAAAATATTCAAGCGATGTTAAATCGCACGAACTAGGCGGCCAATCGAGATAACAAGCTCACCATACTTACTCTTCAATAAATCGATTGTAGCGTGTGCTGTGTGGCTTGTGGCACCATCCTGTTCAGACCACATATCGTCCAAGTCCATATCTTCCAATTCGGGCCAAAAATAATCGGTGATCATGGTGCGATAACGCTGACCATTCACAGTAACGTGACGATCGTGATCGTCAACGAAAAAATACGGCCCAATAACGCCAGCGGCATGCAAACCGCACCAAACAGTTATTTTTTGTGAATGAAGTGGTGATTCATGAAACACATGTGGATTTTCACCCGACCAATAACGCATATTTTGCTTATTGACGAACCTATTGAACCAAAAATGAGCTTTGTCATTGAAGATGATTTTGCGATGAAATTCATCATCTTGGCGCATCTTCTCAAGAACCCAATCGGAGAACGTACGTCACTTCAAATGGTCCATCGGCTTCAATTCCTGAGTCAGCTTGATCTTGTATGGGTGTAAACCAAGATCCTTACGCAAAATACGACATAATGTGGTCTGAGCGATGCCCAATTCTTGAGAACGCCGTGGAATTGGCTGATTTGGATCGTTTGCTACGGACGCCTGAACGGCAGCGATATTTTCGACACTTCGATCAACCCGTTGTCTCACTGACACGGCAACATCACACAACGAATATGTAGACTCAAATTTTTGCACTAAACTTGTTATTGCCTGTCTACTAGGGTGAGAATTACGACCGAAAATTGGAGTTAACGCTCTTAAAGTTGCAGTCAAGACTCCGAATTTCGGTAGAAAATTTTTATAATTTGCAGACGTTGCCCGTTCGTGTACTTTACCATGATGAAAATGTTGAGTTTACTGAATAAATTGACAGTGACAGTTTGACGATTAGTGAAGGAGTGCGTTCACAAATTAAATTCAAAGTTGTCAAGTCCCTATTGGAAAACCCTTTATATCAAGAATACAACAAGGTTAAACCAGCAGATTGGTCAAAGCGCATCTCTAAGATCTAACCACTCAGCAAATATGTGCGGCCCTACGTAAGTAGTAAGCACAGATGGAAGCAGCATCTATCCCAGATACTGTAAGTGAACTAAGAAATACAATCTATATGCTGTTGCCTCACATGATGGCTTCAAGTATAGACCAGCTGCTGGCAATATCGAAAAGAATCTTCACTGTAAACCTAGCACCGTCATACGTACTGAACCGCTGACGAAAAACAAGAGTAGCCTTTATACCGAAAGTCGGAAATTTGACTATGCTCGTAAAGAGCTTCAGACCGATTTTAGCTTCAGGTACGCAACACTGTTTTGAAAATTGATTCTCTCTCGAATATGGAACATGCTAATCAACGCAGAAAACCTTGTAAGGCAGCAATTTAAAATCTAGTGGCAGGAATACATGTTGGGCATTTTCATCAATAATGAGGATACTGTCGACAACGCAACTATTGACGGCATATCTAACTCAGCCAAACAAAACTCTAACGTCTACGTTACGCCTCAACTAACAAGCCTCTCCAATTAGACTGCTCTTCAGCTAACTGCCTCTAGTTGCGCACTCCAAGTGGGTTGAGGTCACCTTCTACTTGTATGAGCCATCTAAAGTGAGGTCTTCATCTACTCAGTAGATTCTACTGCGTCCTCCCTCCGGATTAGATTCGAAGACTCTGCGGGCCGGAGCATTGGACACCAATACGCTCTGCATATCCTAACCATCTCAGGCGACTGATGCACAGTTTTCTAACTAAGTCGGTGTCGATGTACAGCTTGCATAGTTTGTCATTGAATCTTCTCCTCCAAAGCCCGTCAACGCAAACGCGACCGAATATTTTTCGATGGATTTTTTCTCGAAATGACCGCGGATATTTTCATCGGGTCTCGATAGGGTCCATGCTTCTGGGCCATAAAATAGGACTCTGATGATCAAGGTCTTATTAGGTAGAGTCTCCTTAGTTTTCGGGATAGGGAATTACTACTCAATTAGCTTCTTAGAACAAAGAAACAGCGATTGGCTATAGTGATTCTTCGTTTTATTTTAGTTGAGGCAAAATTCATAGCAGAGCCAAGGTAGAGAAAGTCCCTTACTACCTCATTCTGTCGAAATCGTCGATGTTCAGTGTACCTTGTTAACAGTATATACACACTTCATTCTCCCCTCATTTAACGCTAAGCCCATTTGGCGGCTTCCGTTCAATATTAGCGTAAGAAAATGATGAAGTTCTCCTGTATGTTATCTCACACCTAGCGACAGTTTGGTCTAAAGACAGATCCATAATAGGCAAAAGTGTCCGTAAATGCATGTACGGGAATACAAGCAATTTGTATCCTGCACCCATAATGCCGGACTGCTCAGTTTCGCGGAGTTTTCATTCACTTTCGTTTCGTTTACTGCATTTCGTACGAAAATTTGACAGCTAAGCAGCTGTTTGTAATTTGAAATTTAAGAAAGCTTTGTTTTTACTTGAGAGAAGTAACTTTATTCTTTAACAAAGATTATTATTAGAAAGAACAGAGATTATTTTACTTCTTATTTTCTTCGAATTTGTTGGTGAATCAACCTTTTCATCAGTTTTGACGTCCACGCTCCCTAAAAAGAAAAAACGCCTTTCGATGGCCTTTGCGAGCAATTCGGAAGTACTATTGGCAAAATAGGAGAACGTTTAACAGCCTTTCTGTGTTACCATCAGAGCCGACAAACGCTGATACCGATGTTCTAACGATGAAAGAAATTCCGAGAGCTGAAAAAAATGAGTTAAAGGGCGAAATATTTGAATGAGTCCTGGGAAAAAGAAAATTATTAAGGACTCCTAGTGAATAATAAAACTCACTATTTTTTTTCCAATTTAACTTAATGTACTTTTATTTTCATAAATTAAGCCTTCTTCCAAATCTACTGGCTTGGGGAACATCTGTAAATATGATAATATTAGAGCACAATAAGAACAACTACAAAATATATTAAATCATATTTTTTACCTCCACTTGCACTGCCATATACACCAATGTCTACTACTGCACGATACCACGTCTAGCAACTGACTTAGGCTTTTAATTTCGCGACGGGACGAAATATTATTATAGCAGGCGGTTTCCTCATCTCAATATACAGAAAGGGACATGGCGGTCTGCGGATCATGAAATACTATCATATTGCGAAAGATATACAGCATTCCTCCAGTATTATGGACGTTCGAACATTTCGGGCAACCAACATTGCCTCGGATCACCACCTTATTGCAGGCAAGGTGCACGAAGAACAACTGTGAGAAAATATAACATAGAAAAGTTGCAATCGCAATAGGCTGGCGGGATCTTCGCCGAACGCGTATCTCGAAATCTCTAAATAACTCCTATGTCGCCAGCATTACCTAAGACCATTAGCAAACTTATGTGACACAACTTATGTGCTGGGTTTCACCCGACCACGAGCAAGAAATCCCTTGTTTGATGAAGAATGCCGTCAAGCACATGCAACTAAACAACATGCGTACAAAGCGGCGCTGCAATGAAGGCGCTCAAAGATAGCGATAGTCTCTACTCCAGCAATAACGTATGGAAATTTTACCAACGGGTACGAAACCTGTAAAAATGAAGAAGGATTCCTTGTAATAGAGTCACATTCGGTGCTGAGAATATGGAAAAATTTATTCTCTAGATTATAAAACCGCGATAAAGCCCAATATCACGCCATCAGGCGGACTAGACCATTCAACTTAGATGATGATAGGTGAAACTTCCGTCCATCTAACGAAACCGAAATGCGGATAGCAATATATAAGCTTAAATCCAACAAAGCAGCTGGACCTGACAACTTTCTGGCCGAGGTATTCAAAGCAGCTGGAAGTGGCTTTGTGGAGAGCATACACCAATTCATTTCGCAGATCTAGTCAGTAGAGTGTACCTATGCCTGATGAATGGAATCTCAGCATCGTTTACCTGATCCACAAAAAACTAGAACCCCCAACTGCGCCACCTATCGAAGTTTAAGTCTTCTCAACATCGCATAAAGATCTTATTTACCATATTGTGTGAACGTCTGAAATCCTTCAATCAACAACATTGTGAGCGGAACTCACAAACACTGGAGGCACAATCGTTCAAAGGTCTGTACAACTCTCCCATTGTTTGAACACTGCATCTTTCAGCAGTGTAATGACCGACTCAAATTGCTGGGTCTACTATCACTGCCGATATTCTTTTTATACACCAGCTCTTAACATGCTCTATCGACTGTCCCTCACTGCTGAATTAGATTTTTTTTTTTAAATACCAATCCCCGGAATTTAAGGTCTGTTCCTCTTTCTCGTCCAAATAACCAGCGAACTGCATATAGTTTTAAGGAACCACTGTCTCAAATGCTATGTGAAACTATTTCATATGTGTTCGATTTCCATTGTAGCAGAAGTACCCACAAAAACACACTCAATTATCACGTCTCCGAATCCTGATCTTTCCGGTCATTTAGTTTTAGTTCTAGTTATAAGAGCAGTTTGTACTAAACTGAATAAAGTCGTCCGCGGTTGACCCGGACCTGTTAAATTAAATTAAAAATTCTGTTGTAAGAGTAGCAAAAATAACAAAAGCTGAGAAATCATCACCAGGAGGTAATACAGCAGCATCAGGAGTTGAAACGGAACCCAAACACATGACAATTATGCTGGATAACCAGAATTGACAAGGATTTCAGCGAGACGGCCTGAAATTTCAGGAAGATCCTCAGCACAATGGGATGTAGAATCAGCCATCATGAGTACACTGTGACCTATATCACTGAAGTATTCGGGCAAAGTAATACCAATGTAACGAGGAACGACAGACATGCTGGATGTGTTGACAATCCAAAAGGGAGAAGCGGCAACTGTCGATTTTCCTTGTCCAGCTAAGTCCCACCAGCAATCTCGATGGTCTAAGGAGTATTAAAGTCCTGGACTACCAGGTTGTACATTGGGAGAAATTAAAGAGGAGCGAAAACATTTTACAATGTGTTCGCTGCCAAAAGTTCGGGCACGCCGCGTCGAACTGCGAAATGCAGCCTCGATGCGTGAAGTGCAGAAAGAAACACAAGGCCGAGGATTGCGCTCTGGGTAAGGACGGAGCGTCTGAAAAAAGCCAACTCTCTTGTGCTTTATGTAGGAACACGGGACACACCGCAAATTATCGGGGTTGTCCCAAATTCCAGTACATCAAAAGAATAAATCTGGCCCGGCAGCAGAAAGTAGAAGTGAAACGTCCACCCGTGCATTTACAAACACCAGCCGTTACTCCCCATATTACCTACGCCCAAATGGCGGCAGGTAGGGGAAATACGGTACAGCAAGCGAAGGTTGCTTCTCAGGCCAAGAGCACCTGAACCAGTACCTGACATGCTAGCTATCTTGCTCTCTATCCAGGGGCAGATGGCTCAGCTACAACGTCATTTAACTGAACAGACCGCGCGGGTGGATCAAGTATACGCACTGCTGCCTGGCCTAATGCACCTTTTGCCGCAATGGGTACGTACGTGGCGGAGCAAACTCTGAAGGTCTTTGCTGTGAATGTGAATTCACTGATAAGGCTCGAACGACGAGCCGCACTATTTAAGTTGCTTAACGACCAAACCCCTGATGTGCTTTTGGTTAGCGAAACTAAGCTTACCAAAGGACATAAAATGAGGCACAGAAGATACAAAATAATACGGAGAAACCGACCCAACTCCATTCAGGGAGGTGGCGTTGCGATTTTCGTACGAAAAGGTATACGTTTTAAAAGAGTATACAGTCGTGTAGTACATGGGTTCCGGGTGCTGGAAGCATGCATCGTGTGCATCCCCCTCCGTAGTGGAAAGCGGTTGTACATGGTGTATGCCTATGCACCTAAGGCTACTCAATCCACCTTATTCATCTCAGAGCTCGAGACGCTTTTTCGATTCCTGAGGCTGGAATTGGAATTATTATTGGCGGAGATTTCAACGCCAAACATAGTGATTGGGGAAATAATACACCGAATACTAGAGGGAACCTACTATTCAATTGGTGGGGTCAGCACAGTGTAATGTATCGACTCGGGCTTAAGGCGACGGATAGTCCGTCGTTTCCCAGACACGGGTCTATTTGGATCTTCTGCTGTTCGACTCACGAATACAATTGAAATGCACTAGCCAACAAACTACAAACTGTCTACGCACTTTCGTGTATGACAGTGACCATTGCGGTCTCAGCACCGAAATAACTGTTCCAAACGAAATTGCGGAATTGGATGAGTTAGTTCAAAGGCATTCCTACAATTATAGTAGGGTGCGTTGGACACACTTCACCAGAACACTGACTAGAGCACTCTTCTTGAATTCGCTATACCCACCGTCCAACAGAAATCTGTCAAACGAGGAGATTGACAACTATCTAAGACTAATGGACGAGACAATCAAACGAACAATGGACAAAACGATACCTCGGCACCAACACACTGACGACGAAGACTTATTCCGCAACGCAACTATTGACGCACTGCACCGACATAAAAGTAGACTGCTGTCAAGACTAAAAACCTTGTACAGACAGTTTACTGACAGACATAACCCGGAGATTATGACGCTAAAGTCGTCGATCAAAAACCTCCAAGTATTAATAAAAGAAAATTACAGAGCATCTGTAAGTTTGTATTGGAACAACAAAATTCGAGCTGTAAACACCAGCAACCCGAATATGTTCCCGCAAATAAATAAAATATTTCGGAGAAAAGATCAAAACGACCTTTCGTGTCTTAAAATCGCCCGTACGACGGACAACGCAGGAGAAGGTAGAGGCTATAGGCGCGCCATTCCAGGAAGTATATAAAGCGAATGACATCATTGGCCCGAACCACAACCTGGAAAGTCGAGTCCTTGTGCACAATTTCTACCTTCGAAATGAAATTGTGAATTTGCTATTCGAGAGCTCGGGTTTCATCCAGTTCAGTGACGAGAATATGGCAAATAATGTCATCACCAACGATAGGGTACTACCCCCGTTCATTTCGAAGGAAGAGCTCCAAACGATCTTCGAATCGTTCGAATCGAAAATCAGTGGGAACCGATGAAATACCGAATATTGTGCTTCGACATCTCCCTCTAGAAGCGGTAAACATTTATACCACCCTGTTTAATAATGCAATGAATAATGCACATTATCCAGCGCATTGGAAAACTGCGGTGGTACATCCGATCCCCAAAAGGGATAAAGATACTTCCAATCCGGCGATCTCCGCTCGATTAGTTTTCTTCCAAACATCAGTAAGGCTTTCGAGAAGGTGATCAATAGAATCCTGACTAAGTGGGTTGAGGACAAACATATAGTTCCGGATAATCAATGGAGAAGGCCTTCGATACCGTATGGTTAGAGGGACTCTTTTTCAAGCTGGACAGGTTGGGCATTAGTAAACCACTGCTGTATATTCTTCTTGATATGCTCTCCAGTAGACAGCTCATCGTAAAGAATGGCGATGTAACTTCTGCTGGAACATTTAACATTAAAAATGGTCTGCAACAAGGTTACCGCACCTTTTTCGCCGATCCTATTCAACATTTACACAAGTGATCTGATAGGTTCACTTCACCATGCCATAGCGTACGCAGACGACTTAATCGCGTACATATCAGTCCCAAAGATTGAGGTCATTAATATGCTTTAGCAACGTGACTTCGATAAAATTAAGCGATATTGCGATGACTGGAAGTTGAAAATCAACTTTCAGAAGTCGGACGCCAGTTTAGGACGCCTTTGTCTGGGGCCTCTAGGGATACCAGAAAGAATTGGCGAAAGTTTTCTATCGTCGGACAATACGGACAGCCACTCGCTTGTCGAAATGTAGTCAGATACCTTGAGATCTGGCTAGATCAATTTCTGTATTTTAACAAACATATAGAGGTTGCTCCGGCCAGAGCCAAAGGTGCTTTTGCCCTTACAAAGAGACTGTTTTATAACAGCCAAATCGATGCGAGGGTGAAGGTAATCTGTTACAAGGCCCTTATCAGGCCCATGCTTGTATTTGGATGTCCCGTGTGGTTCAACGTGAGAGCAAGCTTATTGGAAAAGATTCGGGTGTTTGAGAGGGCTTGTCTTAGGACTTCTCTTCGCCTATACAGAACACCAGAGTCTCAGTACATAAAATTCTATCCTAATGAGGTCTTATACAATAGGGCGAACCTAATAAGAGTGGACAATTTCGTCATTAAGTTAACTCGAAGGCACGTTGCAAGAGCAATGACCTCATCGAACAACCTGATCTCCGGGGCTTACTACCCCAATTATATGTATCACGAGAGAGTTCGCTTTGACGGCTTTATTCCTCCAGAAGCGTTCCTCTATCTAGATAATAAAGGTCTGATCCGGGACAGATTGGCGGTGCCGCTAATCTTCCACGTCGCTCGAACAGCTGCGGACAGGCGACTCAACTACGACAGAGACGCCGCACACGGCAGTGCGGAGCGTCTCCGGTTCAGTAGGGCGGTATGGAGTCGCGACATGAGGGATGTTGTTCGGCAGCACCAACAATTTTGGTGGCTAGTTGAAGGAGGGGAAGTTTCGTCGTCCAATTCCTCCAGTACTAGGTAGCTCCATAGGAAGCAAAGTCGGTCGTCTGACTATTTCATTAGCCTTGGCCGGATTACATAGTTTTAGGTAGGATTACGAGTAAGTTAATTTTTAAGAAAAAAAATATATAATAACCAAAAAATAAATAAATTAAAAAATGAAAAAAAAATATATATATACATGTATTTATATATTATGTATATTCATATTATGTATACATATATATTTATGTATGCCTATGTTTGTGTTAGATGTAAGTAGGTTAAATAGATTAAGAATTATTTGTAGGTACGAGGGGCGTTCAACATATTCTCGGTATCGGGGTGAAGCTGTGGTTGTATATATAAATTGACTTATTTATCAAATAATACTATTATTTTAGTGCATTCATGTAAAATTTCATATAAATGTGATTATTAATTCGCGTTTTATCTCTAGTTAAACAGAATCATAATGGCAACTGAGACGATGATGGTGAAAATTGAGCATCGCGCTGTAATTAAATTTCTCACTAAGCAAGGAAAAAGTCAAAAAACTATTCATGAAGAGATGGTGGCTGTTTACCAGGGTTCCGCACCTTCATTATCAACTGTGCAAAAGTGATCAAGTGAGTTCAAGAGAGGCAGAGAGAGCATTGAAGACGACCCCCGTTCCGGCGCCCCGGCTACTGCTTGTACGGGAGAAAGCATCAAAGAAGTCGAAAAACTTGTTCGGATGCCCGAATAAAGGTGAAAATGATGGCAGAGATCACCAATCTTTCAATTGGTACCATTCACACCATTCTTCATGACCATCTTAACCTTTCAAAGGTCAGTGCAAGGTGGGTGCCACGAATGCTCACAGCGCCTCAGAAAAAAGTGAGAATCGCATGCTGTAGAGAGCTTTTGGAGATGTGTAGTGAGAACGCGGACGGTGTTATGGATCGAATTGTTACTGGGGACGAAACATGGGTCCACCACTATGACCCTGAAAGCAAACAAGAGTCCATGCAGTGGCATAAAAAAGGAACAGACCCCCCGAAGAAGTTCAAAGTCACTCCGTCTGCCGGGAAGCTCATGGCCACAGTTTTTTGGGACTCAAAGGGAATCTTGCTCATTGAGTACAAAAAAAAAAGGTGAAACCATCAACGCCACATCCTACGCTTCCCCTTTGCATAATTTGCTGGAGGAAATTAAAAAGAAAAGACGGGGTAAACTCGCAGCGGGTGTGTTGCTTCTTCATGACAACGCTCCTGTTCACACGGCGCGAGTTTCCAAGGCTGCTGCACGAGATTGTGCAACACCCACCAACACCCACCCTATAGTCCAGACCTTGCCCCTAGTGATTATTTCCTGTTTCCGGATTTGAAAAAATGTCTTCGTGGAAAAAGATTTTCGTATGATGAAGAACTCAAGTCGGCAATAAATGGGTATTTTGCAGAGAAAGAGGAAATTTATTTTTTTGAGGGTTTAAAAAAGCTTATCTCAAGATGTAACAAATGCATTGATGTTAGGGGAGATTATATTAAAAAACAAAAACAATTTAAATTGAATTCGCATTTTCCTTCATATCGATACCGAGAATATATTGAACGCCCCTCGTAGTTTGTAGGCTTTCAGTTTTAAGTTTTATAGAAAATAAAGAAAAGTTCCATATACGAGTACTAAGTTTTTGCTCAAAATTTATTTTCTTAGTTTTAGTAGTAATAAATGTAAAAATAGAAATAAAAGTAGACTTTAAGATTCGTCGAAAGACATAGTTTTAGTGTTAGGTTTAACTTAGAGTGCCCGCATAAGTTAGAATAAGATTATTTGTAAGTAATTTAAGCTAATTTTTAAGCGTTTTTTGTTTAGCATATAAGAGTAATTTAAGTTGAAAAAATAAAAATGCATAAAAACTGAACTGAACTGGATGTATTGACAACAAGAGCGGTATGTTTGCTGATAGATTCGATGACATCATTGATTTAAACTGAGAACCCGAGGAAATCACGAAGTACTTCAGACATTTCGCTATCGCGTTACCTGCAACTGACGAAGATGATAACATCCGAGTTGGTGTAGAGTTTTACCACAACTAAAAGCTCCGTACACAAGGAGGAAGCTGACTGGTCTGACTCACCTTGGGCTTAAAGGCATCGCCATCCAATTCTCCAACAAAGCTATGTATCCCGGATAACAAGCTTTTTTTTGACTAAACATGTTACTTTGCCCTAAATACGCCGATGAATCTCCCTCCTCTTGGCATTCATATCATATGCTTCCCTTTCCCTTCCCTTTAAAAAAGGGAGGTCTTTGGTACAGCACGCAATGGAGCTTTAATCACCTTGCGTGCCTGTCTTTTGGCTCTGGTCTTATGGACATGCCGACTGATGCAATAACATCGGAGCTCTGATGTTGTAGTTGAAATCGATTTTTGACTGGTTTCATCCAGAATCGGAGCCAGGAAAAGAACGCAGTCGGGTTTTTACTGATGCCTCCAAAATAGATTTAGGATGTGGCACTGGTGTGTTTCTGTCGGAAAACAACGTTCGATTTTGAAAAACTTGCGTCTGTCTTCTATATGGAGATATGCGCAATGTTGATGGCAACGAACTACATAGATTGTTAAGAAACAGTGGAGGGGGTGAAGCAATTGTATCTCTAGAGACAACCAAGCTGCGCTTAAAGGCTTACAGAACTCTCTCACGACTTCCTATTTCATGCAAGACCTCTCTGAACGCAATCGGAAGGCTGATTTACTAAGTCTTGTTTGGGTCCCAGATCACACTTGGAACACGGTAAATGAAATCGCCGTTGTACTTGCTCGACAAGGCTCAGAGAAGAGTCTTTCAGGACCCGAACCTATGCTAGGACTGACTGCGTTCTCCATTGACAGTTGCGTCTCATATGAGCATTACTGTAGATGTCACGTCTCTCCATGTTGCCGACAGACGAAACGAATGCTTCACAACGTCCATAGATGGACCCTTCTCCTCATCATCGAAGCGCTTTAAATTGGACATTGCGGTGTTGGTCTAGCATTGTATGTAGTGAATCCACTAAGTTGAATTGAAATTGAAAATTTTCAATTTTTCTAGTGATTTGGCGAAATAGATTTGTTGTTCCCTTTCTGAATCTACTTGGTCATAATTGAAATGAGAAAATGTTGTGTACATACCTTTAGAGTGTAAAGTAGTCAAGCTGATAAAAACAATGTAAGGATACAGATCAAACTGTAAAACAGGAACAAGACAAAGTACTGTAGATTGAAATGCTTCCCCAATCAAATCATCAAAACCGACTAATCTCAGTTAGATAAATGGTATCGCACAAAAAGGAACATCTTCCAATGAACTTCTTGTCCAACTTCAATCCTTTCCAGACCGGTTAGATGTTTGTAAATAATTTTGTCTTCTCTTGTAATCAAAAAAATTCAATCGCTGATAAAAACAAAACGTGCTGAGTAATATCTAACAGATACCGAAACTAAAATCCCCAATCGAATGTGCTCATGGAAACTGAAGAAATAAATGAAAAAACCAAACCAGCTATCTATTTCCTTTGAACAAGCAGTGATTGTCCTACAAATAGCTTTCGTGGCATCATTACCAAAGAGCTTGGGACACATTGAAAACCCACCAGACAACAGTTAATACTTAATCCCTCGAAACGATGGAAATATTTTTGCGAAAGTTGCTAAATCCTTGGTAAACGAAATCAACTGATTCCACAGAAGACACTGAGATTCCGAGTAAATGGGACAGAGATCCAGACTGTCGCAATAGCCGAAAATAAATGTTCAAACTTTTTTCATGCAGAAGCGAGAAACCAGAACAAACAGATATTACAACAAATAGCGGTTTCCACCACCACCAAAACCAGATCATTCAACGCCGACAACACCGACTGACACAGAAACCTTCAACAGTCTTGTGGCAATGCTATGGAATTTGTTCTCATCCTCCCTCCTACACCTCTTTGTAGGGACTCGCTTGCAAACTTTGCAAATCAAACGCACAAACGATAATCGTTTAATCAGCTTAAAACTTTATAGCTACACGAGGACACTGGAACGCGAGGACACGAGTAGACGAGAACACGAGCACATTAGAACACATGCGAACTGTGTCAGAGGGATGTTCTCTCAAATTCCAGAACTTGTGGAGTGTAATTTGGCAAATATTCAATACATCCCATCCCAATAGCGTTCCCATTACGATTTCCTTACCCACTTGCCTTCCGTATCTTACTCCTTTCTCGGGTACGTCGTCGTCACAATCGTTGTGGCGGATATTATTTCCTGAAAAGTTTTCATTTATATACTTTCGGATCCGCAGTAAGACAAACAGGCAGCCAGTTGAATTGAGTGGGACAGCAGGACAGCATAAAGAGGACATTAATAAATATTTCTATGAATGGAAGTGGGAATGGGAATGGAAATTGGAGTGAGATGTGTGAGGACACATACATACATAGTTTGTTTATACGAACATGTCCTGGTTCACACATACTCGTACTTGTACTTGTTGGGTAGGGGGTGGAAATGTTTGTCATTTTTCCTATCTCATTAAACAGGAAATGTTTTCAAAACATCTACAAAGATATGGTGTCCTTACTGAAAATAACCGACCAAGAGACGATCGACCGACCGCCCGACCGAACCATCGCAATGAGGGAAAGTCGACGGTATTAAGAAGATTATTATTACTGAATAAATTTATGAACGGTCTGAGGGACTCCTGCATGCATGGGTGGCTTTAAATTCACAAAGTCTTTTGAAAATGGTTTGTCGGATATGTTGTTCTTTGTCTCAATTTTTTGTTTGAATCCTGTCCCCTCATAATTGATTGTATCCTGAAGTGAAGTACGGGTATCATTTTCCATTTGGCATAAAAGGGTCCGTGTAGTGAATGAAAGTTTGCAATTTCCTTGAAGTTCGTAGGAAGTTCTTATACCGAGCTCTTAAAGATGTAACACAGGAAATGCTGTTTTGTTGAAAATCATTTGCACATCCTTATCCAATAATAGGTACTTAGGTTGGGTAGATGCGTGATTTATGGCTTATGTATAAGCCACTGCTTATAGAGACCAGAGCATATGTCCGTTGGATCCAATTTTTTTTTTCTACCCCGAAACCTGTAGATCACTGAGTTCTCATAGAAGTACATATTACACCTTTCTTCTTCATTGCTGCAGTTTTTCCAGCACCCTTTTCCAAGATCTGGGATACCTACACCCCATAAATATAATACGAGTACTTATGACTCAGCTGCCTGTTATGACTTGTGACTAAGCTTCTATTAAGGAGACAGATTCTTTTTCGTAGACCGGTCATAGGATTCTAACCAAGTTAGTCTAAACTTATACGCGTTTTATTAGCTGCTTTGTCTTCAATGAAATTTGCAACATACGTTTGCAACTTAGCAATTTACGCACAGGAGAAAGGGAAGTTTTTGCAACCTGAATAATAGCTTTGATTTCAGCATGAAAAACACTTTTTTCGCAACGAATTACATTTAAAGGAATGATTAACTTGCAATGTTTCATAGTATACTCCGAATCTCATACCAACATCCATCTTGGATCTGGGCTTTGTACTATGGGTTTTGTACGATTAAGGCAGGAACGGAGCGACATCAACCAGCCGACGTGTCCAGTGCAGTAATTACGACATTATTTTTTTTTATAATTGGCGCGCGCTATAGATATTTGTGTAGCATTAAAATATTTGTACACATCGCGGGCGAAGGAAAGAGAGTTACCGATGTACATACATTGTTCTTAAATGTTTGCAAGTTATAATGACAATGAATAGGAGCTTGTCAATGCATTCCATAAGCGAGTTGTACGGCTTAGGAACCAATCACGATATTTTAGAGTCCGAAAGTGGGCTTGAGGATATACTGATGAGCATTCATAGCGAGATGGGTGTTACGGTTACACATCAATTGTGGTTATTTCACACTATTGTGGTTATCACCGGTTACTGGTCTCGTCCATCGGGCTTAAAAGCGACGGAGTTCAGCAGGACAAAATAGCAATTCTATAATGTTCTGTCAGAAATGACCGAGCCTCATAAAGATGGCGTACATCTGCGGATAAATTCACGTGACTGAATCAACCGTGGCGTCAACAGTCGGCGTAGTGGATACCTTATATGAACTATATACTAGGTATAACTTATTTGTATCTGAGCTTAATAAGGATTTCTCAGAACTGACAGAGATGCGTAAGTTTGCATTACCCTGAAGAGGGTTAGTGTTTATGAAGCAACAGATAGTCTCGGATAAACACGTATTAACTGTTAACGATTTTGCAAAATGAAAAAAGGACAACGATGTGTAGATCTACACATGGAATGTTGGGAAACAGGCAATGTGCTCATATGTTGTAAGACTAAATCAAGAAATTTTGAACTTTCGTCGCTTGAACAACCCCATTGTAACGATTCACATCAATAATTTGCCAACATCAGCCTGGTATGCGCTCACGGGTCCAACAAAGAAATAGAAGATGCTACCAAAGAATACATCTACGAGCTCCTACGATCACAGTATGGTCGTTTTTCGTTAATAAGCTTTATCACCAAAATAGAAGAGGAGGACGTCTTTTTAGGTACAGTCGATGAGCTTAAACTCGACGAAACCACGTCTGCAAATGGACTTAGGCTGACTGACTTTGATGCGCAATCGAATGTCATTAAAGCTAGAAAGCGGTTTTCTTATCAGATCATAAAACAATCAAATTAATTATGGTGCGATCAATGCAAAGAACTCCTCCAGAGTTATAGATGTTCGAGCATTCCGGATGTATCACATGTCAATGGAGAAACATTGTGAATAGATTAAACATCGAACAGCTCCGTTGGAATCTTTGCAGATAGCGGAACACCTTTCAGCCTTTCGGCAACGCGTTGTAACCTGGTTCAAGTTGTCAAGATGGATGGCATCGATTCCAAGGCTCATTCCCACGGAACCCCTGATTTAATGAAGATTGCTGAGAACCTCATGAATCAATTTGTCTATGTAGCTTCGTTTCATAGAGAACGATAGCGGAAATGTAAATTGAGGAAATGAAAAAGCGTTTCTGGAGGAATAATATTCGGAAGTTTTACCAAAAGTTAAAAGAAGCCTGCCGACTCAAAATGAGGGAAGAGTCCCAGTGGGTACAGATGATATAGATTGTTAAATAGCGAGGACGACCATAATTGCCCTGTCAGGAAAGACGAGACATTCAGTTCGGGCCATGAAAGCCAAGAATTCCCGACCATAATGTAAGACTGCAATATCTTAAGTAGAACAGGGATGCCGGATAGCACGGCCTATCTTCCGAGATATTTGAGGCAGCAGG
The DNA here is from genome assembly GCA_949129095.1 of Volucella bombylans. Taxonomy (NCBI): domain Eukaryota; kingdom Metazoa; phylum Arthropoda; class Insecta; order Diptera; family Syrphidae; genus Volucella; species Volucella bombylans. The sequence goes on along the minus strand of OX422141.1, from coordinate 162,919,063 downwards.
AATTGACCTAGTGGAGAGTACTCGTATATAGTACAATATATCACCTGATTTCCAAGATTTTATTGGAGAAATGTTTGCATGTTGAATGGAACCTCAATATAATTTGTCCGATTACCATGAAAGACCTGCATCAACTACAAAGGCATCAGCCCCTTAACATCGCGTCAACAAAATCAGTGCAGCTTTAGTCCGTCTAAATCCACAGATGACTAAATATTCACCTTACATCCAGATCGATACACACTATCGCTTTCAAAGCCGCATATGACAGTATTTATAGAGATAAATAGAATCATGGCTAGCTTTTGTATCCCTGCCAAACTCCTAAAAACCCTCGTTGCTGACATAGTTAGAAAACTATCTAACTGAGATCTTTGATATCAAAAAAAGGGTACAGAAAGAAGAAGTGTGTAATGGGCTTCAACGATAAGTGATCGCCTCTCTACGGCCCACATCAAAACCAAACTGAAAAGCATTAGCCTTTTATACGTTCATGCTTCTAGCTAAAAACCATATCAAGGAAATTATTTTTTTGCTCCTCCTGGACCACGGTGTTAAACTTGGTAAAGTCAGGATATACAGAATTCGCGAATAAATACCAGAAAACGTCACCGATTGATCGATTTCATGTTATTCATCGTACGTAGGACAAAAAATCACGCTTTAATTTCCACCGGCAAAAAAATTTACAACAAGCTTATAAATTTAAGCCACTCATTGTAAATATGCAAACATTCAAAGGTTCAAATATCAAATATTGGCTCTGACTAATATCTCAGATAGCTAAATTCAAAGAACGACTGTGTAACGAGATGAAACTGCAAACCTTTCTTAAAAATAAGCTCGACATTGGACACTATTGAAAAACTGGTGAAAAGTCATGACGAATACATATGTACCTGATGAGTGGATTAGATTAGATTAGATTTAGCAGTGAGGTGGGACTATTTACCCTTATCACTGTTCACCCATGATGACTGAAATTTTAATAAATTCGGCTATTTTTTTTTTTTTAAGAACTTAACACCGTCAGCGTCTCTTCAGTGTCTTGGCCACAGGCACTCGCATTCGCAATGTACAACAAGCTTGAAGTAAGTATCGATCTAAGGTGTGGGAATGTTCGGATATACAGAGCACTAGTGCTATGCCTTACGTTGATCATATTGTGATAAATCTGATTAATTCTTTTTTGGATTAGAAAGCTGCCAAATATCTTTATAAGTTCTGATGTGTGGTAAGTGGTTGCTAGCTTTAATCCACGCCTTGAAGTCGATCACCCTGAGTTTGTATTCAGAGCTGGCATCTTACAGGCTATCTTTTCGAACTGCGCCACCAAAGATGCCTGACTACTTTCCTAAGTTAGCGTAGAAATCACCAAGGCCGCCAACGATTTTAACATCGTTCTTAGACCCATATGTATGTCTGATTCAAAACCAATCCTTGGCAAAGGCGTGCTTCTCCTGTGTGGAGACGTGAGTGGCTATCTGGCTTATATTGGTTAATTTAGCCGTAATGAGGATTGTAATCAGGCATTCGATTAAATGCCTGAGGCTCAAGGAGATATTTCTTTTTAGACCTTTTCTAATGACGAAACAACACCCAAACAGGCTCTTATTCTGCACTTTATGGTAGTGCAATTCACCATTTATATTTCCCATCCCATCGTACTTCTTGAGTCGCTTTGTACCAATGGTGGTTTGTTCAGAATCTGAACACTTCATTTGTATAGAAGTATAGGTATAACGCTCCATCTGGAGTGTTAGATCTAAGAGAGTATACAACATTCCTGTTCAAGGCTATGATCACCGTCATTAGTTCGCTACAAACACATGCGGCACCACCCCTATTTCGACATCCTATATCCTTACATGACCGGAACTCTGAGTATGTCAAAGCACTTCAGAAGTGGTTCTCGCTGAATATGCCTCTAACACAGCCGTTGGCTCCATCTCAGGAATTCTTCCGCTGAAATGTTTTATTTTATCTGGATTATACCGCCAGCTGGCCTAAGACCCTCAGACTACATGAATAAAGCATAATATGGCGGAAATTACTGCTTTCACCCAAACCACAGCACTCTTTGAACAACTTACACCATTTAATTGCTAACAGTAACCGAATTCTAGATCACAACGAAAATGTGGCGCTTTGTAAAGTAGAAAATTGATCCTTCTGCGGAGAAGGATTAGAACCCAAACCAATGCTACTCCCCGGAACCCTTATTTTCTGCAATCCACGAGTATACTGCAACCTACGAGCACATAATTATTTATGGCGATCTAAATGCAGATCTTTTAAAAATTGACAATAAAGCTCGCTAATTATTTGATTTTACGGCTGGCCCAGCACTATCGGCAGTGAACTTATTTGCGACCCGCTTTCCACCTAATAACCCTCTAAGCCTTCTTGAGGTAGTTATGGTTTCAAACTGATCTAATGTTTTGCTTCAAGACCAGTTATTGAGACCATGTCTCAATTTTCTGCATGTGCAACGTTGAGTTATATCGTCCCCTTCTTTGACATCACTTTCAAGCATAAATAATGGAGCGCTGCAATTTGATGCTGGCCTCCTACCATGATGCAACTGTTATTATGCCTCAAATGTAAATTATAAAGTAAATTTTCTGCAAACATTAATATTAGACCTCTTCAATAGACATTTCCCCTTGAAAACTGTCACAATACGAAATATTGAATACCCATGGTTCACGCATGAAGTCCACCAAGCTATTAAAATACGAAACAAGATTTATTTTAAATGGAGGTCAAGGCCAACTACTCTTAATTGGGAAAATATTTGCTGTGCGCACCTACTAGAGGAGCAAAGAAGAGATACTTTTTATCAAAATTAAAACCTCAACAAAGTTCTTAATGATTATGGAACAACCTTGGCTCAATTGGCGTAGAAAAGAAAGTAATGGTAGATAGTACCCCTGATATTGATGACCTTTTTAATGTGTTCATTTCCAATGCTATAACCGAATCACGTTTCACTAATAATCATCACCTTAGAACTGGTTTCGACTTAAATGTTGGTGTAGTGTCAGAATTTGCCGTAGTAAATATTACACGTAACCTTAAATCGAATTCTATAGGAGGAGATGAAGTACCTATCCATTTCGTAGAGGTTATTCTACCCCACATAATTAACTTTTGCATAACTGCTTCTGCTTTTCCTGATTGTTTTAAATTGGCTACTGTCATATATGTTCCGAAAAAGCTCAAGCCCTCTTCGTCAACTGACTTTTGACCTATAAGCATTTAAAAATGTTTATTAAATGTCTTCGAGAAGACATTCTTCATTCTTAAACTTCATCAAGCAACACATTCTGTTATTCCCATTGCACCCTGACCTTCGGCCTAACCAATCAATAAATAATCAAAATTCTCGACAATATAAGGGTTAATTTTGATAGGGATTTCTTAACCGTGCTATGTTTGCTTACTCAATCGAAGGCTTTTGATAGTGTTGATCTTAAGGTACTATGCCAAAATCTTGGACTATATTCCGGCTGGTAGTTATATCTTCTTTCTCGAGGTATGACTGCTTAAGCGGTCTCAGTGGCAAAGGATATATTCTGCTGTGTCTTTGTCCTCGTTTCACATCCGACAATTGTTGTCTTGTGCTATTATTCCCATAGTCAAAACATGTTGCTTGACTTATGGAATGCCCTGCCGATCTCTGTATTTCCTGGTCGTTATAACTTGCAAACATTTGAAAATAATGTACATCGGTACCTCTCTTTTCTTCCTCCCTAAATTACCTTTGCCCACGCTGTGAACAATCACCTTAAGGGTACACAAACCCCTTGAGCGCGCGCTCATTATATATAAAAAAAATGTTGCTTGGCTCTGAATTGACACGGTAAGAATCCGGTTATTGCGTGTATCTAACGCCTAGAAGGCTGTAGGAGTTGTGTTGTTCTTTTGAGGGAAGGGGTTGGTAAAAAATTGTTGGCTTGCCGGTTACCTTCAATTTCCGTTCAGTAATGAAATACTTTTGTTTTTAGCCAGTTACTTATATAGTTTTTATGGAGCTAATTGGTAACTCGCAGAACGTTCGTGGCAGTTCATGCTGAGGCCGAACCTTTTCTGGCCAATTCGTCTGCTCTTTCATTAACAACATAACCACTGTGATCTATCACCCAGATTAAATGGACTATTGGTACTGGCTAGTGTTCTGAGAAGTATAATGCAGTCGCAGACAATTTTTGAGGTTATCTCAAAAGCGTTAATAGCAAGTAGAGCCGCTTTGCTGTCAGAGAGCATATATATTGTAGTTATGTACTGTAAATGTTCTTGTTGGTGGCAAATATGCTTAAGTTGTCCTTAAAGCAGAGATCTATTGCGTGTATGTCAGTTTGAAATACAGAAATGCTACTGTATTGCATACAGTGAGGTATTGGTAGCTTCTCCGTATATACCTGTTCCAACTCCTTTGTCTGTTTTGGATCCGTAGGTGTACCACAACAGGGCTTATTCTGTTCACTGTTCTGTCGATCAAAAAATGTAACCTTGAAGTTATGGTTGAAGTTGTACTTTTTGAAATATTTAGAGTAATTTATGATAGTTCATTTCTCCTTAGTTCAAGCTCTGAACTATTTTGGAGTTACTCTCATCCACTAAGATAAGCATGTAAGCTTTTGACAAAGCTTCTTTCTGTACGTGAAGATGAAGAGGTGGAAGGTTCAGCAGAACCTCTAATGCTGCAATGGGTGCTGTTCTCAGTCTAGGCAATCCACAGTGTCAACTTGAGGTTAAGGGACTAGTTTTTACCCAGTAGACCATACTGAATGCCCTCTGGAGGAATTCCTAGATAGTTGCCCGAATTTGCCTCTGATAAGGATCGTAATGCCATCAGCGTATCCTTGGACATAGAAACCGTCGTTACTGAGTATATTTAGCAGTTCATTTACTACGATGAACTATAGTAGAGGGGAGAGAACACCACTCGGGGGGGTCATACAGCGCGTGCATTGGTTGATTGTATGTAACAACCGATGGATGTCGGGTTGTAGGTATGAATCTTGTAAGTGCTCTGTCTCCTATTATTATTATAAGGGCATAACACCTACAACAATTTGATTCTGCAAACCAATTCTGAATTTTCACTTCACAGCTGTGATTAGTATCGTAGGTGTTTGTGTTTTTTGTGTTTGACTTTTTTTTTAATAATTCGGAAATTTGGAGTTTATATACCCAATATTCGCGAGCTAAAAAGTAATCACTTTTCTGCGTACGTCCATCCTGTATGAAATGTACGTTCTGGTTTGGCAGTTAGAGAAACACAGGTAGATCTCCGCCCACACCCCTCAGATCACTCTAATCTGAAGATACCTGGCTACAAACTAGTGCCACTATACTTCTCTCATCCCGGTATCGCCGTCTACGTGCCTAGTGATGTAGCTTACCAAATTCCATCACAATTTCAATCCGGAATTCAACTTCATGTGGTTAAAATTCTATCCCCGTAAGCAAATTATCCACCACTGCTCTATTCACAGAAGCCCCAAACTGGACAGCAATTCGACCTTTAACGAGTTTGATGCGCTGTCTGCCTCCATACAATAAATTATATCCCTGTATCCTCATACTGAAATTGTAATTACGGGCGATTTCCATATACACAATTCTGGGTGGCTTCGACACCGGGGTACGGTGTGTTAAGATGTTCGCTGCGGAAAATAACATGACCCAGCTTGTAAATTAACTTTTCTCCTTGATAAGTACTCCGTTGATCTACTCTTCCCTCTAGGCCCGTTGGACCATTGTGTCATATCATAGATTCCTAAAAGAATCGTTGGCACCACGAAAAAGCCAATTGGAGCGGACTTAACAGCTTCAGTATGTTTCCTCCATAATGACGTGGATGCGGCTGCTGATATGATCACAGACACTATTCTCTTTGGAATAAGATCCTCTATGGATGACGAATATCAAACCAAAAGAAAAGGCATGGTACGACTCGAGCTGAAAAGGGGCTGTCAGGGTTAGAGAAATGTTTTTTGGGCCCTACAAGACCAACAGGACAGAAGAAAACCAAAAAATGTTTGCAACGTCTTTCTCAAGCGTGTGAAATTTCAATACAACCAAAAACTGAGGCAAAAACTACTATTTACAATGTTCCAAAGGTAGTAAAAATTGTTGGTAGTTCGTCAAAAATATTAGAATAGGAAATATCTCGAATCACGAAAACTTCTCAATGACCGGCAGTACGATTTCCGTAGCAACAGGTCTACTGGTGATTTGATGGCGTATCTCACTGAAAAGTAGAACCAAAGCGTACATCAATCTTGTGAAAGCAAGATAGTTGCACATCTGGTCGGGTGCGCCAAAAACATCTAATAGGATGTCCAAACTGATTTGTCGATGACCAGGCATCGATTGGTTTTAGTTGAAACATGCGAGTTCCTGATGAGATTTTTTTTTTTATAAATGAGGTGCATAGGGTGAGGTTAAGGTCTTCTTTCCTAATTTTGTTTATAAAGGACTGTAGTTTAGAATTTCAAGATTATTTTTGCAAATAAATTCTACAAGAAACTTACTTATTTTGTTGATGTTCGAGCTGACCTAGTTTATATGGTGGGCGTTCGCATCGCTTCCAATTATCAGCTGGAGTCTGCTTCCGCTCCAGAAGTCTATGAGACCTTGCAATGGCAAAAAGTCCAGGTTGGAGGAGGAGCCCCAGATAGGTTCAGCATATTACTACGTCTGTCTTACCGCCTCAAGTGCGTAGCTCAACTATTGTCGCTGCTATGTCTTTATTTGTGTGTTCTGTATTTGGAATAGTTGTTATATTCAGATTTAATATAATACAAGCTCTAGGTTTCCCTTCATTTACGGAATGTTAGAGTAACTCGTCTGAGAGGCTATGAGTGTAAGTCCTTGTAAGTGTACGGCTGCTGGATAAAGGATTCATCCAGGTGATCCTTATTAAATCTATGACTTAGTTCATCAGCAGCGTATCTTGCATGCTGTGGATTAATTTGGACGCACCTTAATCCCATAATAAGGACTATTGTGGGGTTGACCTTTGAGGCTCTTTATCCATTTCCACTGAGCTGCTAGTTCCAGATGTAATAATTTCAGCTATCTGGTATTTCTATTGGGCGTTATCAGTTCTGTCTTTAGTTTTGACTTTAGGTTCTTTGTTCTGGACTGGTCTCGATGATCCTTTTACTTTAGTCATTGGCTTAGGATGTATATTAATTATTGGAAACCCCACCTACTGCCAAAGTGATGGTTTCACCTCCTGAAGTGGCTACAAATCATAGGATGGGACAATTTTTATCGGATTTGTCCATCTCTTGTAGGCTCTTCCTCACTAGCTTGATCTCTCTGTTCTGGGTTCATGAAGTGTATGATAACGACCTTACATTTGGCCAAAGTATCCCAGTAGAACAGCCCTAGCATTCCCTCCTGTGCAGTCTCCGGCCCTCCGGACCGTTTAGGCAAGCTTCCTTTTATTTTGCTTCCACTTCTGAGTGGGATTTGTGAGCAGACTCTTGATGTTCTCTTTTAGGCGTACCTGCACATTTATCTTTAAGTAACTCTGCGTGTGGTCTATGTTTTTTTTTCAGTCATGCCATAGAAGAGCTACAATATATGTAGACCTGACACGTTTGTTGAAGCCGGGCCCAATTTGTTCTTATTTTTCTTCTTTCCTCTACGCGAGAGCTAACGCATATCTGGACCTTTCCACGGGTTCAGTTCCATCCCTAACGAGGGCAGTGAATCGACGCCTTGGGGCCCCAGTGAAGTGTTCCGGTTTTTTCTGAGGCTTGTTTACGTCGGTTCTTGCTACCATCTCTATGAGGTGTCTGTCCAGCACGAGACTGCAGACGAACGACGTGTAGCATTAATTTGAGACGGGATGAGAGTCGTCTCTTCTGTGTCAATCACAGAAATTGGTGAACGGAAAGATTCCTCTTCTGACTCCGTTAAAATTTGTTGTTTTTTTGATTGTTCTTGTTCATGCGTTGTCCCACGAGTAAGGCGACAATTAAAAATCCGCACCTGCAGAGCTCTCATGCAGGTGTGTGGCTGGTTACTATGAGAGGTCGCCGGTATCTTATAAGAACATTAAGTTTACGAGGCACATTTTTCAGTTCCGTGCATCATTCAGTCCTCGGCACGTAGTCAAAAATAAGTTGAATTGGGAAATTTGAGTCTTGGTCCGCGAAGGTGTGAGAACCTCTTACACACTTCGTGGCATTCCCCTTTCCAGCATCTGGGAACGCGCCGAGTCGCCGGAGAACCTCGCATTTTATCCTGGTAATGACTGGAATAATTGCTCTATTTGTTTATCGGCAAAAAGTGATACTATGTCTTGCTACAAGTAAAGAGGAACATCGCCACAAAATATTACTCGTACTTTTAAAATTCCCTTCAGTATTGAACGTGTTGCGTGCAAATCATGCCCCAAAAATCCTCCAATCCCTTTTCCATCTGTTGTCTGTTGACCTCTTCATTTCTCCTCCCCCTTCTTGTGCTGTCCCTTCTTTTCTTTCTTCCGTCATGCTCTGGATGCCACGGTACAGGTGGGATTCACTGGATCCTCTGAATTCAGTTCCCTCCCCCGGCCTACCGCTCCAGAGATGACCACATAGGTACCCCTGATAGAGCCAAGCGGACGGCCTGGAGACTCTAGTGGATGGACGGTCCGCCCCTTGATGCCCCGAGATGTCAATACCTTCAATAATGGCCGCGAGCCCACCATATCCGATATTGTTCGCCTCAGCGCTATAAATTTGTATAACCCCCTACCACCACAAAAGTCAAAAATTGTAAAGGAAAGCCCACAATTCCCCGCGGTCGTTCTACTGCTCCATATGTCTGCAAGAAGGTTTACTGACTCCCCATTGTGCCCCTAGTAAGTTAAGTTTTTCTCCCTATCCAGCGGTCTCAAAGCAATCACTTGGACGACAAAACAAACAGAACGAACAAACGTGACCCGCAAACATAGAACATCGACGTGTGTGATTGGCTGGGGATTCGTAAGAAGCTGTTGGAGCTCTGGATGTGATTCCCTTTGCTCTAACAGCTGAATTGACGGAACCTCATGTGTGTGTGTGTGGACGAATGGCGGCGATAGCCAAAAAGCGCGGTAAGCACAAGAAACAAAAAATCAAATAGACAATCATAAATTGAAATTCCCCATTAGGGAAAAGATAATTCGTGTGTTTTTTTTTTCTCATCTGTTTTTCCAATTTTGCGTTAAAAATTGGGTGGCGCCTACCTGTTGTGTTTGTTTTCAGCTTTTGCGTTGAGCGATCATGGATATAAGCAACAAAACTGCTGCTCTTGACTAAAGCATTTGATCTAGATTGTGGTTGAAAATAATTCACACATATGGATTCAGAGATACGAATAAGATATTAAACTGGCTTTCATTATATCTTTACAACGGAACATAACTTGTTCGTTTAAATTTTCATTTAAATTTGTAAATTGAGTGATTCAATTTCTTGTTCAAATGTAGGGGTTCCTCAAGGATCAGTACTAGGATCATTCTTTTTCCTCATTTATATAAACTCCATATTTAATCTATCCCTAACCGGCAACATTATCGCCCAGCATCGTCTCTGGGAAATCTTAAAACACAAATGAACAATGACCTCATTACCTTAGCAAGGTGGTATACGTGTCATCAAATGGTCCTCCGTAGTAAATCTAAGATTTTGTGTTTTTCTGTGATAAAAGAATTTACAATTCAACGAGTTAGTCTACATGACGCAAACTGTGATCATCATAACTGCAATGAATTTGTTTCAGAATGTAAATATCTAGGAGTTACTATCGATTGCACTTAACTTTATTGGAAAGCTCATATTAAAAATGCTAAAAAATATACATATTGTGGGATGAACAAAATACGAGTACTTCACTTACGTAAGCTGGTGCCGTCAAATCTACTTAACTCACTTTATTACACTTTGGTCAATTCTCGTTTGAAATGGTATTTCTTTTTGGGGAAGTGCTTATATTAGCAACCTGCAGCCTCTCATCACAGCTCAAAAATAATTTTTGATTAATAACTTTTTAAAATACAATAGTTAATATAATCCCACTTAGGCATTTATGCGTCTATAAAGTATTGAGACTGTTTTATCTCCGAGATGGTTATAACAATTTGATTGGGAATTGTATAACCCATTCACTTAGATCAACATATTATATAATGCTGTAGTTCCAAGAGCGAGAACAGAACATTTTAGACGTTCTTTCACTGTTATAGAGCCACACATGTTTAACAAACTTCCTGCAGATATAGGGATTTCCAATAAGGGCTTGACAACTTTTTTTTAAATAAAACGCAAACCATTTGAGATATTTCAAAAACTTTATTATCGGCTTGAAGTACAATCAAAACATTTATGAATGGAACTTGACTTCGTTCATATGGCCACCGCGGGCACATTTGCAGCGATCGATTCGTTGGACCCAATTTTCAACGACTCCGCCACATATTTCGGCCGAAACGGCCGCTATTTCGCGTACAATTTTGGCTCTGAGCTCTTCCAACGTCGTCGGCGTGATGGCATAAACCAATGACTTAACGTAGCCCCACAGAAAATAGTCAAGCGGCGTTAAATCGCACGAACGAGGCGGCCAATTGACTGGCCCATTTCTTGAGATAACACGCTCAATATACTTACTCTTCAATAAATCGATTGTAGCGTGTGGCTTGTGGCACCAAACAGTTATTTTTTGTGGATGAAGTGGTGATTCATGAAGCACATGTGGATTTTCACCCGACCAATAACGCATATTTTGCTTATTGACGAACCCATTGAACCAAAAATGAGCTTCGTCGCTGAAGATGATTTTGCGACGAAATTCATCATCTTGGCGCATCTTCTCCAGAACCCAATCGGATAACGTACGTCGCTTCAAATGGTCCATCGGCTTCAATTCTTGAGTCTGCTTGATCTTGTATGGGTGTAAACCAAGATCCTAACGCAAAATACGCCATAATGTGGTCTGAGCGATGCCCAATTCTTGAGAACGCCGTAGAATTGACTGATTCGCATCGTTTGCTACGGACGCCTGAACGACGAACCCGTTGTCTCACTGACACGGCAACATCACACAACGAATATGTAGACTCAAATTTTTGCACTAAACTTGTTATTGCCTGTATACTAGGGCGAGAATTACGAACGAATATTGGAGTTAACGCTCTTAAAGTTGCAGTCACCGACTCCGAATTTCGGTAGAAAATTTTTATAATTTGCAGACGTTGCTCGTTCGTGTACTTTACCATGATGAAAATGTTGAGTTTACTGAATAAATTGAGAGTGACAGTTTGATGATTAGCATTGGATTCAACTATTTCCCTACAAATCTTTGAAACTGGCTATTATCCAGATCTAGAAGGTGGTCTTCTTTTGTTTCACTTTTTTGTAATGTTTGAATAAGAAACAAACTTTTAACTCATTAATTGCCTCCTAAATTCTTTAACGCATTGAAATCTTAAGCTTTATTATTATATATGTAATTATTTTATATTTTTTGATGAATTACTTAAGTTTTCACTCTTTACTACCCTTTTAATGGATAATGCACTTAAAACTGATATTCTTACTTTTTCTTAGTGAAATTTTTTTAGGATCTAGTAAAAATTTATCTAGATGTGTCAAGTGCTCTAATAGGTGAGGGGAACAATCTTCCATAAGTTTGTTCAGCTGTGAAGATATGCTGACGACATTGACATCATAGTTCATTCCCTCCGACCCATTGGGGAAACGCTTATGGCGAGTGAAGAAAAGCTGCAACGAGTTAGGCTTGTGTCAACAAATAAAAACTCAACAACATCCTAGAAAACATCGCTATTAATAACTGCAATTTCAAATTAGTTGAAGGGGCTATCAATCTCGGAGTTAGTACCAACTCTACAAACTTCACCTTAGTACAGGTGTCTGTGCTAAGCAAATATTCGAAATTTCTATTTCTATTTCTATATGCAAAGCTAATACAACACGAAACTTTAATTTGGCCAGTTCTGCAGAACGAAAAAGCAAAACACGGTAGTCACTGTTACAGTGCTTTAACCAAAATAATCTTCAAACTCCTGCCTCCAGATTCGGGATGACAAGAGAGGTGCTTTGCTAAAAGTCGTATAAATGATTCTCTCCAACGAACAACGAAAAGATACGAGTAGATACTAAACAAATCTGGAACATACCCAATTTGTCTTTCAAATCTGCAAATCAACTCTTCAGACTTTGGAAAATCCTGTTGAGACGTAACGACTCGTAGATGAGGCTACAATCTTTTCGCCAACTTTGAAGTGTAATCATTATCTGGATCTTTGAGCTCGATAACCGAATGTGAGATTCTGGGAAAATGTATCACACTAAAGCTTCAAATTCCTGTTACGTATGGAAAATCTGAATGGCAAGGAGGAGATCAGAGCAGATTCTGAAGAAAAAATTCTTCTTTCCTTCACCATCTACGAGTTCTATGAGTTAATATATAGACAATATAGACAATAATGCTTTAGTTAAAAGCATTTTCTAATCCCATCATTAGGTTACAAAATGCAGTAAACGTCTGATATGTCCTAGGCAAAACCTGTGAAATTGATGAAAACATCAAAGAATGAAATTGATTTTAAAGAAATCTTGTTGCGTCTTAAGGAATCCAGGAATCCCAAAGGTTATGACAGGATACACCTATGAAAACTATGTAAATAACATCGTTCATCAACAATTACTTGACAATTGAGTGTTTTTTTTTGTCTACAAATTAATCCAGATCACATCGGGGTCACCATAAAAGTAAAGATCTCTTTTGATCTTCTTGAACACAACTTCTTGGCACAAGTGTCTTTATTGAAAAATTTAATTGGCTTAAATACTAATTGGGAATCATATACTCGTACTAGGTCTCCAGTTACGCACCTGTCTGGAATTGGCGTGTGGCATATTCGCTGATTCGGCGGAATAGAGTGTGGGAATGCTGACAGGAAAAATATGACGTGTGGGAAAAGGTATTGGGATTATATTGGATTATACTTTATTACCGTAGGGCAGGAAAGAAAATGAATTATTTATACAATGTGTTAAACAATAAAATACTTAAATCTATCTTAAAATACGTCTGGTGCTTTAAACAGGAACCACACTTGGTTGGCATATTCGAGAAGTGTTCAGACAAGGGTAATGTAAAGTCCTTGTCACATAGGGGTTGCAAAATTCTTTAGACCATTGTTTGATAAAACCAAATAATGAGTTGGCTTTCAGGATTGTCTCATCAATATGCGAACGGAAGTTTAACTCTCTATAGTATAATATTCCAAGGTCGAAATGGGATTGGACATGGGCTGCAGGTTGGTCATGCAAAAAATAAGGTCGAGGGGGAGATTGATTGGACTTAGGTGACAAAGTCATAGATTGACATAGATTGACAAAAAAAAACAAAGTAAGATATTTAAGAATAAAACACAGACAGTCAAGTGACAAAAAAAGGTTTTGAAGTTATTGAATTAGTGTAGTAGATATATGGTATATTTGTATGTACAAAAACCAATTCAAATTAAATTATGTGTAGAGTAAGGATAGGGTGTAAGTTTAAGTTTTTTTGAATTTTATTTTATATTTTTTTTATGAATTTCAAGCGATTCTTCAAAGTGCTGGCGCCAGAACTACGAGGGATCTGAAATCCAGTAAGTCCTATGTATATACATAAGTTTTGCGGCTAGAATGAGAGTAGCCTTAGTAATTAACAAATGCAATAAAATTCAACAAATCAACTTATAATAATTACTATGAATTACGAGTATATGTGAAATTATTTTTTTTTAATAAATATGGAAAGAATTGTATGGTGAAATTTTCTTTTTTTCTTATAATGAAGGCTTAAGTCTGTCGCAAGTAATGTGTGGATGGGAGGACCGACCGTCCTTCGATAGGACGACTGTGACTAGACATGATGACGACATGACAGGAAATGACGTGACTGACTTCCGCTGATTTTTTTTTAACAGGTGGCTACTGGGAGGAACTTCATTTAGGGGCTACCATTCACAGTTTTTACCAGAATGGTAGCAATTGGTCGCATCCAAGTGCGATAAGGGTGGGTTGGCCATCCTCAGCCAACAACACCCGGCTTATTTCAGGTCTTAACGAGCTGTCATCGCTGTTTGACACTGGGACGCATTATTCGGTGTAGGGTACATACTCGTAGGGTTAAGTTAGCTTTGGGTTTAGTTATTGTTCGTTAAAATTAAGTTCGGTATTTAGGGTTTAGGTTAGTGTAGGATTAGTTAGTTTTAAACGCGAAAGTCCCGGTTTTGCACAGTTATGATGGCACACAGAAGTGATCTTGCTGTTTCATTTCCTTTTTCTTCTATTGTCTTTCTCTCTTCCTCTCTTTTAAGTCCGTCCGTAAAGTAACATAGCTTTCTCCAGGCTATCCTTGTTATCGTTTTTTGTTATAATTCGGCAGGAAACAAAAAGGTAAGTTGAGTTAAGATGCACGGTGTAGTGGCAAGAACAAACCCAATCCGACGAGCTAGAGCCGAGCAACCGCGAGCGTGCCACTGCCATCTACTCCTGCATCATGGATGCCTCCGTGGCCAACTGACTCCTTATACATCGATTTCGTTGCCGTTTTCTAGGGCTTAAAACGCAAAGGATACGAATTCAACTAAGTTTGTAGCAGTTGATCTACCTTTCAGGAATCCACGCTGACTGGGTGATATAAGCGACTTGCACTGAATGCTTAGAACTTCAGATAAAAAAACTTTCGAACATTTTAGGTGTGTGAGAAAGCTTAGTAATAGGACGGTAGTTGGTTACTTCATTCTTTGTTCCTTTTTGTGGACCGGGGTTATGAAAGTGGTCTTCCAAACTTGGGGGAATTCCCGTTGTGTGAGAGACAGATGAAATAGGGAGGAAAGTGGTGCGAAAGATTGGAGGCACACTTTTTGAGAAATATTGCTGAGATCAAGCCTGGGCCAGGTAAAAATTCATCATTGAGATCTTGTAACTTTTCTTCGATAAGGGTAGTACATTGAAAGAGAGAGAGAGGGGCCCATAATTTGTTTCTTTTGTCTTCTGTTATATCAAGGAGAGGAACTAGATAATGTTTTATGTCGAGAAAAGGGAACGTAAAGAGAGATGGAATTAAATATTTCACTGTAAAAAATGGTGACAGCATCAGATAAGGATAGGTTGGTAAAATCAAAAGAAAATTTGTTAATATACTCATAGATATTGATTTTGCGAACATTAGCTTTATGGAAGTTGTAGGAAGGGATAGTAAGGGGAAGAAGTGGACTGGGGTGAAGAGTTATGGAAAAATAAGAAAAGAAGATGGGGGTGAAAGTTGTCAACAGTTGATAGGGTAAAAAGGGACAAAACGTTATTGTGGAGTTAATGAGATCGCTGGTAAAAATAGGGTCTAGTTGCTTACCGATGGATCTAGGGACGTCACTTACTTGGCATAGGCTTGAGTCAGTTATGCGATCAATGAATAGACATTCCTTGGATGAATTCGCGTTTGACGCGTTAAAAAAGAAGTGAGCTGGGAGAATGTACAGGGACCTATAGGGAAGTGTTATTTTAATTGAATCAAAGTTAAGTTTGACAGAAGAAGAGATAGTGTGTGGTGGTGTGAGTGGTAAGTAGGACACCTCGGCATGAAGAATCAGAGAATCAACTATAGGGAGGTCAGGATCATTAACCATAGGAATAGAGTGATCGTCGTTTTGGAAAACATTATAAGAAGATGGGAAAAGCTGCTGGCTCTTTATATCGAGGATCAGATTGGTTTCTGTAAGAGCATAGACGTTGAAAGAGAGGTAATGAGATCTAGGCAAAACAGCACGAAATGTAAGAAAATGTAAGAGAGAGTTTGTTGCGTGGAGAAGTAGGGGAATGTAGATGAGATGCAGACAAAAAGTCAAGTTAGGAAGGAAAACATTTATCATGGTCAGCTCGGACATAGTTGCGGAAAGCAGCGAAGTCATCCGCATACTTTTGGGAAGGTGTGTTGAAAATTTCTTGCTACCTGTTGTAAAGTTTCCGAGACTATTGTAGTTATAATAGAATAGTAGAGACCATGACACTTGTTTCGGGTTTTCCCTCAAAGCAAACAGAGTCGGATTTATCGTAAAGATATGCGAGAAAGAGACGTATATTTTCTTATATCTTCTTATCCCTTAGCCTAGAGAGCGCATAATGGCATTCCATAGTCTCTATATTCTTTTCGGTCAATTTAACGTTGGGTGGCGAAAGGGGCTCGAAAATAGGGGCAGGGACCCGTGAAACAGAGGAAGGCTAAAAGCGGGATTTAAGATATGCGTGCTGATAAAGTTTGGGTATTTGGCTCCTATTATAAATTGGGAAAGCAGTTTTTAGGATTCGTAGGAAGGAGTGTGGACGGCTGAGCAGTGACAGAATCAAGGGCAGGGGTTAAATTAAAAGAAAAGTCTTGGCGCTTGGATCGAAGAAAGGCAATTGATGATTAGGGATATGGACATGGATAGGGAAGAATTGGGAAATATTTTGGTTTACGGCTCCAGTTGCTGTCAGGTTTAGGATGCGTATGTTGAATGAATCTGGGCGATTTATAATTGGCTTTATTAGATGAGACGTTGCTTCGTTTTGTTTCTATGTTTTCATTGATTGGTTGATCCGTCTATTTGAAGACCCGCATCTTTCCAAGGTTGAGGTTGGAGCTGGATGGGTTAACAAATAACCATTCATATATAGCCGGTAAGTTAATCTTGAAATTCCGTTTGTTTTTGTGGTGAGATGTTGGAAATATTGTGCATTGGCTGATCGTGATGCCATACCTCTTTTTGAAAAATTCAGAAATCCAAGCAACATCTGTAAAATTTGGGGCACCTTTAACGAGTAGGTGAACATCTGATTCTTTGTGCGGGGTCGGTCTAGCTTGCTTTACCACTCTGAAAAAGAGATATATTGTAACAACGAACTTGTGGGTAGCCATGGCTCAAGTGCTAGTGGTTCTGTGTTCGAATCCCAGCCTCGCCAGAGAGACATTAATTTTTTCAGTTAACGAGTAGTAGTAGGTAAATAGTTGAATAGAAATCAACAATCCACTAAGAATTTAGTCTCCCCATTAAATGTTGGATACCACCCATGGAGCGAAATAGCCACTGAGCCCAAAGATCTTTCTTTCTCTCTCTATCCCATTTTCCAAAAAACTTAACACATACTGAGGCATTATAAGTGTATTCATACCCACTTGAGTGTTAAGTTCTGACTCCGCACGGCAGTGTGGATCGTCTCAGGTTCAGTAGGGCGGTGGGGAATCGCGATAAGAGGGATGTCGTTCGGCAGCACCAGCATTTCTGGTGGTTGAATAATGGAGAAGATGTTTCGTCGTCGTTTCCGTCAATTTTGGACCAGCCTAACTAATGAGGCAGAGCTGACCAATCTATTTGCTCTGTAAATAGCGATGGCCAGCTTACATAGGTTTAGGTTAGCATATAAGAAATATATAGATATATTAATATATACAAAGGTATATACTAAAATATGTATATTATTGTGAATAATTTTTTCTTAGCCTTAAGTATACAAAATAAATAGTTCTAAACAAAATTTAAGTAAAGTCGAATGAATGACATTGATATAAGAATTTAGAGTAGCTTAGAGTGCCTGTTTTTGTACCAGTAAGTTAGTATAAGATTGGTAAGTAATTTTAAGCAAGCAATTTGTTTTGTTAGTATGTCAGAATTAATGATTAATGAAATAAAATGCATTTAAAACTGAAAAAACTGGGTGTTAAGTTCTTTAACAAAAAAAAAAAAAACTAAATGTGATTTACAGTGACGTTACAATACCGGTCTCGAGTGTTTTCGAATCCGCTGCGGAGAAACAATGCGATAAAAGAAGCCCTCGCTTTAAGTAGCACGCTCAAGTGGAAAGGAATCTTAGTCAATATGGTGTGCGCAACTGGAGCTGATTAAACGAATAGAGTCTTTGGTTAAAGCCCATGTTCAGCACAAACTATACCTCTACTTTGAGTACAAGTAACAGATTTGAGCAACCACAGATGTCCAACAGATATCGATAAATATTGTAGTTTGGCTTCCACATTCATTGTGCTTTCGTAGAATGTCCTTCAGTTTTATGGTTTTCTATCATCAGTATATCCGTTTTTTAAGGTCTTCGTTAGTCTTAGGATCAAGGAATTTGATGCGGATTTAATCGGATCAGATATAAATAACGATCTTCCATTCCAGATGTCAAATTATATGAAATCGAAAGATAGATCTGGGGTCTAACGTAAACCAGATTCATCCAGCTACTATGCCGCCTTCTTTGCAAATGTAAAGCCTACCCCGGTCATTTAAATTATATTAGATACTAAGCAAGGAATTGTCCAAGTCTATTAAGCACTTAATTGTCCATTACGAATATTTTGCTTACATTGTTGCTAAAAATTCAAATGCTTCTTCAACGTTTAACTCTTCAAGCCACATTACATGTCCGCTATTCTCTGTAACGCTACTACTCATTGTATTTTATAAAGTACAGATGAAATTAACTTTCTAACATAACACAAGCATACATTTGACACAGCAACGATAATATTGCAGTCACAAATTCTGACTACACCTCCCAATAACTGACAGCTAGAACAACAAACCGAGAAAGACGAAAAAAAAATAAAACATGCCCAAGGATGAGGTCAACACGAAAACAAAAAAGAACATTGAAAAAAAAAAACCTGTCTCGTGTCAGGATAAGCATACACGAGCAGGACATTCCGACAGGTTAACAATCCGTAGCATTTAAAAGCTAAAGGCACCCTACATAATATCACCAGTGCACCAAGCTGGAACCAAATGTGTTCATAATCCTTCTGGTTGGTGGTTCCGTTCTGACTCTGAGTGTACGAATATGCGTTGGGTCATAACTCATGGTGTAGTTACGTATAACCGCCAAAGGCACATACTGATACGTGTTTACAGACACAAACACGAAGATGTACCATATGGGATGTCTAGCAACTGAACGTTGAGGCTCAACTATTGTATAATACAATATTGGGATAGGATGGGATGGCCTTTGATCGGGGGAGGTCGAGCGGAGCCTATTATGAACCAGTGTCCTGGAATAATAACAATCGACCGCACACAAACAACGAACAGTAAAGAGAAAACAGAACGCTTGGAAGACTTTAAATTGAAATTGAAAACGGTGTTTTTGAAGGGTGTTGTCCCATAGCCATATCCGTATCCTTTCTGCATGAGGTACAGCCACGTCCAACGAACCAATCCAAATTAGCCAGGCTCTGCTCTCATCGTTATGGTTGATTGTGTTATGTGTTCAGTTTTATGTGCGTTATCAGTGCCGTGCAAAATTGGAAATGATGATACACGTATTCGTAGGTACTACAACAGTGGATGGATCCTCCTGTGGCAATCAAATTGATTGTTTATAGCATTTTTCCTTTCCCTCGGTACTGCTACTGCAATTGCTGACCCCGAAGGACTACTAATATTCACGGATAGAGTTGATTAATTTTTTTTTTTTTTTTTTTTTTTTTTTTTGAGAAAAAAATAATAGAGGAGGGAAGCACTTTGTTTGCACAAGAACAGGAGCAGGAATAAGGCATACATCAACACCTCTTGAAATGGGATTCCTGCTTTGGGACACAATTATTATCCTGTGAGTTGCTTATTTAGTCACGTACCATACAACGCGGTGGCCTGCGATACCAACATTGACAAAATCAACTTCGATCCAACCCCGATTCCACTTCCGATTGCGATTTTGACAACCCACAGTATCTGTAGATACCCTAAATACAGATCAAGACACAAATACGAATAAAATATCAATATAATTCAATGTAGGCACGTGGGTCGTTACGGTTCATTAGGGATATTGATCTGCATATGATTGCAGGGGTTAATGGGTAGCTTTTGGTCGATGGCAGGGGTATTTGGGTTTGTCTATGCGTAACAAGGGGTTAAACAAATTAGTCTAGGGGTGTCAGGAGTAATATCGAATAGAGATGCTATACTGTCCTCTACTCTAAGTATCAATACTTGCATATTTGATCTCATTGATATTAGATGAAAATACAGATACAGATAAAAATACAGATACGGGCACAGATATGGGTGGGAATATTTCTGTTGATTTTGATGGGGTTTGTGCATAAATTAAATAATTAAATTCGGGACGAGGCCGAGAGATGACACAAAGACATTTGGAGGTTTGATTCGATTTGAGACCAAACATTTGTTTTATTATACCAAGACAAGGACTTACGGACTGACAAGGATACCGATATTAATATGGACGGATTGATGTAGATGGGATTTGATGGGATTTGCATATTGTGCAGACATATTCATTTCTCGTCGCCTGTGCATTAACTTTTCTGGCGTTGCGATAATTTTCAATGAATTCTAGTTGATGGTAGATTTGAGCTGCCGACTTAAGCTTCTAAATATGAATTTATATTTGTGTTCAGATACACATAGACATGACAGTTTGTTAATGAGTATTAGTTTCTGTTGATTGACGAGGGTTTCCACGTCATCATCCCTGAAATTCTGCCTTTGATTTGTTAGATTCGGTCTTTCTTTCTCAATAGAATCTGAGTGATGAAATTCAAAAATCCTCTTGTGGCATAGTTCAATTGCTCTGTGAATCTAAGGCAATGTAGATTGCCATATTTGGACAAAGACACATCTCTTCATTCTTTTCGACTTTAAGTGCCGTAAAAGGTACTGCTTAGGGAATATTGCTTAGGGAATATTGTTCTCAGCTCGATCCCCTGCTTGTCGAAAAAAGCCACACGGGAAAAGCAACTCTTGATGGGCTCGCATGTGATTTAAGGACATCGGACATCCCGCTCCTTTTTCTAGGGGTTGCAATCAAGGAATGGTCGAAGAAATTTCCCTTCAACAAATAAACTAAAAAGTTCCAAAACAACAACAGCTTCGGATACGCATGATCTTATGGTTGACGACCTCAGCAAACGAGAGAAGGGCAATGACCTCCGTGTAGATACATTTGGAATATTTGGACCCTTAACAGGTAATTAGTTGATGTCCTTGACTGCTATCATGCAGATACTACCGTCATCCAGTAAGAACGATGGGTTGAGCCGAGCCGGGCCGGGCCGGATCTGTGATTTAAGGCAGATTAAGGCAAGAAATCTTAAGCTTCTGACAAGTGATCGAGCCTTTTATGATAATCCGCATCAGACTAAGTTCACTAACATAAGCCTAATATGCGCTCATACCCCTATGGAAGACAAGGAGGACGGCACTAAAGGATGTTTCTATGAGCTCCTCGACAATGTCGGAAGTATCGTCTAAATCGTCTAGTACGATTTTAACGTCAGGAAACATTAAACCAAATTGATCTCATCTAAAATAGACAAAGGACTTGAAGTATCCCCGGAGAAAACAATCGAGTGGTGTCAAACCGCATGATTGCGGCGGTTACTTGATGAACGCTCGCCGTGAGATGACACAGTCGCCAAATTTCTCCTTCACAATTTCGAGTGTTGCGCTGCTTGTATGGCATGTAACGCCGTCTTGTTGGAACCACAGCTCGGATATATCGATGTTGTCGAGCTCTGACCACAGAAAGATGGTTAACATGGCTCTATACCTGAGACCATTGACGGCAACTGTGTCTCCTTCCTCATTTCGAAAGAAATAACGTCTGGTGGTGCCGGCATGCCATAAACCGCACCAAACAATCAATCTTTGTGGATGCATTGATGTTTGTTCGCTCCAATAATGGCAATTTTGCTTGTTAACATAGCCGCTGAGCCAAAAATCGGTCTCGTCCGAGAAGATGATTTTTTGGGCAAAATACGGATCTCCGGTCAACAATTCTAGCGTCCAATTAGCGAACTCACGGCATTTACTATGGTCGTCCGGCTTCAATTCTTGCGTAAGCACAATCTTATATGGATGTAGGGCCAAATCCAACCGCAAAATAAGCTGGGTTGACTCTGACGATGCCCAATTCAGCTGATCGATGCCGATATTTCTGGGTATTCTCCGATACTTGCCTCTACGGCGGCTATGTTTTCTTCATTTCGTATCAATCTCTGCCCGGTTGGTGGCTTAAAACTAAAAATAGTTTACTCACGATCAAACTTTTCGACGGTGTGACGAATTGCCTGCACACTAAAGCCATGTGAAGCCCGCCGCCCTCGCGACGAAATTCACGTTACACCTGAACCGGAATTTTGATAAATTTTTTTTTAATAATTTTCGATCGTTCGGCAAACGCAATAGGATGCATAATTAAATGGCAAACCTTACTGAATATTTTGACAGCTGGATGTCATTGGTAACTTGACAGCTGCTGAAACATAACAATTGGAAAAACTATCATTGCTATCTGGTCACCCGTTACATATCATTTTACCGGCGAGATATTTGAAGGCTTTTTAGCGGCTACATATAAGATATGTATGGGTCTTAGTGGTAGCCCGACAAAGGCATACTTCTGTACCATGGTAATCAGGAAACGCCGGAATTTCGGTTCCGGTCTGATTTGAAGAAGTAGACCCCCTTGTGGCAGCATCATGTTGGCTGTGGTTTAAACCTAAAATCACTGGGTGGGTTATTCTATTGTTGTTCGAAAACCTCATAACTGTTGGAAATACGAGTACTACAGGGTGCCATGACACAAAGATTGGCTCAGGTTTTAGATGGGCCTCGCCGTCGACCAAAGTGGAAGTCTGGCCTACACGATGACTTCGAATTGGTTACTTCAGGATGATGAAATGATCGATACCGCCGTCAAGCAGAATGTACCATTCAACTTAGACGACGAAAGCCAAAACTTCCGTCTACCTGACCAAAACGAAGTGAGGATAGAAATATCTAAGCCTAAATCTGCCTCGTCAGGAACCTGCATTGAAATATTGAGCTCAAGGTTAAAACAGTGAAATCTGCTCAAGCATGGGGTGAAAATTACAGAGTACCATACACGACAAAGTGAATTGGTTCCTTCTTTTTCGAAAACAGATATCTTAGTGTTTAATGTTGTGGCTAGGTTATGAGCACAAAATAGAATGAATGGATGTTCATCGACACATCAAAGACTACTTTGAAAGCTCTACTGCTTCGCAATGGAAATAAGATTCCCTCAATACCTATAGCGCATGGTGTAAATTTAAAAAGAACCAATGATGTTACATATGTAATTTGAACTCAACTTTGTTGCTTTTTGTGTGAGTGGGATAGTAAAGAGGGATCGGAGCAATTTCTGAGAACAGATTGGGCTAGAAGAATAAACTATATTTGTGGGGAAAAAAATGTAAAGAATCCTTCATTGGTCGAACATCAGCGCGTTATCCTACCATGATTACGTACCAAATTGAGACATATTCAAAACCTTATAAAGACGATGAAAAAACACCAACCTAGTTTAAATTTTTTGATGCAAAAGTTCCCTTCACTAAGCAAGGCAAAAATTAAAGAGCGTATTTATGTGAATGTATTGGTTTCCAAATATGTAGGACCAAATCAATACAAGACGCTCCCGAAATACACTCTTTTTTTCAGGCAACTAAAATCTCGTAAGATGAGTGGTTGCCTAGAATACAACAAGAAGTCCAATTGTGCAATTACAGTGATAATTTAGTCTTCCTATTAAATGTTGGATGCCACCCATGGAGAAAAAACCGTAATCCAGATTACACACCTACTCTGAATTCATTGGTGTTCTTTTGAGAGAGTAACAGAAAACTTCCTCGGTAACAATAAGACACCAGATTATGCTGATGACGGCAAGAAAATGATGGATGCTTATCACAAAATGGGATATATGTCACACCTTGATCAAAAAGTTCCCGCAATTTATTCAGAAAATTAAAAATACAAGTTTATTCATTTAAATCTATATTGTCCCCTTCAAAGTAATCCCCATCGACCGCAACACACTTATGCCAGCGCTTGATCCAATCCTCGAAACATTTTTTATATTCGGTTTTCGGTATGTGCTTAGTGCTTCCTGCGATTTTTCCATTACTTCCTCTTAGCTGCTGAAACGCGTTCCCCGTTGTGGTTTTTTAACTCGATTGAACAGAAAGAAGTCACAGGGAGCCAAATCAGATGAATTCGGTGGCTGTTGGATGGTTTTTGTTACATATTTCGTCAAAAAATTACGAATAATGATGGCACTGTGCGACGGTGCGTTATCATGGTGCAAAATCCACGAGTTTTCTGCCACAAATTCTGGTCTCCTTCGGAGAATTGCTTCACGAAAACGTCTCATAATGCCCAAATAATACTCTTTGTTTACTGTCTGGCCTTCTGGCAAAAATTCATGATGCACTACACCGTTGTAATCCATGAGAACCGTGAGCATTACCATATTTTTTGACTGAAAACTACGTATTTTTTTTGGTCTCGGCTCATTTGGTGGACGCCATTCACTTGCCTGATGTCTGGATTGCATGTCGTACGCATAAACCCACGTCTCGTCTCCAATAATGATACTTTTGATGAATGTGGGATCGGATTCAGCCTCACAAATCATCTCTTTTGCGACGTCAACACAGACTATTTTTTGCATGAAATTGAGGTCTCTTGGCACCAACTTTGCTGCTAGACAACGGAAACCCAAATCATTAACCAAAATGTCTTGGACGGATCCATAGGCAATGTTCAAGTCCTCCGCTGTCTGTCTGATAGTTAATTTGCGGTTATTGACCAACATTTCTTTTACTCCATCAATGTTTTCGTCGGTTTTCGATGTCGATGGAACTGCGTTCATCATCTTCGATTGACTCACGACCACTTTTGAACCGCTCGTGCCACTGGTAAACGACCGCTTTCTTTAGCGAATCATTGCCGAAACACATTTCCAACGTTCGCGCACCATTAAATCCGTTTTTTATGCAAAATTTAATACAAGTTCGTTGTTGCAAATTTAAATCCATTTCTAAAATTGGAAAAAATCGCCAACACACGCAAGATAGATGTACTCTTGGCTATGTAACTTTTGCAAATGTCAAGCTATGACGTTAAGATTTAGAGGGAATGTCAACAACAGATTTACCAAAATACCAGAACTCAAATCGGAACATTGGAAGCACCACACGGTGGTTATTGATCAAGGTGGTATCTTTAAAAAATGAATTTGTTGCATTCTTTGCATGAACACGGCGAGATCATCGACCACACAGTAAGAGAAAAGATTTCTAAATCAGATTAAGAATATCAGACCAAAAGAAAAGGCATGGTACGACTCAAGCTGCAAAGAGGCTGTCAGGGTTAGAGAAATGATGTTCGGTCCTTCAAGACCAACCCGTCAGAGGAAAACCGAAAAAAATTTAAATGAGCCAAGAATGACTACAACGTCTTACTTAAACCTGCGAAATTCCAATACGACAAAAAACTGAGGCAAAAAGTATTACAATGTCCCAAAGGTATTGTAGTAAACATTTTTGGTCGTTCGCCAAAAATATTCGAAATTCTGACTCATCCTCCATCCCAAAGCGCATTTATAATGACATCCCATTGTGGGTGGCCGTGGCTCAAGTGGTAGTGGACTGGCTTCCAAATCGGAAGATCAGATGTTCGAATCAATCCCAGCCTCGCCCGAAAGACATATTCATTGTTTCAGTTAACGAAAATCTAGTAAGATGAATAGTTGACTAGAAATCAACAACAAGCCAACTTGCACTAAGAATTTAGTCTCCCCATTAATGGTTGGATGCCACCCATGGAGCGAAATAACCACTGAGCCCAAACATCTTTCTTTCTCTCTCTATCCCATTTTCCACAAAACTTGAAACGTGCTCAGACACTTTAAGTGTATTCATACCCACTTGAGTGTTAAGTTATTTTTTGAAGAAAAAATCCAAGTTGTCAGCTCTTTGGAAAAGGCCAATCTGCTTGCTGCACACTTTGCGGCCAGCTCAACACTTCCAGATTATGTTTTGTATCCGCCTACACTTGTGTGCGTCGAATCTCCAGTGGGAAGAATCCACTTTCGCACTCGTGTAGTAGCAAGAGTACTTAAAGGGGTGTGCTTCCTCGCTGGCAAAAGCACTGCGTAAGCTTTTCCATCAGTCCTAGTCCTTAGGACTCTTTCCGAGCAGATTGAAAACAGCATTTGTCCAGCCCGTACCTAAAAAAGGCGAATCTCCCTCTCTCTGAACTAACCCGGAGGTATGTACATCGCAACGGAGAAAAATCTCTCCCTAATTGGCGCGTACAACTAGAAAAGGACCTCAACCGATTTGGAGCGCAAATCTGGAGGCAGTAAGTTAATAACATGTAGTAATAATAAAAGATTGGATTGATTTTTAAAGATTATATTTTTACGTTTCTTAATTTACTCTAACACGACTATCCTTCCTCTTGACTATATCCAGAATGAATCAAAAAATAGAAAACGTATAACTTTCTCTTTCGCATGGTTTCTCATGGCATTACATTTTGGTGATACCAAACCACCACTCCTAGGCCGACTTTACACTTTTTCAATTTAATTTTAAAATTTTACTACAAACAGGAGTTTATACCACAACAATGCTTCAATTCGCACCGGCACGTACATTTTTCGGCGCCTAAACCAAGTCATACGACAAAAATGTATACAGGTTGATCAACGTAGGTATTTAAAAGGTAATGTGCGCAAATTTTTTTTTAAATCGCACACAAAACTCACGTGCTGTGTATTCCCATTTCTGTAATTCGACTTCTGTTTTCTTAAGGTATTTATTCTATTTTCTCTGTTCAAAAATAAAGCCCGAATTACATGTTAGTAAAGGTATTAACATTCACACCAAAAATTTTTAATTTTCTGCAAAACAAAGTGTCAGCACTAATACGTATCTTTTATTTTCAAATCTATAACAGTCAATTTGGTTTTCAATAGGTGTTTGAATGCAGACACACGTCTCACTCAAAAAATTCGTCAGTCGTCCTTTGTTTTTAAAAAGTGTTCGTTAACGAATGTCCTGCTGATTGTGCCTTCTGTACTTTGACAAATCATTTCAGATAAATATTTTCGGAAGAATGGATGCAAACAATTCGCATGTGGATGAAGTAATTCACGTCCACCACTACTCAGCTTTGGCTGTCCAATCTTTCATTTTGGAAGTGCAGAAGAATCCACTCGTCTATAATTACAACAGCCAGTATGCCTTCTCCAAGACGCTTATCGATTTGGCGTGGAAAAGGATTGTTAAAGCACTGCTTGCGTTTAATAACAACTTTGACTTGTCACACATTCCGTACTGGGGTAAGTCCTTCAAACGCTATAGAACCAATAGAATCCCATCAATGCAGTCGCTTCTTATTTCAGTTCATGGTTTCCGTGGGCTCTGGGGATGGATGAGACACATTCTGGTGAAAGATATGCAAGAACGAGCTGCCCAGCCAGTACAAATTCCGAATGCTCAACATGATTGGCTTAATCTAATGAAATTTCTGGAGCCATACATCGACCTGAGGTGAGTTTTTCTGAAAATCATTTTTCGCTATGAATATACATACAAATGTACATATTTTCATGTTTGCAATTCAGCTGTGAATCATCACCCTACGATACGCAGCTATTGGATTCTGGTGTAAAAATTGAAATGTTCTCATCCAAGTCTGTCGTTACTGGTAACTACACGATCATTTGGCTATCAGTTGCGATGGAATCTATGCAAAATGGAAATGTTGGTATTTCAGTTTGCTTTCGGATGCCTACAACTTTCCTTCGGTGCTTGACATCGATCACACAAGAAGTTCTACCGGACGAAAACAGTCGGCAAGTAATAGCAATTGAAGAGTCGTTTAGTCCACTGACATTCTTTGAAAATGCAGTACAAGAATCGAACAAGCAACAAGCAGCAGCAATTAAAAATCAGAATCAGAATCAGCAAGTGCTTGTGCAGTACTCGGAGTCTATTTGTATTGAAGCCTCTAACAGTGTGACGCCTATAACACCACAGTTGCGAGAAGATCCCGTCACCAGACAAACTGACGACGACTATCAGTATGTGATGTCCTTCTTGCCGATTTTTAACACTTTAGAACTGGAGAAAAAGAATAAAATTAAGGTGATGATTATACAGGCGCTTTATGAAGTCCTTTTAGAAGAGGACATCCCATACTAAGAAAAAATTTAAATTATTTTTCTTTCTTAAATGTATCTTTATTTAAATAAAAATGGATTTTCATTACTGATACAAAGTTGTTGTGTTGGTTTTAAAAATTGATGGTGCTGAGTTGGTCCTTGAGCAGAATTTTATTTCGGAGAGTCATCTTCCGCAAGGCATTCAATAGTGCGGATAAGAAATCCAAATCTCCGTCTGGAGATTTTCTTACATCGGTCATATTATGGGCATTGATGAATGTTTCAATGATAAGTTCGGACTCGGAAAAGATGACTGCTGCAGGCGATAATGTCTCCAAATTAATGTCCGGTGTGATTTGTTCTTCGACAAGCGGTTCGGATACAGCTACCACATTCTTCGGATCTTCAGGTCTTTGCTGTAGTGACTTGGATCTATTTGAAAAGGAACACGATTTTACAGATATGCACGGATATCGATGAGAAAAAACCTACTTAACCAAGTATGGTAGAATAAACTTCATCTCATTCAACCATTCTATATATGTTCCACGAACTATTGGATATTTCCTTGACAAATGCCGCCGAAAAGCATTTCGCATGTATCTCCAACGTAAACGTATGTTCGTTCCTATTTTAAAACAAGACTCAGTGATTAGATATGCACTCGTGCGTCATCAATAAGATACTTACGGATCTCCGATTTCTGAGAGATTTGCATTGAAGGAAATCCTGGCAATAAATCGCATATAATCGCTTCCCATGAAGAAAACATAGCAAGCAGATCTCGACGTATGAGGTTATTATAAATTGCAGGATGTTTTTTAATTTGTCGCACCAGTTTAACAGAATCCAGATGGATCTTACATTCAGAACTATCGAAAACCAGAAAAATGTTTTGGCTTTTACTTCGGTTAGGTCTTTTTGACGCCATGTTTTCTCAATCGAATTTCAACTACGAGTGATCATACATATTTGTTGGCTTTTTGGTACATAAAATATAGAAACTGTATTTGATGTACCGTTAGGTACTAGCAATACACACAAAAAAAGAAAACAACGAGAAAACGAAAGTGCTAAAAAAATTCAAGAACTCTGAAAACTGGTATTCGCTTACCCCAGCACATGCATTTACCGGGGAATGAATGGTTATGATCTACCTACTTGAGTTATGCAAGGGTTGTTTTGGAACAATGTAGCAACTTAGGTATGGACGTAAGTGATCGGGAGAATGACTTTTTTAATTGTTTAGTGTTTTTTTAAGAGATGCAAATGCACATGTACTTACGTATGTGGTTATCTATACGCCGTTAATTGGCGCCACTTACCTAACAGATGTGCGGTAATGGCAAAAACCAGTGCTGCCGAATAGTCTGGTTTAGTAAGTCAATTGCCGACATTGGATTTACATACATATGTACATAGATTTTACCAGATTAGAGCCATGAACGAACTTAAATATGTAGGTATGCATGCATACATACATATGTAGGTACAAAACTTTCCACGGATTGGTTCAAATCGTGTAGGGATGTGATTATCTGTGAATAAGTGTGCTATAAATTGAAAATTGAGGTATGGTATTATTTATACAGGACACATGTTGGCAATAGTGTGCGGGTGTTCTCTGACAGGACACATGCCTTTAAAAGAATTAGTAGAGTTTGCCATCGATACAATAAAAGTCTCCAGTACATGCCTTATGGGAGAGCTTGTTTTTCGAACACAGACGCCTGTCGCTCAGTTCCCGTCTCTAAATTCTTTACATTGCCACTGAAGTACCACTGGTTTAAGGGCCCGGCTCATAGCATCCGTTGCGTACGTTACGACCTTTCAAAGGATCGACGGATTGAAAAAGTAGAAAGTAAAATTACTTATCCGTACACTGGGAAAAATTAAAGAGGAGCTAAAACATTTTACAATGTGTTCGCTGCCAAAGGTTCGGGAAGGTGCGGAAAGATTCACGAGTCCCAGGAATGCGCTCTGGGTAAGGACGCAGAGTCTGAAGAAAGCCAACTCTCTTGTGCTTTATATATGAACACGGGACACACCGCAAACTATCGGGGTTGTCCCAAATTCCAGTTCATCAAAAGAATAAATCTGGCCCGGCAGCAGAAAGGGGAAGTTAAACGTCCATACGTGCATTTAGAAACTCCAGCCGTTACTCCCCATGTTGCTTCTCAGGCCCCAGCGCCCAGAGCACCGGAACCAGTACCTGACATGTTAGCTATCTTGCTCTCTATCCAGGGGCAGATGGCTCAGCTCCAACGTCATTTAACTGAACAGACCGCGCGGGTGGATCAAGTATACACGCTGCTGAATGAATATCCTTGCAGTGAATATGAATTCACTGATTAGGTTCGAACGACGAGCCGCACTAATTAAGTTGCTTAAAGACCAAGCCCCTAATGTGCTTTTGGTTGGCGAAACTAAGCTTACCAAAAGACACAAAATGAGGCTCGGAAGATATGAAATAGTACGGAGAAACCGACCCAACTCCATTCAAGGAGGAGGCGTTGCGATCTTTGTAAGAAAAGGAATACGTTTACAGTCGTGTAGTACGTAGGTTCCAGGTGCTGGAAGCATGCATCGTGTATATCCCGTTCTGTAGTGGAAAGCGGTTGTACATGGTGTCTGTCTATGCGCCTAAGGCTTCTCAATCCACCTTATTCATCTCAGAGCTCGAGACACTTTCGATTCCTGAGGCTGGAATTGGAAGACAACTATTTTATTATCGGCGGAGATTTCAACGACAAACATAGTGATTGAGGAAATAATACACCAAATACTTGAGGGAACCTACTATTCAATTGGTGGGGTCAGCACAGTGTAATGTATCGACTCGGGCTTAAGGCGACGAATAGTCCGTCGTTTCCCAGACACGGGTCCTATTTGGATCTTCTGCTGTTCGACTCACGAATACAACTGACATGCACTAACCAAAAACTAGAAACTGTCTACGCACTTTCGTGTAAGACAGTGACCATTGCGGTTTCAGCACCGAAATAACTGTTCCCAACGAAATTGCGGAATTGGATTACGAGGGCGGGTCAATAAGTCCGTGACTTTTGGAATAAAACACAGATTTTTTGATAAAAAAATAATTTTATTTTTCAACGTAGTCTCCCTTAAGCTCTATACACTTTGTCCAACGCTTCTCGAATTTTTTTATCCCTTCCAAAAAAAATGATTTGTCGAGGTCCTCAAAATAGGCCTTTGTTTGCGAGATGACTTCATCATTGGAGTCAAATCTTTTTCCACCAAGCCATTTCTTCAGGTTTGGGAACAAGAAGTAGTCGCTCGGAGCCAAATCTGGAGAATAGGGTGGATGAGGGAGCAATTCATAGCCCAATTCATGGATTTTTGCCATGGCAACTGCACATGTGTGCACCCCTGCATTGTCTTGGTTTTTTGGTTTTTTTTCGCAAGAAATTAGTAAGTAGTCTGATAAAAATAGCTGTCAAACACAAACTAACTGACGCAGCAAGTTTAAATTTTGACAGGAGTCAACTGACAGATGCCTGTTGACAGGAGCAGTGTTACGGACTTATTGACCCGCCCTCGTAGTTTGTTCAAAGGCATTCCTACAATTATAGTAGGGTGCGTTGGACATACTACACCAGAATACAAGCACTCAGTTTACTGACAGACATAACACGGAGATCATGACACTGAAGTCGTCGATTAAAAACCTCCAAACATTAATAAAGGAAAATTACAGAAATTCTGTAAGTTTGTATTGGAACAATAAAATTCGGGCTGTAAATACCAGCAACCCGAATATGTTCCCGCAAATAAATAAAATATTTCGGAGAAATAATCAGAACGATTTTCCATTCCCGAACGACGAACAAATACTTGTAGCAGCAGGCATAGATCCAAATGAGGCTGTTGATGATGACAACTTCTTTGTGATCGAGGATCTGCAGGAGCAGGTAGATGCTATAGGAGCGACTTCCCAGCAAGTGTACAAGGCGAATGTTGGCATTGGCCCGAACCACGATCTGGAGAATCGATTCCTTGTGCACAATTTCAACCTTCGAAATCCAATTGTGAATTGGCGATTCGAGAGCTCGGCTTTCACCCAGTTCAGTGACGAGAATATAGCAAATAATGTCATCACCAACGATAGGGTATTACCCCCGTTTATTTCGAAGGAAGAGCTCCAAACGATCTTCGAATCACTTAGAAGTAAAAAATCAGTGGAAACCGATGAAATACCGAGCATTGTGCTTCGACATCTCCCTCTAGAAGCGGTGAACATTTATACCACCCTGTTTAATAATACAATGAATAATGCAAATTGTCCAGCGCATTGGAAAACTTGGGTGGTACATCCCATCCCTAAAAGGGATAAAGACACTTCCAATCCGGCGAATCTCCGCTCGATCAAACATCAGTATGGTTTTCGAGAAGGTGATCAATACAGTCCTGACTAAGTGGGTTGAGGACAAACATATAGTTCGGGATAATCAATTCGGTTTGAAGGCGGGGCATGATATCATGCTGCATCTAAACTGGTTTCTGATATCCAATGGAACAAAGGCTAGAACCAGTGCACTGGTGCCTGCCTGATTGACTTGGAGAAGACCTTCGATACTGTATGGTTAGAAGGACTCTTTTTCAAGCTGGACAGATTGGGCATTAATAAACGACTGCTGTATATTCTTTTTGATATGGTCTCCAGCAGACAGTTCATCGTGACGAATGGCGATGTAACTTCTGCTGGAACATTTAATATTAAAAACGGTCTGAAACAAGGTGCGGTAAATTCGCCGATCCTATTCAACATTTACACGAGTGATCTGATAGGTTCACTTCACCATGCCATAGCGTACGCAGACGACTTAATCGCGTACAGATCAGGTCCAAAGAATGAGGTCATTAATATATTTTTGCAGCGTGACTTCGACAAAATTAAGCGATATTGCGATGACTGGAAGTTGAAAACCAACTTTCAGAAGTCGGAAACCATTCTTTTTAGGACGCCTTTGTCTGGCCTCTAGGGATAACAGAAAGAATTGGCGAGAGTTCTCGATCGTGGAGCAGCATGGGCTGCCACTTGCTTGTCGAAATGTTGCCAGATACCTTGGGATCTGGCTAGATCAATTTTTGTATTTTAACAAACATATAGATGTTGCTCTGGCCAGAGCCAGAGGTGCTTTTGCCCTTACAAAGAGACTGTTTTATAACAGCCAACTCGATGCGAGGGTGAAGGTGATCTGCTATATGGCCCTTATTAGGCCTATGCTTGTATTTGGGTGTTCCGTTTGGTTCAACATGCGAGCAAGTTTATTGGAAAAAATTCGGGTATTTGAGAGGGCTTGTCTTGAACAGCTGCGGACAGGCGACTCAACTACGACAGAGACGTCGCACATGGCAGTGCGGAGCGTCTCCGTTCAGTAGGGCGGTAGGGAGTCGCGACATAAGGGATGTTGCTCAGCAGCACCAACAATTTTCGTAGCTAGTTGAAGGGGAGGATGCATCGTCGTCGAATGCCTCCAGTAATAGGTAGCAAAATGGGTCAGTCTAATTTTTTTTAGCCATGGCCGGCTTACATAGTTTTAGGTAGGATAAAGTTAGTTTTAAGAAAAAAAAAAATATACATGTAGATGTAGGTAGATTAAGTAGATTAAGATTTATTTTTAGGTAGTATGTAGGCTTTTAGTTATAAGTTTTATAATAAAATTGAAAGAGTCCATGTACTAAGTTTTTAAAAATTGTTTTCTTAGTTTAAGCTGTAGGTAAGTCACTGTAAGAATAAAAATAAAACCCGTCATAAGCGTCGAAAGACATAATTTTTAAGTATTATGTTTAACTTAGGGTGCCCGTATATGGCCAGTAAGTTAGTTTAAGATAATTTTATGTTATTTAAGCTAATTTTTAAGCGTTTTTTTATAAACTGAACACTGAAATTGAGTGGACTGGCTTTCAAATCGGAAGGTTCGAATCCAAGCCTCGCCCGAAAGAATCGAAACCAAATACACTGCCTGAGTTAGGTATTGTCGTGGAGCTCGTAGAAGCAGTCTTTGATAAAGTCATCTTTCTTCTCTGTCAGGGCTTGGACGTTTATGAGACTTACGTTTTAAAATTTACTTTCTATCCGTAACATGTTTGAAACTCGAGACTTGTTCCCCCGAAGTCTTCCTCTTACGGCGAATTCGCATCCGAATAAACGGATCGAAGATCTCCGTTAGTTTTTCGGCTTCAAGCTATCTATTAAGTGATACATCAGAGAGAGAGTTTGTGTTGAGGTGAGAAAAAACCATATCTGATATCTTAACTTGGAACAGAAACCTATGAGCAACTCCAGAACTTGTTTGGTTCACATAACCTCACATCGAGATAACAGAGAAGCTCCCATCGCATTTTCTATCAAAAATCCATATACTCGTAGGAGTACGTATAGCAGCTCAGAAATCATTGCTGGTCATGAAAAATGAACCTGGTCATGTAGAAATAAACCAAATAACGGCGAACCGATGTGGAAGTAAGCAAATGCATAATAAAAGTAAACCAAAAAACTCAGTCTTGTTCTGGCTGTTTCGTACATCATCACCTCGATGAATGTTAGGAAACCATTACAGCATTAATGAAAAATGAACTCACACTCTGGTCAATGTCTGTCAAAGAGGTATGAGGGACTCAAAGTATGTTATTAAATGCGCGGAGTTTATACAATCGAAAATTAGATTATTTGCTGTACTTTACTGGAGAACTGCATTGATGTTATTTGTGTAAGTGAAACTTAGTTTAATCCGAATATAACTGACTTAATATATAAAATTCCCAGCTATGAAATATTCAGGAACGTTCGAGTTACGGATACTACGGGTGGCGGGGTGGCTATTTATTGCAAATCAAAATTAAATGTGACATTATTACTAAGTCAAGTGGTAGCGAAGTTCATTACATACTAGGTGAATTACGCGACGGTAATACGAGTACCCAATGCATTATTGCATGTGCGTTTAATAATAATAGAAGTTGTTCTTTCATACCATTCTTGTCAACTATTTCTAAATATTGCGCACTCTACGAACACATAAACACTTGTGCTGATTTCAATGCCAATCTATTGAAAAATGATTCCCTTTCCTTTCAATTGATGGATTCAATTTCATCAGTAGGAATGGAAATAATAAATATTACTTACCCTACACGTTTTGCAATAAATAATTTACCTAGCCTTTTAGATCTCGTAGTTGTTTCATGTCCATCGCTTGTTCTTATGTGTGATTAACTACCATTTGATGTACTCGTATCAGATCATGATCTACTTTTTTGTACTTATGACATCAATTTGTCGAAAACCGCCGTCCCAGACACTTTTACATTCAAAGATTTCAATTCCATTGACGCTAATGTTCTTCAAATTCAAACTCTTTATGCTCCTTGGGAACAATGTCGATTAGCTGCTGATCCAAATGGAAAAGTAAGACTATTTCAGTCAATCTTAGTGCAATTGTGTGATTCATGTGAACCAACTAAAACAGTTAAAATTCAGAACAAACCATGTCCTTGGTTCACGTCTGAGGTAGTTAGTTTGGTGCCGTGAAATAACGCTGAGCGCAATAATGCCGAATTCCCAAATTTTGGAATTCGGCGTTATTTCGCAATGACAAAGTGAAATAACGCCGACCATTGCTTGTGAAATAAAGCCGCACTCAGAGTTTGAAGAAGGTGGCTCTCTTCGCTCGCTAACAAGATTTCACCCTTTTCTCTGCAAGATTTAGATGCTCACGCGACTTCGTCGTTCCGCTAAGGGAATGCCAACAACTGTCAGGCAGGCGCCTATAACTGCTTAGTAATTGTATTTTAGTTGTAATTGTAATTGGTCGATTTGACTTGGCACCGTTTATTTTAATCATTTTTAGCATGATATGATGGCAATTGATTTATATTAAAGCAATATTAAGAACAAACTGAAATGAAGCCGATCGCCAATATTCGCCCTTACTTCACTTTCAGAAAGCAAAATAAAGCCGAATTTTGGAATTCGACGTTATTGCGCTTGGAGTTATTTCACGGAATCAGTTAGTTCAAAAAAACCGGAAACAAATTATACAGCATATAGAAGCGTAGTCCATCCGATGTCAATTGGTCAGCATAAGGGCGTAATTACTCAACCACCATCCTTCGTACATCAACGAGAAACTTTTGTGCCTCCAAATTAAATACTTCCCTCCCTGCGAGAAAACTTTGGAGTAACTTACGAAAAATTGGTATCTCTAGTGCAAGAAATGACTCTGAGTGTAGTCTTGATCCCGATGGTCTAAATAATTTTTTTCGGGCTGATAATTATACTGTCAGTTGTTCTAATTATAATCGGAGAGTAGACATTGTAAGCGCTGTACCAATATTTGAGGACTTTGTAGTAGCCACATAAGTCAAAATTACTCAATGCATAGCAGCAACAAAGTCAAATTCCTTAGGTGAAGACGGCCTTCCAATACGATTCATCAAACTAATTTTACCTCAAATTATCTCTCATCTCACCCATGTCATCAACTGGTATATAACAACATCAACCTTTCCTCAGATCTGGAAAACTTCTTGCCAATAGCAAAGAAACGTAATCCATCTTCTCCTGCTGATTTTAGACCACTTAGCATTCTACCTTGCCTGTCAAAGGCATTAGAGAAAGTTATGGCTAGGCAAATAATAAATCACTTATCACTCAACAAGTTGCTGCATGCTAAACAATCTGGTTTCAGGGCTAACCATAACTGTAGACTTTTCGAAGGCTTTTGATAATGTGAATCATACAATTCTGTGTTGGAAGCTCAGGAATAACTTTGGCTTCAGCGAGAGGGCAGTTAAATTAATGTACAGTTTCCTTTCCGGCAGATCGCAAAGGGTTGTTTCCAATGCATGTTCTTCAGTTTTAAAAGAAATCAAGCAGGGAGTGCCTCAATACTAGGACCAATATTTTTCTGCATGTTCATAAACGACCTTCCATCAGTTTGTAAATATGCCTCGGTACACCTATATACAGACGATGTCCAACTACACTTAGCGAAACCCTTCAGCAACTTAAATAAACTAGGTTTTCTCATCAACGAGGAGTTGAAACATATTTACACTTGGTGAGTAGCTAATGCCTTACTACTAAGTCCATCAAAATCTCAAGTAATTCCCATCTCAAAAAATAATTTTAACTTGAGTGTTTTACCTGATATTATCATGAATAACAATAAAATTAAAGCTGTTGAGTCAGTTACTAGTCTTGGCTACACAGTAAACTGTACTATCTCTGTGTATAATCATACAAACGTGGTCATTGGTCGTATTTACGGATGTCTTCGCAAATTGTGGATCACTGCTTATTGCACACCAAGAGAAACACGGCGGAAGCTAGTACTGACCTTAGTCTTACCCCTCATAACGTATGCCGAGCAGGTCTACAGCAGCTTTGACTCGTTATCCCTGCGTAAACTGCATGTTGCTTTTAACGACGCATTGCGTTATATTACGGCATCCACAGATACGACCATATTTCTGTGTTCGTTAGGGGATTGTTTGGTTGCACTTTGCAAGAATACATCAACGCCAGGAACTGTATTTTTTACATAAAATTATAAATACTAAAAGTGCATCTTACTTGTATAAAAGGCTTAATTTCACTCGCTCCTCAAGAACCATCAACCTAGTTCATTGACGTTATAATTACCATAACTCTTCGCCGTTATTTTTCATACATACTATGGAACTCTTTACCTTTACAATTCAGATATATTTTAAATCCCTCCAATTTTAAAACTGCAATCCTTTAACATTTTTCCAACCTATCCCGACATATCTGAATTTCCACTATATCTTAACTCATTTTTCACTTCTTAGATTGAGATACTTAATGTATACAAATTAGTTTTAAGACATTTTTTCAAGTAACTGAAGTAAAATTACTAAGTACTATAAAAGATCATATCTTAATGTACAAATACGAAATGTTGTAAATGAAATGAAATGAAAGCTGGCATAAATTCGAAAATTGAAAAGTGACGTGAAGGTCCGTTGCTATTATTCTTGTATTCACAACTGTCCATTCTACAATAAACTGAATGAATTAGCCCGTTATTTGCAACACATCTCACAAAATATCGAGCCCTAACCGCCAAATTATCGTAAGCGACAAAATGAAAATTTTACAGGAGAGACTTTTTTGTTTTTTTTTTTTTTCTGAGCTAAAAAACATTAGCAGTTTATTTGTAGTATTTAGTTATATTTTCCTAAATACAATACTGTGATAATAAAGCGGACGCTGCAGGTGTTAAATTTTAAATGTCGTGTACGATACACTTGGCGTTCACTACTTACCCGTCCAATATCAAATGTTGGCTTTTACGATAAAATGAAAAAATTAAGAAAATATATTTTAATGAAAATTTCACTTTATTTATTCGTTATTGTTTGTGAAAATAAAGCTTAGTACATAAGAACATAAAACAAAAATATTCTAATTGTTGGTTAAAGTAAATAAAAAAAAACTCTTCAAATTACAAAAAAAAAATTCAAAGGCATCGTAATGGATGGATATTTGACTGGATGGATGGATATTTTCTAAAATTTAAAGTATCTCTAATTGTAGCAGTAATAGATAGATACTCGTCATGGTACCTTTCAGGAATTATCTTTTTATTGCAAAGTCCTTTCAAATCGAGATACCTTGGTCGGGATATTTTTAATTTGCTGTATTAACATTGGTTGGGATGTTGATTACAACCTGTCACAGAAAAACGGTTTGACCTTGTAATACCGGTGTCATACACTTTCACTTCACAGTCGTCCGAGAATTTACGAGTATATTTAAGCAAAATTAAAGGCTTATTTTTTTCAAGAGATGCAATTCTAAGTGATTTAAAATTTATACTGCACTTAGTTGGAAAAAGTGAATAGGAGAGCTTTTTCCAATCTTGAAAATCTTTGTAATTCAAAACTATACACTCATAAGGCGATGAATTGCTTCTTGCATTATAAATTAAAGTAGGCCATTCGGAAGGAGCCCATACTGTCTTATTACGAATAAATGGCTCAATGGTGCTATGAATTGAATCAATCGGCATCATTGTAGAAATGTAATTTGAATTTTTGATATAAAAGATGAATTACTCAAAAATTGCGTAAGCATAGATAATATACTTCTATTGCGATTTTGTCCCGCGCAGCTATCACAATAAAGATAGATTATATTTTCAACCTTTCGCTGATCTACCAAGGTGATATATTTAAACATAATAGAAGAAATTTCTTTGCACCCACGTTTCCCATCGCTTTATCCCCACAAACAAGGGGTGGCCGTGGTGTAGTGGTACTAGCAATCGCTTCTCACTCGGAGGGGTCTAGGTTCGATCCTGCCCATGAACAAGTCTTTCAAGTTTTTCAGTTGTGTAATAGGAACTCAGACAGAAAAATTCTGCGTGTGAAGGCATAACACTGACACGTAGATTTGGCTGTTGTAGAGTTTGAATTATAACCTTCCACTCTGAGTGAAGAAAAAACTCTCCGTCCTATTCGGACTCCCACCCCCTGGAGAGCAAATACCGAAACCAAAAACACCTGAGTTTCAAACCACTACAAAACAATTTTCCTTTCTCCTCCTTTCTAACTTTCCGCCCGCGCCCTGGCAACAGTAAAAGGGTATCTAACCCCTTAGGCGCGCGTAAATTATAAAAAAAAAAAAACAACAGAAACTATATCTGGTTACATTTTCATAAACACTTTCGTTGTAGAACGAGTATTTTCTTGAATAATAGAGATTACCACTTTTGGCGTGAGGAGTATTAAAAACTTTTTGTAAGTCAAAGCTGAAACAAAGAACATTTGGATCGATCTTACTTTTTTCCTGATCTGAAAGGAATATTTTTTTTGACATTTTCTTGTCTCTAATATGGTTAATGTAGTCATCTGTCTGTTTCAGAACTCTTTGTTCTTCTGCTACGGCGTTCTTGTAACTTTCACAATAGGACCATTTGTCTTTCTTAGGTAACTGGAAGACATCTTTAAATCTAACCGAAACACTCTTAAGGATAACATTGAGGAACTTACATTCTGTGCTTGCAATTGTTGGCAATATATTTTATAAAGGTTTGATACGTTTGAAAATTCTTGGGGCAAGTATAATTTATTACTTTTGTTTCGACAATAATGGGATTTTTTCAATGAAAGGCTTAAAAATAATAATTTTACTCTCAGGAGTTTTGTTATGGGGAACTCGTTTTCTAACACTGTCTTTTTGAGCAATTTTTTTTGTGCATATCGCAGAGTCATTTGGGATATATAATGCGTTCTTAGAAGAAATTCCTGACATTTCTGTCAAAGTATGGAAAAATGTTGTATTTGATTTGCTCCAATAAAAAAAACGAAAGATAGTATATTTCCAACATTTTCGAAGTTAAAATTGTGCTGAAGGGTTGTCAAAAGATTAACAAAAACATGTTTGGCAAATTCATATGAGTTTTAGAGTTGTAAGAAGTAGTATACGCCTTGAACTGGAATATCTGCCCCACGACAATCCAAACCACACTCTATATCTAGGCCCATATGTCAACAAAAAACAAAAGAAATCTCGCAAAAACATCTCACGGCTAACAAGAGCGACATCGAAGTTATTTCAATCGCCAACCAAAAAATTATGGAACTTAAGCTCCAGCTGTCTAACAAAATAGCAACCTTGGAAAAGAAGTACGAGCTGCTGTAGAACCAAATGGATGAGATCCAAAGAAAAAACACTGAAAACAATTTGATATTACGAGTTACACCACAGGAAGGCACCGATGAAAAAGATGTCATAAGAAACATTTTGTCAAGCGTTATCCAACCAATTCAAGCTACCGAAAACCTACAGATTCATGAAATAAAAACGAATAATGCGACGGCTAAAATCTTTATTGTGAAACTGGAATCAAGACAACAGGTGATCGCAGCTCTCAAAGCTTCATCAACACTGACTGGCACAGGTGTAGCCATGTTGAAAGATCTTCCCATGGTAATACGAGTAAAACGAAATAAACTCTTGAAGATACGAAGTAATCTAAATGGTCCGCATTTAACGTTTTTTTTTTTTCAACTAGTGCTTATTTCGTGAATGGTAACACTTAGCTCATGTCTGATTTGACAGATAATTAGTTTTATCCTTCCGGTTAATAATGGAAAATAATTTCATTCAAATGGCTGCCTCGGCTGGCCATGCAGTAGCCTACACGATCGCTCCAATTTTTAAGCACATTATCGATTGTGTGCAGCTGTATTTCACCAATGGCTTCACGAATATTGTCCTTTAAAGCGTCAATTGTCTCTGGCTTGTCAGCGTAACACTTATCTTTTACGGCACCCCACAAATAATAGTCCAACGGTGTCAAATCGCAGCTCCGAGGTGGCCAAACGACATCAGCTCTGCGGCTGATAATGCGATCTTCAAAAACAGGGAGCAAAACGTCGAGTGTAGCTTCGGCTGTGTGGCACGTAGCGCCGTCCTGTTGAAACCAAATGTTGCCAATATCCTCCTCTTCAATTTTTGTGAACAAAAATTCGTTCAAAATGGCCCGATAACGATCGCCATTGACTGTAACGGCCACTCCTTGCTCATTTTCGAAGAAAAATGGCCCAATTATGCCTCTGGACCAAAATCCGCACCAAACAGTGACTCGTTTTGGGTGTATCGGCTTTTCAATGTATGCGTGCGGGTTTTCTGTGCCCCAAATGCGACAATTTTGCTTGTTTACATACCCGCCAAGATCAAAATGAGCTTCATCTGAAAAGATGATTTTTTTGGCAAAATCGGCATCATGGTTTTCAAAGTAATGTCGCAATATTTCCCAGCGTTGTTCAAGCGTATACACAATCATATTCGTTCAGCGGAAGGATAAAACTAATTATCTGTCAAATCAGACATGAGCTAAGTGTTACCATTCACGAAATATGCACTAGTTGAAAAAAAAAAAACGTTAGATGGCGGACCCTTTATTAGAAATAAACCTGGAAA
This sequence comes from Volucella bombylans, assembly GCA_949129095.1. Taxonomy (NCBI): domain Eukaryota; kingdom Metazoa; phylum Arthropoda; class Insecta; order Diptera; family Syrphidae; genus Volucella; species Volucella bombylans. Next base: position 162,877,030 of record OX422141.1, on the reverse strand, counting down.
TTAAAGTATCGGTGAGGGATGACAGGATGTACGTGCAGAAAAATGTTTTTCGTTGGAGTTCATCTATAGAATTATTACAAAACAACACAAATGCGATTCCACTTCGCAACAAGATCTACCAAACCGGGAATGCAGAGATGACAAATGATGACATCACGTGGAGAAGCGACATCTACAGCTCAAGCCAGAAACACACAGCGAGGACAACAACCATATTGAATAGAAGAAAGTAGAATAGAGTTGCCGTCTGCCAAAACAAAATAAATTATGTAGAATTAGAAAGAATAAAAATACTAAGCTAACATCTCAGGTCTCAGTAATAATTTAATTTACGAATTTATAAATAGTTTTGATATTTTGCTTTTCTGTACGAAACTTTTCTAGACAAAGAAAATTTAAAACAGTATTTTAGATATTTTAAAAAATTCGAATTTGTTTGTATACCCGCTTTGAAACAAAGTACGAGAGGAAGAGCTAGTGGCGGTTGTTTCTTCATAGTACTATGATTATCGGTGATTTGAATGCAAGAATAGGAGAAGAGGAGGGAAGAGAAAATAGATTCGCAGGAAAAGTGAGGAAATCCAAAGATATCACTAAAAATTCAAGGGGGATGAAATTAGTGGAACTGTGTGATTCAATGGTGATTCCGTATTATGAATGGAGTGAGTGGGTCAGATTCAAAAGGGGAATAAACTTTTATAGGACAACAAGGTGTTAATAAAGCTCAAGGACGGAAAGGCACCAGGGACAGATAAAATCGTCATCGAAAAAATAACAACCATATTTAATCAAATATTAGAAGCGGGTAATATACCTCAAGATTTTAAAGAAGCTATTCATAAAAAAGGCAATCTAACAGATCCAACAAATTACCGAAGAAGATCCTTCCTCAATTCATCGTATAAGGTATTCACAAAACTCCGGCAAAACATTGCCGGAACTTTCATAGAACAAAAAATGGAATTATTTGCTTTTTTCGTTGATTTCAAGGCAGTGTTTGATAATATCGACTGAAGAGCCCGAATTTTTAAGTTATACAACTCCGGAATAAGCCACAAGTTTGGGACGGTTCTCGAAAACATCTATGAGAAAAATCATTCAACAGTATGTAGCGGAATCAAGACTTCGGAGTGGTTCGAAACATCATCAGGTCTAAGACAAGGTTGTGCATTTAGCCCGAATCTCTTCGCCACATACATAGATGACCTTGTAGACTTCCTTCCAGGAGGAATTGAGACAGCTGGGATGTTAATAAAGGCTCTTTTGTTCGCAGATGATGTGGTAATTTTTGTATATTCACCAGAATCCCTTCAACTTATGATTAATCGTCTGAATTTGTATTGCCAGTTATGGAATCTTACGGTAAACCACGAAAAATCTAAAATTATGATTTTTAAAAAGGGATCTGGAGGTAAATTATTGGAAACGAGAACTGGCATTTTAACGGTCAGCCCGTCGAAACGGTGAAACAATACAGGTATCTTGGAGTGATTATTACTTTTAATCTAAATATGGAACCTCAATCAAAAGACTGACTAATAAAAGCCAAAAGTGCCATAACTGCAACCTGGAAAAGATGTTTTTCAAATAATCTAATCGACCATTGTGTGAAATATAAAGTGTTCCAAGCTGTAGCTGAGTCTGTAATGTTGTATGCAGCACAATCTTGGGGATACATCCAGTACGAAACCGTTGAGAAATTGTTAAGATATTTCATAAAAAGAATCTTTAATGTACCGAGTACAACGCCCCAAAATATGACAAACATTGAAACAGGTTTATCTCCACTATTCGTCAAGACACTGAAAGTGCATGCGGATTACCTTATTAAAGTTCTAGAGATGCCTGATGACAGACTTCCAAAAATCATAGCAAGGAGGACAATTGAAACTAGAACACTGCGGTATAAACATTTAGAGGAGCTGGCAACGTATTGCGGAATAGAATTCAACTTCGTAGATGGGACTGGAAGATACTCCAGTGAGGTGCTATATAATATCATTGGAAAAGTGGACGAAAAATATAGAGAAGATTGCCTCGATAAGGCTACATCATCAGTACATAGATCTCCATACAGTATCTTAAACCATAATTTGTGTGATAAGAACTACTTGAACAATAACAACAGTAAAGAAATAATATCGTCCCTATTTATAATGAGAGGAGAACTGATACGCCTTAATAGTTCGTCCTGACCTACTATTCTACTGCAGCTTTTGTAATCTATCAAAGAGCGAAGATGTTATCCATTTCATTGGCAGATGCTCTATTCTCAAGGAAATACGAAGATACTTTTTAGATAGCTACACGAAATCGAAAGAAGACACAATAGCCCTCCACAATTGTGAAAATAATGTTAAAAAACTTGTCTCCTATTATGAATCAGCCATAACTTATCGAGACAAAATCATAAATGAGAACTTTTAATGCTACAAGATAAAAATTAATTAAATATGTATATATTCAAGATATAACAATATTTACACTTTAAAATTTTTTGCTATTAAATGTTTAATTTAATGTCAATTAGGCAGACGGCAATGTCATGCTAATCGATTTTTTGTAAATTAAATTTTGTAACATAAAAAATAATAAAAATAATAATCAATCAATAGAAGAAACTTTTGGCAAACTTTAATAGTTTTTCCTTTATTGTGAATTATATACTCTTAAGAAACATTCCTGTTTTTTACTAAGAGCTCTTCTCGTTTTTACATTTTTGGGTTTTACAGAAGACAGTAGCCAGGCTTTCTGTCTGTCAGAATTTCGCATTCCCCAATAATGTTCGTGAATATTGAACCGATTGTTTTCACTTAATTTATGTTGTCAATTGTTGCCACATTTTTTGTTTAAACACGGATTGGGTTTAACTGATTTTATTGACGCAGACCGAACTTTATTTTGAGCTTTTTTATTAACTTGCTTTTTCTTTTCACCTCTTTTCCCGACACACATTTCTTCTTCAATTTGCGGTGAATTGGATTCGCTATCAGAGTACGGAACAAGTTTGATTTCAACCAACATTGTTAAATAAAATTATTAATATTTATAAATTTAATTGTTTAACCATAACGCAAAAGCAATTACCTGATCGCAGTTTAAAACAAAAACCGATTTCAACAATTATATTAAGTAAAGACAAAACATTAGTCATTATCATACCAATGAAATGTGCATACATACATACTCATATGTACAAAATAAATACATTTCATTAACAATAATGCAATGCTTCTAATTGCACTCTTTTCCAAACGTAATAGCTGTACAATTGATTTTGCTGGCTGAAGTGAACACAGAGAATAAGAGCAAAATTATTTGACTAATAAGGTGAATTGGTTAAAATAAAGCAGTAACATTGTATGTTATTTACGATATTTTGTTGTTAAAAAAGATATGAATGCCGTTTCGATAAATTTTGTTTTTACTGTAATTTATAATTAAAAAGCTGTAATCGAATAAACTATCGGACTGCATCATTCACTCATTTTTGCGAAAAATGTCGCTTACGATAATTTGGCGGTTAGGGCGCGACATTAACCCACAGTGGTAAAAAGAAATGCATACATAACTGTTCTTATGAGAACTGCACTGTTAAGGAAAATCCGTATTAACTGCGAAAATAAAACCACTTCCTTAAACGTTACAAAATTGAATATGTATATTTTACTTCAATAAACTTCAATATGTACAATACAGATTTTTTTGTAACTTTAATAGCGTTTAGCTGCCGAAATTTCCAAGGGGAAATTTGAAGATGCATGGGTGCATTTTGTCTTATCAGATGTGTTGATTTTATCGTCAATACATTTGTGTTTCTTTAATTTTGTTCTTTGCTGTTTTTCTCTATTTTTTTTGCAACTTTCTTAGGAGCAATTAATTTTGTTGGTATGGAGGCATCAAGTTCAAGTATTAAATACGCTTTAAGTAAATATTATTTTGGAAATAATGCTATATTTTGCATTTTTTTCTTTTAGTTCTCATGGCACTGTGAAATTGCAATTTTTTAATTTCAAATATTGATCGTATTAATAATGTTCGGGGTGAGATCAGGCCCTACATTTCATTGTATTTTATACAATGGCATTTGAGCAGCTTAGTATATACTCGTATGTTGTTGAAAAGATTTACCCAATGCGTTTTTTTCCGGTACTTATTTTTACTTTTTTACTTAGGAACGAGTTCTAACACATTATTTGTAACTTGTAAATATTCTGAGAAGTTCTGGGTGTTTAGATATAACAGACCAGTTTTATTACTTAACGAAAGAGTTGAAAATTCGAACGAAACATTTTGACAACCAAGACCTGATTTAGCGAATATCACATTTTAAATTGCGATGGTGCAAAGCTAGTAGGACAAATGATCGATTTTTAAGGCAACACAAAATATGGCTGGACACGTCTTTTTCATTTTTAAGTGCCTCTGAGAAGAAACGTGGTCGACCAGTTACTTCAAACTCGAAAACCTGTTATCGATTTACTGGAAAATGCGGAACTAGAAAATCTCTCATTGTACACGAAGTGGGGTTTTGGTGGCAGATCGGGGCACAGAATAATATAAACGGGTAAGCTTGTAATACTTGTGTTGTTGTTGTGTTGTTCCACTCCGTCTTACTCGCGAGGCTAAAATTATATGGGAAAACCCGCGTCCATCTTACTAGATACTGCCGATCGCTAAAAATTGAGTACGTAAAAGAATCCATTGAAATGTGAAAAGCTGAGAAAAAAGTTAGTAAATACTAGAACGATGTTGGAAGGAAAATTGTTAGTAGTAAGTCACAACTTGATCTTTACAATGGTTGACGGCAAAGATGTTACTTTTGTGGCGCAGTATCTGAAAACCGTAATAGGGTCGAAAAAATGATTAGATTGCGAGTAAAGACAGAATACTTCGAATTTTGACTATCTGTTTTACATGGATTGATACGTTTCTTTGAGAGTGCACTTCACTTGTCATACAAATTAACTCTTAAAAAGTGACAAGCAAGAGGAAAGCACAAAATAATTGTTGTAGGAAATAAAGCCCGAACACAGAAGGAATTTAGAGAAAAATGCGGGTTGATCACTAATATACCTGAGCCAGGATTTGGCAATTCGAATGATGGGAACATGGCCAGCAAAAGGCTTTTTTTTTTTCAAAAAGCCGACTTCTCGGCTAATATAACTATTAAATTCGACATTGGATCAATTAAAAGAATTCACACAATTTAAATAAGTGCATCAAGCGTGACCACTTGAAATTGATGTTGATAAATTTCGCATCTTTTTCTACGATACAGCCAGATATTTTATAGCTAAGTACCCCTGGTACAATCTGTCACCTACACTGCGGAAATACTTTATTCATGGACCCGAAATAGTCGCATTTGCTTTGTTGCCTATAGGTCAGTTAAGTGAAGAAGCACAAAAAGCTAGAATTAATTAATTACGGAGAACATTACTTGGAGTGAACAAATGAATTTAGATATATTTAACTGTTTCTTGTTAAGCTCGGAGACCTTATATAACAAGCAAAAGAAAGGTACCGGCAAAAAAATTTCAATACTTACCCAAAGAAGCATTACGTTTAGTGAAGTCTCCAAGTATTCAGCAAATTAGTGACAATGAGGACATCGAAAGTGAAGGTGATAATGAAAACGATGATTCACAATTTTTTTTACTATGGTCAATATTTTCAGAATAATACATTTTTAAAAATACTTATATGTTTTTTTTTTTATTGGGACATTTGATAACAATTGTGGACTTTCAAAATCATTTCATTGCACATGTGAATTGATGCCAACTTTCAGGTCGATCTGCCCCACTGTGCGATGCTTCATCCCATGGCATTGGGATGGTGAAAAAATATTTCTATTTTCTCACAACTCACGTCAGATGTGTCTGAGAGCCCATTGCGTTCGCCTCTGAGACGCTAAACGACCATCAACTTAATTATGCCCAGATATCAAGTTCCACCAGTATCTATTCTGGCGATAATTTATATTATCAGCCGATCATAAGCCTTTAATAACAATCCTGGACAAAGCGCGACCAATAACAGCGTTCACCCGTTTACAGCGCTGGGCAATATAGTTGATGAGCTATTCATACAAAATTCAAGAGCAAACATTTAATGGCACTATCAATGCCATTGGGGACTAGATTTAATCAAGTGCTTCAACATGGCCGTCAACATCGCACTATCATTTCATCTAAGCATTGTTATTCAGGTAAATTTCAAAAAAGTGAAACAGATAAATTAAAAAGTATTGTCGCATATCGGAAGAAAAATTTACCTCGTGCTCACCAATAGAGGAACCTGGAAGCGTCATCAAAATCGAATAAAAGCTAAATATTCTACCCCCGATACATATACCGCAGCAAGAGAATTAATTTTTCTTAGACAACACCTCACCAAGGGTAAGAATATGACAGTCAAAAGGAAAATAAAGTTGAAACTTTAAAGCCGAATTTACCGCAGCTAACGACTGAAGCTGAAGTAATATAACCACGGCGATTCTTCGATGACTCGTCCTAAATGTCTAATCCAAATAAATTCGCGTGAGTTACGCAACGGGTGACCAGATAGCAATGATAGTTTTCCAATTGTTATTTTTCAGCAGCTGTCAAAATTACCAATGACATCCAGCTGTCAAAATATTCTGTAAGGTTTGCAATTTCTTCATGCATCGTATTACGCTTGCGGAACGTGCGGAAATTATTAAAAGATGTTATCGAAATTCCGGCTCAGTTGTAAATATGCAACGTGAATTTCATCGTGAGGTCGGTCGCCATATCGTGACTTCAGTGTGCAGGCAATTCGTCGCACCGTGGAAAAGTTTGGGAGTGAGCACAATCTTTTGGATCTTAAGCTACCAATCATATAGAGATTGGTGCGAAATAAGAAATCATCGTAGCGGCAAGTTTCGAAGAAGACCCAGAAATATCGGTTCGGCGCCGATTAGCTGAATTGGGCTACACCAGAGAGTCAACCCGGCTTATTTTTCGGTTGGATTTCGTCCTATATTTTTTATAAGATTTTCAACAAGAAAAATTGCCATCAATGGAGCGAACACAATCCACAGGTGTTCGGCCAGGCATCAACGCATCCATAAAAATTGACTATATCATGGGGGCATCATCGGAACTTTTTCTTTCGAAATGAGGAAGGAGACACCGTCACCGTCCATGGTCTTAGGTATAGAGCGTCATTAAGCGACTTTCTGTGGTCAGAGCTCGACAACATCGATATATCCGAAACTGTGGTTCCTACAAGACGGCAATACATGCTATACAAGCGACACAACGCTCGAAGTTGTGAAGGGAAATTTTGCGACTGGGTTATCTAACGGCGAGCGTTCATCAATTAGCCGTCGCGACCTTAGCATAAATTTGATTATTTTCTCTGGTTCTGCGTCAAGTCCTTAGTCTACGCTAACAAGCCAACCACTTTGGATGAGCTCGAGGCCAATATTCGACATGCTATTACCGCAATAACGCCGCACATATTGGACCCATTCATCAAAAATTTGACCGACAGCTTGAAGCGCTGCCAGTGAAGCCGAGGCGGCCATTTGAGTGATGTGCTATTCCGCACATAATGGCATGAACGTATCTTCAAAATAAAGCCGGAATCAATTTTACATCTCACACCGTTGTTGTTTTATTTAATTTTTTTTTTTCTATCGGTCTTATTTAAAAGTAAAGGTAACATAGTTCGAGATTTTATTAAACTGTTATATAAAGATGAAGACTTAGATAATTTTTTTCAAGTCTGTAATGGATGGATGCTGGAAGTTTGGAAATTCTTGTTAAACTGGTTGACCCATTATTGCAAAAATATTCGCACAGAAGGCCCATTGAATCGGAACAAACACTGTACATAACATCGTAGTAAGTTTACAAAGCTCATTTTAGCTTCAAGTCGTTTTCATATTTTCAACATTTTTAGATTTTGCCCACAGTTGTTGCATTCAAACGATATCTATGAAATTTCGTGATAGTTAAGAAACCGCAAGATCGATAATTGTGGAAAGTTGTGATGTATTGTGGACGTCGTTCGTAGGGTTACACGTAAGCCCCCCAAATGGGGATTATGAACTTCCCATAGCAAAGGGATGAGATCGTCAAATTGGATTGGTGAAATTGTTGGAAAGTATGTAAGAATAATTGCTCCATCTAAATCTGATTCCCAGTTTTACAATAATTTAAAAAAAATTAAATAACATAAGTAGTAAGTATCTATTATGCAATATATGTAGATATTTATGAAGTTTCTCTTTGCTGAAATTGAGTTTTCTCTTTTAGGTACTACTCGCACTCTGTGACTCCATCTACACAATTAAATACACGTCAAATGACTACACGTTCCACCAGATGCCAACCTAATAGAAACGACTACAATTTTCCCCCACTATTTTGTCGCAGATGCCGCATTTCCAATAAAGCACAATATAATGTAATATTTCGTGAATGTTATTGTACTAACAGAGAGAAAGAAGAATATAGCAAGGCCATTTCTAGAGCTCGATCACGTATTGAGATTGCTGTTGTGACATACATACATTTATATGTATGTACATACTAAGTGATTATTAATCATATCTAGGAACACTTTCGGTCTAGTGGAGGATATTGAGAACATTCTTGCAATTCTCTCCACAAAACTATAGGAAGGCAAAGACACGTTGTTAGTAAAAGATTATATAACATTTCCTGCTCTATCAGATAAGCAGGCCTTTTATCAGCATATGTGGAGTCTAATCTTGCGATTATTGCTTTAAAATTTAGAACTGTATTAAAGGATGCGAGAACTTGAGCTTCCTTCATAGTTTGTAGGCGGTGAATGCAGCTTGTTGCAATGAAATATAACGAATCTGTTCCCCGATAAATTCACGCAGAGATTTTATCAGGTCCAACGATTCGTCGCAAATTATATTAGGTTCAGTCATAATTGACCGATATTCTTCAACGAACGTGTGAGTTTCTAATGCACTAAGTCGAGCCTTAAGTTCCTTGATCGTCGCGTCGCTTCGAATGCTTGCTGAGTTTGCTTGTTTGCAACCTGAACTGCAGCAGTTACTACCGCCTCAATTGTTCTGCATCCATTAAATCAGTAATTTAACAAAAACTAATGAGAAAACAATCTTTGTAATATCTAAATGTTTCACCTAAGAAATTTAATTACTTAAATAGAAAACAATCTAAATTACTAATTAATTACTGATTATTGATTGATTTCAAATCCAAACTAATGTTATTCACAATTTGTGCATTTGAGAAAAATAATGGTTTGCCTGTGCTTACAAATTTTTCTTGTTGTCTTGCATTGCTCTTATTCTCTTCAATCACAAATCGTCCGCTTGGACTGTGTAAACAGTTACTCAAATGGCTTATGGTAGTTTTTTTTTTAGATTCTGCAACTAATAGTTAATCTGTGTATTTGAACAAAAATCTCTTTTTTCATCATATAATAGTTATTGTTGTTTTATTATCATCACTTCTAGTTCAGAGAATTAGCTTTAATGTTCAAATATTTTATTTTTAGTGGGGTTACTTAAATGTAGCACCGGTCGGAAATTTGATTCATTGAGTCCGAGGTACTTTGCAACGCTAATTATTATCCCTTATAAGGACTTTTTTTTAATTATTTGCGTCGCCCCACTTTGGGTTCTAATTAATAAAAAGAATAAATAAAACACCGGGTTTAATGGAGAACATATTTAATTTTATTTGTTCTTTTCTTTATTTAAGTTTTTCTATGAGGAAGTCTTTACGAGTACCACGTGGGCACTTTGTGGTTTACCGGAATTTTTTGCACACCCTCAATAGGAAGATGAAGTCAACATAAAACGGTGCACTTAATTAGGTTTGCTGTTGTGCTTACATTTGCTGGGTTTGCATTCGACTGTTCGTTGCAATGCGGTCGCGTAACGTATAAGTTTTGTTTTCTTCATACATAACTTATACAATATTATATGTATTTAAGATCGATTTATTTTAAATTAATTTAGTTTTATTTTTTGAATTTACTTTTGCAGTTTACAGTCTTGAAATCTCAATTTGGGCTTCGTACAGTTCAGGTGACAGGATTATAGTAGAAGCAGTATTTTTTTTGTGTCTGCCTTCGTGTCGTGCCTTTGCTTAAAGAGAGATATGAGCTCGGCAAGCATATAATTTCTGTTTTTTTTTTTTTTTTTGCTGGATTTGGGGAACTTGTGCTGGATCTTCAAGGAAACTTAATGTTTGCTACACAATCCGCTCCCCGTCTCACAATTCTATACATTGACCTTTACAATCGTTGGCCGCAATAAAAGCGCAAATTAAAACTTTTTCGATAAAAAAATTTTATATTTTTTTACCAGAAATATTGAGCTCCAGAATTAAGTACATATACAATATATGTACATACTCGTATCAATCTGCCTAAACTCTGCCATTGTATTTGCAGTCCTTGAAACGAACGTCTTGATTGTCGTAAAGACAAGGCTTACCCTGGACTCAAATTATTAAAGCTTCGTTGTTTATCTAAAATAATGTAAACTACTCCTACCTATCTAATTTTATTTTTTATTTGTTAAATTTCATTACTTCCATTCTTCTTCAGTAGACTTTAAATTCGCTTTTTCGTTTTGTTTGTTTTCTTTGTACGAGTATGTACGTATATACATAACATAATAGGAACAAACTTATCATAAGAAAACTCACTGCTCATGTAGGTCTCATTTCCTAAAGTAATAATAATCTCCTTAAGCTTAACGTTTACACAATTTAAATTTTGAACACAATTAACATAAACTTATGTGCTGCGAAAAATGTCTTCATATCCGGTGCTGAAAGTATAGTCGATCGGTCGCAAGGAGGAAACAGTGCTTGGCTTCCTGAAGAAACTTGGACTAGGATCGAAGAAAGAAAACACCTCAAAGCTCACCTCGCAGCTACTCCAGCAGCAGGGAGGAACGACCTAGAGTCCCTTATCGTGAAGATAAGGGAAGTTCACCGTAGCGTGCGACGTAATAAGTGTAACTGTATCAACGCATTGGTAACAGAAGCAGAAGAAGCCGACAGTAAGAACTTCAGTAGAAAACAAATCTTTACTGCAATTAAAGCACTGAAGAAAAACAAAGCGGTTGGACTGGATGGTAATCCCGCACAGCGTTTACGAGTAGCGTCAACAACATTGAGTGAGCTCCTACATGCATTCATTGAGTGAGCTTGGGAAACAGAGAGTTTTCCTGAAGAGTGAAAAAAAGGAATGATTTTCAAGCTCCCAAAGAAAGGAGACCTTACGCAGTGCTAAAAGTGGAGAGGAATTTGCATGCTGCCTACAGGAGCCACGGTAATAAAAAAAATTGTTCTGGAGCGAATAAAGTACCACCTCCAAAACACACTCGACGCGGAACAAGCTGGGTGGTGTGGACCACATAAACACCTTGCTGATCATCATCGAACAGTGCGTTGAATATCGATCACCACTTCACCTGCCGTTCATCGACTTCGAAAGGCGTCTGACAGTGTCAATAGAGAATTTATGTGGCTTTCTATGTGCAGGAGGGGCATCCCAGATAAATTGATAGCTATTATTAAGGCTACATATGATGGATCCAAATATTACGTTTCGCATAAAGGAAGGTTGTCAGAGGAAATCCAAAGTGTGGTTAGTCAGGGCTGTATACTGTCACCAATACTGTTCCTGTTGGTGATAAGTGGATACAAGTGATGCATGCAGTTTTGTCCACTGGAAATGGAGGAATTCAGTGGATTCTGCAATCTCACATCAAAAATCTGCACTACGCGGACGACGTATGCTTACTCTCTCATATGATCATGGATCTCCATCAAATGACAACAAGGGCGGAGAGGGAAGCTGAAATCTTTGGGCTAAAGATCAATACGGCAAAAACAAAAAGGATCAGCCTTAGAAATTCCGCATCTAACCTAAGTAGAGATTTCTGGACAACCAGTAGAGACGGTAGAGAATTTTCAATATCTTGGGAGTATTGTCTCCACTGATGGCAGAACCGTAATAGATATAATCAGCCGAATTGTGAAAGCAAAAGCTGCTTTCGGAATGTTGTCCAAAATATGGAGAAACAACTCTATTAGCCTAAAGACCAAGCTATGACTGTTCCGCTCCAATGTTGAATCCGTGCTTGTTTATGGGTGCAGCACTTGCAAAGTCACACCCGCTGTCACAGGAAACTTGCAAACGTTCGTGAACAGATGTCTGTGAAACATGTTGAAGATTTTCTGGCCCAACCGTATCTCTAATGATGAACTTCATGCGAGAACAGGTCAGGAACCAGTGGATTGGGCTTACGCTTCGTAAAGGTACTAAGTGCATTGCGAGTCAAGCGATGTAATGGAACCCTGTCACGCAGGGAGGCAGACGAGTAGGCCGGCCAAGAAGAACTTGGCGAAGAACGGTCGAAGAACGGTCGAAGAGGAATCAGCGCAACTGGGGAAGAATTGGAGAGAGCTGAGAGAGATGTCCAGAAACAGCACACGATGGCGTGTAGGAGTAGTGGAGACCATATGGTCCGCAAGGGGAACTACACGGACATAATAGGTCTGAGGATCTAAGTAAGTAAGTAAGTAATCTTCAGTTCTGCACGTGGATTGTGCCGACTCCTAACAAGCCACGTGCAACCAACCAATTAGTAGAGGCCTTTGACTGCTCTCACGCAAATATCACCGCCATGCATAAGGAGGATGAAAAACTGTGATATATATGTATGATACTATGGTTTTAATACGCTGCAGACTTAGACAGGAAGTCTTGAGTTTCCGACACATAAGCAAGCGTGTTATGACAATCAGAAGACAAACACCACGTCAACAAGGAATGTTTCTATGAGCACTTAGACAATACATAAGAGCAATCGTAGTAGGCGATTTTAACCGCAGGATAGGAAAGGGGGACATTACTGGTAGGAGAATTGGCAAGCAAAGGCTACACGACACAACAGTTGGCAACGACTTTATGGCGGGACGAAATATCACTACAGCAAGCACATGGTTTTTTCATCTCAATGTATGTACAAAAGGGGACATGGCGGTCTTCGTATCATAATTGATGTATGTCAGTATTCTGGACGTCCAAACCTACCGATCAGCCAACATTGAATCTTGTTGCGGCCAAGGTACGAATGCAGATTTCCCAAGCACCAAAAAAAAGAAGGACTAGTGTGCGAAGGTATAACGTACAAAAGCTGCAGGCAGAAGAGACCACCAGAATCAACTGTTGCCAGCGCGCGGGAGGAAAGGTAGAAGGAGGAGAAAGGAAAAATTGTTTTTGTAGTGGTTTGAAACACAGGTGTGTTTGGTTTCGATATTCGCTCTCCAGGGGTGGGAGTCCGAATAGGACGGAGAGTTTTTTCTTCACTCAGAGTGATTCGAAGTTTATAATTCGCACTATTTTTTTGTGCTTGAAACTCTACAACATGTAGTTAGACAAGAAGCGTACAAAGAGGGCGCTGCAACGGGAATGAACATCGGCTTCTCCAGAAGGATATTGAGAGTTTGTACTCCACTGGCACTTTACCAACAGGTAAAAGGAACGTGTCAAAGCCCGTACAAAAACCTGTGGAGAAGTACAAGGAAGGCATTCGGTGCTAAGAATATGAAAAGACTGCATAACTGCGACAAAGCCCAATAGCCAGATGGAGGTATTCAAAGTTGCTGGAAATGAAAAGACTTTGTGGGGAGCATACACTAACTCATTCGACAAATCTGGTCATAAGAGTGCATGCTCGGTGAATGGAATCTTAGCATCTTTTACCTGATCAACAAAAAGGGGACCCCCAACTGAGTAAACTAAGGAGTGCTCTACACCATTGCATATAAGATCTAATCTGCCATATTGTGTGAACGTCTGAAATTTTCACACTTCAACAGATCCTGGAAGTCAGCACCAGAAGTCCAAATCGATACCTACTATGTTTTTATAGATTTTAAGACAGCATATGACATTATCTATAGATATGAGTTACATATATAGAACCATGCCTAATTTCGGCATCCCTGCAAAGCGCCCGTCTGCGCAGAATAACGATCGAGATCGCTCGTTGCTCCCTCAAGATTCGTAATGACTTAACCGAGACCTTCGATGTCAAAAAATAATTGTGAAGAAATAATTTTGCGGAACTCACTGGAATACTGGAGTAGTTTGTACAACTACGAGTATGATAGTAGAGTACCCCTGTGATATTGATACAATTATAAATGGTTCTTCAATAGGTATAAAAAAATTTAGTATTTTAATACAAACTTAAACTCGTTTTTATGATCTGTCAACGAACAACGTTTGGAAATAATTTAAAATTAATACCGAAATTCTGCGTCTGTGGTCGCAGCTTAAAGAGCATTTACCTCAATTTTCAGTCGTAATAATCGTCCCACCAGACATTCTATGCGTACTATAGTGGATAAGTTCGAGTCAACATATTCAGTATTGAATATTCCTAAGAATGCCAGTGAGAGAACGCACCGGTCGAAGTTCCGAAAATATGGCAGTCGTAAGTGCTTCAAGTCAAAATGAGCCAAATCGGTAGATTCAAAACCGTTCACAGGAATTGGGAATCACTCAGTCCATATTGTGGTGAAATTTGCGTAAAGATCTTAACAAGAATAAATTATCTCAAGAACTGAAGTCTCTTGATCAGTTGAAGCTCCGAAACTTCCCCGATTGGGCTCTCGAAAAGTTTGAAAAAAATCCTGAATTTCATCAGAAAATCATCTTAGCGATGTAGCTCTTTTTTGGCTTCATTGAACAGCAACAAACACACATGTGCTTCAAGAGACTCATTTGCATCAACAAAAAGTTTCCGTGTGGTATGGATTCATACCGGCGGCGGTGTGATTTTCGTCGATGAAAATGATCGCCATGCTACGGTCAATGGAATCCCCTATCATGAAATGTTGGAAATCGATTTTTGGCAAGAATTGGATAGAGTTGATATCAGTGATATGTGGTTCCAACAAGATGGTGTCACATGCCAGACAGCTGGTCAAACAATTGTTCTATTGAAAATAAATCGTCGGTTCGAATCACCACCTCGCTCATACGATTTAACGTCGTTTGATTTATTTTTACGGGGTTACGTTACGCCATTGATTTATGCCAATAAGCCAACAACGTTAGAGGAGCTCAGAAACAATATCGAAAGCAAAATTGCCAACGTTCCAGCTGGTCTGGTGCTCTCGGTGGTCATATGAACGTGATGGAATTTCGTACTTAAATTTAACATAATATGCACTACAGGTGGAATAATTTTTAGCAAGATATATATACAAAATTGTTAGGTATGTCCTTATTGAAAAATCGGATAATAATAAATCAAAATAGGTTTGGAGGTAAATGAGAGCAAAACCAAGTACGTGCTGTCAACAATAAGGGGCACACAACATCGACGAACTGAAAAGAATATCTCGATCGACAGCTATAACTTGGAGTTAGTATGGGACTTTGTGTACCTTGTCGATGCTATCAATTTTGCCAAAAACATCTCTGTTGATGTAAAACGAAGACTAACTCTTGCTGGTAAGTACTAAGCGGCAATGGCACTGTAAGCACTCTTTCATTGAACCGATTACTCATCATTCAACAACCAATTGGGGAATTACGTGAAAGGAACATATAAAGACAATTACATGGACAAGTTATTTGTCTGAAAAGAAAGTGCTCGTCTTCCAACGTAAGGACTGTTCATTGAATACAATTTAAGCTTAAAAGTACCATTCTGTTTTATTGATGATCAAGAGCAAAGCACTTTCCTTCTAATATTAATTGCCTATTTAATTCGTTTGGCATTTTAGGCATTGTATTGTATAATGGGTATCTTTAAACGACTCTCCGAAAGTCCTCCTATCAATAGGCATTCGAAATCCTATCCAGAGAATAGAATAACTGGCATGAGTATATCTTTTGAACTTCATGTACTCGTATTGTGCTAACAAACACATATCGGTTCGCGTATGAACTCTTCTTCCCAAAATACTCATACAGGCTCCATGTTCACAACAATAATGATTACGTTTTAATCCGCCAAGCCATCCGTATGGACTACTTTATTGAAACAATGTAACTTAATACATTTGAAAGTACGACTCTGTAGATATTTATTGTATGTTCCAAAGCATTATCTCTGCCTCCCCTCTTCCTAGACAATCGGAAAAGTCTTCTTCTCCACTGGAAATCTATCGATTGCTCCACTTGAAATCAACTCATCCTTGCAGTCGTAATTCGATATCTCTGCACTGATCCCATCAAACCGTTTCTGTGTGTAAATGCCAATTTAAGAAAATTGCCCACAATATCATTATGGGCTATCACAGTCTGAAAAAGATTCTCAGCACACAATACACCAATACAGTGTTTTTTTTTTTTTTGAATGTTCCCTTGAGGGAACCGAACCGAGGTACCGAGGATACTAACAACAATCAACCCATATACATTCTTGAGTTCGATATAATTGAACACATTATCCAATACTCTTGGAATTTTTGAAGGCATACGAGAACGAAACCGAAAAAATGGAAACGGAACTCTTAAAAGCACCCTTCATAAAAAAACAAAAAAAAAATTCTAGTTTGCTCAACTTCCTGCTGCCAATGAGACATCCTTTCAATAACGTCGACGTTTATTTTTTTTTTTGTTCAAACTCGGTCGTCGTGGTTCTGTAGCGCCTGTGGGCGCTTTAAGTAAGTGCTGGTAGTGGTACCTGATGTTGCTTCAACAGCATCTTTCTGCTGTTATTCCTACAGATTCTTCTGGCTCTACTCCCACCTCCTACTCCTATATCTAGTGCCGACCGCCTTCTACGCCTCATCTAAAGTGAATTTACGTTTAATGATTGCCATAATGTTCCATCGACCGTACAATACGAGTATAAAGAAAGAAAGTACCGAAAAACTTTGATTCGCCGCTCGCTGGTATTTTCTTTTTTATTTTTATTTTGCACATCCTGTTCTTGACTACGAACGAAAACGACCAAGGACCAAGGACCAAGGACGATAGAGAGCAAAAATTGAGGTTATTTTGCCGGAGGATGACTCCATTGCTATGCCGTAGATGAGGTTTGTACGCTTGTACAGATACGTATCCCCCATTTACGGATACCTTACTTTAGGCTACTAACTGCACGGAAAAAAAATCGAGATATAAAAAAAAATGTTAAGGAACAACGGCTTTTAGTTGTCCTTGCTTGTCGCATGATGAAGGGAAATTCTATTTTTTTGCCTTCTTATGCTGCTTGTTACCCTCTGACATCCATTTTAGACGTCAGTCGGTCCGTGCTCATCTACTAAGTATTCGTACACATATACCGCCGTCATACATATCACATAATGTGCATCCGTACTGCTATGTATGCTTGTGGGGGTCGACTTCATACATCATGCTTGGTAAGGTTAACTGAGCCTGAGTCAAATGGTATGTTTTTTGTTTTGCCTTTGAAATGGGTCTGCCAGGAAACAAGGATACGCCGGCCTTGATATTTTTTTTTACCCTTTTTGGATGCATCAGCTGTTTTATAGTTTGTCGCAAAACATGTGGCACATGACAAAGAAATTAGTTTAAATATTTCGAAGGTCCATTCAAAGTAATTTAACGAAATCACACAAAAAGACTTCCAGAAAGGACGATATACATACGAGTAGTTGGGGGGTGTGTGCCTCAGAGTGACTTCGTTCGTTGCGACAGTGTTGTCGGAGTTATACATACGAGTACGTTTGCGAATTTTGGAAGAGATTCTCATTAAGAGAATACTTTAAAGTAGTAGTACTGTAGTTAGTTTGACATGTTTTGGGTTAAGTGGGCCCGTCGCTACTTTGTATACTTTAGGACATCAGGACTTAAACAGATTAATGCTGCGTAAAGTCCAGTGAAATTTCAAATGCACAAGTCGCAGAGTATATGAACGAGGCCGGTTTCTCGAATCACTACAAATGTGTGGAATATTTTCAATGCTTAAACTATCTATTCTTCCCAGGATGACGTTATTGCCGGTTTCTTGGCTAGAATTAACAAATGAGAAGCTGTTTCCAATAATATGTATGTTTGACAACAACTTGTTTGTTGTTGCTGATTAGTTCTTGTACGTCAAAGATTTCTAGTTCCTTTCAAGTGGATATGTGACTTTCTAAGCCTGTTCACTAATTTTATTGCCTCCTTCTCTAATGGTAATGTCGTTTGCCGGAATAACCTATTTTATAAACAACTAGTGTCTTTCACGCACCTCGAGGTTATAAGATGACTATACTACCTTCTGGAAACCGTAAAGTCTTTCTTTTTGGCAGAAAATGCTTGGTGGAGTTTTATAACAGCAGGCATACCCTACGTGTTTAGTTTGACCGTGTGTGTGTGACTTAACACTCGGACTTATTAAAGCATATACCTACATACTTAGAAAGCGCTACAGCTCTGGTCCTAATACTAATAAGCTTCGCTGTTTCTATTTGCGCGTGTTATATAAGAAATGGCTTTCCTCAAAGGTCGAAGAATCCGACGTTTTATTTTGTTCCTGCAATGCCCCTATGGAGCTGCGGGAGTTCTTCTGTATAATGTAAAAAAATTGGCATTGATGCCAAACCTAGGCATGTATCTATAGATGCTTATGTGACACTGAAAGGGCCAACTAGTTCGTTGATAAATGGTTTCAGCCATCCACAGAAAAACGCTGATGCCTTTATTGTTGGACCCGCTTAGTGAGTCTTCTTTCTTTTGGATTGAACAAGCGAGGCTCTATTCATCAGGCATACTTTGTTCCGACCAAATCTTGGAAATGGGCTAATAAATGTAAATTAAAAACAAGTAGTTTCACTTTTGTATTCTTTATTGATTTATTTATTTAATTTATTAATTTATTATTATAAATAGTATTTCCCTTCATGAGGAAGTTTCTAGTCAGCATTCGACTGAACGGGGAGAACTCCAAATCTGCACTGCCGTGCACTTTCTCAGAAGTAAAGCGCGTACCAATTTTAGTTGTGATAAACACATTTGTAGGTACCGTTGATGAATGATAATACAGTACAGTAATTGCTCAATTAACTGTGTGGGCCAAGGTGTAAATGTGGCGTGTTGCTTGCTTACACATTTGGCTATTAGTACAGTTAACCAAGCAACCAACTCAATCAATCCTCAATTGGGTTGCTGTTTGTGATTAACCGTAACTTGTATGCTCTCTACCAAGTCATCTGTTGCTGACATTGTTGACAGCAAAATTTGAGTCCTTATCGCCATTCAATAAATGGCGGAACTAATTTTTCCGTATCCTCAGCCCTAACTATTGCTCTAGTACTAAATTTCCTTGCATGACACGTTCGTTTTATCTCTTCCTAAAACTTCTAAATGTCGTTTATTGAGTATAGATCTCCTTAATTCCTGTGCCTAAACTCTTCATAAAACCTGACGTCTTGCCCATATGGTTTAGTGAGACCCAGCACATCAGTTGAAGCGTTTCAAACGGCTTCTTGGCATTGGTGTCACTGCCCTTCTGCACCAGCTAATGCACTTCTAGAAGGAATGAGGAATTATCTATAAAAAGTAGGCTGAGTCTATATTGGGCCCTCGGAATTTTCTCACATCTTTACTACTGGAGGAGTGTCTTGCCTCTATCGCAACATGATCAAGTTGGTTGACGGTTTTGTGATCCGGTGGCTGTTGATCACATTGCGAGAAATGGAAAGCGCACAGTATTTCAGATGTTCCAAGTTATTTCGGGGGATATACAACTGCGGAAAAATTGTGTAATTACCTTGATGCCGGATGAGACCATCACCTAATGAGACTCTACCTGCATGAGTGCGGATGACCAGTGGCGATGTTTCAATGATGTCATCAGAAATAATGCTTTTGAGGTGCTTGGTTTCACAAAATGACCACAAACAAGAAACCCATAATTCAACGATTATTGTAACACTGCCAACACATACAAGCAGGGCAGGCAAGACGAGCACAAGCTTCTCCAAATGAAAGAGATCGAATTCTAAAGGAGCGAAGTCGAGGCTATCGAAATATGATCTTCTAGGAAATTTAGACTAGAGTCGACACAAATGGCTACGGGAACATCATAGTAGGGACGCAGGTGTTGCTGAGAACAAATGTACATCAAGAACCATTTGTGCATTCTATAAGCCGATGGTGAGTAAACACTTCAGTGGTAAAGTCACTAGTACCATCAACCACCATCTCAGTGTAGAGTACCACAGCCTGACGCAAGCGTAGGCCGGTAATTCATAGAGAGTGTGCTTAACAAAAGCTTCGCATTCCGTCACAATCGACGCCAGCAATTGTGACAGAGAAGTTGTTGCAGTGAATTAAGCTTTCTGATTGCGTTCAAAAAACCTTTCATTCTCAAACTAGATTCGAAATTGTGAGAGGGTTCACCAGGGCTTTAAAAGCAGCAGTGCCATCAGGAGACAGACACAAGTTCTTCCAACGAGGAGTGAAATTTAATGTCGTCCAGGAAGTCTCCAGTAACGCACACTTAACCGCACACTTAATTCAGATTCTTACCGAAATCATTCCTTGATTTTGAGCTTGTTCACCGAGGAATCTAGAACTTGTCGAAAGAAGACCAGAGTGTTTTGAAAATTGTCCGTACGGATTTTGTTAAAAGGAAGTCTGACTGTGGTTGGTTCTGTTTTGAATTTGAACAGTTCCTACCTAAAAATTCTTGATTGTATATTTTACATTCTGCCTTAACAGAGTCTACTACAGTTTTAATATGTGAGTGCAGATGACTGGTTGAATTCTGCTGGAATTACTTTGACCTACACTTCCCACCTCAGTAGAGAAAATGTTTGGTTCAGTTTTTTTTACATTTCCAACTTCTGTTTCACGGAGTCCGAGTGACATAATAGACTGTAAAAGAATAACGGTCATTGGACTATTGATCCTATTTCTAAATAGTAACGCATTGGGTAAAATAAAATTCACATGCATTGATAAAATTCATTATAAGTTGTATGATATACAAAAAGCGCTTAAAAACTAGCTGCATTAACTTAAAAATCTTATTGTTACTTACTGGTAATATGCGGGCACTCTAAACTAAACCTAACACCTAATCTACAATATGTCTTTTGACGGCCTTGCAATCTTTATTTTAATTTGATTTTATATTTACGAGTATAATAGAGGGTGTCCCATTAAGATCGCCTATTTTGAAATTTGAAACAAAAAACGCAGTGTTTATTTGAAAAGTTCTGATATTTTTATTTTAATAAAGAGTATAGATAATGAGGTTATGGGATACATGGCCGCCTCGTGACTGATGTTACACGTCGGTCCTTTTGACGAATGATATTTAGGCATAGTGTCGGCTCAATTTCACCAATGGCGCGTAGAATTTCGTCTTTCAGTTCACGAATTGTTATTGGGTTATTGGCATACATCTTTTCTTACTTTAAGAAAATACTTTTTATTAATTTTGAATTCCAGACAATTACCGTTCGTTTTCGCATATATTAAATGCCCTAAAGAAAACATTTTATTTGACCTTACAAATAAGGGCTAAAAATAATCGACGCCGTTAATATACTTGCGCAAAAACAGGGCGAGAAGATGATCTCAAGACGCGGTCTCCCCCTTTGAAAGCCTAGAAAGGATTTATTATATAAATTAAATTTTGGGTCTTGTTGTCAAAATTGAACCTCCGCGAAAAAACTCGAGGCTGATTCCCCAATGTTCCCATTGTCAGGGATTCAGCCATACCCAGGCTTCCTGCCAGAAGGAGCCTCGCTATGTGAAATGCGCCGGAAAACATCTGATGTGAGAGTGCAGTGCCGCGAAAGATTCCTCAGCGATATGCATCAACTACAGGGGACAACATCTAGCTAACTATCGATCCAGAAAGAACGACGGGATCAATCCAAAACGATGCCTTCTACAAACGCAGGGTCAGTGAGTATGAGAAATCATAACAGCGGTCCTACCCCTAAGCCTTTAAAGAAGGCAAAGATAGCAAACGCCGTGATGGCCGCTAAAATCACAAATAACAACAACGTCAAAAATGATTCTGCCTCAAATGTTTTCTCAGTAATTCTCGAGAGACTAGAAGAACTGACTAAAACAAATAAGATAATAGTCGAACAGATTCTCAACCTCGAAGCAGATCTGTGTAACTAATCATGACAAAGAAGCTCAATATTCTTGCGTGGAATGCCGACGGCCTACAGAAAAGGCCTTTTTTTTCCTTCAGGAAAAAACATGTTAATTTCTGAAACTCACCTGACGACACAAACACACGTAAAACTAAAAGGTTACCGCAACTACCACGCTCATCATTCATAGGGAAACGCAAGAGGCGGGTCATCCCTATTTATAAAAGACTGCATTGAACACTCTCTGGAAGCAAAAATTTAACTTGACAAATTTCAAATGACCACGGTGCGCGCTAAAAATAAAAATTACTCTTTTAGTATATTCTCAATCTATTGCCAATCGCGCTGCAAAATAGAAAAATACGAATTCGTTGACCTATTTAACTCTCTTGGACCAATCTTTATTATTGGTGGCGACCTTAGTGCGAAGCACACCTTTTGGGGCTCAAGATGTATCTCAAAAAAAGGCAAAACTCTCTACAGGGTTGGCATGAAATATGGTTGGCAATTTTACTCAACAGGCAGACCGACGTACTGGCCCTCGGATTTCGCCAAAACACCCGATCTGATAGACTTCTTTATCGGAAAAGGAGTAAACGCTAGTTACGTCAAAGTTGAAGAAAGCTTCTATCTTTCCTCCGATCATTCTCCAATTCTCCTTTCATTGTGTGAATCCTTGATTAAGAAACAAAAACCACCCAGATTATCCAACAAAAAAACTAACTGGGAAGATTTCCGAATAGAGGTTGTCGAAAATACTGAGTTAAAAGTACCGCTTAGAACGCCGTATCAAATTGAAAAAGAAGTTGAACGGTTTTTTGAAGTCATACAGCAAGCGGTCTGGAATAACACTCCACGCGAATCGAACAAAGTTGCCAGTATCGGCATAAGATACTCGCTGGAAATCAGGGAAATGATAAGGAAGAAATGAAGAGCGCGGAAAATCAATAACCAAGATATTAATAACTACTTAGAAAGCCCTACAGCGACAAAAGATACCAATTACTCCATATGGAGAGCCGTTAAAAGTCTTCGAAAGCCCCAAATACACGTGGAACCAATAAGAAGAAACCAGGAAAGAAAATAAAGAAAAAGCTGACGTTTTCGCCGACCATCTTGCAGAAACGTTCAAACTATTCGACGAGGAAGTGCTTTCAGAGAATTTCAATACGCTAGACGTGACGACAAACCTTCCAATTGAAAAGGCAACACTTAGGGAACCTAAACAAGTTAAGCCAAATAAAACCCTCGGATATGACTTATTTACGGGAGAGATACTTAAAGCGCTGCCGAAAAAATGTTTGTTAAAGCTGCTCTATCTTATAAATACCACCATAAGACTAGAGCATGTACCACATCAGTGGAAAGTCGCTGAGGTTATTATGGTTCCGAAACTGAAGTGAAGTCATACAGACCAATATCGCTCCTCCAGATTATATCGAAGGTCTTCGAGCGAATGTTACTTAATCGTCTTAAACCGATTACTGACACAAATCGCCTCTTGCTCGATCATCAATTTGGCTTTAGAAGCCAACACTCTACTATTGACCAAGTGCATAGGATAACCGATGTAATTGAACGAACAATCGAGTGTAATTTAGTCTGTTTAAGCGCATTCGTTCACGGGGGCCTTCAATATAAACTTCAACAAATCTTACCCGAGTAATTGTCTCATATTTTAAGTTCTTACCTAGATGACCGACACTTCCGTGTCAGACACGGAAACGAATATTCCAATTTTAAGACAATAAAGGCGGGGGTGCCACAAGGAAGCGGACTTGGCCCTATGCTATATTTGCTTTTTACCCGCGACATACCGCAAATGGACGATACTGTGCTAGCCACATTTGCTGATGGCACTGCCATCTTGGCAACAGCTAAAACCGTCGAAGAAGCAACTGCTAAGTTACAACGTGCCCTTATACGAATTAACAATTGGACAAATACTTGGCGAATCGCGCTTAATGAAAACAAGTCTGTCCATGTGAACTTCACTCTCAAGAAACTGACAATCTACCTGTGTTTATCAACGCAGTACAAATTCCTTTCGCGAACGAGGCCAAATATCTTGGTATGACACTCGACGCTTAACTTAAATGGAGAGCACACGATAAGAAAAAACGTGAAGAGCTTGAGATTAAGTATAGAGACATGTACTGGCTTCAGTTTAGAAAATTGCTGCTGGCAAGTGCTAAAACCGGTCTGGATATATGGTATACAGCTTTGGGGTTGTACCAAAGTTAGTAACGTTAAGGTCTTACAGACATTCCAAGACAAAGTTCTTCGAGGGTTTGTTAATGCACCGTGGTACCCTAGAAACGATGATATCCACAGAGACCTAGGAGTCGAAAACGTTCAGAACGAAATTTAAATGTTTGCGCGAAAACACAAAAATCGACTACAAGGACATACGAATATTTCTGTCCAACCGATCCTTGAAGAGACAAATTTATTGCGCCATCTGAAAAGGACTAAGCCTCTCGATCTATCGCGGTGATCAGCAGCGCTTAATTTTAAAGTACGTAGGACACTTCAATGGAAAATCGTCTGCAAAATATCTTATTAAACCAAAATGATGCGTGAAAGAAGAACTGGGGAAATTGGGGTTGCTCCCTCATTGTTTGACATATTTTCGTCACTGAGTGTAGCCCGAACTATCCGACCACCAGTTCGCTATTTCATTTCGATGGTAGAAATTGTGCACAAAGAGTCGATTTTCTAGGTCGCAGTTCGGACTAATGATGTCATTCGCCTTGTAAACTTTCTGGAAAGTCGCATCTATAGCCTTTACCTTTACCTGCGGATCTTCGATCATAAAGAAGTTGACATCATAAACGCCCTAATTTGGATCTATGCCTGCTGTTTGTTGCTTTTTCGTTTTGATTTTTCCTCCGAATATGTTGCGGCAACATACTCAGGGTGCTTGTGTGGTGTGGAGAGGAACATTCAACAACGACACACCAACTTGTAATGTAAGTCGATTTGTCATGAAAACTCCATATCCTAACATCGGTTATCTCTTGTGGTAGGTGCAATATCTATCGTGCATCGTTTTTCCTCGATCGCAGTAAGTTATGGTTTATATTGCTCGATAACAGCATAATATTTTTAAATAGCACTTGGGGTGTACAACGTGCATGCGTTTCATATGAATATTCGTCACGATCGTGGTGAAGTCATAGAGGAGATCCATTTGTGTCTGAGGTTAAGGTTTTCCTCATAGCTTTGTCTTTTTAATATTGTAAGGCAATTACTCCGAAGGCACAACCCACAGGAGGACCAGCTCCGTTTCGGAAACCACTGGGCCAATGAGTCGGTTAAAAGTACCGTTCGTCTGTGAGGCCTCTCTCTGATTCTTGGAAGTTCTTATCGGCCTGAGCCATGAATGTATCAAACCTTCTCAGATAAGGTGTTGAGTCCGTTATCAGGCTGGCAGAAATCCTTATTATATGTACAACACAAATGTCTCGAAGACTATGGATAATTAAAGCGAGAAGACAAGACTAAAGAATGGATCTTCCATTATTACGGATGAGAGAATCTCTTGGGCCATCAATAGCTATTCTTCCTTTAAGTGTCCAGGTTTTTATGATGATTTTCCCATTATGTTACAAAACTTACTAGACACAGCGGTTCTTTCATTGGCAATTATCCTCAAAAGCTGTCTATTAGTTAACTACGACTCATTTTCCTGGAGGCGGGATCGAGTAGACTTTATTTCAAAAATGGCTCGGCGAGGGCATGAGTTCGCAAAGGACTGAAGGCCCTCCAGCCTTTACCTTTTTTGTACTTAAGATGCTGAAATGCCTTATTGTAACCTACATCCCCAATACCCTAGAGGGGAAATGGATGTACACGAATGGATGTATACGATAGTTGACAAAATGTTATGCTACAAAGAATGCACCCTAGACGTATAATATGCTAGAAGGAGCTTTCAATAACGTATACGTCGAGGCAATTTTGGGATCCTTTACCGAGCTAGACGTAGTTGATTCCATAAGCCAATATGCTAAAAAGTAGAATAATTCTTGCAACACTTAGACACAGAGATGTCACAAAGTCCATGAATAGGAGAACTCCTCACCACGGAGGAGTAATCTCTCCTCTCTTAAGTCTTATAGTCATGAACAAGTTGTTGGTATCTATAACAAGAAAGGATTTAAGGTGGTCGCGGATGATGTAGCAATACTAGTATCAGGATAGTTCCTCTCTGTGATAAGCCAACTCATGAAAAATGGAACAGAGTCAAATATCTTGACATTATCCTTGACCCAAAGATTATCTGGAAGTAAATTACTGAACAGCGGGTAAAGAAAGCATTCACATCTTAATATGTCGGTAATAAAACCTTCAGTAGAAAATTGAGTCTTCAATAAGGAATGACCCTATGGATGCACACAGCCATAAATCCTCCGATTCTTAGATTGCTGTCCAGCCCGTATATATATATATAAAGGGTGTTTTTTTCGAGGTTTGGTTTTTAAACTGGCAGCACTGTTTCTACAGATTGTCAATTTGACAGTTGATTTGTGGTTAGTACGTTTTACCATCATTCCTAGGCACAGGGAAAGTCGGTTTCGTACTTTCGAAACAAACATTGCATCAAATATGCACATTAAACGCCATATATAGAGTAAAAAGAAAAAAAGGAAAAATTCATCGCGCAAGGTCACCAAAACTTTGTTGCGTATTATATTGAAATCCACTTCTCTTTAAACGGAAGATGATTTCGTGAGTACGGCCATCATGGAGAAAGATTCATTAGTGCGTAGAGAGTAGAGCTACGGCGGTTTCGCCATTTACGTGGGTAGTGATGTAGCTTACAAAACTCCACCACAATGTCTTCCCTGCTCCAATCCGGAATTCAATTTCATGTGGTTAAAATTCCATCTCCGTAAGCAAACTATCCACTATTACTTTATTTACAGAAGCCCCAAACTGGACAACAACTCGATATTTAATTAATTTGATGCGTTGTCCGACTCCATATAAAGAATTGTATCCCTGTATCCTCATACTGAAAACGTTATTACGGGCGACTTCAATATACACAATTCTGAGTGGCTTCGACATTCTGGACAAATATCACCTGAAGGACGGTGTATTAAGATCCTCGCTGCGGACAATAATTTGAGCCAGCTTGTAAATGAGACTACACGTGGCTATCTGACATTGATAGCCATACCTCCAACAACCTGGACTTGTTTTTAACTTCTCACCCTGATAAGTACCCCATTGATGTGCTCTCCACTCTAGGCTCGTCAGACCATTGTGTCATATCAGCTAATTTCCACAGTCGGAGAAAAGATTACTAAAAGAACCGTATGGCAATACGAGAATGCCAACTGGAGACGACTTAACATTTTATTTTTTATTTATTTATTTATATGTTTTTTATTCAATCCATTTAACTTAAAAACTAAGCTAACAATGGATTATAAATGGCTCATCATTAATGAATAAAATATAATTAAACATAATTTAACTGAGACTATAATTTATGTTAGTACTTAATATAAATTTAAAGTATTGAAATCCGGACTTAATATATAATTATTAAAGAAAATGAGAAAGTAAATACTTAAGAAATATAGTTAATTTATGTCGCCTTTTAAGATTCGATTCTAGAGTGATCAATAGTAAATAACCAGTTCTTTATTTTTTTTAGTATATGCATGAAAGTTGTTGGATAGAGTATGGAAGCTTATTAAAGTATGATGGGGCTGTAATTTTATAAAAGAGAGAAAAATGAGAAAAATGTGCGTGCAACTGGTATGTTAACAAGAGCCATGTTATTGATTCGCAAATTGTATGTTTGAATATGAAAGTTTGTTTGTTTTACCACAAATGTGTAGTGGTAGGCTAAAACTATTACAGTCATGTGCATAAAAATAGAGATTATAATCGGTTAAAACATTTCCCGATATTTTTTATGTTAAATTAAAAACCACTGTCTTAATTTCTCTAAGTCTTCTCCAATCTTAGCAGTGTATTCAAAATGGTTTTGGAAGTTGTATGTGAAGGTTATGTCGTGAGCAAAGGTAAGATAGATATGGATCAGTAGTTAGATACATTCCTTTGATTTCCTTTTCTGAAAAGTGGAATTACCTCAGCTAATTTTAATGATTGGAGAGAACAACCACTGCTGATACTTAGGTTAAACACGTAGCACAATATATCAACCACTTGCCAAACTATATTTTTTAATAAAATGTTTCTTATACCATCAGTAGTGCAAGAAATTTTATTTTTTATGGACACTATAAGTTTATAGATCTTATTAACATTAATGGTATTGAATACAAAACTATTTGATTGCAAGTTATCACCAATAATATTTGGGGGCAAGGTACAGACTTTAACGGATTGCTTTAATTGTTCTGAAACTTCTGTGAAAAAATCATTGAATTTATTTGAAATACATTCGAAATCAGATATAAGAACTCCATCAACTTCTATACCATTTATTTCTATAACTTGCCTATGCTTCCTTAAAATGCTATCTATGACCTTCCATTCCTATCTACTATTTCCATTTGATCTTTCAAACATATTCGAATAATAATTGTTACGAATTTCTATAACCTTTATGTGAATATTTTTGAACAGAGTGTTGTAGTATCTTTTCAGTTTTTTGTTAAGTGCATGTTTTGAAGATTTAATCGCCCAACGATTTTTCCTTTTTATTTCTTTTAAGAGAGAGTTAGTTTCAAGGGTTTCAAATAAATCTTTTTATTAGAGACTAAGAACTCACTAGTGCAGGATTTAACATACTTCTGTAAGATCGACAGAAATGTATCAAAAGCAAATGAAGCAATATTTTCAGAATAGACCGGTTCCCAGAATTCATATGTTAGTCTTTCTCTCAGCATCCTATAATCTATGATCAGTTTTTTTCTTTGGAGTATAAAAAATTTTGTTGGCTTGTATTTTTATGGATGCTAAGAGTTATCATATGATGGTCGGTAATTCTGTAGTCATAAACTGAACCATTTATAATATTAGCAAACTTAGTATCTACCCTAGCAAAAATATCGCCAATTCAGTCCACTCGATGCCATTAAAATAGATAGTACTCGAGTACTTTAATATGAATTAACAGCGCTGTAAAATTTCTATTATACTTCGGATATTTTAATGTAAACAAAAAATAACAGAATCAGATGGAACATTTGGATCTTCAGAAGCAATGGGAATTAAAGGAGTGACAGTATAATCAGATTTCATAATTTATTCAAATCCGCAGCACAAGTAATTCTAACAAAATTTTCACCTTCATTCCTGCGCATGTAAGCTATCCCATTCCTAGTCCAAAAATATTTATATTTTTTGTTGATCTTCAGTGATGTAGCAGTTTTCAGCAGCTGATGAGTCCGATAAGTTAAGCAGTTGTTGATGTACATTTTCTCTAATTTCACAGCAGCGTTGACTAGAGTTATTTTTAGTGGTTTTTTCTTTTCTCTTTTGGCTCTCATTACTTCCTCCTTGCAATGCCGAGTAGTAAATTTTACATGAAGAATTTTGAAGACCTTCTCTTAATCGTTGTTCTCGGTGTTTTAATTTCGTTTCACAATATTTTTAGTGTAACAATAATCGATATCTCTCTCTGTGATGTTTATATTCAATCCATTACGAAGAGTTTCAAGCACCAAGTCGATGATAGGAACATTATGGTTGTTTGGGGGGAACATTATAAATTTCAACTGAGTTAGTTAGCAGCTGTTGCTCTAGGTCATTGACCTTAGACTCCAGCAAATTGATTTTGCTTTGGAACTCTTTGTTTTTGGCTTGCAGTTCTTCTATCTGAAGTCTTTCAATTTCCTTCACTTCTTGAATGTCAGAATAAATTATTTCTAGTGTGATATTTGAAGGACGCTGGGATGGATTTTGTGTTATTGTCGGATTCGCTGGTTGATTTTTTATTATTTTTTTATGCTGATGTTTATTTAAGTCACTTATGACACAGGACGGGGAATCGCGACGTTTAGCTGTTACACATTTCACACATCTTGAAGATTTATTGTCTTTTTTAATGAGTTCTAAGTCGAACGACAAGATGTTTACACATGAAGCATTGTAAATTTTGTTGCAGTCACAGCAGATAACTTTTAACTCTGATCGTTCAACTTTGTTTAACCATGAATTACAAGACATTTTTAAAAAAAAATTTAAAAAGTTCCTGAAGCGTGTGTACCTAGCTTCTTTAGGCATTTTAAATGGTCGTAATGTTTCCTCAGTAACGACGTGGATGTCGCCACTAATACTCGTATGAGATCACAAAACTATTCTCTTTGGAATGATTGAAACGTCTTTCTTAAGCCTGCGAAATTCCAATATGATAAAAAACTGAGACAAAAAATACTACAATGTTCCAAAGGAAGTAAAATACGAGTATTTTCGTCATTTGTCAAAAACAACAGACATTCTGCCCCATCTTGCATTCCAATGCATATTTACAATGGCAACTTTCAGATTGTGCTTTGTCCCCGCCAACATTCGAGTACATAGAATCTTCAATGGGACGAATCCACTTTCGCACACGTGTAGTAGCAAGAGTAGTTAAAGATACCTTAACATTCACAAATCCGCTGGTCCAGATGGTATATCTCCCTTTCTTCTGAATAGGTGTTCTTCCTCGCTGGCAAAACCACTGCATTAGGTCTTTCATCAATCCTACTCTTTAGGACTCTGCTCAGAGCAGATGGGATGCAGCATTTCCAAGCCCGTCCCTAAAAAAGCCGAATCTTATCATTGACCGCACTGCTGGTCAATGGATCTCCTTCAATGGATTAGAAACTACGTTTCTTTTTGTCTTGGATGGTTTCAAGTCTGATATGTACAAAATAAATGCTAGTGTGCCCCAGGGCTCCGTTTTGTCTCCGACACTCTTTTTAATTTTTGTCAACGATATCTTGTCTGTTACTTCTAATCCAAATTATTCCTTTGCTGACGACAGTACTTCCTGGTTTTCATATTCGTTTCCGGACTCACGGCCCTGCTCTTTGGCTGTAGAACGGGAATGGCAGATTGTGTTAAGCTCATTCAATTCTTATATTAATAGCATAACTAATTGGGGAACCACTAACAATGCTGTCTGCTGTTATTATGACCACATATTTGGAGTGGTCAATACTGCTGCGAAATGTCTAGGTTTCCTCAAGCGATGTAAGAAATACTTCACCCCCTCTTATATATAAGGCGTTTATCTGCCCAAAATTGGAGTACAATGCCCACATCTGGTCAGGTGCCTCTAAGACCCCTTTACACTTGCTAGATAGGATCCAAAACCTTGCGATAAAACTCATAGGTGATGCCAATACGACACAGTCATTAGACACCCTCGAACACCGGCGTAACTCCTGCCGTCTCACCTTGTTGTATCGCTATTTTCACCACCAGTGCTCCTCCGAAATTGCCGGCATTCCGCCCATTCAAACTTTTAACCGTAGTACTTGTCTCACTATGAACGCTCATCAGTATACCCTCAAGTGCACTTTCGGACGTACTCTGAAATATCATGATTCGTTCCTAAGACGTACGTCTCGCTTATGGAATGCCCTGCCTAGCTCTTTATTCCCTAGTCATTATAACTTTCAAACATTTAAAGCCAACGTTCACCGGTACCTCTCTTTCCATCCTCCCTGATTTTCCTTCGCCCACGATGTGTGCAAGCATTTTAAGGATACTTAAATCTCTTGAGCGCGCAAATTATAAAAAAAAAAACAAAATCAGGTGGACGCAAAACATTCATGCAGCCGAGACACACCGTTTGCTTTGGAGTCTGGCAAAAACAGCAGTGAAAGCATGTTTCACCATGGAACCGACGCATAGGATATAATTTCTCTTATCAAAGCGGTATGGATCCTGGCTTATAGGCTGTAAAGTTAAGACAGAAAGGACAAGAAGGACAAATGAAATTTTACCATGACGTTGATGATGGTCGAGGAGCACTGCATCTCTAGTTCAAGGATCAACCAAACAAGGATGGAATGAAGCTTGCTGCTATGGATCGTTTAAGTTGAAGGATACAAAATCAGAGGCAGCTATGTATCTTCAAGGTGCTAGGAGCACGTATATGATGATATGATGTACACAAGTTAGCTGCTTAACCTTGCGAAACAGAAAATGACAGAAATGCAATATGAGAAAACTAACCAGTATATTGCTGGAAGAGTAACAATATAGAAGGGACTGTAAGCAGGCTCTTAAAGACCCTTAAAGTGTAAATAGCAAACGCCCTGTGCGTACCTAAGTTTTAAAAGTAATGGAGCAAATACTACTATCTAATTCAATTGCAACGCTGATTACGAGTGGGAAATACAACGAAAAATGACTAAATTTCCACTTGAAACAACTGCACGACTGGCAAACAAAAAAGTAAGCGAATCCAGAGATTCTTACATTTACACGCTGCACGTCCAAAACACAGCGCAAAAACCCAAAGCACACACACTGGTACAAGGAGGTTCAGAGTTTGTTTTTCCATTTTCGTCTTTGAATGTTGTCAGAGATTTTCTTAAATTTTCCATCAGTGGAAACTTACATAAGAAAGAAGATCATCTAAATCCGAAAGTTTATCTCACATACGGATACGAATACAGTACGAGGTATGAATGCAGTAAACGGTCCAACAGATTTGGCGACGAATGCGAATCTATCGAAAGAATACCGCTCCACGGATATAACATAAGACCGATGAGGAGCATATAATGAGCAAAAGCAAGTTACTCCTTTAATTAGGTAACTGCGAGCATGTAATTGCCATATGGAGGGCGTTATACGTATTGTAGCTTGTGTAATCGGCTCCCACTCACATCGTCTGAATCAGAACTCCGAGGACTAGAGTAAAAAATGCCAAAAAGAAACAATCTCTATCACTATCATCGTACTCACAACTTAATTAAGAAGTATCCTCTTTCGGGGGGAATGTTTTTCTTTGGCAATAAAGTGCTAGTTCTTGGATTTTCTTTTTCTGGCACGTCCCGTTTGCCTTGGGTAACAGTTTGTTAGGACAAAGTTTTACTAGCAGTTAACTTCTTTGCTGGAATGTGACATATTGCAGGTTATGAGGTGTTTCCCGAAGGCGTTTAGCAAAGCTTTTGTGGGTGCATAACGTACGTAGTTCGGGATTTCTGCTTTTCGCTTTAAGGAAGTGCAGAAATAAGAAAAAAAGTTTTCAAAGTGTATATGTTTTGCTGTGGCAAAAGAATGTGTTGGCCTGAAAGGTATTCAAGAAAAAATGAAACTTTCGGCTTTATTTGTTATCCAATTCATGTCAGGTATACTTGCCCGGAAATTGCATTTCAACTCAGGACATGAGTAACATGGCGTAGTTAGAAGTTTGAATAAATGTTTTGAAGATGACAGACAGTATCCAATGCTCATACAAAGTCTTGCGGTCGAGTGGCTTCTATGTGTTCAAAACTCAGATTGATTCAGTACTGGTACAATAAATTCCTTGCGTTTACCTCGTGATGGTCACTGAACAAACTCTTGCATTCGCAAGGTTATAAGTCTAAATAAAGTGTACTATTATAGCAATTTGAATTTGTGCCGCTACCGAAACAGACACCATAAGGACTGATGAAACGATGACGAATTGTGCAAGGATAGGAATATAAACATTCTACTCAACCCAGACGAATGTGATAACCACAGATACAGCCAACTGAACCCGGAGTTGCAGATGAGCCGGAGTTGGTAAGCGCATACCAACAGGTAGTAATACTATCTTATAGTAACCATCAGCGTGGACTGCTCCTGACACTGTCCAGAAAGATCCAAATAGTTTACTGCCTTGGAAGCATTACGGTGAGAGAAAAATTACGATAAAAACCAATCAAAAATTATCGTCGAACATTTACACAATATCTTTGATCAAAAACAGTTAAAAAACTAAACAGTTGTTCAATATCACAAACGAAAACATCAACGCACTTGGGGCATTAAATATATGTAAATATCGGTTCGTGGGATATTTTATTAGTGTATCATTTATCCAAGAAACGAGACACTGATAGGAGAGTACTGTGGGCGAGAGAGTGCAAATCAAGGGAGCAGCCAACATATGTTGATTTCATTTGTTTTCTTAAAGATAGGATAATTGAACAAGAGACATTAGAATTGGCATACTCCTGTCGTAATAATCAAGGCTCTACCTAATCTTTATTAAAATACACGAAATTTAAACGAGTCTTGAGCTCTATTACAACATCTTGTTTTAGATGCAAAGATAAGCATTTTCTTTATCAATGTAATGAATTGAAGATTCTGACGATACCGGGGCGTTTAAATTTTATTACAGAAAATCGAATTTGCATTAATTGTCTGCGCGCTAGGCATTGGCTAATAGGGTGTACAACGCAATGGTACATCAAGAACAGGATTTAACAGAAAATGCTCAGTCAACTACGTCCGCAAATGCGTTAGGAAGTCTATCAGTGAATGTATTTCAGTAT
This sequence comes from Volucella bombylans, assembly GCA_949129095.1. Taxonomy (NCBI): domain Eukaryota; kingdom Metazoa; phylum Arthropoda; class Insecta; order Diptera; family Syrphidae; genus Volucella; species Volucella bombylans. Next base: position 162,842,478 of record OX422141.1, on the reverse strand, counting down.
TCACCATGTGAAGTTGTTACCGTGTTACCAAAAGCAGTTATTTTGGTAAGAGATTCGAGTGACCAGTGGCAGTAATGCCGAGCACTGCTTGATTCGGGATTGCAATCCATTTTAGTTTCTGAATCGTGTGTTCAGCGGATCAATTTAAAACGATCGCACGCTAAAATTCTCATTGCTGGCATCGAGGAACAAGTTAATTTTCAGGGCACGAAAGGAATGCCAAATCTAGTCATTTGTTAGTCGATATTCAAAGAATCGTCTCTTTACACTAATGCTTATACTCTATCGTATATACGAGTGTGGAAATTCCGAGGGAAAAAAGTTTCTTAGTTCAGTGATTTGACACTTGCAGATTTCTCGTTTTGCAGTCCTAATAAAATTGACGTTTTGATGGTCACTGATTTATTTTTCCATATTCTTGTGGAGGATTAATCGTTCACCCAACTGGCTCTCCAGTAGCCAAAAACACAATTTTCTGATGGGTTATTGCTGGTAATGACTTAATGAATCAGTCGTGTAAAATAAATGCTTTTCATACGTTTTGTGATCTGAATTCATTGTTAAAAAAATTTTGCGAATTCGATGAAGTTCAGTGTAATAAAAGAACATTATCCTAAGTCGATGAAATCGAAACATATTTTGCGACTACATACTATGTTCGATCGGATGGTAGGTAAATCTGGAAGTAACATAGAGCTGAATGATGACACGGTTTCTAAGGCGGATGACGAACAGAAATTGGGAGGTGAAGTTGAAGGCGACAACATCGCAGCACATGATCCTGAAGAAGAAGATCCTAGTGAAATTTCAGATAATTTATGGGTTGGGAAGGATGGAACCAAATGGTACAAGACTCTACCAAATCTGCATCGTGAAGCGGCATAACATTTTTCGAGACAGTTTATATGTGGGACCAAATCCAGCTACCAAAAACCTAACAGATGTATTATAGATACATTTTTTTGTATCATGAGTAATGCAATTCAAGACATCATTTGCAGGCACACGAACAGAAACGCTAGAAGTGACTATAGCGAGTGGAATGCTTAAAATCAAGAAAAAATCCCACTGAAATGGGAACTACTAAATCAGGAAAAATTTGCTTGTTATTTAGGTATTTTGCTAGTCATGGGCCGCCATAGATCCAATCATGAAACAGTGAATGGAACTGCGGGAAAAGAACGCGTTTCCGCTTTATAAAGCAACAATGTCTGTTAGGCGCTTCAAAGCCATTTGCAGGTTCATTCGGTTTGATTCGGATGTTACAAGGGCAGCTCGGATCGCCAATGACAAAGCGGCTCCTATTGCAGATATCTTTCACTTGATCAATGCCAACCTAAAGCACAATTTCATGCCATCTGAGTCAATCACAGTAGATGAGCAATTATTCCGATATAGAGGACACATATACGAGTAGTTTACCCAATATATGCCGTCCAAGCCAGCCAAGTATGGGATCAAACTTTGGTGGGCTTGTGATTCCGCAAAATCGTATCCCCTAAATGGACAAATATGCACTGGGATGGTTGGTGGGGTGAGAGATGTAAATCAAGGCGAGAGAATTGTAAAACAGCTGGTTGCTCCTTACAAAAAAACGGGTCGAAATGTGACCATGGACAATTTTTTTTACAACCCTTTCATTGGCTAATGAAATGTCAGTAGGGTTCCCAAAGAGGAATAAATAAATAAATAAATCCGGATCAAAACAGAAACCGGATATAATCCACTACTACAATCGTACTAAAAGTGGAGTGGAAACCATGGAAAAACTGTTGAGCCAGTACACAACGAAAAGGAAGACATATAGGTGGCCGTTGACTTTGTTTTATAAATTGTTGAATAGAGCAGCGCTTGTGGGTTACATAATTTACTCTACAAATAATCCACAAGGCACATCAGTTGTGAAACAAAGTCGGAGACGTAAGTTCTTGGAGAGATTAGGGGAGAACTTGTGTATCACTCTTATCAAAAAGAGAGCAAAAAATCCTAGAATAACGGGTGTGTTTGCTATACGAAGTGCTATGGAGTGTATTTTAAATAAATTTTGCTTATGATACGTTTATTCCAGATGACGCTGACGATCGAGATTCCAGTGGTCGCTTACGATAAAAAGGTGCATGCTATATGTGTTACCAACTAAATAAAAAAACAGCGACCTACACGTCACGCCTGCGCTAAATGCAGAAAACCGAGAGCCTCAAGGGGTAATATTATGCACCATAAAAAAAATAGAGCAGCCGGTCCAAACTTCAACACTAGAATGGCTGTAACTTCTAAACTAAGAGACTGCGGGGCTTTAAACTTGAACACAAAAATGGCTATAATTCCTAAAATAAGCGTCTGAGGCGGTCCAAACTTGAACACACAAATGGCTATAACTTCTAAAATAAGAGCCTGATGGGGTCAAAACTTCAAGACAAAAATGGCTGTATCTTCTACACTAAGCACCTGTGGGGGTCCAAACTTCAACACAAAAATGGCTATAACTTCTAAAATATGAGCCTGAGGGGGTCCAAACTTCATTTAATGGAAAGTCAGAGTAGCAGAGTTAGTTGAGCTGGCCAATCAGATTCGTTTTCATGACGACTCATGAGAAGTCGTCAATACATTGCAGGTCAGTCCAGCCAAAGAAATCAACTTCGAGCCTAAAACAGAGTCCGAAACCGAGAAAGTACTGGGCATATTGCGGTGTACCGCTTTGGATTACTTTACGTTTATGACCGTCTTCGATCTTCTCGGTATACTTGCGAATTTTTTGATGTACTTAAAAATCTTATTGCAGGGAATTTTGCGCACTGGTATTGCCTGGGATAAGAAATTCATGATGCACAATACGACAAATTGCAGGCCTGGATTCGCTTTCTGCCGAAAGTTAACAACATGCAGCTGTTCTTGGTGCCCGTTTATCTAAATCTGTAGTCGATTCCCACACAATCAACTTTGTAAAAATAGTGTTTCGGTGTGACTTTCGAATCGTACTTCACTCGGCTGCACTCAAATCATAGAAGATATCGTCAATATGTCGCCTTTCATGTGACAGAAATTTTGGATCTAACAGATTTAGCTGACAGGCGATGGATTCGAAGCGAATTAAATATAGCTGATGAGGCCACGCAATAGAAAAAAGTCCCGAATTTTGCGCTATTAACCGCTGGATTAGAGGCCCGTCGTTTTTCCTGTCGCCATTAGAAAATTGGCCGTCTGCATCGAAGTCATTGCGTACCACCAGCGTGGAGCTGAAGTCGCAGTTTGTATGCGTTCATGGTTGGTGTTGGGAGAAAGTGTTTTCCCCCAAAAGATTCCCTACGCTTGCTGCGTAGTGCGGCATTTTACGGTTTATGCACAATGAACGATCAGTCAGTAAACTGGAATATGCACCCGAGAGGCGCAACATGAAATATAGTATATGCAGAGGATGTAAGTTCGTTATTATCAAAGGGCGCTGTCTCTAAATCTAGGCCACTTGCTTAATTATGAACTTACATTGACAAGTGAGGGCTCCTTCAATCAAATGACAGATTAGAGGAAACAATGAACGTTGAAAAAGAACGACTAATAATTCTTCCGAGACGGCATCCCAAAACAAGCTTGTTGGTTCAAAATTTTCATCGTCGATAACACCATCAAAATCATGAAACTGTGATTAACGAGCTACGCCAATGTTTTATTATACCAAAACTCTGAGTTGTTCTCCAAACAGTTAGAAAATCATGCCAGTATTGTAAACATTCATCTACTCTTCCCAAACCACCACGGATGACTATTTCGGATCCATGTATGTTTCCCAATTGCGAAGAAGAGAGAAGAGATGGGTGCCTTGTGAGCATATATGTTGTCGATGGACTCGTATATACTAGTCCTTCGAAACTTCATCGCATATAAAACAATTTATTCGGTTAAATTCCTGGAAGCATTTACCAACAGCAATACTAAATGTAAATGTCCACCTGCATCACCCCACATGGGGGTAGCTGGGAAAGGCTGGTGAGGTCCATAAAAAGTGCTTTGTACAAGATAATGCCGACTCGACACTTGTCGGATGAACTTCTACGAGGTATGCTGATGGAAGTTGAAAACGCCATCGATTTCCGTCTATTGACGTACCACTTAGTACGTACCACTTATAGATAAGAGGGATGAGGCGCTTACGCTATCGAGTGGAGCGAAACCACTTGCTGTTTTCAACGAAAACACGATCATTTTAAGAAAAAACTGGATGACTGCCCAACACTTTGCGAATTTGTTTTGGAGTAGATGGACTAAGGAATATCTGCCTACAATCACCCGAAGGAACTAAATGGTTCTCCGAAGTCAAACCAATCGAAGTGGGAGATATAGTTTACATCGTCGACTCAAATAATCCTCTGAACTGTTGGCCTAAGGGACGCATTGTAAAAACTCGAAGATCCAAAGATAGCAAAGGGCGTAGCGCCTCTGTCTTAACATCTGTTAACAAAACTTAGTTGGTTGACGAACTTTCGCGAACAAGTGATGAACACCACGGTATTGAAACCAATCATCACGTATAGCCATTTGATATGGACTAAACACCACTGGAGCTGTTTAATGGCGGATTTCCACACATTCTTCCATTTGTTCTCTGCAGACTTTTTCGGTATGAAGATAAAAACTAACTCTCACCGTAGGTCGGGAGGCATTCAGCAATAAAAGAGCTAAATGTAAGATTTTACTCACGCTGTAGACATTCAATTGACTTTGAAAATAATTAAATTTTACTTCAGGCAGCGCTGACTTCAACCAGCGAATTGCAGAAAGAAGCTATTGGAGGAAATTCGTAGTCATTCTCGGAAAATGCATTTCCTTCTTTACAGATGGCTGTATAACAGAAGAAGGCATTGGCGTAGGGAAATTTTCTGAGGACCTCTGTTCGGTAAAATTACCATTGGCCAATGCTTAACTTAATCTATATATATATATAAAAGAATCTTCAAAAAACGTATGTTCGCTATAGACTCTCAAAGTATCCAACCGATTTTGGATTCCGAATATGCTGTAGAAAGAGGACGTCACGGCGATGGCATGTGGCAAAAAAATTTAGAATTTTTGCAAGAAGATTCAATGCACCAACGACTGATGATGTGGCAATCGTAATTTTTGGAGAAGAATTTCTACAACGTGATATTGTATTGCAGCGCAGAAATTCCAATCTTCAACGTGTTTCTGAAACTCATCGGTGCTATGATGCATTGCAGTATCCATTGATTTTTTGGCAAGGAGAAGATGGTTATGATTGAAAAATGTGAAAAATAGTTTTTTTTTAATATAATGGTCATTGTTTAAAGTGTCAATTGGTATATTGGAATATTGTTTACATTGTAGGTGCAGTAACACCAAAAAAGCCAGCGCAATGTATTACTATGCGAGTCGATTGATGATTCGTGGAAATGAATATAATAATATTTTGCATTGTCGAATATTGTTCCATCAATATGCGGTTGATACATCTATATGCAAAAATCATATACACGATGCGATTGACAATGATGCCAAAGATGCAATGACATATGTGCGATCTTATGGACGACCTAACCTATTTATTACATTCACATATAATCCACAATGGGATGAAATCAAAGATCAGTTGTTCAACGCCCAAACGCCGAGAGATCGTCAAGATATAACATCACGTGTATCTAAGCAAAAATTGGAATCTTTGATATATTTTATCATCAAAGTTCAAGTATTTGGAGAAGTACGTTGTTGGATGTTTTCTGTAGAATGGCAAAACAGATTTGGCTGGTGAATAAAATCAGACCAGAAGAAATCAATATTATCATATCACAAAAATACCTGGCCAAGTAACTGATCCAGATTTGTTTGATGTTGTCGTAAACAATATGATTCACGGACCATGTGGCGAACATAATCCGAATTATGTGTAGTTGATGGAAAGTGTACGAAACGGTATCCAAAAGCATTGGTTTCGGACACTATTACAGGCAATGTTGACTATCCACTGTATCGTCGTCGCTCAACTGATGACAACTGTAGATCAACAATTATCATTGTGGGAAATGTGGACGTTGAAGTTGATAATTGTTGGATTGTTCCATATTCGCCACTATTGTCAAAAGTTTTCAAAGTCCATATCAACGTTGAATACGTTGAATATTAATACGTCGGAACTATGAAATACATCAATATCAAATGGGGCGCTATATAAATAGTAACGAAAAACATCCTATAGTTGTTCATTTGGCAGTTCATCTCTAAAATGGCGAACGTGTGTATTTTATGGAAGCAAATGCATCGCGAAGAGCGGCAGCACAACCAGATACAATATTGACGGCTTTTTTCCAATTGTGTCAAAATGATACAAACTTTGCTATATGCTGAAACGCTAACATATTTTACATGGAATGCATCGTAAAGCGAATTTTAATAACGTAAACAAGGTATAGCAGTTGAAGGCCATCCAAAATTATTTTCAAGAGATTCATTAGGTCGTATTTACACAGTTCATCCGAACAATGCTGAGTGTTTTTATTTGCGTTTGTTATTGATCAATGTTCGTGGACCAACATCATTTGAAAATTTATGTACAACATTTGATCAAAGAGTGTGTGCGACATATCGGGAAGCATGCCAGCAATTGCTTTTACTGGAAAAGAATACGAATTGGGATAATACACTTGCCGACTCAGCAATTTCAGCCAATCCAAATCAAATACGGAATTTTTTTTTGCGATCATATTAGCTACATGTTTTCAAGCTAATCCAATTGAAATATGGACAAAGTATAGAGACTACACGTCAGAAGATATTTTACATCGTGTGCGTCGTACTACTTTCAATCAAGAGATGGATTTCACACCGGAAATTGACAATGAAGTATTGATTTTGACCAAAGATATGTGTTTAATGATGACAAATAAGGTATTAGCACAATTGTGAATGACAGCGCTAAATCATTGTGGAAATCATTGTGTTCAACAATACATATAAACGTATTTATATACTCAAAAAGGCTCAACGAAGCAAAAAAACACAAACAAAGGTATATGTTTCTTTCTCTCTTCTTTGTTAATTGTACTCAAATGAAATTACTACTGATACAGCGCAGCGAAGCGGGCAGCTTCTTGCTAGTTTAATATAAAAAAAGTGATGTAATTTAATTTACTGGTAATAGATCTAGATATAAAGCATCTGCATAACACTAATTAATTGAAACTGTCATAATTAGTATGTAGTTATTGTCATGCTATTCCTTTTTGTATACTAAATTATTTCCTTTTATATTCATTACCTTATTAACCTCTGAGTAAGTCATGAGCACGTTGCTCTAAAGTAATAAAGAATAATCGGACAATCAAAAAAGCTTGATTGCTTCAATTTTTCATGGTGACCCCGACGTGATTTTTCTTGAGCCATCACGTATATAACTTGTTAAAAATCAAGGAATTTCCAAACTAAAATTACTTCTGAAGTAAAGGGTGATCCTTATATCGTTCAATCCAAAGACGAAAAGAAGCTTGAGGCTCTTAAGTCACGGCGGTTGGTGGCTTCGAAGCAGATCGATCGAATCCACGATTTTCTATCAAGCATCTCGAAGGAGCCAATTCTGCCCGAGTTCGTCTTGGAGCCTTCAAGATATTCCAACAACTTCAGTCTAAGATTGAGGGTTTGGATCCTAAAGAAACTGTAGCACCAGAGGACATGCGAGCAAAGTACTAGGAATTATACTTCGATTTACGATCGTCGTTCCTTGTTCAAATTCAATCACGGAGAACCAACTTGGATAATTTTGATGGTGTATCCAACCAATTAAATAAAGATGTCCAATTAAAATTGCCCAAGTTAAATATTCCCTAATTTTCAGGCTAAATAACAGAGTGGTTGACTTTCCATGAAATCTTTAACTTCCTGTTGGTCCTTGCTCCTCTCAAAATTGAAACACATGCGAAAAATTAGAAGGCGCACATAGAAAATGTTTGACTTCCACTTCTGGAAACAACTTAACAACATCAATTTTCCCTACTGCAAACGTCAATGTTTTGAACAAGCATAATTGTTTCATACCCTGTCGTATATTGTTAGATTCTGCTTCGCAGGTAAATTTGATTATAGAGCGCTTCGCCATCTTACTCAATTTAAATAGGCAATCAACTTGTACACCCGTCCTTGGGTTAGGAGACCATCCAATTATCTGTAAACACAAGGTCAGCATAGTTCTTAAATCTCAAATTAATAACTTTGCATTATAAATTTTATTAAATTTTACATTATAAAGAAAATATCGACCTCATTACCAGAAACCTCCACTGACACAACAAATTGGGAACTCCCTAGAAATACCTAGTCCTGCCATAAGTTCTGTTATAAATATAAAACGCTATAAAAACAACAACAGTAAACACATTGTATTCAAAATTGTTTCATTTATTAGACCACAATATTAATTATTAAAAAAAAGGGATTCACTCGAAATGACTGCCTTTAGCTTTAACACAAGTTTCCAAATGATGTGGCCATTGGAATATAGCGGCACGTACGATTTCCATGGAGATCGTGGACGCTGCTCTAGTTAATGCTACTTTAAGGCTTTCATAATTTCTGTGGGGAGTCTTGCAGGCCATGTTCTCCAATTCTGACCACAAACCATAATCCCATGGATTCAGATATGGACTCCCCGACAGCCAATCTTCTGCTGCTATAAAGCCAGGTTTATAGTTTCTGAGCCACTCCTGCGTGGTTTTGGCTCTGTGCGCTGGAGCAGAGTCCTTTTGGACGATCCATCGGTATCCATTGAAAAGGGCATTGGTCAAACCCTTCACAATACCCTCTAGCACATCTTCTTGGTAAACCTTTGCACCAGTTTTTACGACTTTTCCACAGAAATAGAGGGATGTGACATCATGGTGAGAAACCCCCCACCAAACTATTTCGGAAGCAGGAATCCTTGGAACAACTTTTTTTGGCTTTCTTAGATAAAGTGGCATAAATTCTGTCATTTTGTTTGCTGAAAACTCCTTCTACGGTAAAAATTTTCTTATCCGTAAACAGAATATTTTATGGCCATTGTCCGCGTGCCACTGCAAAAGTCGCTTGCATCTTTAAAGCCTAATTTTTTTTAGTTGTGGAGTTAGAAGATGAGCTGTGGACCGACGATAGGCTTTCATATTCATTTCATCCCGAAACAGCGTAGTCATGGATCTGGTTGATATATCCAATTCCTTTGACATGATCTTCTGCTTCCTAAGGGGATTTTTCCGAAGGCATTTTAGAAGACATTTCAGTTGAAGGGAGGTAGAAGTTTTTTTCAAGTAAAAAACAATGACGTTATAAAGCCACTTGGCTTAGTTTGAGAGCCGAAATCGGATGTTTTCATTTACAAAATAGGGTGCCTAGCACGAAGGTAACCAAAGAACTGTGCTATCAAATAGATTGTACGACCCGTAGGGCCTAATTAATCCTGTAATTTTGAAGGCAAACATTTTTCTGCAATAGGTGTGGAAATCCAACTTGGATTGGGATGAAGCTCTAACTCGATCTTTATCTTACGAGTGGACTACCTTTCGAAGGAAATTATTGGACAGTGAACACATAAGCTTTGAAAGGCGCGTGTTATGGAGTAATTCAGAAGAGAAGGCTTATGGCACTTGCTTATATATGCGCTCAATACGAAGTGATGTCAAAGTCTTTGTACGGTTGATGTGTGTAAAGTCAAAGGTGGCCCCAGTGAAGAATCTCAGCTTAGCACGCTTAGAACTTTGTGCTGCACTGATGATGACAAAACTTGTAAAGAAAATCAAAGTCATTTTTAAAAATAAATTCAAGCAGGTATTCTACTGGACGGATTCGAGCATAGTACTTTCATGGCTATCATCCGAATCGTGTCACTGGAAAACGTTTGTTGCAAATCGGTTTGCAGTCATCCAAATAGCGGTGGCATCATGTGAGCTGGAGATTTCAACCCAGAGAAAACTGTTTCAAGGGGTGCAAGCCCAATCGAATTGTTAAATTCGAAAATGTGGTTCAATGGCCCTCAGTTTCTTTATCTTTCATGCAACCATTGGCCAAAGCGGAGTATCACAGAAAGCATTGATGACGAACAATTTGATGATGACTTTTTTCATGGTTTTAAATACATAAATAACTATATAAAATTTCTTAAAACAATCGCTAACATCTTGGGGTTTTTTCGTAACTCATCGTTGTCTAAAAACAATCACAAACAAAGAATTACAGGAGAATCGTGAGAACTTGATAAGGCATTAAATTGTGTAATTAAGACTATACAAAACACGTAATATATTAAAGAGATATTATTACTCAGTCAAAAAGTTCACGCCCGGTCACACATAAATTCCCTTAACCCCTTTCTAGACAGGGAAAGAATATTGCGAGTTGGCGGGCGCATAGATAAATCAGGACTGAATTGCGAATCCAAACACCCAGCGCTCCTACCAAATAATAATTTCTTCACCAAAACTTTAATTCGTTTCATGCATGAAAAATATCATCATGTGGGAGTCCAGGGGCTCATAGGATTGATTCGCGAGCGATTTTGGCCTGTTCATGGGAGAGTCATTACTAAACAGGTCCACGTGTTGAATATTTCGTCCATTCACCAATGTGGGAATAGACTTTTGTGGGTCGTTTTTGGTTAACTCTGGACGTCGCGGAACTGCTGCTGTTAAGGTTTACGTGGCAGTATTCATTTGTTTAAGCACAAAGGCACAAAAGTTCACTTAGAACTTGTAGGAGTTCTCATAACCTCAGCGTTCTTGCTAGTTGTTTATTGGTCGACGAGGATTATGTCGAGTCATTTACAGTGACAATGGTAGTAATTTCATAGGTTCGGGCATTATATTATATTTTTCATACCTAACAATCTAAAACTCAAGTAATGAATGCTTGATTGGAGAATAGGATAGTATGGAAAAGAATACCTCCAAGGGCCCCACATTATAGAGGAATATCTGCTGTAAGATCTGATAAGCATTATATGAAACATATTTTACATCTGGCGGCTTTAACTTATGAAGAATTTAACACAATTATTATACAAATCGAATCTATGGTAAATTCCCGTCCCCTATCACCCATCTCCGAAGATCCTTCGGACCTTCAACCACTCCCGCCAAGGCATTTTTTGACAGGTGCTTCACTATCATCGATTTCAGAGCCAGATCTAGGGGAGAAAAATTACTCTTATTTAAATCGTTGGCAGCATGTGCGGCGGCTCATGCAACCGTTTTGGGTTATTTGGACAAAGGAATATCTTCACACACTACAACAAAGGAATAAATGGCGCAAAACTGTCAATGAGCCTTCAGGTGAATGACACTGTTATACTAAGGGATGAAAATCTGCCACCTTTAAAATGGAGACTTGGCAGAATTGTAGATACGCATCCGGGAGAAGACAACGTGGTTAGAGTGGTGACTCTGAAAACAAGTAGTGTCACAACAAAAAGAGCGGTAGCAACATTCTGTCGCCTTCTAGTTATTGAAGAAGGCTTGGCTCTTCAAGAGGGGGAGAAAATTTCGGTAAAATTACCATAGCCCAATGCTTAATTCAATTTGATATAAACAATGTAATGTAATTTAATTTATTGGTAATAGATCTAGATATAAAGCATCTGCACAACACTAATTAACTGAAAATGTCATAACTAGTACGTACTTATTGTCATGCTATCCCTTTTTATATACTGAATTATTTCCTTTTATAACCTTGTTAACCTCTAAATCACGATCAAATTGCTCTAAAGTAATAAAGAATAATCGTACACTCAAAAAGTCTTGATTGCTTTAATTTAACATAACCCAATCCTTCAGGTTACCCTGTACCGTTTTACAAACCAAAGTCTCAGCTGGTCATTTGACTCAGCCTGAATCCAATACCCGATCAGATCCCTAATATTGAATACCATAAATGTATAACACATCTTTCAACAAGCTGACTAAGCAGTATATGATTTCTCACTTTTCGACTCGGTTTCGGTTCAACTCGAATGACCCAGGGAATTGCGTTGCTGCTGGACGGGCCACACTCGGATCCTTAGGAAAAAAGAAAAACGTCATAACTAAACTATGCCAAACAAATGATAAACTTTCAAGTGGTCTCTAAGGTCAGTCATAGCTGGACTCTTCCATATCACTGTAAGACATCTAGACTCATATGATGACCGAACTTGAAAAATTAAGAAGGAAATGTTTTTGCTTCTAAGAACATTATACCAGTGGAAGATCACCGCAATGATTAAATATTCTTCAAAATGATTTGTACGCTGCAGAGTCGAAAAGGCAGGGGAATCTACGGCCCATTTCCTTTGTAACTGATTAGTGCCAAGAAGACATTCCCTAGCCAATTATCACTTCCGAGAGAATGCGAAACTTTCTGTTTGTAAGTATCTAGGACATCGCCCTTCTACAGTCTCTTAGTGATATCACAAAGCACCTACTAGTGCTTTAAGTGCACTCTAACGTTGACTACTCGAACCTAATCTAGCGTTCCGATTCTGAGGCTGTGATGTATCCGACAATGGTATTACATTTGTAAAATACCTCTGTGTCATGAGTGTAAGAAGCCAAGTCTGGTTGGACGAAACAAGTATGCGGTGACTACCATGTGGAGCACAATTGATGTACGAGTTTTGTTATATTTCCAGCACTGGGCATCATCAACATGGACGCTGGTCCGTGCCTATTCCAATCGGAATGTTTACAGATCCATACCCTGTTTATCTGAAGACCTACCCTTCCTGCCCAGATTGCCTCGTTAAATTTCTTCATTTGTCTCGTAGTTTGTCTATATTTACCCAAAAATCTTGACATGTTGCACTGCTTGACATGTTTATAACTAGAAGTAGAAAAAAGCGATTTTTAGGGTCAGTAAAGTTTTCATAATCAATGCGCAACCAAAATCATAAATCTTCTTGAGCGCTTCCCATTTTCTTTATTTTCTATTCCGATATTCCGTATCCTGAGAAGAACAAATCGTGTGCATAAATCTCCCATCCCATCGTTGTCCCCAAAATCCAATTTCATCTAAAAATGAAAAGAAAAAAAAATAGGAAAATTATGAAACAAATTTTATTTACGAGCATGTAATCTCAGTCCCAAGTCATTATTGCTCACTGTATAACCTTTTTCAACACCGTAAATCAACATCCTCGAGCTCGAGGGACTCTTTTATTTCTCGATGGGCTCTACGGCAGGACATCCTGTTCAATTTATTTCAGCTTCACATAACTTAACCCGTCTAAAAATTAAATAAAAATGAGCAGTAATCCCATCAGACCTTTGTGAACCTCTTCCCCAGCTAAACTGTCGCGCATAAAAAGTATTTCCAACATCGAATGAGTCCATTCATATAAGTCGTCTACTCGTATCCTGGAACCTGAAACCAATGGATGAGCGCTCCATTACTCCAGACGTAAAGGCGACCTAAGGGTCATTCTTTTTACTGTTTTTCCTCATTTAATCCTTCTCACAAAACATCCCGTTTCAAGTGGGTGTCCCGTGTCCCTTCAGTTATTCTCATCTCCCATGTATTCGTACTTTACTCTGAAAATATGAATATCGATTTGAACTCTTATAGTTATGATTCCTGGCAAAAGTCCTTCCACTTCAGAAAACGATTAAATACATTTTAGACGAATCGTGTTTCGTAGATAATAGGCCAGAGCACGTTTTCTGGCCTACTTCTTACAGAACTTCCGGTAAATAAAAACCATACTACCAATAAGTGTATCGCTGTATAGGGATTATGTGATAAACACATTGGCGATGCATAGCACGTACAGGGTATTTTCGGCGAATATAGGTACGAGTAACGTATGCCCGAGCTATTAGTTGGCAATATGTCCATTCGGCAATACAAACGGTCATCATATGCATCAATGAAAGGTGCTGACAAATCGATTGAAAGTCCTTTTTCTTTCGGTTTGGATAGGCTCTTCCCTGTGTATTTCCCATTGCTTGAGTGAAAGGACCGAAAAGAGTCGTGCGTTAAGCGATTTATTGTTAGACGAATGAGAAAACCCCAATCAAATGGTCTTGCTTACTGTTATTGTTATTATTCTCTACCTCTAAGTCCACCCTTCCGGTGTTTTTTTTTCTTTCTGAACAGAAGATGTTCTTCACCACATAGAATATGGAATTGTAAATTAAATTTAAGTTGGATTAGATGTTTCCTGATTTGGGAAAGATGCTTACCAGCCAATGATTACCATCCCTTTCTCAAAAAAAACCCTTGAATCTTCCATTTAAAGGAAACATTTTAGGTAGTTGAATTGGAAATAAAACCAATGAGTGACACATGAGTGACACATTTTCGGAACTCTAAACGTGACCTTGAGTGGGGAAACCCGATATCAGTTTAAAGAAACTATCTAGAAACTTCTAATGAAGTTACTGAATTTGGCATGAATAAAATTTTTGCTTTTAAATATCTGGATGTTGACCTGGTTTCACACTTATTTATCGTAGATTCGTCGAAGGTAGTTCTATTTACATGGCAACAGATAGGGATTTGTTGATTGCAATAAATGTAAAAAGAGTAAGAGTACTGACCATGGTAAATAAGGTTCTTTAATAATTTTGCTTATTTTTTATTTAGAAACTTTGTGTGCCCTGCCCTGCGGCATTAGACATTCTGTTTCACTTGACACCCCTCGATATCTTCGGCAGCGACTATACAATGGACAATCAATTAATTTGGCCACCCTAATTTTCTTAATATATTAGGCATCCTCACAGAGAACATCGATTACATCATACCTGAACTTTGGTTTGACAAAGACTTCCATGTAAGCTTCCCCTCTAGGTCCTTCTGGAAGGAAGATGCTTCGTCCATGAAAGCCACTTCTACACAGATGAATCTAAAACCGGTAGCAGGGCTGGTGCCGGTGTTTTATCAGATAAGCAAAATCTAAGCCTCTATTCCGTCTTCCAAATCACTGTAGCGTGTTCCAGGCGGAAATTTTAGCGATTAAAGAAGCTTTGACTAAAGAAAAACGTGATATTTGCAAAGGATATCCGCATATTTTATAATAGTCAGGCCGCTATCAAGTCCCTAGACTCAGTCTCATTAAATTCTAAAACCACCCTTATGAAGATGGCAGAGCAGATCAACCTTCACCTTTGCTGTGTGCCGGGCAACAGGCCCGGCCTACCTATTCCACCGGAAAAGGGTAGCATAAGTATACCAATCGCTAAGTGCAAATTAATATTAAAGCTGGTTGCCAATAAACTAAACGAACAGACCTTAGGTGGACTCTTGGACCAACATTTCTAGTTACCAAACATATCTGGCCAAAGCTAAATCTGAATCGCTCTGGGAGTCTGAACCTTCTAAATAGGAAACATCTCAGCGCCATAATAGATGTCATCACTAAACACTGTCCCATAGGCAAGCATGCAAGAAGGCTTGGCGCTTTTACAAACAATTTATGTAGAAGCTGCATGGACGAGGAGGAAGAGGAGACAATCCTCCACCTACTCTGTCCATGTCCAGCTCTCTCCCAGGGAAGAAAACTTCACTTAAGAGCTTTCTTCTACAATGACCTAAAAGATCTAAAGAATATAGAATATAGGATCATAGATCCACGTGGCATCACAATGGGCCAATAGACCTAAGTGGGTTGGTCTTTCGAACAACCACTCTTACCTACCTAGCTTGTATGGCCTATTGGCTCTAAAATGCGTACGCGTCACCATATTTACGAGTGCCCTGAAATCCAACTTTGGAATTAAGGTGGGGAAAAAAAGAAGAATGTAAAACTGTCATATCTACCACCTAGATTTCTATAGAGAGCTTCAATTCCTGCCATCACAGGAAGGTGGAATCATCAAATCAAAATTTGCCAACATAAAATAAGCTTAATATGCGCCCCACAGCGGAAAAGGATGATTTTGGCGAAGATTGCTTTTACGTAATCCTCAATCCGGTGTGTGAGCAATCTCCTCAGTATGACATTAAGATGGTCCTTAATGCCAAGTTAGTGAAGAAGGGCGCCACAGTTGGGAAATATAGCCCTCATGATAGCAGTTCTCAAAAAAGACTCATTGTAATAGACTTCACAGAGGTGCGAAACGTCATTGTAATTATCACACCTTCTTGCACCACTATGGTGCATATGGTATTTGGCACTTACCAAATTCCAAAAATAATCAACCAGATTGATCACATAGCCATCGATGCGAGAAACAACTCTAATATTTTGGATATCCGAACGTTCCGAGGAGTCAACACCGACGTAGATTACGACTTTGTTGTACCCAAAGTAGAGAAGACCAAAGCTGCCAGCGGCCAGCTGCCATCTACATACATATTAGAAACAACACCGAGAAACTTCTGGCTTGACGAAGAGGAGGATGACTGCTCACGAACTCTTGGAACAAAAAAACGGGAGCAGAAGCACCTGCTTCTCAGAAAGAAAAACAAAGAGAAAAACAAAATACCAACAAAATGTGAAAATAATTTACAATGGGCACAAATAGCAAACGGAGATAATAGAGTTATGCATAATCAGTTCTGAAAATTTGGAAGGGTTACTTCTGCAATTCCGATGTCATGCAAAATGAACAATTCAAACATGATCGACTACAACATCGACCACCCGATTTCTAAACTAAAGAACAATAATGCAGAAGCAGACGAATCGCCTGTTGAATTATTTGAAGCCGTGGATTCTGGGAGGATCATATATGTTAACAATGCGAACATATTTCTATAACATATTCATATACATATACATATATGTACGATGAATGGAATCCTGTCATTAGTTGCCTGTTTATCAAGAAGAAAACTGCGTTAACTATAATGAAATTAATCTTCTGTGAGCGCTTTAAACCCTATATCAACAATTTGATAGATCAATATCAGAATGGTTTCGAGACCGGTAAGCCCACCATCACCAGATATTCATACAAGAAATCCAGGAACTTCAAGCCATTTCCTGGTTATCGATTTCAAGGACTCACACGATAGCATTTATAGAGCCAAGTTTTGGCATCCCTGTCTGAATAGAATGGCAATTGAGAGGCGTCGCGAAACCATGACTTTATCCAAAGTCGAAAAGCTTACGAAAAGCTGCGAGAGCAATATTTTTCGAGTGATTTTTGGTTCCATCATACGAATAGAATTTGGAGAAGAAGATAAATCAAGGAACTTTATGAGTATTACATCGACACTGCCCTTGCCAAAAGTGCCAGAATTCATTGGCTCCGATTGCAACAACTTTGTAAACAAATGTACACCACAGCTCCGTTCCGAAATGTCTTCGAATTCAATCTGGAGGAACAACGCTATAAAGGAAAACCTAGCCCGAGGAGGTGCGCTCAATTTGAAAGGGACCTCAGCCAACTTGGTCTGCGCAACTGGAGGCGATTAGCGCAAGATCTCGCTTAAAAAGGGATCTGTTGATGGAAGTCCAGTTCTGGAGGCGATTAGCACAAGATCCCGCTAGATAGAGAGGGCTGTTGTTTGAGGTCCAGGTCCAGGTCCAGGTCCAGGTCCAGGTCCACTCTTGACTGTAACGCTACTGACTAAAATAAGTAAAACGAGTTTTTTTTGTCCTTCTCGATCTTGTGCATCTCTCCATCATGTAAACGTTCTCAGCATATTTGCATGACTTGGCTTAGATGTAAGGGGCCATCGATTTGTCTTTGACAGAATGGTGTCGATTACCTCGCTTTTTTTTAAATATGAATAACATCAAGATAGAGCTTTAATACGAGTATTCATTTGCTTTACATATCTCAGCAATTTCAGGCGACTAATGCGCAGTTTTCCGGCAATTTCAATGTCGCTGTTGAATTCGTTAGATTCATGTTTTATTTCCTCCTCAGAAGCTCATAAACCTAAAAGAAGCAAAATGCCTCGATGACTCTTGCGTTCGAGCCGACCAACTGTCTCTTCATTCTTCTTAGCTATTTTCTTTCTGTGTCATAGAGGGGGGTTGGAATGATTGGGTCGAGTCGAGAAAGACAAAATCCCATTGTAGAAGTTATACATGCTTACTGTGATAGTTCACTGGATTCTTCCAATTAAACTAGTAAGTAAGCGGGAAGACATTTGAAGAACCATTCTTCTGGTGTTTGCTTGAGGGTTTTGCATACTATGACGGTGTATCCAACGTGTGAAAATCCTTTTTTTTGGCACAAAATTGCCCAGTGGTGTCACTATAGACTTGCATGAGGTAGCGACCAATTCCAATAATTGTCCTACACAGACGCATGAGCTTGCATGGTGCCGCGCCGTTTAAGTCAATTCAATTTATTTACGTATACGAATGGAATGTACTCGTATATTAAGATTTTATCTGAAATTAAATAGTAGTAATAGTAACTTGTATATTTAAATAACAGGAGTGGAAACAAGAAAGAGAACAGATGGGAAAATATTGTAGACGAAGAATAAAAACATGTAGATACAGAAAAAAGTAATAATAATAATTTTCGGTTAAGAGAATGAAAGCTTTTTTGAATTGGTTTTGATTGCCAATAGCTTTAATGCGAAATGGTAAAATGGAAGAGAAATCGGAAGTTGAATTAAGTAGACAAAGAATAGACGAGGTAACAAAAGTAATAATGTTTAGTGTTCTGCAAGTATCAATTTACAATACAAGTAAGATGGTATTTTGTTGATTATTAATTTGTGTAAAAACATACAGTTTCTAGCGTTGAGTGTTAGTGTTGAAAAGAATAACCAAGTACTACAAACTAATAGAGAATGTCGAGATATGATCAATCCTAAGTAGAACATGGATGTAACGCACTGCTTCATTGAAGGTCACCAGCAACTTACGTTGCGACAATGAGACTAAGTGTTACAATCACAAACTTAAAAATACAATAAATAAAACTACAAATGTGCATGGTCAGCGCCTGACTGAACATCCAGTTCGCTTACATTATTTTTTTACAATAGCCAATAGTATCCCTGTACATAGGCTTCCCTGGGTGGCTTCGACATTCTGGACAGACACCAACCGAAGGATGGTGTGTTAAGATCTTCGCTGCGGAAAATAACGTGACCCAGCCCGTAAATGAGACTACAGGAATACCAGACATTGAGAGTCATACGGCCAAAAACTGGGGCAAAACTACTATTCGCAATGTTCCAAAGGTAGGTAAAATTTTTGGTTGTTCGTCAAAAATATTAGAAATGCTGTCTCATCTTCCATCCCAACGCTCATTTATAATGGCATTCCAGCTGTCAGCTCTTTAAACAAGGCCAATCTGCTTGCTGCACACTTTGCAGCCAGCTCAACACTTCCAGATTGTGTTTTGTCCCCGCCTACCCTTAAGTGAGTCGAATCATGAATGGGAAGAATCCACTTTCGCTCTCGTGTAGTAGCAAGAGTTCTTAAAGATCTTAACATTCACAAATCCGCTGGTCCAGATGGTATATCTCCACTCTTTCTGAAGAGGTGTTCTTCCTCACTGGTAAAACCACTGCATAAGCTCTTTAGGACTCTTTCCGAGCGTCCCTAAAAAGGCGAATCTTCCCCTTATCCTCCTAAAAACCCATTGTACTTACGTCTCTTCTTTCCAAGGTCATGGAAATGCTGATAAACCATCAGCTCATCAAATATCTTGAAACACGAAAACTTCTCAATGACTGGCAATACGGTTTTTGTAGCAATAGCTCCACTGGTGATTTGATGGCATGTCTCACCGAAAACTGGAACCAAAGCGTGCATCAATCTGACGAAAGCAAGATACTTGCTAAGGCATTGGACAGAGTTTGGCGTCAGGATCCTTTGTCGAAAATGCGTACATTTGGGATCGATGAATCTCTCTTTCAATGGATTAGAAATTACCTTTCGAAACGTTGAATCCAAGTTGTTTTGGATGGTTTCAATTCTGATATCCACAAAATAAATGCTGGTGTACCCCAGAGCTCCGTTCTGTTTCCGACACCCTTTTTAATTTTCATCAACGATCTCTTGTCTGCTACTTCTAATCCAATATATTCCTTTGCTGACGACAGTACTTTCTGCTTCTGATAATCGTTCCCAGACTCACGTCCCTATTCCCTTTTCGGCTGTAGAACGGGAACGCCAGCGTATGTTAAGCTCATTGAATTCTGATATTAGCAGCATTGCTAACTGGCATTAATCCGCCTAAAATTGAAGTACAATACACATATCTGGTCAGGTGCTCCTAAAACCACTCTGCGTCTGCCACATAGGATTCAAAACCGTGCGATAAGACTCATAAGTGATGTTTTTATCACCCAGTCAATTGACAAGTTGGAACACCTACGAAATGTCTCCTGTCTTACCTTGCTCCAGTGCTATTTTCACCACCAATGCTCTATTGAAATTGCCAGTAGCATTCCGCCCCTTCAAAGCTTTAACGGCAACACCTGTCGCTATGAATGCTCATCAGTTTACTCACAAGCTCACTTTCGGACGTACAATGAAATATCGTGATCCTTTCCTAAGGCGCACATCTCGCTTAGGGAATGCCCTGTCGCGCTTTTTTGTTTCCTGACCATTATAATCTTCAAACATTTAAATCGAACATACATCTGTACCTCTCTTTTCTTCCTCCCTAACCCCAGTTTACGGAGGCTTCTGTATGAGAATACCCAGAATGTTTGTGATCAATTACGAATCCTAAACTGGTAACAGATTTAACAGATTTAACATATAGGAATATTGCTAATGGGTTGTACTACATGAAATTGGACGTCATCAGCGTAAAGGTAAACTGAACTATGTTTACATACAGAATAAAACTGACATTGACCCCTGGCGAACGAACACCTTTTGAGATAAGCTTAAGTTGATATATATAGGGTGTTTCCTAATTCATCAATGATAATTTGTGAAATGATTTGTGGGCATATCCTAAGAAAAAAAATCTTCTACAGCAAGGGTCTATCTCCAATTTTAACATCATTTATAGAGGATTTAAGAAAAGGCTTACTTTGGTGTACCTGACCCGTGTTAGCGGAAATTGCTCTGTTAGTACTAATGGTAGAAACTTCGTTTTAGTTTTTGTTTTTAAAAGAAATACCAGCCGTTGTAACTGCGTATAAATACGTTCGTATTGTGTTTAAGTCGTCCGATATCCAATTTCTAAGCCTGTTCCATTTTCTACCCATGCTAATTTTTGACTTTGTGGTCACTTTTCTAAAAAAAAATGTTATTATGCATAACCATATTACGCATATTACGTAACCTTTTTTTTTTTTCTTATGAATGTAATAATAGTAAACAAGATTATCAACAAGTTTGCGGAAAAGCACATCGATTTTGTGATATTTGGGAACTGCAGCAGATAAAATTTTAAAAAAAACAAGGGTTTTTTTGCTTTGAGCTCCAAAGGCTATGAATAAAAAATGATTTTGTGTGGTCTTAGGTAATTTTTATTTTATGTGTGTACTAGTTTTTGGATTTCACTGCAAATGTTTATTGATGCTAACTACTGCCTCACTTTTCATGACGCTTCGAGAATACGCTCTTCCAATTCGCTTAAACTTGATATTTCGTTTGAATAAACAAGTTCGTTCATTCTTCCCAATACAAAAAAATCCAATACTGTAAGGTCAGGAGATTTTGCAGGCCAGTGAACTGATCCATTTCTTCCCATCCAGCGATTACCGTACTCTTCATTTAGCCAGTTCTTTACTTCACGGCCATAGTGGGCTGTTGAATCAGTGAAATTTCCTCTAATAGTTCTGATGAGCCATTTCGCAAAAACCGCAGATAGTTTGTAGGACTCAGCCTAGGTGATTGTTTGAAGGGGCCGATTAACTTGTTTCCAACTACACCTGCCCACATATTGGCGCTGAATTTGTGTTGAAATGATTTATGTCTCCTTGTGTGTGGATTGTTCGCAGCCCATGTATTGTATTGTATGAAGATTAAGAAAATTAGTGATACCAGCACTTGTAAATTGAGGTTCGTTTGTCCAAAGAATTCTAGTAATAAACTCGTCGCCATCCAAGTTCAGCTCCAGAAACCAGTTAGAAAACCCAAGTCTCTTTTCCAAATCATCGGGAAGCAGGTGTATGATGGTATGGATAAAGACTTTCTCCATGTAGTACATTAGAAATTTTACGTCTGGAAACATAGAATTGCATCTGATGCTGATTGATGGATCAGTTGTAACAGCTTCCAGTATTACTCGTACTTATCAACCGAAATTCTTCTTATTTGTGGGGTTCCCGCATTAGGTCGTGTACTTGAAACTTATCCCGTTTCACGAAGCCTTCGATGCGTGTTTCCAAACACTGCTTCACTAGGAAGTACTTAAATAGTTCATGGAATTTTCGTCGCGCCCTAGTTGAACTTCCAGTTCAGTTTCAGTTTTCAATGCATTTTATTTTCTTAATCATTAACTCTTACATACTAACAAAAAATGCTTAAATGCCAGCTTAAAATTACTTAACAATCTTAAATTAATTTACTGGCCCTACACAGGCACTCTAAGCTACTCTAAATTCTTATATCTATGTCTTTTGACTTTATTAACATCTCATTTAGAATTATTTATATTGTATACTTAAGGCTAAGAAAAAAAATTGTTAACAAAAACTTAGCATATGGACATTTTGTTTTTTATTTTTTATAAAACTTAATATCTAACTTAAAATAAACCTTAGTCTACCTAACCTACATACACAATACAATATACACAATACAACATACACACAATAGACATTATACACAATAATATACATATATTAGTATATAACATTGTATATATCAATATATGTATATGTTTCTTATATGCTAACCTAAACCTATGCAAGCTGGCCATAGCTATTTACAGAGCAAATAGTTGGGTCAGCTCTGCCTCATTAGTGAGGCTGTACCGTAATTGACGGAAACGACGACGGAACATCTTCTCCATCATTCAACCACCAGAAATGCTGGTGCTGCCGAACGACATCCCTCTTATCGCGATTCCCCACCGCCCTACTGAACCTGAGACGATCCACACTGCCGTGTGCGACGTCTCTGTTGTAGTTGAGTCGCCTGTCCCCAGCTGTCCGAGCGACATGGAAGATTAACGGAACCGCTGATCTATCCTGGATCAACCCTATCTGATCTAGGTAGAGGAATGCTTCCGGTGGAACGAAGCCGTCAGAGCGCACACTCTCGTAGTAAAGGTAATTGGGGTAGTAAGCCCCAGATATCAGGTTATTCGTCGAGGTCATTGCTCTTGCAATGTGCCTTCGAGTCAGCTTAATTACGAAGTTGTCCACTCGTATTAGGTTCGCCCTGTTGTAAGGACCTCATTAGGATAAAATTTCTTGTACTCCGATTCTGGTGTTCTGTACAAGCGAAGACAAGCCCTAAGGCAAGCCCTCTCAAACACCCGAATCTTTTCCATTAAGCTTGCTCGTACATTGAACCACACGGGACAACCAAATACCAGCATGGGCCTAATAAGGGCCATGTAGCAGATTACCTTTACCCTCGCATCGAGTTGGCTGTTATAAAACAGTCTCTTTGTAAGGGCAAAAGCACCTTTAGCTCTGGCCAGAGCATTTTTGCCAAAATACAGAAACTGATCTAGCCAGATTCCAAGGTATCTGACTACATTTCGACAGGCAAGAGGTTGTCTGTGTTGTCCAATGATAGGGAACTTTCACCAATTTTTTCTGGTATCTCTAGAGGCTTCAGACAACGGCGTCCTAAAGAGAATGGTTTCCGACTTCTGAAAGTTGATTTTCAACTTCCAGTCATCGCAAAATCGTCTTATCTTATCGAAGTCACGCTGCAAGAGAGTATTAATGACCTCGATTGGATTGGACCTGTTCTGTACGCTACCAAATCGTCTGCGTACGCAATAGTATGGGGAAGTGAACCTATCAAGTCGCTTGTAAAAATGTTGAAAAGGATCGGCGAATTGACCGCGCCTTGCTGAAGACCATTTTTAATTTGAAATATTCCAACAGAATTCACATCACCATTTTTCACGATGAACTGTCTGTTGGTTAGCATATTATAAAGAATGTACAAGAGTGGTTTGCTGATCCCCAGCCTAGTCAGCTTATAGAAAAGACCCTCTAACCATACGGTGTCGAAGGCCTTCTCCAAGTCAACAAGGCAGGTACCAGTAGATTGTTTTTTGCCTTTATTCCATTGGATATCGGACACCAGTTTAGACGCGGCATGTGAGATATCATGTCCCGCCTTAAAACCGAATTGATTATCCGGAACTATATGTTTGTTCTCAACCCACTTAG
This sequence comes from Volucella bombylans, assembly GCA_949129095.1. Lineage (NCBI taxonomy): Eukaryota > Metazoa > Arthropoda > Insecta > Diptera > Syrphidae > Volucella > Volucella bombylans. Next base: position 162,818,289 of record OX422141.1, on the reverse strand, counting down.
TCAGAGCTCTATTGATTACCTTTTCAAAAACCTTACTGATATTCGGAAGGAGACTTATCGACCGAAGATTCGCCGGATTGGATATATCCTTTCCCTTTTTGGGGATAGGTTGAACCACCGCCGTTTTCCAATGCGCTGGATAATGTGCATTATTCATTGCATTATTAAACAGGGTGGTGTAGATGTCCACCGCTTCTAGAGGAAGATGTCGAAGCACGATGTTCGGAATACCATCGGTCCCCACTGATTTCTTAACTCTGATTGTGTCGAAGATCTCATGGAGCCCTTCCTTCGAAATGAACGGGGGTAGGTCACCCTCTCTGGCAATGACATTATTTGCCATATTTTCGTCGCTAAACCGGGTGAAACCAGAGCTCTATTCATTTCGAATGTAGCAGTTGTGCACCAAGACGCGATTGTCCAGGTCGTAATTAGGGCCAATGATATCAATGGCCTTGTATACTTCCTGGAAAGCCGCACCTATGGTCTCAACCTTCTCCTGCGGATCCTCAATCACAAAGAAGTCGTCATCGTCAGCGGCTTCATTTGGATCAATACCTGCTATTGTAAGTAACCGTTCGTTGTCTGTTGTCCGGGCTATTTCAGGGTCTTAGAAGGTCGTTTTGATTTTTTCTCCGAAATAGTTTATTTATTTGCGTAAACATATTCGGATTGCTGGTGTTTACAGCCCGAACCTTGTTGTTCCAATATGAACTTACAGAAATTCTGTAATTCTCTTTTATTAACGTTTGCACATTTTTAATCGACGATTTCAGTGTCCTAATCTCCGGGTCTTGTCTGTCAGTTAATACAAGTTTTTGAATCTTGTCAGAAGTCTACTTTTCTGTCGGTGTAGTGCGTTAATAGTAGGATTGCGGAACAGGTCTTCGTTAGTTGTACGTCGATACCGCGGTATCGTAGTGTCCATAGTTTGTTTAATTGTCTCATCCATTTGTTTTAACAAATTCCTATTGGACGGTGGTGGAGCGTGTTCGAGGAGAGTGCTCTTGTCAAGGTTGCGGAGAAGCGTGTCCATCGAGTCTTACTGTAGTTGTAAGAATATCTTTGGACAAACTCCTCCAATTCCGCAATTTCCTTGGGAACTGTAATTTCGGTGCTAAAACTGCAATGGTCGCTGTCATACACGAATGTGCGCAGACTGTTTAGCGTTTGTAAGTTCGCACCTGTAAGTCGTATACGTTCGTCGTACAGCAGTAGATCCAAATAAGACCCGCCTCTGGGAAACGACGGGTTATCCGTCGCTTTAAGACCGAGTCTGTACATGACATCGTGCTGACCCCACCAATCGAGTAGTAGGTTCCCTCTAGTATTTGGCAAATTATTTCCCCAATCTCTGTGTTTAGCGTTGAAATCCCCGCCGATTATAAAATAATTCTCCCCCGATTCCAGCCTCAGAAGTCGAAAAAGCGTGTCGAGCTCTGTAATGAATAGAGTGGATTGTGAAGCCTCAGGTGCATAAACAGAGGCCAATTACAGCCGCTTTCCACTACGGGGAGGGATGTAAATGACGATTGCCTCCAACACCCGGAACCTGCGCAACACTCCCTTGTACACTCTGTGAAATGTTATACCTTCTTTAATAAAGATCGCGACACCGCCTCCACGTTTGGATTTGGGCCGGTTTCTTCTTCTAACGATATAATTATTGTACTCCAGATTGTGCTTGTCGGTTAGCTTGGTTTCGCTAGCGAAAAGCACATCAGGACTTTGGTCTTGTAGCAATTTAGACATTTCGGCTCTTCATTCAATCCTAATCAGTGAATTAACATTCACCGCAAGGACCTTCAAAGTTTGCTGCACCATGTGCGTACCCATTACGACATGTTTTGCGTTAGGCCCGGCAGCAGCGCATAGATCTGGTCCACCCGTTTGGCCTGTTCTTGTACCTGTTGTTGCAGCTGAGCCATCTGCCCTTGGATTTCGAGCAAGATGGCCAGCATGTTAGGTGCAGCTTCCGTTGTGCTCGGAGTTGGCGCCGGAGAAGCAACATTCGCTTGCTGTACCGTAGCCCCCCACCTGACGCCATTTGGGCGTAGGAAATTTGGGACGTGACGGCTGGTGTTTGCAACCTAACAGGTGAACGTTTGACTTCCACCTTCCACGTGTCCCACGTTCCCACATAACACGCACGAGAGCTGCGTCCTATCGGATGCTCCGTTCCTACCCAGAGCACACTCCTCGGAACTGTGGTTCTTTGCTAACTTCACGCATCGAGGCTGCATTTGGCAGTTCGACGCGGCGTGCCCGAACCTCTGGCAGCGAACGCATTGTAGAACGCCTTCGCTCCTTTTTAATTTTTCGCAGTGAATCACCTGGTAGTCTAGGACATTGATACTCCGTAGACTATCCAGACGACTTTCGGGACTGAGCTGCACCAGGAAGAACGGCAGACTCCGTTTCTTCCGCCTTGCTCTGGCTGTGGTAAATGGCTTTACCCCCACAAACTTGAGTCCTTCGCACTTCTTCTCTTTAAGCAGTGCCAGGATCTCCTCAGGATCACTGACGGGTCGCCACATTCCTCCGATTTCTTTTGGCTTGAGCTTCACCTAATAGAGCCGCGTAGTATTCGTTGCCCAATATTTGATTGAAAAAAATCTATTGAGGGATACTTCTCGTACAAGACCTCTGTTAGCTATTTTTGTTCCCAGTCGAGCTTTTACAATATTTACTGGTAGACTAGAATCTACTTCCTCTTGAACAAAAAAGGCATGTGTAGGGTTGCTTACTTCACTTCTACATATTTTAAGTCAGTCTAAATCAGTTTATGGTTTTAGAATTTGAATGATGCAGTGGCTGTGTTTTGTCGATAGGATTAGGCAGATGTTTACGATTTGTTATTCAATTTCTTACAGGGCTTGGTGCAGTTCAGTATAAGATATCAAGGTCAACATCAACAAGGCATAAAACGCAACCAACCACAGACACTCAAAATTCAATTGACACATAAAACAAAGTCACTTTCGAATACCAGTTACTTTGTATCTGTACTCGTTGACAGTTTTCCTGCTGTTCTCCACATACGAGTACATATGTATATGACCTTTTTTTTATCAACATGGTGATTTACATCCAAAACTAATCATCTTAAAGAAAAAAAAAAGGAAGAAAAGAAAGTGATGACTCCTTAGTGAAACAAATTTATCCTCAAATCTACTTGAAGACACTGAAGTATCACTTAGTTGCTCACACACAACTGGGGCAAAGTTTAAGAACGTAAACTCTTTATCGTCAAATTGCTTTTGTCATCACGACACTTAACTTACAGTTTAACTTTACGGTCAGTTAACTTTATTTGGCTGTAAGCTGAAGCTCTACAACACAAGTTCTGCTGGAGGCCATAACTCAAAGTTACTTTCCTCCTTAAAGTCGTAAGTGTTCAATAATAAAAACGAAAGAAAAGAAGAAAAAAAATGAAACTAACACTGTTCCGCATAAACTACGAGTATACTATATCTTAAATGACTACCAACCCTCAGTGCTATTATTTTTTTATTTTCTTAACGGCTCTTGTAAAAATGTTGCCCGATAAAAATGGAGACAGTCTTTCATGACAAACAAAATAACTTGTCCAAAACCATTCACAGACCAATAGCTCATCCCTTCCCTGCTACTGCTACTCAGCCAAACTAATCCACAAAAGATAATCACATGCAGTAGCCTTAGACACATACGAGTAAGATATTCCATTTACGAGTAAGTAGGGGTTGCCTATGGTACGAATAGCTCCAAAATCGTCTCAGATAGATATACGATTACGGATAGATGCACGTAATAATGTATTCATTGCTTCATTGGCATTATTTATGCAAGTCTTTATGTATAAGTAGTACGAGTAGCTGCAGCTCTTTGAGATGAACCAAGCGTAGCTGAGTTAAGGAGCCTTTACGTAAAAGAAGAATCGAAGAACCGACCTTTACCCGCGTCGTTTGCATATATTGAGTGCACTAGCAAGGATGACTGAAAGAAATGGCTTTTCTTTGGACACTGGATGAATAGGGAGGAGGATTAGCGGCAGCTCAAGGACGAGCCTGAGGATAAGTATCAGAAATGTTGGATTGGTGTTCAATAGGTTGGGGACTTCAAAGAGATTCGTCTTATTGCAGATGATACTTCACCTAAATCGAATTTTGTCAATGGTAGTGGATGATCTATGTATATCAGTACCCATTTTTCTGTTACGCCATCCATTTATACTTTAAAGATATATTTCTCGGAATTTTGTTTTTCATCTTTATTTTTTATTTCCTACTTCTAGGACAAGATAAATTTTCGCGTCCGTCATGCATGATATCGAATCAATTTATTAGAGTGACAATGTGAAGGGTGTACCTATTCTACTATTCTGTCGAGTCCTTGCTCCAGTATATGTTAAGGCATTTTTTTTCGGTACAATTGGCAATGTGCCAAGTAATAGATGTGTTTTTTTTTTGTGAGAAAAACAAGTGCCTCTTCTCGGAGTTTGTGGTGGTTTGTATGTGGATATCCAGGAATATTGCATTTTTCACTAGATGTCGTAGTAGAAAAATGGAAGAGAAGGATTAAAGGAACACTACAAAGGTAAACATAGAAAATATGGTTAAATCATGTATCGGAATAATAAGTTGCTGTCTAGAGTGTCTAGGGGTGGATGATTTAATAGAGAAATACGTAAGATAATCGATCCATATCAGCAAAAGGTCGCAAATAAACTTAATTCATTAAATTAAACTATGGCTACAAATACACGAAATCCTGTGTGTAGAAGTAGGTTAATTAAGTTTCTTATTCATTCTAACAATATTTAATTTAATTTAACTATAACAACTGGCCCTTAACAACTGCTCCCAACTTAACAATGATAAATTATTGCCTTTCAGCCTAAAAACTATGATACAACGAAGCTTGTCAAATAACAACTTAGATTCATTTACCCCTAAAACTGAACCAAGGCCGTAATCAGTTAGTCACGGAGGCACTCAGTCATGTTGACGAGCACGACCTCTTCGCAAAAATCCTTAACTAACCTTAACCGAACTTATAACTAGAAGTGTTTTGTTACCTAGGTAACGCATCGACTTAAGAAAACGTACAAATCATCTCCTCTTCATTTAGCTACCAAAATTCTTTTGACAGCGATTCAACCCATGTCCGCAATTGTAGGATTAAAATGGAACAGATTTAGAGCAGCACTACCCGCCGTTGAGGTAGATCATCGGGACAAAATCCCTACTCCTCACTTAACCTATGGAAACATGACTCCGAGAGCATAGAGCCAGATCAGAGCTCACTACCCTGGTATCTTTCATTAGGATAATAACCCCCTAAGATGCCTTTGAGTCATGTTAATCCGGAAATTGTAAATCCTATTCAACCCAGCCCCATTACAGGATAATAATTTTTGAGTTCCGATTCTGGTGTTCTCCACAATTGTGAATTGGTCCTTAGACTAATTTAATTTTAATTTTGATGGGGACGAAGGCCCCCATTTATTCGGCTTAATACAAGCTATACAATCTTAAAGTGCCTTAAATTAAACTTAAACTTCAACTTCAACTTAAACTTAAAACTAAGGTTGGTTGGATTGGAGCGGTGGCGGTGATCGGATTTGGGGCAGGGAGTGGTGTGAGTAAAGTCAAAGACGGTAAAGATTGAATTGATCTTTCGGAGCATACGGGAGATTGGTTCGTTCGCACCATATTGGAGGTGTGGTGAGTTGGTAGATAGAAGTGACGAGGAGTGTGTAGATTACGAGAGTTAGTGTTGATGAAAATAGAGTTGTGAACGGACGCGCATTCAACATGACCTGAAAGAATTCGATGGGTGAAGAGAAAGTCGGATGCATCTCTGCGTTTCTCATGGGTGTTAAGTTCAGTTAATAAGGTTGAGAAGGTTTTGATAGGGGAGCAGAATACAAAGAGTAAAACGAAGAAAACGGCGCCGGATGCCGCGCACGATGATATGAGGACCACATTTGACATTTCCGTACTCTAGGAGGGGGTGAACAAAGATAATATAGAGGGAACGGGTACCGTTTTACAAAATCTATTACAGATCTGGCTCATCCATATATAAACGGAAGTTGAGCTCCCTATCACACAAAATGCCGAGGTTGCAAAGAGATTGGACGGAGGAGATAGGTTGGTTGTGGAGAAATTAGAGTCAAGAAAGAAATTGGTGCCGCTTATGTGAAAATGTGATGGATTGACATTTGGCGATATTAAGTTCCAAACAATTTTTGAGGCACCAGATCGAACAACTATCAAGGTCTTGTTGAAAGAGCAAGGAATCATGGTGAAAAAGTTGGTATCATCGGCGTTAAAGGAGACAGACGATGTGTATGATGATCCTGTAGAGATAATTAATATAAAAGGAAGAGGACTGAGATGGCTGCTTTGTGGCTAATAATGGAGCCGAGTGAGCTGATCTAAAACGAGCACTGTAAAAACTGTTTTCCAGGTAATCGGATATCCATTTTAACAGTAGGGGTTCAAAGCCGATTGCAAACAATTTGAGTAGTATTAATCGATGAGAGATTTTATCGAAGGCCTTGCTAAAATCGGTTGCAACTACATCGACTTCGTTACCACGTTTCTACCCTTCAGAAAGTCATGTTGTCTAGGGGAAATAAGTGATTCGCATTGGAAGCTTAGAGCTTCATAAAGAATACTTTCGAAGAGTTTGGGTATAAGGGAGAGCTTAGTGATGGGACGATAGCTGGTTATTTCATTCTTTCATCATTTTTCGTGGATCGGAGTTATGAAGTAGGTTTTCCAGCCTGAGGAAAAGATAGACGAAAGAGATTAGAAAGGGCAAGGGATAGAAAGGAGGAACATTTTTCGAGAAATATGATGGGGAGGCTATCGGGGCCGGGTATTGATGCATTCATAAGTTGATGTAACTTATATTCGATAAAAGACGGTGTTTGAGACGTTAATTCGGTTCCGGTTAAATTTTGTGTTGAATGAAAACAGTTTATCAACTGCCTTTTGGAATGTTATAAAATTGATGGTGTTTGAAACCACTTTGGAATTCGGATGTATTCCGGAAGAGGTAGTTGCCGTTGGGTGTTTTGCCAGGCCTTTACCAAATCTGCAGGAATAGAACTGCCCCAGTTAAGACCTTGGCCACATAACTTCCCTTATAATGCAGGGAGATGTCCATGGAAACCATGGTAAGTGTTATCACTTACAATAAATATTGTAATACCTTTATCAATTATGGCGCCATTACAAAAATTAATTTTTATTTAAAAGATGAAAAAACTATCGTTTTTGGTGCCTATAGGCTGCATGATAGTAATAGAGATGTTTTCCTTGATGAACTTAATGAATTACTCGTGAAGGTAAAATCCAAAAACTTAATTTTCCTGGCTGATATCAATATTAATCTCCTCTCTAAGACTAATTTTGTGAATAGTTACCTAATGTTACTGGCTGCTAATGGTTTGGATTGTTGTATTGATAAGCCAACGCGCATATGTGATACCTCTAGTACATGCATTGACCGTATCTTTTCTAGAAGTGGTAGATCTCGTAGTTGTGGTCTTGTGAGCTCTTTAGCTGATTTCGGTATCACTGATCATTGCATCAGAAGTCTTCACTATTTAGACATCATTAATGAAAGCAATAAATCAATCACTAGCAAACATTTTAAGAAAATTGATTTTGTTAGGCTCAACTTCCTTCTTCGCCTTGAATATTGGCTTGATGTCTATAAGGAAAATTATCCTTCTATAGCTCTTGATAACTTTATACACAAATTAGGCATTTTGCTTGACTTTTTTACTCTTAATTTAAATAATACTGATCGCAAATCTAGACTATTAAAAGAGTGCATTCAAAACTTCTTTCAAAAGGTTATGTAAAGAAATCTCTGCTGAAGTAAAGACATCTAAGGAAAATTTTTATTTGTCTGAACTCGAAAAAAACCAAAGAAATGTAAACGGGGAATGGAGCGTTATCAACAAAATTTTAAATCTTAATGACAGTTTCGGATCCGACTGAAGTTGCTAATTACTTCAATGAGTTTTTTGTTTCCACAGCTAATAATTTAGTTACTGAAGTATTCGATAACAACAATCCTACTATTGCTGACGAATGACTAGTAAGTGATACCTTTTTTAGTGAAAGCTGTTGTATTAATCCCATTCCTTCAAGTGAATTATATGAAATTACTAATTCATTAAAAGACTCCAACACTGCTATAGCGGATGGTTGCTCTAATGTTATTCTAAAAAAGATAGCATTCAATATTGTGGATGTGCTAGTCCACATTTTTAACAAAAGCCTTTTCGGAGGAGTTTTTTCTGATGCACTTAAAATTGCTAAAGTTATTCCGCTCCATAAAAAATCCAACCCTTATTGTATTAATAACTATAGACCAATATCTCTTTTGCCCGTTTGCTCCAAGATGAAAAAGCCATGAAAAGAGGAATTCTAGATTTTTTAAACAAACAACGATTTGTTAGTGTTTGTCAGTTTATATTTCGAGCTGGCAGATCTACTGAAGACGCACTTTTAAAGTAATGTAGTGTGGTTTATGATGGTCGTTGATTGTTGATCTAACTAAATCATTTGATTTGGTATATCATCACATTCTTTTCAGTAAGCTTTATAGAGAAGGATTTCGTGGATTTTTGTATTCTTGATTAGCCTCTTATTTATCTGATAGAAATCAGCATGTTATAACTAAACTAAAATATAGTGTGTTGCGTAACTTAAAGGCAGGTGTACCACAAGGCTCAGTCCTTGGACCATTACTTTTTTTAATTTTTGTTAACTCCATCTTTTTCCAGAAGTTTGAAGGTTACTCGACAGCTTTTTCTGATGACATATCCTTTTCATACGCAAGTAAATCTCCACTTAACTTAATAGTTGACATTAACTTTGACTTGGATCTTTTAAGACGCTGGTTTGCCCAGGATCGTATGATTTTGAATAATAAGACTGAGGTGATCTTGGATAGCAAATTAAATTGGTTCGATCATACTAATGCTCTGAACAAATATTTGCTATGTTGCTCCAGATAATTTTATAATCTCAGTTCATATTATTCAAAAAAATTACTAGTTATGATCTATTATGGTATTGTGCATTCTAAGATTCAGTATGGTATCACTTGTTGGGGTGGAACTCATGCTAACAAAATTAACCCTCTTAAACATGTTATACGTATTATATGTATGAAAAATCGATTCCATAAAAGCTTTATTTTACTTCAAGAACTGAAAATTTTCCCCTTAAGGCATCTCTACTACTATAAAGTGCTAAAACTTTGTTTTATTAGAAGTGACTATTTTTAAGTTAGAAGAAATTCTATTCATAACTTGGGAATTCGTTCAAATAACTCTACTGATGTACCATCACACAATAAAATGCATTTTAAAATATTTTACTTGATAGTAGCTCCGACAATCTTTAACAAGCTACCTGATTTCTTCCGACGTATAGGTAAAGTAAAAACATGGCTCTTTGAATTTAACCACCATCAGATTGAACTCTTGAACATCTATGTTTAAAATAAAAACAATCCTTTTTCTTTCCCCCAACGCTCATTTTAGAATGATTCGGGGAGAGATGTATGTGGACGATCTCATCTCTGGTGCAGACACGGTATCTGAAGCTGAAAGAAAAATGAAGGAGGTTAAGACAGTCTTGGAGGCGTGTGGTTTCAGTTTACGGAAATGAACGTCCAACACAGAGGAGCTGCTCAGGAAGGTTCCAGAACAAGACCGTGAGTTGACATTTTCTCTACCCTCCGAGGATTCTGACACAGTAAAAACACTCGGTATTCAATGGCTCCCCACTGCCGACCACTTTTCCTTCTGCTGCAATCCACCAAGTAATTCCCAACCAACGAAGAGGTTCGTGCTTTCGACGATTGCACAATTATTTGACCCCATGGGATGGATTTCGCCTTGTATCCCTAAGACGAAACATGTCATGCAGCTGCTCTGGATCCGCAAAAAATCGTGGGATGAACCCTTTGAGGACGATATCCTGCAAGAATGGAACTCCTTCTATGCGGAATTAAGAGTCATCAACGAAATACGGCTGCCAAGGTGGGTTCAGACAGCCGGTAGGTCAAACCGCGTCGAAGTGCACGGATTTAGCGAAGCATCAGAAAAGGCATATGGAGCAGCAGTCTATCTGCGGGTCGAGGACGAGATGGGTAAGATTCACACACGCCTTCTCATCGCCAAATCAAGGGTCGCACCTGTAGTACCAGTAAGTCTTCCCCGGTTAGAACTATGTGGTTCAGTTATGCTCGCTAAATTACTCCACTATGTCACACACATCATCGAGCAGAAGGATATAAGGTTATATGCCTAGACGAATTCCACTATTGAGCTATGCTGGATACTCGCACCACCACCAAGATGGGAGACTTTCATACGGAACAGGGTAGGATATGAACATATGGAAGCACATCCCATCACAGCACAACCCAGCGGATTTAGCATCCAGAGGTGTGCTTCCTTCAACGCTATTACGGTTTAGACTATGGTGGAATGGACCAGTGTTTTTGCAATCCGTGTGGGACTACGAGCTTCCGCCACAACCGTCCGATCTCACCACCGATGAGGAAAGGAAGAAAACGTTACTGGGGCATCGAACAGCCCTCGCAGAAGAACCGATAAACCAACTGCTACATCGTTCGTCGAACATCAGACGACTCATCAGGATAGTCGGTTATTGTAGACGATTTGCCAACAACTCAAGGGAACAACGCTCTAGAAGGGCTTTTGGATCCCTTTGCACAACGGAACTCGACGCTGCATCGAAAACCATTATTCGATGTGCCCAGCAGGAGATGTTTCCGGAAGGGATCTCTAAGTCCAGAGGTATGGGGCCTTTGAATCCATTTGTGGACGAAGCAGGCATTATTAGAGTGGGTGGAAGACTACAGCATGCTGATCTGCCATACGATCAACGAGATCCCATCATCTTAGATACGAAACACCATCTTACGACGCTCATCATCCGAGATGCACATCAGAGGACGTTTCTCGGAGGAATCTAGCAGATGATGAGCCACTTACGTACAAGGTACTGGATATTTGCAACGAAAAGAGCTGTTAAAAAATACCTCCATAGCAACAGACGGTGCTGTTTTAGGTTCCGAAGCAAGACAGCCCACCAACTGATGGGGGTATTACCCGCACCCAGGGTCAAGGTATCAAGGCCTTTTTTGCACGCGGGTGTAGATTATATGGGTTATGCTATAAGGGTTATTTGGCAATATTTGTCTGTGTAGCCACCAAGGCCATACATTTAGAAGCCGTAAGTGATCTGACTACCCAAGCCTTTTTAGCTGCCTTTCGACGATTTGCCGGACGGAGAGGAATCTGCAGCCAAGTCTATAGTGACTGCGGCTCAAATTTTGTGGGAGCTGAAGCGGAACTGCTTCGCCTCATGAAGGACGCTGCGCATGATTGGAAGAATGTAGCGGATGTTTTAGCTTCAGAAGGCACGAAGTGGAATTTCGTTCCTCCCGCTTCTCCCCACTTCGGAGGCTTATGGGAAGCGGGAGTGAAGAGTGTAAAGCATCACTTCAGAAGGATTGTTGGGAACGGAACTCTCACACACGCGGAGCTTGCCACGCTTATAACCCAAATTGAAGCATGTCTCAATTCGAGAACCCTTTGTCCTTTATCAGAGGATCCCGACGATTTCCAACCGCTAACTCCAGCACACTTCTTAATCGGAGAAGCAATGTTCACCGTACCAGAACCAGACCTTACTATCGGCAAACAAGGGTGCATCGACCGATGGAAAGCAGTCCAGAATCATCTGCAAGTATTTTGGAAGAAATGGCAGCAGGAGTATCTAACACGTCTGCAACAGCGACCGAAATGGCTGAAACCACAACCACAGCTAAAGGTAGGAGATTTGGTTTTACTAAAAGATGAATGCTTACCACCTGCTAGATGGAATCTAGGTCGAATTTTGGAGACCTACCCCGGAAGCGATAACATAACCCGAGTAGTCAAGATAAAAACACAGCAAGGAGAATTCAAACGTCCCATCACTAAACTTTGTCCATTGCCCATGAACGAACATCATATGGAAGCCGAAACATCCTAACCGTACGGTAACAATAAAAGTCCGCACTACACACACAACCCTTATTCAAACACAAAACATCGACAAACTCATTCAAAACGCATATTCAATAAATTGAATCATTCATCAAAAAAAAAAAAAATTAATTAATAAAAAAGTACACTTAATTATTAGTAAAATTATCCAATTATAAAAAAAAAAATAAATAAATAAAATAAAATTAAATATACATGTGTATCTATATACATAATGTAGGTATACATACATTTATCGAATGCTAAAAATAATAATTAAATAAGGAAAGCAAAAGTGCCACACTAAAGCGCCTAAAATTATTCTTTCTAAACACACTTTCACTACACACGCACTGAACTTAAACTTAGTTCTTTCACACACGCATTCAAGTGTGACATGCACTCAAAGAAATCAATTGCACACGCACTCAGTGATCAAATCAAGTTCTGTTTCACACACAGCACGGTGATTCAAACACACTTTTCGTACGCCAGTCCCGAAATCGAAACTACGCACATACCCGCTCACACACACACAAAAAAAATACATATTTATATGCACATGAATGCATGCAAAATTAAAGGAATCACACTAATGAATTTAAATAAAATACAAAATAATCAAGAAATACTACTCACCTGGATTAATAAACGCAAAAAAAAAAATACAATGCAAAAAAAAAACTACAAAATATGTAAATCAGAACTAAACCACACGACTAAGACCCGCATAAATTCGAAAACGCCGAAACCTTTCACTCGAAGTCATGATCAACGAACTGCAGCCAGCAAAAGAGAAGAAAGGAAATCCGAGAACACGCACCTTTGAAAAACGGAATTATGCGTAGCACCTTGGCTGCGTACATTGTTTAGTCTAATACTCGAGCTTTCTTGTTTTGTTGTTTTACTCAATGCTCGCTTGAAAACGAACTTCCTTCTCTAAGATTCTCGCCCGTTCTTGTTTTGTTGTTGTACATCAATCAAAAGGGCTAAGCGAACTAAATACTAATTAATGCTGAGAAAATTTTATGCCGAAGATGAGCAAAACAATTTGCGAACTTTGTTCACCGGGGGGGAGAATGTTTGGGTCATAGTGACGTCACCACGAAATCGACCAGTCAAGAAGTCATATCTTGATCAACAACGCCCCCGCAACGTAATGCATTAAATGTCAAATTCACTTCAAATATATGAAAAAAAAATGTACATAAGAGGCGGTTTAAAGTTCCAATAAATGATTTTCTATTATAAGGTTGAATAAAGCGGGTTTTTCTTACAAAACGTTTTAATTACAGTTAGAGTATTTTTTCACACTCCATCTGGCCAGCCCCCCTTTTTTTTGAGACAAGCGTCCAACATTGGTCCTTCGAGCCGGAATAACACTGACATGTAGATTTGGCTGTTGTAGAGTTTCAAGCACAAAGTAAAAGGGTATCCCAACCCCATAGGCGCGCGTAAATTATATAAAAAAAACAACGAGATTTCATACATAGAAATTTTTATACATAGATCGTATTAATACAATACATAAAGTGTTTAATAGTCTTTTAGTAAATTTGGAAAACTATAGTACAAATGAGAATATTGTTACTCTTTAATATAATATATCATGTTTTCAAGCAATGCTATGCCATAATGGTTTCTTCCTATTTGTAAATTTTCCAAATCTCCTATCAAGTACTTTTTTGACCTGAAATGGTCCTTTGTACTACGATAAAACTCTCTTATTCACACCCGATACGTTAACAACGTTTTTGATCTACATATACTTGATCTCCAACTTCGTACTTGTTAGGGTTTTTGTGACGTATATCGAAATAAGATTTATTTGCGAACTATGTTTTTGCACGCTCTAGAAAATTCTTCTGAGGTATAACAAGTACCTTTATCAGAAATTACTCGAGTTGGTTTACTATAGACTGCAAAATATAATTTTAAACACTTAGTGGCTTCACCCGTACTCGTGGTTTTTACTGGATATAATTTAGTAAATTTTGAAAACCCGTCTACAACTATTTGTCACCGAAGACGGTAACGGACCGTTTCAAACGGTTTGTTAACTTTGGGGATACTGTGCAGAATCCACTCTTCTTTCCGGATGGAACTGGAAAATGCAAACATTTGAGACAGCACTCGATTATGTCTTTATTTTAAATTTCATTTGAGGAAATCAATAAGTTTTTCTCAGGAATTCATAACATTTGTCCAACCTCGCATAGCATAATGCATCATGGTGAGTTTGTATAACATTTCGTTCTGCAACATGGAACGTAAAAAAATATGTTTTTCTTTAACTTAAGATAGACAACTCAATTCATCGTTTTATTGTTGGATTCCTTTGATGGGATGCTGCCAGGACACGTTGAAATGAGTCTGATTCTATGACCAAAATATTGTGACGCCTACTTAGAGCATCAACGTGGTTCATCCGCTTGCTATCACGGTGCTCGATTGAATAATCAAAATCGTGAAGCTCTAAGGCAAAGCGCGAAATCCTTGGATTCAACAATTTTTTGTTTAACGTTAAAGTTAATAACATGCAGTCCATAATAATTTTGAACTTAATGCAGGTCAAGTAGATCCGAAATTTTCGAAGCGCATAAATAATTGCTAGTGTTTCTAGCTCGTAAGAGTGATATTTTGATTCGGTTTCCTTAGCGCGTTTGGAAAAAAAAGATAGGGTGAAACTTTTTATTCTCTTGCTGTTGCAACAATACTGCCCCAAGCCTAAGCGCTTCGATTCCTTACTTCGTATCCAAGATAATTTATATTTTAAGACATAAAAAGACATTTGTCAAATGTGAGTATCTCCTCACAACATCAAAGACTTTAGCTAATATTTTAAAATGTCCATCTTTTTCATTTGTGGCCATTAATAAATCATCTATATAATCATTAATTTTCCTGATCTTATAAGTTTGTCGAAAATAGTATTGATATACCTTTGGAAAACCGCGGGCGCGTTTTTCAATCCAAAGGGCATACGCAAGAATTCAAACTGGCCCAATGGTGTCACAAAAGACGTACATATATTTAATTGAATTTTCCCCCATTTTTAAGTGGTAGAATCCTGTTTTCAAATCTAATAAGGAGAAAGTTACGGAAAGAGTTACGGCCAACTCCCCCAGTTGAAATACACGGCTTCCAAAAGCTCGACCATACTAAAGGAATCAGGCCTATGAATGCATATAATACAGATGTACGAACTATCAAATTTGACGAAGTATAGTGACATCATGTGCACTTTGATAAGAATTTCTCCACATCATTTCCTTGCAGACATGACTGGTTAACTAACACTATCACTATTATTTGAATCAGACAGTTCCAAAATGGAGAAACGTACTGGAGTGAGATGTTACACATCCTTCAAGATTCCGGACTAATGTGGCATTTCGTAATCTGCACAGGCTGTACTACTCTTGGAACTTGACACCTCAGGGATCTCTATCTTTGTGGACAGTCAAACAGCCATAGAAATGTTGCCAAGTGAAACCTCCATATTATTAGAGGTACAAAAATGTCGTCAAACTTTAAGTAGAGTTTGCAAATCTCACTGAGCGGATATTTTCTGGGTACCAGCACAAAAGTGAAAGGGAATGAGAAAGCGGATAAGCTAGCAATAGAGGGTGCACCTCTGCACAGGATTAACACACACAACAACATAAATATACCAATTGAAACCCTG
The DNA here is from genome assembly GCA_949129095.1 of Volucella bombylans. NCBI lineage: Eukaryota > Metazoa > Arthropoda > Insecta > Diptera > Syrphidae > Volucella > Volucella bombylans. The sequence continues at coordinate 162,802,522 of OX422141.1, read as the reverse complement.
AAACGTAAAATCGAACTTATGGCCATAGAGCAAACAGAGCATCTACTTCCAGGAGTGACTGTGTTATCTAACGCTCCCTTTGGTCGGAGAACGTGTACCCTCCTCGGGCTCTACAAAGAACACATCCGTATCGCAACACGTGTCCTAGCTGGCCACCTCCTCATAGGCAGGATTGCCAGCAGAATAGGAGCCTCTTCTGAAGATTATTGCAGAAGCTGTAGGAACAAAGATGAAATAAAGGCAATCACACACTTGCTGTGCGACTGCCCTAACCTCCAAGTATGCAGTGACACACACCTGGCGTACAGACTTTTTGGAGAACATTCTGGATTTTCTTTTTGTGTGGTACCCCATATTTTTTGCTTCCATAATATAATTTTCTTGAAGTTGAGGATCTACTTTGATTGGACTCTATACACTAAAAGAAACAGAAATAAGAAGCATATGCTAAAAACGCCTATAACCTAAACAAGGCATTATAAAACTACCATATTATAGCTACCATATTAAGGTTTTAAGGAACTAGGTTAGGCTATAACACCTGAACATCAAAAATCCTAGTGACTGTTTCAAAAAGTTTAATTTATGCATTGAATAAAAAGGTGCTGGCGCAAAATTTAACTTGGTAAGAACAAATTGAAAGATACATACTTACGTAGACTTTGCTTAACCACAAGTTGAAGTAAATCAATCAATAAGCATCCACCCTTCCCATGTTCAGAAGGAATGTCAATGAGCGAACAAATGTTCGGTTTTCCAAAATCATGCTGACGAAGAAGTTCAACTTCATAGGCTTTTCTTCTGATACTGAATTTAAAAATTAAAATATGTTTAAAATATCCACAAAGTGCTCATACTTGTGGTAAAACTAATTCCATCTCAGCTGGATGGGAAAGAATTTCTAATTTCCATTAAAAATTTGCTTTCGCTTATTTCTTCTACATTTTACAATGCGGTTCACTGATTTGTAATTAAAATGAGCAACCGAAATAAGAAGCACAATACCGCCAAGTCATTTGTAGAAAACTATGAATCAACTCTGTACCGAGACAACAATCGGAAGGCAATGATAGCAAGGATAATAATAACATCTATAGTTTTACCATCATAGCTCTCAGTAGATGTCTGAAGAGCTTCTAATCTTGTGGATGTATATGGATTCAAGTTACGGCTAAAAACGAATAGAACAAAATTAACGAATTTCCGGGATGTACGCTACGAATACTCCTATAATTCCTGTTCATATTTGTTGCCGTAACTATGTATGTATATGGTAGCATCCTTGTAGCCGCGTGCAGACAAAGTTTCTCAACTCCTTTCAAGTTTTTGGCTAAGTTTCAATGAGATATTATTATTAAATACTCGTATTCTCTCTCTCTCTCTCTCTCTCTCTCTCTCTCGGACATCGCTGAATTCAAAGATGAGTTGCTCTAACATGGAACGAATAGCACATGAATAGGAAAAGCTCCTGCGATGTATCAACCTCTTAAACTGAAATTGAGTAAACACAAAATTTAGCAGCAACTGATTGTTTATTTTTAACCCCGAGTTCTAAAGATCGTCTTCTTCTTAAGCCAAATAACAAGAATTCAGGAAGTGTTAAGACTGTGGCAGGCCATGGTCCTATCACCTCCTCCACCCCTAGCAGCAGCAAGTTTGTGGCAGGCCACGGACTTGTTGCTGCTACCAAAACTCCTCCCTCCAAAGAGGAATCTGGAGCTCAGCCGCATCGGCAAGCTCCATCTAAGGCGCTTTACATAAGACGCCGAAATGCTTCACGCATCATCAAAACCTTCGGATCCATTCCGGAGGTGGAGAGAAGTGCGGAAATAAAGAGCAAGGTTGAGTGGGCTAAAAACATCCTAAAAGACGGATTTCCCACTGCTTCCACTGCTCACAAAACGTCAAAAGACTCCTCTAAGCGTCAGAGATCGTTGGAGGAAACCGTACCGGTTTCCAAGAGGCCCAAAACACACAGTTCCACAACCCCTGGGCCATCCAACAGCAGATTTCTGAGGTCTTATAATGAAGTCCTAAAGGACGCATTGGTGATCGCGGTGATCGACAGAAGCGATACCGACGGTTCCATTACACCGGAACGGTGGCAATTGGTCAAGTTGAAGCTCTCGAGCAACTTCTTGGCCATCATGCGGGAGAACCCAGGACCACCTCCTATCACAAGCGACGCTGGCTGGCACCAAGGCCATGTCAAGCTCATCGCTTGCTCCAACCAGAGATCTCTCGATCTCTTCACCAAGGCCATCGATGGTTTAGGAGAGGTTTGGCCAGGTGCAAAACTCGAGGTCGTATCTAAGGAAGACATTCCTAGTAGACCTCGAACTCGTACCTGGATTCCAGCCGAACCCTCCTCTCCAGAAAGTATCCTGGAAATCATCCGGCTCAGCAACCCGACTCTTCCGACTCATGACTGGAAAGTCGCGAAACTGGAGGAACTAAGGGGTTCTTATAGATGCGCGTTAATTGTGATCAATAAGGAATCCCTTAATCCTCTGGCGCAGACGAAAGGCATGATTCGGTTCGGATTCGAGTCCATTCACTTAAGGGTGTACAAAAAGGATGAGCTGGATGCTGATAAGCAACCTCCTCCTCCTTTAACACCTGACATCACAACCTTGGATCTTGGAGCGTCGATATCCTTTCCAGAATTGGATAGCGACGACTCCAATCTGTCCGAGGTGACTACCAAGCCGTCGGTCTCCTCTTCTGACACATTGTCGGAAATGGAAACCGATGACGAAGCAATTAGAGGTTCTACACGATCAGAGATAGAAGATGAGCTCTTGGGCACATCTTCAGAATCGGAGGACCTCAACAACACCGTGGTGGAGGCGACTCTGGAAGACTATAGCAATGATACGGTTTCTCCAGATTAATCTCCACCACTCAAAAAAGGCTTCGGCCGCACTCATTCTGCGTCTTTCCAAAAGCGCAGAAGACATAATTCTAATCCAGGAACCATGGATTGCAGATGGCGTGGTTCGTGGACTTAGGACACCCTCATACGTTCCGCTCTATACAAGAGACAAAGGTAAGATTAGAACTTGTATATTAGTGAAACGTAGCCTTAATGTATTTCTACTTCTCAACCTCAGTGACCCCGACCTAACCGTTGCCAGATTAGAGACTGCCAAAGGCTCTTACTGGCTGGCATCGGCTTGGTCACTTGGCCACGACCAAGTGGGCCCTCTCCCTGGTGATAACCTAGAAAGGGTGGTACTGGAAGCGGGAAGGCAAAAAACTGGCCTCATAATCGGATGCGACGCTAACGCACATCATACGGTATGGGGCAGTACCGACATCAATGATAGAGGTGAGTCACTTTTAGACTATATTTTAAGTACTAACCTCTTAATTTGCAATATTGGCAATGAGCCCACTTTCATAACAAAAAACCGACAAGAAGTATTAGATATTACTCTTGTCTCCGACAGCATCATCCAAAGGCTAACAAACTGGATGGTATCGTCTGAACACTCCTTTTCAGACCATAGATACATCCAATTCAGTCTGAGTGATGCTCCCCCCAGCCAACCAGCTTTCCGGAACTACCGGAAAACTGATTGGACAAAATATAGAGGAATACTGTCGGAAACGATATCTTCTAAACTATCAAGTCCCCCGCGTGACACCAATGAGCTCGACATGAAAGTCAGGGAATTTACTCTGACTCTCAATAAGGCTATGGCCTGGCCGCTTCCTGCCCTCTTATTCAACCAAGAGGCAAGAAAAAGCCACATTGGTGGACATCGGTACTAGGACTGCTCAGAAACACCTGCAGAAAACTTTTCAACGCAGCAAAAAGCACAAGAAAAGTGACCGACTGGGACTCATATAAAGAATCCCTCAAATTATACAAAAAAGAACTGAGAAAGGCAAAGCGACAATCCTGGAGGTCATTCTGCGACAAAATCACAGAAACCTCTGAGGCTTCGCGGCTAAGAAAAATCCTCTCCACAAATCCTATGATGCCCAGCTGTTTGAAAAAAACCGATGGCTCTTGGACAACCTCAAGTGATGAATCACTCAACCTGCTTCTGGACACCCACTTTTCAGGTAGCTCCCAACTCGCGGCCAGTAGCAGCCCAAACAAGCCTACTGCAACCGTGACCAAAATTCATAGTCTGATTACGAGAGACAAACTACTCTGGGCGCTGCATAGCTTCAAACCATACAAGTCTGCTGGTCCAGACGGTATTATACCTGCCGAGCTACAGAGATCCTCAGATATTATTCTACCAGTGTTGGAAAATATTATGAGGAGCTGTGTAGAACTTATCCACATTCCACTGTTATGGAGAGAAGTCAATGTAGTATTCATTCCCAAAGCTGGAAAATGTTCTCATGTGGTCCCAAAGGACCTCAGACCTATAAGTCTATCATCATTCCTTCTGAAAACTTTAGAACGACTGATTGATATCCATATTCGAGCTAAAGTTGATCCAAGACTTCTGTCTACGGCTCAACATGCCTACTGTAAAGGAAAGTCGGTGGAAACGGCTTTGCACTCTCTGACTAGCCACATCGAACGATCCCTACAATATAAGGAGTACACAATGGTTGCTTTCCTAGACATAGAGGGCGCCTTTAACAACGTCAACACATCCGCAATCACGACTGCGCTGTCAACTCTGCAGGTAGACGGCTCACTTGGGGAGCTGATTAATCTAATACTAACAAGCAGGATAATCAACTCCAAACTGGGTGAGACTTCTGCTAAAAGATGTCAGTAGGGGTACGCCGCAAGGCGGTGTCCTCTCCCCCCTTCTCTGGAACTTAGTGGTTAACGAACTACAGATATACCTGGAAGCGGGTGGTAGCAGAGTGGTTGCCTATGCGGATGACGTTGCCTAGCCGTCTCAGGAAAACATTTAAATACTATTAAAGAACTCCTCCAAGTAAATCTTAACAGATTAACCTGCTGGGCAGATCGCTGTGGATTGGGAATAAACCCCCATAAAACTGATCTTGTCCTCTTTTCTAGGAAATATAAAATTCCAATCATAGACCCTCCTTCAATAAACGGTACCAGTTTAGCTTTCTCCGATACAGCAAAATATCTGGGTCTCATTTTTGACAGGAAACTAAACTGGAAACCTAACATTCAAGAAAGAGTCAATAAAGCTACAATAGCTTTATTCTCTTGCAAGAAAGCCATTGGGAACAAATGGGGCCTTCAACCTCGCATAACCCACTGGCTATACATCTCGGTCATAAGACCGATACTTACTTACGGGGTGGTTGTCTGGTGGACGGCCTTGGAAAATGCAGTCAACCGCATTAAATTAAGCAGAGTACAAAGAACAGCATGTCTATGCACAAGCGGAGCCTTACGGTCTACCCCCTCTGCGGCATTAGATATTCTGCTTCACTTGACACCCCTCGACATTGTTAGCAAGCAAGTAGCTGCGACTGCAGCTATTTGCCTTAAAGCGACTAAACAGTGGACAAATAATTCATTTGGCCACGCCAACATTCTTAATACATTAGGAATCCTCACAGAGAACACCGATTACACCATACCTGAACTTTGGTTTGACAAAAACTTCCATGTAAGCTTCCCCTCTAGATCATTCTGGGAGGAGGTTGCTTTCATGGAGGACAAGTCAATCCATCTCTACACAGATGGATCTAAAACCGACAGCGGAGTTGGTGGCGGTGTTTTCTCAGATAAGCTAAATCTAAGCCTCTCTTTCCGCCTTCCAAATCACTGTAGCGTGTTCCAGGCGGAAATTTTGGCGATTAAAGAAGCTCTGTCCTGGCTGAAGAAAAACGTGATATCTGCAAAGGATATCCGCATATTTTCGGATAGTCAGGCCGCCATCAAGTCCCTGGACTCGGTCTCATTGTGTTCTAAAACTGCCCTTGAATGCCGATCATCTCTCATGGAGATGGCAGAGCAGTTCAACATTCACCTCTGTTGGGTGCCGGGCCACAGAGACATTCCAGGGAACTGCAGAGCCGATGAACTCGCCAAAATTGGAACCACTCTACCTATCCTACCAGACAAAGGTAGTATAGGTATACCAATCGCTACGTGCAAACTAACACTAAAGCTAGATGCCAATAAAAGAACGGATCTTAGGTGGACTGCTGGACAAACATGTCTAGCGACCAAACAGATCTGTCCAAGGCTGGATCTGAGTCGATCTAAGTGTCTGATCCTTTTAGATAGGAAACATCTCAGCGCCATAATAGGTGTCATTACCGGACACTGCCTCATAGGCAAGCACGCAAGAAGGCTTGGCGCTTTTACTAACGATTTCTGTAGAAGCTGCATGGACGAGGAAGAGGAGGAGACAATCCCCCACTTACTCTGCACATGCCCAGCTCTCTCTCAGAGAAGGAAGCTTCACCTAGGAGCTTTCTTCTACAACGACCTAAACGATCTAGAAAAAATAGACGTTAACAGTCTCCTACGCTTTATTAAAAGCTCAAACTGGTTCCAGTAGTAAGAAGATCATAGATCCACGTGGCATCACAATGGGCCAATAGGCCTAAGTGGGTTGGTATTTCCAACAGCCACTCTTACCTAACCTAACCTAATCTAGCTGCACTTGAAGGATCCAAATTCAAGCCGAAAATTGTTTAGTAGAGGATTCGATGAAATTGAAAGAAGTGAAAAGCAAATAAATACAGATGAATAGATTGTACCTACTATTATGCACTCTGATAAGGATACGGATGCGGATACATTGTGGCACATGAAATTGTGTCCTTTTCCTGTAAAGGCTTTTTCTTTTTAATATTTTTTGGCAAGCGCTAGGTTGAATGGTCCACTTATTTTTGCTTGGCAAATTGATTTGATGACTTCCGACTGTGAACATGCCAAACTTATTAAGAAACACTACTCATAAAATCCTTTTTGACATTATTTTAGCAAGAAAGATACAGAGAATATTCAGTTCAACGACACTGCTATGCTAAAACCTCTGAAGTGAAATAGGTTTCAGAAATTGGGGTTTCCCATTCAATCTGATAAAAGGGGCATTCCACGATAAATCGCCGAAGCTATATGGAGAGCTGTAACAACACCACTCCGATTTGGCTGAAAAGTGATAGAAACACTCATTGGGTTGGTACGAATCATAAGCCAAAAAAAGTTTTGCAGAATTCGATATAGTTTACGTGTAACGGAACTTCAAAAATTGGCAAAAAATCACAATTTATGCTTTCTTTTATATTTAAAAAAATCATAACTTTGGCTCTGCTCATCAGAATTTGATAAAATATACATTGTTGAATTCAGGAAAAGGTGAACTTTCAAAGATTTGGAATAATTTTTATTTTCAAGGGCGAAGGATATTCCAGACTATCCTTTTTACATATATCCTTGAATAACTCAAAAAATAGTATTTTGTTTTGTTTTTTAGTTTTTTATATATTATAGAGAGATTCGTCCTCTATTTCCATTTCAAATTTCTAGCTGGGATTTCTATGGGTTCGGCCAAAATAATGCTTTATAGGCGGCTAAATTAAAAAACTAAATATTTATTACGTTACTCCTCTTATCATCCTCACATATAACCCGAGTTTTTAGAAAAAAAACGTCACTATGCTTGTTTTATTTCTTCAATGACTAGTAACTGCACACTTCCCGTTTTTGGGGATTTTAGAAGTTAGGCTTAATTTATTTGCACTCACTTGATGCCAATCTGTCGTGAGCTCTGGATTTATTTTAGAATGTATCGTAATAAGAGTTGTAAGTAATATAAATTCATCATGAGTGCTTTAGTGTGGAAAACGTGCTGCAATCCTCTGGATTTACCACCTCATCAACCCAGTACTCGTGATTTGCGGCCTGTACGACCATGGATGGTTACGATGCAACCAAAATTGAACACAAAGTTGGTAATTTGCTCTACGTGTGGGAAAAAATTGAGTCAGATCCGAAATTCTGATACAACGCCATCATTGCTAGAGGTTGAAGATCAAATTGAAGTTGATTTCGATAAAGACATTGCATTCAATTTGATTAATGAATGCTGTTTCGCGTAGAAACGAGCAAACCTCGCGTGGACCTTCCTTAAATGAGATTTAAGTAAAGACCCCAAAGGCAACCGGCGCCACTGGATCTAGTCAGCTGTTTTAATAAAAAAGGAAAACACGAACTACTTCACTTGTTATGTACGTATATTTATTTTGACCTTTCTTTTCGGTGGTCTACTGGGGAGTGTCACAATTTTTTTTCTTCATCTCTCAAGAAAACTATCGATGGCATGGCCTTGAAAGTGCATCTCGGTCATTGCTTCTTAATTCCGCAGTTGATGCAGTTTAGGAAACAGCTTGAGCATGAACGGCGTTCTCCCAGCTTATTATGTAACCGGTCCGCCGGTCATTGACTTCAGAGTTAATTTCCCCAATCGGCGATTAATCGACTGTGCATATCAAAGCAACTATTGATATTCCCTTTCGCTTTCTTTCTTTCCTCTTTTCTTGTGTTCTTCCTTTGAAGTGGGAGGGGCCATAGACAAAACATAGAATTTTGCCTATGCAGCTTTTGCGAGTTGCTTCACGCATTGATCTCCACTATCATTATTGCCAAAATTGGTTCAATTGCCGACGGCATTTTATTGACGGAGATATCCCGGCAATTGATTGATAATTTTGTTTAGATGTCATGTTGCGTTGCAACATCCTGCCGGGCCACAGAATGGATATCAAGGGCGTTGTGATCCATGAGTAATGTTGGTGCTGCCTTTTGTTGGATGTCTTCTTCCCATAAAGGTTATGTTGCGAGATGAATGCTTCTGATCGACTTGTAGAAATTTTGATCGATTGGTACATGAAAAGAGAACATTTGGTGAGTGGCGTGTGGCTATAATGTGTTTTATTATAATATAATTCAGTTTTATTTAATTAATTTTAAGTTATTCATTTTAATTCATAAGGTTAGTGGTTTATTCTACCATTGGGAGAGGGCAAAGTTTGGCAACAGGGCGCTTTAATATTGTTGTTGCCGTCTTAATTGTGACAACGCGAACCCTTTTGTCAGCTCCAGGATGCATTTCTATAACTCTACCAAGCCGCCAAAGCGTAGGTGGCGATTGCTCATCAGGCAAGAGTACTAAACTGCCTGTTTTCAGGTTCATATTTGAACATAACCATTTTGGGCGCTGTTGGAGGCGGGCAAGGTATTCAAGTTTCCATTTCTTCCAGAAGTCCTGCTGTATTTTTTGCATGAGCTGCCATCTATCCAAATAATTAGGATTAATCTCTGTCAAGTCCCTTTCTGGTGCTGTGTTGAGCGCAGATCCAATTAGGAAATGTCCTGGTGTCAAAAAGGATAGATCTTCAGGGTCTTCAGTTACTGGACAAAGTGGACGCGAATTAAGGCATGCCTCTACTTGCGCTAACACGGTTGAGTATTCTTCGAAGGTAAGCGTGTAGTGTCCGATGACTCGTTTTAGGTGGTATTTCATGGATTTAACTCCTGCTTCCCATAAACCGCCGAAATGCGGAGCCGCAGGTGGATTGAAATGCCATGAAGTGCCATTGGCTTGGATCTGCTGTGCGATGTCCTCGGTCCATTGTTTTGACATGTGTGCCTTTTCTCCGTGGAGCATTCTTGCAGCTCCTTGGAAATTAGTTCCACAGTCGCTGTACAAATTTGTGCAGATCCCACGACGCGCAGTGAAGCGTTTGAATGCTGCAAGAAATGCTGGTGTGCTGTAGTCACTGACGAGTTCGAGGTGCACCGCTTTCGTACAGAAGCATATAAATATAGCTATGTAAGCCTTGGTGATTTTACTGCACCTACCTTTCCATGCTTTTAGCTGCACAGGACCAGCATAATCTACCCCAGAAGTTTGAAACGGGCGACCCTGATTGACTCGTAGCGACGGAAGATCTCCCATTTGTTGCTGCATTTGTGTAGCCTTAAACCTAAAGCACTTTAAACACTTGTGGATACAAGCCTTGACATTGGACTTAAGGTGCAAAATCCAGTATTCAGCTCGAAGAGTTGCCATCATCAGTTGCTGACCACCATGCAGCGTTCTCATGTGAATATCGTGGATAATGAGAGATGTTAAAAAGTTGTTTGAGGGCAATATGATGGGATGTCGTTGTGAATAGGGTAGGTTGGCATTTTCCAATCGGCCTCCAACTCGCATTAGTCCTTTGTCATCGATGATTGGAGAGAGTTTTGCAATTTTACTTCCTTTAGGGGCCTTTTCTCCTTTCGCGATCTTTTCAATTTCACTGGGAAAGAATTCTTGCTGCACAATTGTAATTAATCGAGTTTGGGCTGCTATTATCTCGTTGAACGAAAGCTGTCCAGTAATGCGACGTGACATCTTCCTGGCCTTAAATCGCAAGTTTGCAAAAAAACGAAGCCAATACGCTGTGGCTCGAAGTAAGCGTTGTAATGATGAATATCGACTAAAGAGTTGATTGTCTTCGAAGGAGGTGAAATGTACGCAGAGCTGAAAAATGTTTTTGATTGGGTACCCAGATGCGATAAAGTCATTTTTCCTTGAAACTCCTGAGGGTTTTAACTCAAGATCGGTGCCTTTTATTTCTCCTTGCCAATCGATTCGGTCGTCAAACGTTTGCAAGAACTCCGGACCGTGCCACCATTGCTGATTTTGAAGAAGAGCTGTTGGGGTAATTCCTCTTGACGCTATGTCTGCTGGATTATCTCTTGATGGGACATACTTCCAGCACTTAGGATCTATGAGCTCCTGTATTTCTGCCACTCTATTAGCAACAAATGTAGTGCGTATGAATGGAGGGCTGGCGATCCACGCAAGTGTGATTTGCGAATCACACCAAGCATATATTTTTGCGTTCTGAAGTTCCATTGTCTTCACGGTGTGCACCAGTAGGTGCGCAAGTAGCTGCGCTCCACATAACTCCAAACGTGCCAGTGATTTGCATTTGAGCGGTGCGACTCTAGGTTTTGATACAAGAAGGTTCGTTGACATGCTGTTTCTGTTAATTGCTCGAATATATACTACTGCAGCATATGCCTTTTCCGATGCGTCGCAGAAACCGTGGATTTCAACCTTTGATTGCTTTGTAAGATCAAGCCAGCGAGGAATTTCTATGCCATTAAGGGCGTTTAAATCGGTCCTTAAACTCTGCCAAGCTGAAATGATTTTTGATGGAAGCTCACTGTCCCACGGTTGATTTTGTTTCCAAATCTCCTGCATGAGAATTTTCCCAATGACGACGCACGGAGAAATCCATCCCATCGGATCATAAAGCCGGGCAATATCTGACAGGATCTTTCTTTTCGTCGTCCTTCGTTGATTATTTATACAAATTTTAAATGAAAATTTGTCCTTCCCTGGATGCCACTGGATTCCTAATGTTTTTATGATGTTCCCTTCATCAAATGCGAGTGGTACTTGGATTTCTCTATCATTCTCAGGAACTGCAGACATCAACCTCTCACTGTTACTAGCCCATTTTCGTAATAGAAAACCTCCACGCTTCAACATCGTCCGAAGCTGGCGCTGCATTTCAATGGCTTCATCTTCCGAATCTGCCCCATGAATGACGTCATCAACATAAAAATTCATGCAGGCGATTTTTGAAGCAATTGGGTAGTCTTCTCTTTCGTCTGATGCCAGTTGTTGAAGCGTGCGTACTGCTAAATATGGTGCGGCGGCCGTACCGAACGTCACTGTATTGAGTCGATATATCTTGACATCTTCTCCATCTTGATCTCTCCACAGAATTAATTGGTATGCAGCATCTTCAGACGGAACCCAAATTTGCCTATACATTTTACTAATGTCTGCTACGTAGACGATTTTGTGCTTTCTAAATCGCGCAACGTGTACAAAAATGTCATCTTGGAGTCGTGGGCCAACAAGGAGGTGATCGTTTAGTGATGTGCCATCAGAGGTTTTGCAGGACGCGTCAAATACAATCCGCAGTTTCGTAGTGGAACTAGATTCCTTAATTACCGCGTGGTGAGGAACGAAGTAGTGATACTTTGTAAGTATAGTGGGGCTTATCTCTGTCATGTGTCCAAGCTCCTTATACTCCTGAAAAACTCTTTTATATTCCTCAAAAAATGAAGAATTTTTTCGGAATTTTCTTTCTAACTGTAAGAACCTGACAAGAGCTGCTCGATGAGACAAACCTAACACGGGTCGCATTCCTTCTTTAAAGGGAAGTTCAACAACATATTTTCCGTCCTCTTGACGCTGGTGGGATCGGCGGAAATGCGTTTCACATTGCTCTTCATCTGATGAAAGCGGTATCTTCTTAGCCATTTCTTCTAGCTCCCAAAATTTGTGCAAAATGTGGTCTAACTCACCCCCTTCAGCGGTCATATGGTAAGTCCTTATTGTTGTCTGATTGTTGGGAGCGATACATCCTGACAGCACCCACCCAAACTCCGTCCGCTGAGCCATTGGAGTGCCTGGATCTCCCTTTACTATGCCATCAAGTAAAATTGATGAATAGACATCACTGCCAAGTAAAATATCAATTTTTCCTGGTATATTATAAGTTGGGTCGGCAAGTTCCATGTTTTGAAGATGACTCCAATTAGCAACTTGAATGTGTCGTATTGGAAGATTAGTAGTGAGTTTGGGTAAGACCAACACTGTCAATTGTAAGTTGAAGTCGTCGTTTACCCTTGAAAATATGGTGAGCGAAACCTTATGCTTGGCTATGCTAGCATTAGTTGCTCCAATCCCATGAACGTTTACCCAGCTCCTTTTCCTTTTAAGCCTCAATTGTTGTGTGGCAGCCTCAGAAATGAAAGAGGCCTCCGATCCAGGGTCCAGTAAAGCCCGAAGCACTAACGGTTGGCCAGCAGTTGTAAAAACCTTTATGAGCGCAGTAGCCAGAAGAGCAGCAGTCTGTGGTTGACTAGTTTCGGCTACGTAAGTGTTGAGTGCTTGAGTTGTTCTGGTGGAGGATGTTAAGTTATCTTGGTGCACCGACTGTGGGTTTTGAACTAAAGAGAAGATTGGTTGTGGCGAGGTGACCACTGTCGAAGCCGGTTCCTGACTATGTATTGCGTTATATGACTCATTAGAGTGAAGCAATGAATGATGTCTTTTGTGACATGAAGAACACGTAAACGTGCTAGTGCAATTTTGAGTAAAATGCGCACTTGACAGGCAGTTGACACACAATCGTTTCTTCTTAACAATATCCAATCTTTTTTTTGGATTTAGTGCCTTGAATTTGAAACAATTCCTAATTGAATGTGTTCCTTGGCACATGGAGCATTTCTGAATGACTGAGTTGTGTGCACGCACTGTGCCTGGGGAGTGTTTTTTAAATTTGCTTTGTTGTTGACTTGATATTGTTTGTCCCATTACATCTAAAGTTCTGGCACGCATAAGTAAGAATTCCTCAAGTACGCTGTAAGAAGGATAATCAGCATATGATGCTATGTGAGACTCCCAAAGACCTCGAGTGGTAAGTGGCAACTTATTAACTGTAAGGTAAATGAGTACGTCTTCCCATGTGTCCACACTAACACCTAGGTTTCCAAGCGATTGCTTGGCTTCGTTGGTTGTATCTACCAATAACTTGATTTCCTCTGCTGATTCATTCGCTATGTTTGGCTGTTCGAACAAAAGCTTAAACTGGTTGTCTTTGAGCAACCGAAGATTCTGATATCGCTTTATCAGCAACGCCCAGGCAGACTCGAAATTGGAGTCAGTATTACGGAGAATTCGTGCAGCTTCGCCGGTTAGATTGCCTTTCAAGTACTGTAATTTTTGTGCATCGGAAATCGATACATTCTTGTTCACTATACTTTCAAACAGGCCCTTAAATTCCGGCCAGTGTTGAAGGGAGCCGTCAAAGGTGGGAATTTTTATTGGCGGAAGTTTTAATTCAACTGTCGGATTCTTGTTTAGCGTCGTTGAATTATTTAGCGCACTTTGTGTCTGGTTGTGACTATCGTTGGTGGACAACTGATCCTTTAATTCAGCCGAGTACTTAAAATAAAGCTCTTTTAGTTGGTGAAAGGTGAGAGCTTCCATATACTTTATCTTAATTTCCTCACTGGGAGCGGCAATAATTTTTTGATGAAGCTCTCTGGCCTCATCGAAAGATTTTTCTAAGTTAAGTAATCGCACCTCATTCATATGAACTGATTTACTAATCTTTGCAAGAGCAGCATAGGCCTTATACTCGACTTCTAATTCTACCTGAATCAACTGTATCGACTCTATTAGCGTTCCTAATTTGCCCTTACTCATTTTGCCAAAATTAAAATCTAACCCCCTTTTGGTAGCACAAAAATTTATTTTCAATAAATGTTATATGTATAGGTAAATTATTATGTATTAAAAATTATTAAATGCCACACACCTGTTCTTTCTGCGTTGCTCCCTCGCTGCACCAACTTCACCGGATGAGGATTATTATTGTCCTTCAGGATGGATTGACGACTTTAAATAAAATTGATTTACCGCACAATTACAAAAGCGTGCACTCAGTTTTCGATTTTTTCGTTCGCAATGTTTTATACGTATTGTATTTCTTTTGTTGTACACTGTCTAGATCCTTAAAATCCGGCTCGAAGGACCATATGTTTCGCGTAGAAACGAGCAAACCTCGCGTGGACCTTCCTTAAATGAGATTTAAGTAAAGACCCCAAAGGCAACCGGCGCCACTGGATCTAGTCAGCTGTTTTAATAAAAAAGGAAAACACGAACTACTTCACTTGTTATGTACGTATATTTATTTTGACCTTTCTTTTCGGTGGTCTACTGGGGAGTGTCACAATTTTTTTTCTTCATCTCTCAAGAAAACTATCGATGGCATGGCCTTGAAAGTGCATCTCGGTCATTGCTTCTTAATTCCGCAGTTGATGCAGTTTAGGAAACAGCTTGAGCATGAACGGCGTTCTCCCAGCTTATTATGTAACCGGTCCGCCGGTCATTGACTTCAGAGTTAATTTCCCCAATCGGCGATTAATCGACTGTGCATATCAAAGCAACTATTGATATTCCCTTTCGCTTTCTTTCTTTCCTCTTTTCTTGTGTTCTTCCTTTGAAGTGGGAGGGGCCATAGACAAAACATAGAATTTTGCCTATGCAGCTTTTGCGAGTTGCTTCACGCATTGATCTCCACTATCATTATTGCCAAAATTGGTTCAATTGCCGACGGCATTTTATTGACGGAGATATCCCGGCAATTGATTGATAATTTTGTTTAGATGTCATGTTGCGTTGCAACAAATGCATATAGTATATTGAAGACGATACATTCGACAAGAGAAGACTTAGTGACTTAAAATATGTGCAGTCAAAATTGAAAAAGTCTATGTTGAAAATTGCAGAGAAAGTTTTCTCTGTTACTATTGATAATGATGAAGATAATTCCAGAGAGCAAGAATATTTCGTAGGGAAAATAAAAGAAAATTTCCATAAAACTACAAGCAAAGACACTAAACTTGTTTTGTTGTCTTTACTTTCAAGAGAAGCGTCGACAAAATTATAGAAGAGTTTTCAGGATCGACAAGCTATATGATCCAGAAATCTAGAAAACTTCAAGAAGATCAAAGCGTTCCATCAACTTATGGGAAAAGCTTAGATTCCGACATCAAGCAATTGGTAGAAAGTTTTTACTCTGAAGACGATATCAGCCGTTTAATGCCAGGAAAAAAAGACTACGTATCTATAAAGGTAACAAAAATTTATTTTCTCAGGTTCAAAAATACGAGTAAGACGTTTTGCTTTTTTGTTAGATTGAAAATCAGAAAAAATATATTCAAAAACGCCTGGTTCTGGCTATGCTTAGGGAGATATATTATAAGTTCAAAGAAGTTCATAATAATGCTAAGATTGGATTTTCCAAATTCGCGTCGTTAAAACCAAAGAACTACATTTTGGCTGGGGCATCAGGAACTCATTCCGTGTGTGTTTGCACCATCCATCAAAATATCAAACCCATGTTGGAGGGTAGCAATATATCAAGGCTGATAGAAAACGAAAATAAGCATCTCAATGACAGCAGCTTAGCTTAGCTTTGGTAATTTTGTGGGAAACCATTCTCACTTTAAAGCCGAGCACTACAACCTCGCATGTAAACTAGCTAGATCTGCGTGAGCTCAGAACTTTATGGTTCAGCTATCAGGATTTTATTCAGAATGAGAAAAAGAAAAAACGAATCAAAGAGGAAAAATGCGAGTTAAAAATTAGACCTTTAAAATTAGACCATTCAAAAGGCTAGTTAGTGCAAGCGAGATAGATATATGAGTATGACCTGCCATGTTTATGGCAAAATGGCCAAGATCCGTTTTGTCGGCTTCCGGAGAGGAGGAAGAAATTTCGAGTGATGCGATCGGACGCGTGGGTGTCGAGCTAAAGCGTTTTTGTATTCAATTTTTTTTTTCTCTTTTTTATTGTATGACATATGTACGCTTATATTGTAAAACGTGAGAGTCGACTTACCTAGAAAACTAGAAAATATAGAAAGTTAACCAAAATGAAACGAAAATCGTGAAGCTCGCAAATCCTACCACTCCGCGTCCATCATCTCGTAAAAGTCAACACAGGAATTGTCGCTGTCCTGAAAGTTTCTCGAGTTCAGAAGGCTAAGACCTAAAATAAGGAAAAATTACATTAAAAATAATTACACTCAAGTGCCTGCGGTTCAACAATTTCACTAACCTTATTATGGTTTAATTTTTTTTAAAGATTTTCGTCCAGTTTGGTGTGAAAACTCATGCCGTGGTCAGTGGAAGCAACATCCCCATGGTTGGGGCTTGGCGTCAAGGTAGCGCGCACATCTTCCCACTGGGGCGTCGTAGGTTCAATTCCCTATGGAACCACCTTGTTTCTTTTTATTCTTTTTCATCGGCCATTTTCGCCGCGGTTCTCATTAAGGACATCTGATACAGCCTGTGGAGATGTGCATGGTGAGAGCAGCGGAAAAATGGCCTGATACGTGGAATGGGCTAAGACAACCAAGCCATATAATCTAATCCACGGCGAGGTGAGACTATAGCTAGCTGAGGGAGATTTGAGAGGGTCATTTGGTTCGAAACAGGCAGTGAGGCAAGTGGTGTTAAGAACGCAGTATCAAAAGTATAGTAGTGCAGTGCAGGGAGCAGAAAAATAAAAAAAGTACAGTCGTTAAGCAACTATTTAATTTAAAACTACTTCGAGCAAACGTAAGGTGGGTTTGTTTTTTTGTTTTCTGATGAACGTTTCCCCGAAGTGCATTTAATTTTATTTGGTTAGGACACTAAAGGCAAAATCGTGGTTGGAGGTTCTACTTTTGGGTCACGTGAAACCCTGGACTAGCTTGGTGCTGTTGGACGATTCATTCTTCCCCAAGTCAAACCCTAGTTTTAATTGGAGCGAGACGACCGAGTAGCAGAGCCCAGAGCCAGCTAAGTGCTTTTAAGTTTGTTTTGTTACGCTATTACCAAATTTACCTATGTACATATATATGAATAAGCAAACCCTTATTCAACTTCAAAAGTAAGGGCGTATTACTGAAAAAAAGAGAGTAATAAAAACGTGTTCGGTGCGAACTGTTATACGCCGTGTATCGTTAAACCGGTTTAGACAAGACGAAATATATACGGTCGGTGGGCGTGATAGCCAAAACCCCTTGCTGGGTCGTGCGGAAGTTCTAGGTTCAAATCACAGAATTCGTTTTTGTTATTTTTTTTTTCTGTCTTTTTTTTCCTTCCTCTTTCATTTTTTGGCTACTCATTGACCTTCAGTCATTGAGAAGGCGTGTTGTTATTTTTTTTTGCGATAACGTAGTATAATAACTAGAGTTAAGATAGACTTAAGATATCTAGCTTTAAGATAGAATTAAGTTTGTATTATTATTGGCGTATGGAATAAACTTGTGAGAATTGTAAGGAAATCGTTTGTGTTAATTGGAAAAGGACGGGATTTGTTCGCGATCGTCACAAACAATTCGCGATTTAAGTTGTGTTGAAGTTGTACGGAAGGGTAATCGCGTGGCGCCCATTTCTTCAACATCTATACCCACGGCCAGTCTCCGTAGTTGGCCGAGCAACCTTTCGTACAACGCCGCGGGGTAGGAGGTAAAAGGACGGTAACAACCTTCGGAGCGAACCAACAATATTGAGTTGACACGTGGTCGGCAAGGCCCAATAATTAATCTCTTTGGGGCCGGAAACGCATGATGAATCATCAATACGCTCAGCTACGCCACATGCCACAGTGCTAGACAGCCCACGGAACATCTGCTGCGGTCATCTAAGACATATAACATACATTTCAAACCCAACACCAAATTCAATGTCAATTCAAGAATTCAAGAATCAATTCATGGAGAGGAGATTAGCATTAGTTTTAATAAGATGAAAGTTAAGTATTATATGATATATGCCCAATTTGTATTATGCATTTAGAGTATTGTAACCTTGGCTGTTCAAACATTTCTTTTCTATGCCTTACAGCAGTGACTTCCCACAAAGTATAGCAAGGACGGATTGCGGTGCACCTGAAGCCATCATCCTTTAGCAAGAAACAAAAAACAAAATGAGAACAATTTCAAAGGGTTAAGTCAATTTCCATTTTTTTTTGTAACAATTACATATTTGTTCGTTTGAGCCTATAAGTATGTAGAGTAACAAATTTGTTAAATTTGGCCATATTTATACCTACATATGTATGTTTGTAACACTGACAGAAACAAGATCCGAATGTAACCTATTGCACGAGTATTTAAAAGGGACTAAATATGAGAAAAGATTTCTAAGATTACACAAAGTTAATTAAAGATAGAGTGAAGTAAATTGAAGTATAAAAAAACTAATCTCAAAAATATGTGTTCAAAGTAAAATCATAGTACACATAAAAAAAAAAAACAAAATAGAGAAGCTTAAATAACATGGTAAATTGATAGGAACTCGGGCCTCGCAATCCAACTTGTTGTTGCTTTTTTTTGGTTACGACGGCAGTTGTGTTACCTTTATGCTACTAGGGCAACTTCTTTTTTTTTCTTTGAATTTTGTTTTCAAGCAAGTAAATAATAATGTGGCCTCGTGGCAAGTTCCCATTCCCATCCGATGAGCTACCGAGTGGATGATCATGCCTGAGCCGCGAGGAAGCTGGACACACCACCTACTAATCTGCCTGGATTGACCCAAAGGGTCCTATTATTTTGGGTTATAAGGGTGGGGGAAAGTTAGTAGGTGGGTTACTCGGACTCAAGCCTATCCATTATAATTATAATTTGTAACCCTCCTCATATAAATTGTTACTTGGGCAAGTGTCTTAATTGCCCAAACTATTCTAGATTAAGAAGAATCTTTGACACTGCTTTTAGTAATGATTTCATAGAAGACGTAACATACTATCAGTGGACCCACACAGACCGATCAAAATTGGAAGTGAGGATTGAAAACTTTGAGGATTTCATTCAGAGCTTTTTGAAACGGGTTGGTGTTTTCATTCGCCATGTTTTTATAACTGATCAACAAAACAGGTACATAAAGAAAGTCAAAACTCTCAAAAAATGAAAACGGACATACGAGTACTTGTTTTATTGGACTTTTCCAAAAATTGTGGTTTTGTTGTGCAAGATGCAGTGCAGGGATACCATTGGACTAACGATCAGGCGATTATTAAACCTTTCACAATATATTAACGGAACCAGATGGATGATACTAAAAATGAAAGTTTTGTTGTAATCAGTGACTGCTTAAAGCATGACACTATCGCAGTACACTTATTTCAGCGCCGACTCTTAGAGTTCCTGCACAAGAAATGCCAATATTTTAAGAAAATTATTTATTTTTCCGATAGATCTGCTGCGCAGTATAAAAACAAAAATAATTTTTTAATTAACATTGCATGAACAGGATTTTGGAGTGAATGCTGAATGGAACTTCTCTGCGACCTCTCATGGTAAGAGCGCATGCGATGGACTTGGTGGTACAATAAAAAGACTGGCTGCCAGAGCCAGCCTACAAAGACACATAACGACTCCCTTACAGTTATATAGCAAAGCAACTGAAAATATAAAGAATATGGATTTCTCCTACGTGACCACACAGGAGTATAATGAAGAAAAATTATTGATGGAATCGGTATTTTCTAATTTAAGAATTGTGCCGGAAACAAGTAAACTTCATCATATTTCATCTGTTTCACAAGGAGTAATTAAAGAAAAATATTTTTCCTTTTCATCGGAAGACTATTTTTTGAGTTATTCAAGGATATATGTAAAAAGGATACTCTAGAATATCCTTCGTCTTTGAAAATAAAAATTATTCCAAATCTTTGAAAGTTCACCTTTTCCTGAATTCAACAAGCTATATTTTATTAAATTCTGATGAGCAGAACCAAAGTTATGATTTTTTTAAATATAAAAAAAGCATAAATTTTGATTTATTGCCAATTTTTGAAGTTCCGTTACACGCAAACTATATCGAATTCTGCAAAACTTTGTTTGCCTTATGATTCATAGCATTCCAATGAGTATTTCTATCACTTTTCAGCTGAATCGGAGGGATGTCGTTCAGAACGTCGTTCGATCCTTCATGGAATGACCCAAAAACAAGTCCTAAAAACAGTGAATAATACTGCAGTTAGATACACATGCATAATACATACGGATCGTACTCATACTCGTATCAGAATGATCATTTGAATCGATAAGGGCTCTTTACCAATATTTGCTCTATGTTGTTTTTGATTGTATGTTCTCTACTTCAACTGTGTTCATGAACTGATGGGAACCGAGTTTCGAGTCTCCCAAACATCTGGTAGTAGATGCAATACGGAAGTGGACAGCAGTACAGATACGAAGCGACTAGGTTTGGTTAGGTTAAAACAGGGGTGTGATGGATATTCCATCACGCAAACACTAGGTACCAAAACGGGCCCATCACAATCCCTGTGGAAACAGTTGAATTTGTATTCAAAGGACAAAAATCTAAGCAATCTCCCTAGTGAAACATCCAATTTCTTTGCAAAAGCCAAGAAGACCTTTGAAGTTCATGCGGTCTATTTCCTCTAGGTTTTCGAAAAGGTATTTCTCTAAAAATTTTATTCGACTACGCGATATTTCCTCGCATTCACACACTATGTGTGTTATGTCCTCAACAGCTTGCAGATCACCGCAGAATCTGCAAAAAAATCGGTAGCTGACATTTTGAAATTTTGCGTGTTACGGCAGGAGACAGTATCCTGTCAGGGTTCCTATTATTGTATTAAGCTACACTAAAGGCAATCGCAACGAGCATAAAACCAAGTTTTCAAGGAGTGGTAAGACTGTAGCATGGTACTATCACTTCCTCCAGTCTTCCTGCCCCCTCAAAGGAAGAATCAGGGGCTCAGCCGCATCGACATTAGATGTCGAAGTGCTTTACTCATTATCAAAACCTTCGGATCCATTTCGTAGGTTGAGAGAAGTGCGGACATAAATAGCAAGATTGAGTGGGCTAACAATATCCTAAATTCATTATCCACTACTCCCGAAACGCTAAAAGCCTCCTCCAAGTACCAGAGATAGTTGGAGGAAACCGTACTAGTTCCCAAGAGGCCCAAAACTTGTAACACCAAAACGCCTGGGCTTTCCAACAGCACATCTCTGAGGTCTTTTAGCGAAGTCCTAAAAGATGCAATAACGATAGCAGTAATCGATAAAAACGACACCAACAGAACGATAACACCTGAACAGTGGCAGTTGGTCAAGTTAAAGCTTTCGGGCGACATCTTGGCCATCATGCGGGAAAACACCGGCAACCTCTCATCACAAACGAGGCTGGCTGGCACCAGGCCACGTCAAACTTATCGCATATGCCGATCAAAGACCTCTAGATCATTATAACAAAGCCATATGTGGATTACGAGAGATTTGCCCAGGTGCAAAACTCGAAGTCGTGCCTAAGTAAGATATCCCTAGCAGACTTAGATTCCGCACCTGGATCCCAGGCGATCTCCGAAATCATTCTGGAGATCATCAGGTTCAGCAACATGACCCTTCCGATTCATAACAGGAAAGTCGCGAAACTGGAAGAAGTAAGAGGCCCGGTTTTGTTTCGTTCGGTTTTGTGTCAATTCACAAAAGGGTTTATAAGAAGGATGAGCCCTTTACTTCAATTTTACTTCCTAGCCTCAGCGATCCCTACTTAACCGTTGCCAGACTAGAGACTGCCAAAGGCTCCTACTGGCTGGGATCGGCATATTATGGCCACGATCATGTGGGCCCTCTCGCTGGTGATAACCTCAGAAGTGTGGTACTGGAAGCTGGAACGTTAAAAACTGCTTCATCATCGGATGCGACTCTAACGCACACGGTGTGGGGCAGTACTGACATCAAGGATAGAGGTGAGTCACTTTTTGATTACATTATAAGTACTAACCTCATTGTTTGCAACATTGGTAATGAGCACACTCTTATCACAGGAAGAGCTATATATCACTCTTGTATGCGACAACATCACCCAAATATTAACGAACTGGAGGGTATCGTCGGAACAATCATTTTCAGAACCAGTATTCCAGAACAAACACTGTCAGAAACACTATTCTCTCAAGTCCCCCGAGTGACACCAACGAACTTGACATGAAAGTTAAGGAATTCACCCTGGCTCTCAATCAGGCTATGGCTGCTTCCTGCCCTCTTATTCAATCTAGAGGCAAGAGAAAGACGCACTGGTGGACATCAGCACTGGGAAACGTTTGCAGAAAACTTTGCAACCTAGCAGAAGCACAAGAAAAGTGACTGACTGGGATTCATTTAAAGAATCCCTCAGAATATACATATAGAAAAGAACTGAGGAAGGCTAAGCGACAATCCTGGAGATCATTCTGTGACAAAATTAAAGAAACATCAATGGCTCTTGGACTACCTCAATTGATGAATCACTCAACCTGCTACTGGACACTCACTTTCCAGGTAGCTCCATATTCGCGGCCAGTAGCAACCTAAACAGGACTACTGCAACCGTGGCCAAAATTCATGGTCTGATTACAAGAAACAAACTGCTTTGGGTGGTGCATAGCTTCAAAATATTCAAGTCTGCTGGTCCGGACGGTATAATACCTACCGAGCTACAAATTTTCTCAGATATTATCCAGCCTTCGGTAGAGAATGTAATGAAGAACTGTGTAGAACTGATATATCTCATTTATGTATATATAACACCGTCTTTTCGAAATTTATGTTTAGGTCTTTTTAAGAAAAGGAAGGTTCTGACGTGTAATAGTCCAGTTGGTGAAAGAAATTTATCTACTCTGATATACTGAACTTACAAGCAGCTTATATGCAGAAGCAGCTTATATGCGGTTCAGGTGGGAGAGCTAAGTAGGGGCTCAAAACTTGCACAAGTGATTGATATTGAAATTGGCGTCCGCTTAGTTGTATTTTGCATTCATTTTCTGTACATTTTTTATTTACCTATGTATTAACTAACTTCAACGAACAACTACTCATATCTATACCTTGGCTTATGCTCAAAACCATTTTCAGGGATGGAATCCCCTGGTGGATGTGTATCTCAGTCTCCATATGAGTATGAAGCCACAGCTACTGGTTACAATTTGAATCACTTTCAAGAGCTTCTTAGTAAAAACATACAATCTTCAACTAGATATTAACACAACCGAATAAGTACCGTCTATCACTTCAAGATAAGGATATTGTCAATAACGGCACGTAAATAAATAAAAAAAAGTCTTTCAATATAAAAGCATCTCATCTTTCACATCCTGTGAAATTCCTCTAGAACCCGTCGCAACTCAGAGATCAGATCCAAACTCCCATCATGACATAGCCAAAGGAGTTAAACTCACCAGAACTAGAAAAACACAACACATGAAAACTTTTTAAGATCCCAGTCAACCTCATACATGTATCTGAAATCTTTTTTTCCCAAACCTTATGGGAAAACATAGCAACCATTCGCCATTCACAATCCTGTTCCAATAGTACGAGTACTCATATAAATAGGTGGGAAGATTCTGTTGTTTAAGTTCTGAACCCTTTCCTTCCTGTCTGTATTCATTCCCATCCTTCAGAAAATCTCTCACTTGCCCAGAAGGCAGGAAACTTTTCGGAATTGTACACATCAGCTGTTTTTTTTTTTTAGGAAAATTCACTGACTTAGGAATATGCAAAATAAATTGAAAAAGAAAAAACTTAAGATAATGAAGTGGCAGGAGAAAATTTTGAAATATTTTAATGTAACCAGAGGTTAACATCGTTTGGAAACTATGGTATCCTTATCTACCCTCGCATTTAGATAAAAATGGTTGTTTTCAAATTTGGATATGAAGGTTGTTAAAACCAGAAATAGTTAATTTGGAATTATTTGTATAATAATTGATTTACGATAAATTGGAGACAGGAATGGAGATATGAACGAACACTAAGGACAAATTAACTTACATCTCTAACACCATAGAGCCCTATATTTATCTGTGATATTTGCTTACTTACTAAGGTGGCGCTACTTGGGCCTCAGGCGACAAGCATTTCCAGCCAGCCCTATCTCTCACCAGCTGCATCGAGTAACGTACCCCAAGCTGGTTGAGGTCCAACTTTTACTTGTGCATGGTCCGGCCATCTCAGTGACATCCAGTTTAGTAGACGCCATACTAGACCGATGCCACTGTATAGCCCGTACAGTTCGTGATTGAATCTCCTCGATCATTCCCCGTTAATACAAATGGGATCGAAAATGAGGAGCAATATCTGTCTCGAAACATCCATGTGCTTCTTCATCTGCTTTCGTCAAGGTCCAAGCATTTGCGCCATAGAGCAGGGCCGGGATGGTAAGACTCTTATGTAAATCCAGTTTGGTCTAACGAGAGGCTGCTCTGTTACTCAATTGCCTACTGAGCCCAAGAATAAATCTGCTCAGAAATGCTAATGCCGTTGATGTCTTCAAATACCTCGAAGTGCAGTGCATCCAGTACAAGCGCCATATTCCCATCAACTTTTATATTCATCGATGTTTTGTTCTCATCATTATAATCCCTTCATCTCACCCTACCCCTACCATCCATATGGGTCTGGTTTCCCAACAGCCTATATGAAACTTGATCCTGCGGCGGTAATGGCTCATCATCAAGGTATACCTCCCCAATCGACGGCAACAAGGCGAGAAGAAAGTTCACATTCTTATGCGATAGATAAACAAAACTCACAAAATATGTAGCTCAAAATCAAACCACCCACGCTAAAGCCGCCGCAAGGCAGTAATAGTACCAATAGGGCTGGTTCAACTCCAGCCGGGAGCGGAGATTCAGTTGGACCAGGAACAGAAGAGGTTGATGTTGGATGATCAGGTCCACAAGAGCAGTATAAAGGCTCTCATCCAGCTTACCCACCACAACAGCATCCAGCATCCAGCATTCCAAGAGAACTCTCCGACGTTGGTTAAGCCCACCAGCCATATGGATGCACTGAGGTTGCATGCACATTCAGCGAGTAGTAGTCTCAGCAGTCATCATTCAACGGAACCCTTGCCAATTGATATTTAACCAGATTCGGAGCCGGAGATTCCAAGTCCAAAGCACAACATCCCCAGGTCACCAAGTACTGAAGCAAAACCCGATGATACCGAATACCATCGGTCACAATAGACAATATTCGTTCGTTACATTGACAGAGGAGACTGCAACTCCTGCACAAGAACTGATTTGATATTCAAATCAGTTGCTGACTTCAAATTGGGGGAAAAAAAAGTGACAGAAAGATTACAGAAAAGGATAGAGAACGGCGGCTGTAACAACAACAACAGCAAGCGCAAGCAGCTCAGCAAGCCTCTCAACAGGCAAAACTCAAAGCCGAATTGCAACCCCCGTACGCAGACACCCCAGATCTGCGCCAACTTCCGAATACGCCAGACCGCATGTGGTTTTCGAAGGATTGCACTGGAGTATTTGAGAAACGCACAAGCAGCAGCTGCTGCTAGTCAATAACGCTGAGATTCGCATTGGATGGAGTACTATAGAATGAGAGGAATGTACCCCTCCCAATTTCAGCTGAATGTAAATCCCGCTGCCATATCTCAAATGGAAAGGGAATGCTTAGGAATGTCACCACCACCTCATGTTGGCATGGATCCGAATGAGAACATGCAACAACAGGACGCCAGATTTCAACCGAATGGTGGACCATATCCGATACCAAATACGCCTATGGCGAGAGAACCACATTCGGATGTTTTACTTCGGATGTCGTACGCTGATCTGCTTCAGTATCTACAGGCGACTGAATTCCAACGGCAATCTACTGCGCGATCAGTATTATCATATGTACTCGTATGTTAACACTGGCGCATTGATTTGGAAAAATTTTCAGAATACGACCCAACACATGATCTATACAGATAGTGAATATTAGCATGTTAGACTCATTTATAAAGGATGTAAAACTATGTACACA